>OY986966.1:5813922-5952666 GCA_963920575.1 Narthecium ossifragum
CACTCTACTACATTTCCTGTAGGAAAGAAATCGAGTTATCATTGCAAGAACAATTGTACTCAATTTTTTATACTCAAGTCCATCAAGAAACGAAGGACATCAAATTTCACATCCCATATCCAGTGAGACTAAAAGGTGCTGAACCAGAATAGCCACATTTCTAACTCCCATTCAGGACATTGTAAAATCTACGCAGAGTGGTCCTAATTTCAGTGAAATACTATTCCAAGTAATCATATTTTTATGGAAGCATAGATGAATCAAAGTTGCACACGGACTTTTAAGCGAGCACTATATACTCTCTCATGCTTTCCAAGGTTGCAGAGTTTAAAGCAGCTATTGTTCTTGTGTGATATTGGGTATCACAACAAATACATAAAATCTGGTCAAATCATTTATGAAGGCTAAATGTTTTTGTTTCATACCTTTGATTAAAGAGCGAAAAGTCGAACATCGAGTCTAATTGGACCTGAATTCCCACAGCTTCAGAGGCACCTATGTCATTTGCAACCAGGTGAGTCGCATGCTAATCCAAAGCGACAGCTTTTACCCATGGCAAGCAAGATGCTCGTGCACATAAGAGAGCTTGACAATCTGCAAACTTAACAATTATCTTCCAAAAGTTCTGCTGAATAGATCGCCTGAACCCGGCATGTGAAGTTTTATTTCTTCATTAACAGCATAAGGATTACTGCTCCCAAACCTCTGGTCCCTCAAAAAGTCACACATACCCCTGTCAGTGCCATTCTGTACATTCCGAGCATCCCAGAGGCTATTTGTGGTGTAAGAGTTTCTTTGTTGTTGCAGGGATATCTGTGAAAAAGGAGACAAGCTGCTTTGATTATGCATCAAAAGTCTGGAAGGAACGAAACCATCACTCAAAGGTGATAAAATGTCCCCACGGTGGCCCAAAATTCTTTGATCTTGATAAGGAGAGACTGATTGCTGCATCAACAACTGTAGTCTTGGGTCGTTTTCAGGAGGGCTGAACCTCGAGGGAAAGACAGAACTGGAACCTACGGTTGAATTATTTATTCCAAAGGGCACTGTCCCTTTACCCACAGCCAATATTGCAGGATCAATAAATTCTACATCAGCAGTATTTCCAGCCACAGGCATTTGATGCTGATTTTGAACTGGAGTCCCCCGAAGAAAATTGTTTGCTGCAAAGAATGAGGAAACAAATCAGAAACAAAAGCCCTACAAGGCAGCGGTGAGAACAAATTAAGCACAAACCTGAGCATATGTCATATGCCTGGTCAAGTCTATCTGAAGAAGAAAATCCAGGAGGGGATGTCCTGCTTGGAAAGGAAAATCCAGGTGGAGCTGTTATTTTAGCCCTTGAAACACCTTCAAGAACACAAACACAATAGTGAGACAAAAAAACTATAATTAACAAGTGTAAGTGGCATACATTCAACCACACCCAAAAAAGGAAGGCATATTACAACTATTTTCGATGAGTAAACAAGCTAAGTATTTTGGAGATCATGAAGGACACAGATCTCCATTTTACTCTATGCCTGTACATTTGGGTATAATACAAAGCAAAACCCTTGCAAAATGGAAGAACTCCCAGTAACATAGAACCATTGCAGTTGATTAGTCTAAGTTATCACAAGAAAAAAAAAAGTAACCAGTGCCAGAGACCCCAAAAAAGGGAAGACAATCTTAAAGGCAAATCTGAAAAGGCCACATATACAAGGAGTAGAAGGCCCTCATAAACTATCGGCGCTACCATTATGTGTAGAACTTCTTCTTTCTGATCTAACACATCATTTTCATGAAAAGGTAGGTAACCAATTCCTATCCATGATGCTTTGTGCAGGAGAGCAATTGATTTTCTAACCTTCACAGTTAGGAAAGGAATAAAATGAAAAGTTTTCAATAGATAAGCAAACTAAAACAGTAGAGAAGGCTTTTACAAACCTAGACAATGAATAAAGAAACAACAAAAACTAATAGCATAGTTGAAACACTGATAATGAAATATCAAACACAAACTGATACTAACCTTCAGTTCTATCAGATAAAGCAACTAGATTGTTGTTGACAAGAATATTGGGGCCTCTAAAGCAACTGACACTTGGAAAATCATCTCCACAAGAATATTGGGATGAAGAACAGAGATTCTGATCATGGATACCGTCTGAGTGGTTCAATTCATTTTCTTGTCTAGCAAATGAAAATCTGGATTGGCTACTATTTTGTAACTTCCATGAAGATGAGAATCTAAGAAGCCCGTCTCGCATATTTGATTCACCAAATAACTTAGGAAAATTATTAGCTGAGGATAAGGAGTCATCCCAGGGATCAAAGTCTAGCGACAATATATCCGTGATAATGCTTTCTTCCTCCACAATAGATGTTTTGCGAATATTATCTACAGTACAAGAACTTTCTAGGTCTCTCGCTTGCTTCTCGATGTAATGCATTTCTGGAGACTTCAAATTAGCGCTGCATCTGACAGAACTACCAGATATGTCCTCCTGGTGTCCCTTTGTTGCTACAAATCCATTTCCTTGTTTCAGCAACAGCCTGTCTGATTCTGTTTCACTGAAGGTATTATGAGGATAACTCAAATGATCTAAGCATGGAGATTGACTAATGGCATCTGAAAGACCATCTCTCTTATCATCAACTACTAAATCATCTGTTTTTATACTTCCTTCATAAGGTAAACCTTGATTCTCTGATTCTGAACTTGGAGCAGGCAATTCTTTAGAATTATGTGCACTGGCCATTGTGGGATTTGTCATAGACGGAATGGAAGACAAGCATCCAGCAACTTTTTCAAAATCATATTGCTGTAAGCTTGAGAGCTTATTAGGTTTCATGCAAGATGAATGACTAAAAGCAGAACCATGTTGTTGGTACTCATTTGGGTGCACAAGCATGAGAGAATTGTCTATGTGCGCTGAAGTTACCTCCCTGCACAGACTGTCAACATTTTTATTGACAGTTCTAATCTCACAGGAAGCTTTCTCACGAATGTAACCATTAGATCGTCCAACAAAGCCTTCAGAGCTCCTGCTAGTTGCAGGACTTGTGTTGCTTACAGACAAAGTGAGGACTCCACTCCTGTCATCAAGTGCAGGGACTGGCTGGTCAGATGAGCAACCAATAGAGATCCCATACATACAAGTGGCACCGACGTCGGTATCTGAAACATCTGATAAAGGAATATGGCAGTTTGAACTGCTATTTTGCTTCAATGTTTCTTGAAGAGAAACCTTGCAAACTGCATTTATAGCCTGCCTCTCCTCAGATCCTTCCGATGACGCAACATCATCATCACTCCATGCAGAGCTATGCACTTTGTCTAAGCCGATTTCTAAAGATCCATCTGATGCAGTTTTGAGGCTGCCAAGACCAGTTCTCAAAGATTCTGAAAGCCACGTGTTATCATTAGTGTGCACCGCATGTTTGCCTTCTGTTACTTTTGCTGTTGCAACCCCCTCATCATCCCAAGCAGAAAATCTCGAATCATTTGTTGCATCCAAGATATTCTCTGAAAATACACTTGAGTCCATTGCTTGAGACTCCCAATTAATACAATCTTTTGAAGCTTGCAAGGTCCTAGACTGGCCATCTACGTATTCCTGATTCCTGCTATCAGCTAAAGTAGAAATTGTAACTGCATCGTCATGCAACACAGCAGCTTGCTTCGTGCTTCCAGTCCATGAAGAAAGAGTGCATGAATTATTCAGTGGTTCTACTTTTTGTCTAGAATGACCTTGTGAACATGAAGCACTTGTGGCAGTTGTCTGGTAATTCGATATTCGCACCCCCCTGAAAAGTTTAGAAATTTAGAAACCACACAACTGAGCATATAAAACAGAAGTATACTCAGATAATACCATGAAGCAGCTGCTGGAAGGACTCCATTCTTTGCAACAACATTAACAGGAGAACCTTTAAACTGGTTTGTTGTATTCTGGTGAAAACACCGAATCATTGTACAAGTTTAGAAATCTTGATAAGACTAAGCAGAAGAAGCAATCTCTTCTAAGTCATTGTGAATAATCATATTGACAAAGCTGAAAGATAAGCAAGAAGCTTCATTTATCATAATCTCTACTTCCTACCAGAACAAAAAACATGATCTTACATTTGTTATACACTTGACATGTTTCACAGAAACTGGCCCATTGCTATACAACTCCTCTGCCGGAGAAGGCAAAATGTTCCCCAATCGTCGTTGCAAATTATTTGAACCAACTTGTGGGACCCTACTTCTATTGCATCATAAAGGAAAATGAAATCAATGAAAAAATAGATCAGAAGCCACATCTAAGTAACTCAATGATCAATAAGACAAACAGATGAAATGATACAGAGTAAAATTTCAGAATCAAGCCAGAAACAGCACCTCGTCATCTAAAGAAGTTTACATCTCAGCTAGAGAATCAGTTCTTCATTTATTATAACCGTTTTAAGATTCATAACATTCTCTTTTCCTATGTCCAGTTTATTTGTCAACAGTATACCATTCAGTAAGCTCCCTCACATCTAATGAATATATCTACTGCACTAAACTTGTATAAAACACCACTGGCTCAAATTTTCTGAATATTAGATCAACATTATGGAAGCTAAAATCCTGATAGTATTGCTTACATTCAAAGATGCATTTCGCAGCACTTGACCTCAAAATAATCACAGCAGCACCACCATAACAGCATCAATGAGCTAATTCTATGGATTTTACTCTCACTGAAATGACCCCTATACCTCCTCAAATTGCAATCCATCCATCCTTGTCAGCCACTTTTATCATTTTTAACCAAAGCATATTCATAAGATGATAGACATTACACCAAAAGTTCCATTATGCCTTAGTGTGGTAACTTGTCAGGAAAATAAATGAATCTATCATCCTTAATCAGATGAACATTCACATTTACTAAATATTCGACTGTTGCATCAAATATTGCTGTGAAGAAAATAAGGTCCAATAACATAACTCTTGTCAAAGTAACCTAGAAAACCTAAAATGGTATGCAGTTAACCATTATGTCACCGCTAGCATAAGGTATTAAGCAGCATATTTCTGCTTCAAGCTCAGATATTTAGCAATATGAATGTATTGCATTGCATTAAAACACCATCATCATTGCAGCTAATTAAGTATGTCCTCTCAGATGCACAAACATTACTCATTTACTCTCGATACTCTAAAAACAAAGTAATGTCGCAGTTGAAGATATAACCAAACATATGTAATGCAACTAATGCATAAGCATGCCATCACACATCTGCAATGCAGGACTATGGTGGTGTTTAAAGCCGATGCAATAAATCTTAATCAGCTATCCAGTCGGACACAAGAATGGTGAAAATGCATTGCCCCATTCTGATTTTATACATTTGATGTGTATCACATCACTTAAAGCTATCACGTGCCACGGTTCCACACCAACCAATGCGATTTCACCAGATGAACATGGATACCGAATGCCCCCATGTGCACTCTATCAACGCAAGAATCATATGCATTTGGAGGTAAATTAGGTAAAATTTAATGTGTCGAACGCATTCAAGTACATGACAATGCTTGATAAAGAAATTTAAGCGACACAATTCACTTACGGAAAGTTAAATCTTTCTAAATCAATATGGAGAAACTAAGGGAAATGGATTGGCCCTCATGGGTTTAATAATGAAGATACCTTGTATATGCAGAAATGATTTCATCATTAGTGTAGCTATCCTCTTGGCTACCAACTTCATGTAAATAGAGGCAGTCTGGATTGCTGCAAGTCTGGATCAACCAACATCACTTAACATTCAACTAAAGGCAAAAAATATGTTGCAAAACAAGCAACCTATCAATTATATGATCATCCAAATAGATTATACGTACCATATTCTTCAACCAACTGTGGCAATACTTCGTGGTACCAAAACATGCTCTGTCATGCAAACATCTATGTTAGTGCAAGAATACTAAAGCAGAAAAAGTTCCATAGAAAAAATAAAGAACGTTGCAACTTACCTTAAAGGTTTGCCTTCCAATACAAAACTGTGAACAGCTTGAATACATCTTATAGCTTCTTCTTCCTTGGCGTAAGTAATATACCTGAGGAAAAAACCAATGCCATCAATAGACTGCAGTTTAGAAGTTAAAAACAAAACAAACCTCCATGCTAAATCTAAACATACCATAGACTGTTGTTTAACTACCTTCTATGCGCGGCATTTGATTCTTAAATCTTATAAAGGAAGGCTTCTTGATTGATAAAAGAGATCAGCTATCTAGCAGAGTGACTTATTCAACATTGTGAAAGTCTGTTGCAGAAATGAACTGGAGGTGTAAGTTGTAGACTTCACCAAAAGCTTCATTCCAAAGATGAAAAGTTTCAACCCGTAGATATTTGTGACATAGACCCCTCAAAGAAAAAACTTCAAAAAAAACGAAAGAGAGGGTGTATCCTTCCCACAATTTGCAAGATAATGCGGTCAACAATTAACTGACTCATTTCGAATATTCTGTGATGGCCTTTGTTCATTTATTGTGACAGATTAGGAAGAACGGATTTCAGATAGATCAAAGGCGTATGGCTAACAGTCAAGAAGTATAAGTGAGCGTCAATACATACATGATTCCTCATTTAGGAACATACCCATTAATTAAAATATAAATAGTTCTTTTCTGATCGTAAAGGTGGAGAAATAGCAAAAAAGCAAAGAGCGCGCATGCACAGGCACAGGCACACATGGACAATTGAGAGGCGGAGAACAATCCAAGGCAGGGGAGCAGGTAGGTTGTTAGACTCGTAACCAACCCAATTTTTCGCCAAAGTTTCTATTAACAAAGTCATAAAGTTTGACATCTTGGTCAAAGATAGGTTCTGTAAGTGCCCGCAGTCTTCAATCTATGACTGAACTAGGACTGGAGAGCGGAAAAGAACCTTCCATTTATGTCAGGGTTCAAAAGCCCGAATAATGATGTTAGGTTCTGTGTCATTGTAGAATTAACTACGAACAAGCATGGCATAGTAGCCCGTTCCTACATGCCGTCAAATTTAGAAGTTGAATATGAAGGATAAGATGCAATTGTTTGACAAACCTATTTATTGTAAGTCGATCATGCTTCAGGGAAAGGAGGTGGACTAGCTTATTAATGATGCAGAGTTGGCGAAATTGTCTGTTACCATGTACGCAAAAACAAGATACCGACTAAAAAAGTGCCTTTGTTGATTTAAAAAATTTGTGCTGAACAAACCGGAAGGATGTTCATTTTTTGAAGGACACTTTACAGAGACAACTGTGGGCTAGACCTTCCTTTCGAGTTTTATTGTTATGCTAGTTGTAAACTATGGTTTATATAGCGGAGGTAAAGATACAAAAAATAAAGCTTATCACTGAATACAATGCAAACTGCAAAGTGGAAGGAAGTCACTCTTTTGGCTTTTTTTTCATGGCACATGTAATTAAGTAGTATTCAATATAACAATTGCGGAAATCCTGTGTGGCTCCCTGAACTCCCATGGTTCTTAAATTATTCAAGAAATCTGTCTCCGCCTGATGGAAAAATTGAGCCATTAGCTCCAACAACTGACTACACCTAAACCAGACCTCTCATGCACATAATACATGTCAAGACTAACAATAGCTCAAAGCTACTGCAATGAGGATATGAATCACAATAAATCCCAATAGTTGAATTATTTGCATTCTAAATAGAAAAGTTGTTGTTCTGCATCTCTAACCGGAGAACAGAATGTATCCTGGTTCACAGTCTCAGGGGTGATATGCAGTTGAGGTTTCAAGGGATTCCAGCAACAAATAAATACTAAATCTAAATTCTATCTTAAAATGATCAGACCCCCAATCCCGTTAACACAAAAACAAACAAGCTTCACTATGTCATACTCAATAATAAATTGTGAGAACACTCAAGCATGGTTACTAGGGGTCCGCAGGAATATCAAGATTATATTGGGTCACCTTGGTTGACTTGAATATGAATCAAATTGCACAATATTGAAGCCAATTAATGGGTTGAGTGAGGTCATTTCAAGTTGATCAAGTTTGGTTGGATCCAAAAGGTTAGATTTAATCAAAGTTAGCCATCTTTCTACGTGTAGCTAACAAAAAGGTTTGTTGCTTACCTTTGGGGAAAAAAAGAAGAGAAAAAAATAATTGAAGGAAAAAAAGAAGCCTGTTGCTTACCTTTGGGGAATTTTAACAAGTATAGCCATAAGATTGTGGAACCGAAAAAAAAGAGGGGCACCTTAATAAATTGTTTGTTTGAGGGATCATTAAGTTAACATTATAGGGATCTGAAAAAGGAGCGTAATTATGACGAGCTAAACCTTGATCATCCCAGATTTCAACCTTGTAAACAAGCCCTACCATATAACAATAAATTTCACGAAATAGGATCAGTTGATAAAAGAACCAAACCTAAATCCACAACAAATACTTGGACCTCTACCATAGGCCGCGACCATTCCCAGAAATCTTAACCAAAACAAGCCCACTCCATAAAAGTCCCAGAAATAAAGCTTCAGTCACATTGTTATCACTTCAAGCTTTTCTAAACGAATTGGATATAGTACATGACCATCATAGCGCCATCTTCAACCTTACCATAACCATAGCTATGAAAAGCACATCCAAGCAGAGGGATCTTATGGAAGCACCCATCTATTTCTATATCATTTCCTACATTGCTGGAGACACTATCATGCATATGAAAGGATGTATGACGACTCAAGGTCAACAAGGTCAACATATAAATCTTTAAAATCCTACTGAAGAAAAGTAGTGGAAACACTAGAATGGACAAACATTTAAAGTCCTCCAGAGTGCTGTGAGAGACCATAATAGTCATATAATCCCTGTAAAATTTATATATGACATATATGAGGAGATGACAAAAACCACTTCTTCCACTGTATGACAAGCATGAGGCATTAAGGAATCTCAATAGAAAAAACATCCCAAAAATCATACAAGTATTCAAATCAAAGATATAAGACATACACATTGAATGTAGTGTTGTTTGATACTTGTTGAGCTCCATGTGCAGCAGCAACATTGGCATGCCTAGAAATTGACACTTTCAGAACTTTTCCATACTGTCCAAAGTATTCCTTCCGCTCAAGAATCTGTATACAACTAAAAAACCTCAGCCAACAAAATGAACTCTCCAAATGCTGAGACAAGAGTGTTCACTAAGATATACAGACAAGTACAAATGAAAAGGTTGTCTAGATAAGGTACACACACTTTCATCAGCAAGGTGAGAAGGCATTCCAATTATGTATGCAAGATTCTTCTGTACCACACGGACATTGCTAAGATGTTTCCTGGCTTCTGTTGATGCTTTGGGCTTTGCCTTTTGAGATTTGTGTCTTTTCTCGGCATTGATTTCAGCCACCATCCTACCCACATCAACTCTCCCAAACTGTTAACTACTAGCTATAAACATGTAGCAGAAATAGAACACCAGCAAGTTGGTTAAAAACCTTTCACAGTTAGCAGCCATGCCTACAATTCTTTCCTTGTCATATGGCGTGCGGCAAGCTGGACACCTGCCTTCCACACCTTCCTTCTCAGCCATTTCAATAATGTGGTGCCAACACCAAACACATACCTAAACCAAAAGATAGTAATTCCAATGTCATAAAACTCTTTAATTATACACAATTATCATAGAATTCACATAACCATCATACCTCATATCCACATTTGCAGGGTTTTAACTGCTGGTCAGTCAGGTCCATCTCCTCGGCGCAGAGAGGGCAAGTCCTATCACCGTCGTCACTCTTGGTTGCCCTTATCAACCAACATAGATAAGATAATTAGATTAGAGGAAATAAGAGTAAGAATTCAATCTGCAATGCAGGCAAGCATCGACCCAGCTGCAGATCTACACTATAGTATTACTGACACAAGAAATAAGGGAAAATTACAACAAATCAAACAGCATGCGTATAAGCATACAACAGTCAAATGTTCAATTAATCCCTAAACAACACAGGCAAAAATCAGGGCAAGTGATACCCTGAATTCAAAAATCCAGTAAAGATTGCAAGCAATCAAAGAAGTAATCGTCAGACGTCCACCGATACCTACCTAAATCTAGAGAGCAAAATCGAAATTCATCACTCGAACTCTGCTGACGAAAGAAAAAAGAATCTGGCTCAACCCCTTAATAGAATCTACAAGCCTAATTTCCCCTCCAACAAACTAAATTTCAAAACATCCCTGAATTAATGCTCCCACTTCACCGAAAAAATATAAAAAACTACTTCAAAACTTCTCCCCAACATAGAGAGGAACAACAACATAAGAGCTAGATCCAAGCCCTAAAACTCGATTTCGAGCACGTAAACGTTAAAATCCACAAAGAAATGAGAAAAGAGGCCCCAACCACCGCAAGATGAAAATTTTGACCGAGAAACAGGATCGACACCAAATCGATCATCGCGGAATTGAAATGAAGGAACAGATCGAGAGGGAAATCGAGGCTTACATTGGGTGGGGAGAGGAGTCGTCGAAGAAGCCGAGCTCAAAGCAGGGGAGGGAGGGGAGGGATGGAAACCAAGGGTCCAGGACGACGCGAGGCCCTCACAGCTATGGATCGTTTCGTTGCTGTTGCTCGGTGCGTAGCTGTCAAATAAATAACCCGGGTTGGCTCTAAGCGCCCTCGGTTTTGTAAGAAAATTACGGGATTTAGACGTAATAATCGTTAGTTAGCGGGTTAGGCAACTATAATGCGTGTCTATTCATAATATTCGCCCGTTTACGGTGATTGGCTGCAATCTCTTGGCGCCCATTCTACCCGTATACTCTACCCTGGGTTTGGGGTAGACAAGGAATTTCGGGCCCCGCCCATAATAGACTCTTTTAGTTTTTGACGTTTTCGGAGAGTTTTTATTATTATTATTTTTCTTTTTATTTTCATGCATTATAATGACATTTTAAATTTTAGTCCATTCTTGCATTACAATATCAAAAATTAAGTGGCTAAAAAGGAAGAAATTTAGACAATTTGTATGAAGGGTATTTTTGGTATTATAAAAAATATTTTAGTGTGATGTATTTGATAGAAGGGTGCGGCCATTCGCACCACAATTTGGACTCAACACACCACATTTACTCTACACACCACAACCCAAGTTTGAAAACCCCAGGTTTTACTCAACACACCACACAAAATAAATCTACTTACCTTAACTACCCTCAAAACCCCACACCACACTAATAACAACCCCACTCCACCCCAAACAAAACCCAAAATACCTACACTACCCTCACCCCACTCCAGCCCCTACCTTCTTCCCCCTCTTCTACCGAGACTTCCTCCCTCCCTCTTCTACTGAAGTCTCTCCCTCTCTTCACTCTCCCGAGCATCTCCCTCCACCTTCCCCAACGCCCTCTCCCGAACGTTGCCAACCTCCCTACACCCCGCGGCAGAGCCTCGCCGCCGAGCTATCCACGCCTCCGTCGAGTCCGTCGAGTGAGAACCGTCGAGTGAGATTTCACAACAAGTGAGTTTTTCATTTCTTGTTGCATGAAATGCATTGTCTTTGCATATATAGCATTGGTTTTGCAGCATTGTTCTCCGAATGCGTTTTTTTCAAGATTTTCAAATTTTTCCAATGGGTTTCGACCTTTCAGTTTTATACGTATCAATCGGTACAAGACAACCGAATGATTCACTATCATATCGGTACATACTCACCGATATGATAGGATTATTTATCGGTACATAGGTACCGATCAATACGTTTGTTGCTGTATGGAAAAGAGCTTGTTCGGTATCAAGGTACCGATATCTATTCTAAACTATCGGTAGCTTACTACCGATATGTATGCTTTATTACCGGTACTTAGGTACCGTTAATAACGCTTAATTGCCGGTATATGGATACCGAAACGCTCTACTAATCTTTGCATTTCTTTTTCAAAACAGTTAAATGGTTCGTCTAAGGGGAAAAGCACTCGCTGGAGCCTCTTCATCTTCGGCGGCCTCGACATCTTCATCGGCCCGCGGTGACCGGCCGACGTCCTCAGCTAGGAGGAGGAGAGCGGTACCTGAGGAGATTCCAGAGGAGATCCCAGAGGGTGCCTTGATGGTTGCTGGCCCTGGTGAAGAGGAAGAGGTGTCTGACGACGAGGCACCCATCCCTGGTGGGCCTGTTGACCGGTCGGTTTTGACGGAGTTCAAAACACACGTGGCATATTGGATATGGGCTGGAGCGGTAAAAAAAGGATGAGTTTTTATTTTATTTTATATCATGCCGTGTTTATATCAAAGTCTGCTCACTTTTCCCTTTCTTCTCAACGTAAGAGCGTGGCCCACTAAAAATTTATGCGCATGGGCTGTCCACTACGAAATGGGACGGCATCGAACGACAAGACTTTAAGAATGCCGTGGAGGCTACCGGTCTAGCAAATCTGACGGAGTGTTCTTACAAGACTATCAGCAGTGCCCTAGTGTCGGCGTTCGTCGAGAGGTGGCACCTGGAGACCAACACGTTCCACCCGCTCTGTGGAGAGTTGACGATCACTTTGGGTGACGTGAGCCGTATACTGGGCATCCCCGTTGCCGGTAGGGCGCTTGAAGAGTGCAAGCTGAAAGTCTCCCATCTGAAAGCGCTTATAAAGGTTAATTTGGGAGTCAGTGAAGCAGAGGCTGCGAGCCAGTTGGATGGGAGAGGGTTGTCAGTCAGTATGACCTGGCTGAGGAGAGAGTGCACTCTCCGCAAGGTCGGCCTGGAGTGCTCTGTCAAGGCATACATCATGTATCTGCTGGGTTGCACCCTTTTTTGCGACAAGTCGGGGTCGAAGGTTCACGTGTCCTGCCTTTCTGCCCTCACGGACTTGGATACCGTGTGTGAGTATGCGTGGGGTGCCGTCGGCCTCGTCTACCTCTATCGTATGCTTGGCTCTGCCAGTCGATGGGGGACAAGGGCAATTGGCGAATACTTGACTCTGGTGGAGGTATGTACTTTTAAAACATCTGCTTTGTGATATAGTACCAATAATTGTGACTAGATCAATAGACACAGGGTGTGCCCAGAATACGTTCCTCACAGCGTCTGTGTCTTCTCGAACCGTATGATACTCAACGTATCCAAACTCATTTAGATGCTTCAATAGTTGCTGCATCTCTGATCTCCCAGCCTTTTCAATCACCCTATTCCTTTGGCGTACATTGTAGATGGTCTTCATGGTGGATACGTTTTCAGGATCTAATGCTTTATAGTGTTCAGGATTTGCCGTGACTTCACTAGGTTTGCTGACATCGTAACCACCATATCATTTTGTTCAGCAGATAATCTTCCGGCGAGCGAGTGACCCTCGAGGTGATCCGCATGGGGGTGATTGGGGACTCCACAAATAACTCTGAGCATCCAATCATCATCAGATACAAGCTTCACACCCTGAAGCTTGAAAGGACATCCACACTTCTTCGTCTCGGAGTCGACGGATTTTTTCCTTCGATTGGTAAATTTATTCTTCCCGCTATCATCTTTCTTCATAATTTTCCGATACTCTCCACTATGCTCACATGCCAAGGTAATCCTCGGCTTTCTACCACACCCCCCGACTTCTGAATTCTTTGTCACAATCACCAGCCCATTCTGCCTCCCAACTGTCTGTACCCATTGGACAAGTGCTTCTCGACTTTGAAATATCTATAATCAAACAATAATAATTATGTTAATCAAACAATAAGAATTATGTTAATGAACTTTAGACCTAGTTGTCGTCTGGCAAGATATAGCTATTAAACAACATACCGTATTGGTGGTGAATTCCAGGGTGTAGTCGTGAGTAATTATAGCTGTCACACTGCTCGCATCAGTAGAAACATGCTCTGAATGTAAACGAAGAGTTAGTAAGGCAGGTAGCCAACACTGTGTTCACATCGGTACCATGGTACCGGTATCCTAACGTATTATTCGGTACCATTTTACCGGTATATAACGCTATAGTTTCGGTGGATACGTACCGGTATACATAGCATACTAATCGGTACTATGTTACCGGTACATAAAGCCAAAGTATTGGTGGATACATACCGATACGTTGACGTTTTCTGTCGGTATGAGACTACCGATCAAAACGCGATCCGGGAAGGAGAAAAAAAAACAAGAGAAGAGGAAATGTACATTTTTTGAGGGCCTTTTCTCGTCTCCTTCGCTCCAACATTCGTCTTTTCCATCCATTTCGACCTAACACACCTTGAATTGACAATGTATAATGGGAAGGGCTTGTTTGAGTTGAAAACCTAAGGTTGAAGGAGATGGTTTGGAGTATAATGTGAATGTGTTGAGAGGATAAGAAAGAAGATAGAATATAGGGGGATTTGTTGTTTAGTCCTTTAAGTGACCCCAACTTGTTATTTAGTCTCCTATAACATTTCTTAAGTGTTTTAGTACCCACAATACCAACAAAAGACTACAATACCCCTATTCATTTTCATTCTCGTAATTACAGCCAAGCAGGCCACCTAATCCGTCATTCCCGAAAAATTCCAAATTTATTCCGCCCCTCCCATTTCCAACGCTCACCAGCCTCTCCCCATAATTAGTAGTAACTTCCATGTTAAATTGTAGTTAATTCATATTTACTTCATTGTTTAACCAGTATGTAACTACCATTAAAATGGTAAGTACTTCGTGGTAACTACATCATATGATTGGTAGTTACTTCCCATTATTATTGGTAGTAACTTCCTAGTTAAACGATAGTTATAAGGGAAGTAACTACCATTTAACTAGGAAATTACTACCAACTTTATTGGGAAGTAACTACCACCT
This sequence comes from Narthecium ossifragum, assembly GCA_963920575.1. Taxonomy (NCBI): domain Eukaryota; kingdom Viridiplantae; phylum Streptophyta; class Magnoliopsida; order Dioscoreales; family Nartheciaceae; genus Narthecium; species Narthecium ossifragum. Next base: position 5,828,712 of record OY986966.1, read on the forward strand.
AACCACCTACTATCTTCCATAGATAAGGGAAGTAGCTACTTCCCAGTTTAAGCGGTAGTTACTTCCCATCCAAACTGGTAGTTACTTCCCATTTAACTGGTAGTTACTTCCCATCCAAACTGGTAGTTACTTCCCATTTAACTGGTAGTTACTTCCCAGTTTAAGCGGTAATTACTTTACAAAAAAACTGTAATTACTTCACACTTCAACTGGTAGTTACTTCCCATTCAAACTGGTATTTACTTGCCAATTAAACTGGTAGTTACTTCACAGTTAACTGGTAGTTACTTCCCATATAAATTGGTAGTTACTCCCCCCAAAACTGGTAGTTACTTTCCATTCAAACTGGTAGTTACTTCCCCCATTTAACTGGTAGTTACTTCCCAGTTTAAGCGGTAATTACTTTACAAAAAAACTGTAATTACTTCACACTTCAACTGGTAGTTACTTCCCATTCAAACTGGTATTTACTTGCCAATTAAACTGATAGATACTTCACAGTTAACTGGTAGTTACTTCCCATATAAATTGGTAGTTACTCCCCCAATTTTACTATTAATGCCTCCATTAATGCATGCATCCAGCCATAAAGTGGATGCATGCATGCCTTCCATGTATTGGGAATATGTGTATATATTCCCAACCACTCCATTTAATGTCAACCACCTAATTCAAAACTATTCATCCATCTCTCATTTAAAAAAATACATAAAGGGTATTTTAGAGATAAAAAAGTACAGCTGTCCAAAAAGTGACTAAATGACTTAAAAACTTTCAATGAGACTATACAGCAAATAAAGTCTCCAAAAGAGACTAAACACCAATTTCCCGTAGAATATAATGAGGGTAGGGAAGAACTATCTAGGATGGAGGGGGAGTGAGTAAGTTGAAGACCTAGGGCTTGGAGGGAGGAGATGGTTAGGGATTGGAGGAGGTGGTTTGAGGAGGTGAAAATGATGGTTAGAGGTAGGAGAAGATGTGGTGTTGTGGTGTATTGAGAAATAATTGTTATGGTAGATTAGGTTTTGTGGTGTATTGTGTTTTAGAAAGTTATTTTGGACATTTAATCAATGGGTGTTTTGGGTATGAAAATTGATGTGGTGCGGATAGCCGCACCCTTGATAGAATCCGTGGTATACTTAGAAATCACCCATCCGTGAAAATAATCCTTTGGTTTGTAAACCCAGCCTTTTGGCTCATCTAAGAAAAAAACAAAAAAAAAACATCCGTGAAAAATAATCAAGTGCAGAAACTATAAAAAGCTATTGTTTCAGAACAAAGAATTGCAACAACATGCATAGTTTCTGGCTCCATTGATAGCATTAGAACCATGCTGATGGGCTTCTTGTCAGAATCTGAACCATGTGTGCTTATTCCATATTCAGAATAGTTTTGAGTAACTGGAAACTACACAAGTCCAGTGCTTATTCCATATGCATGGTAGTTCCTTGCATTATTCCATATCCAGAGCTTAAAGGCACACAATACTTCATGTCTAATATTACTCTTCAAAGGACGGCGGTAAGAGCCCTTCAGAGCTTGGTGTCCAAATGTCTGGGCTTTCGAATGCTTCCATTCCAGTCGTGACCCTCACTGTCTTCGTCTCAGCATCATAAGTTGATAGGATCCTCCCCTGTTCCAGAAAAAGGGATTAACAATTTAAGTTAGAAGATTGAAACATGGATTCATAAGAGCTCACAATTGACATGCAAGTAGAGAAATACCACAGGGATTAGACCTGGCTCCATAAAAGCTTATATTCACAAAGTCTTCCTCATTCCAATCTTTTCTTCCACTATTTGAAAACTCTTATCCTATTTTACTCCCTCCGTAAGATCTTGTTCGACAACTATGCTAACTACTTGTTTAACATATCTAGATTTTATCATCTTGCAAAAGTTTTGCATACATTGCAAGTAATAAAGATAAATTCTTCATCTTTATACACAGATACAGTAATGATAGAAGTGAAGAAGAGTAAAGAACGAGAAGGGTATAAAGAAAAGAATTGCTTAATAGCCCCAGAGAAGCTTACAAGCCGCTCAAACTCAGGGCTAGCCAAATTGCCAATGAGGTTTTTCACCAATAGTAAAATCTGCAGATGAAGTCAAAGAAATTAGTATTCCTTAATTAATATGGCTTAAGATGACTTGCACTTATTCTGAACAACAGTTAAATAATGAGCACCTTCCAATTACTAGGAAACAAACAGTTCAAATACAAGCATGAATCCAAGAAAATTCTACTGTATGTATAGCTTCTTTGAGAATATAGATGAGATTTGTTTATTTACAAAATGAGAAGCTTTTCAGCAACAAAGAATCAAATAGACAAGTTAATTTTCCAATCAAGCAATCAGGGGTTTGAAGCGAGTTTGAGAAAGTGAAAATAGCATAACTACTGTTCCTGTCTAAAGGCATTGGCAGGATTGCTATTAAGAATGAACTAAATTGGTCATGGAAATAGTGAAATGAAGGTGATTACTAGAGAGAGAAAAAAATATTGGAAATGGATACTGAGAGATGTGGATAATGTTGGAATTCTTCATCCACTAAATGTGTGAATTAGCATGAAACTACCCAGTTTGGTATCAGCCCTACCTATGCAAAGGTACTCCACTAATACATATCTGTTGCTCTTTAAGCTAGTCACAAGTAATATAGATGTTGGTGTTATAAAGTATGAACCAAATCAAACAAGTATAGCTGAATTGGATGACCATGTGTATCCTAACCACCAACGTAGAGTTATTATGGGTAGAAAATTTTTCACCCACGTGTTGATTACTTTTGTCCACATGTAAGGGCTTTTGTCTATAAATAGGCATTTGATGATGGAGAGATGGGTAGCTGAAGCTACTTCAAAGCTCTTGTTCTTTTATCATTTCCTCTCTTCCTTAAATTGGTGTGTGTGAGTGTGTGTTTCTTAACACATATATACAACACGTTATCAGCACAAGACTCTACCACATAGAGGAAAAGAAGTGAATCAGTCAGATATATCTTACTGATCATTACTTTGTAATTATGCTAGATATTTTTATTCTAACCTAGGTTATATAGTGTTTGAAGCACATACTTGTACCTGAAGTACAAGCCATATATGAAGAACAAACCATTGTGATGCCTGAAGCACACAGAGTAAAATAATTGTACAAGTAGTATAAAATTTTATGTACATGAAGTACAAATTAAGAGAGTGCCTAAAGCACAAGTGCTTGAAGCATAAGTTATTGAAGCACACAACTTAGTGCATGAAGCACAAGTTACTACAACAGTGCCTGAAGCACTTAGTTTGCACCCGAAGTGCAAATCACTATATTGAGCCTGAAGCACATGATCTCGTACATGAAGTACGAATTATTTCAGTACCAGAAGTACATGCATTAATTTTTATTATTGTTGATATAATGCTTAAGTACATATTTGCTTAATGCTTTAATACCTACAATTCATATCAGTCAATCACTATATGTACATTTTAATGTGGGATATTATCGGCCCTTCGGAGCCACCCGAGTGGTCAGTCCGGCCGCTCGGACTTATGAGAATGAAGCCCACGGTTCGAATCGGGATCAACGATCCGCCAGGAAAACCTGGGCTGAAAAAAAGAAGAATTTTTTTTTGCTACTATTTCCTTTACTTTATTTAATTCTTGGCATATTTATTTTATATAGTATGATCATGGCTAGCTTAGTGAAGTTGGAGTTCCTCTCCCTGAATGTTACTGGCAGTTTTATCCTAGGCGCTGTGTGAGGACCTGTCCCTCTATTCCTGTAGCTCGTTGTTGACCAAAAGGGCAATTTGGTAAATTACGCCTCGTCGGTTAGTTTCTCACCCGTGTGCACACACTGACCTTATTTGGTGTTAGTGCTTGTTTAAAATGGTTAGGTGAACCCGGGATTGGAAGATCCCAGCTCGGGCGCGCAGAAGCCTGTTTTTGGGCTGCTGGCGGCCCGTGAGCGATCAATCGATCGGACTCGGGTCGGTGGCTTTTCTGCTTCGAGAGGACGGCCGCCGTTGGCCGTCGCTCTCTCCTGTCAGAAGGGGAGGACTTTCCCTCCCCTCCTTCCCCTTTTCCTCGGCCTTTCCGGCTTTCCCCTGCCTTTTCTTCCTCTTCTCTTCCTTCTTTTCTCTTCTCTTCTTCTTCCTTCCTTCTCTTCTTCCCGCGGAGCTCTGTTTCTTCCCCTGTTTTCCGGTAGCTCCTTCTCCTCCACCGTTCTCCCTCCTCCGCCCACCGTTTTGGGAGCTTGAAGGTTCGTTGGAACCGTGGCGGCGTGAGGAAGATCCCTGGCATGGTTTGGAGCTTGGTTAGCGGCTGTTTAGCGGGGAATCAACCGAGGATTAGCGTTTCCGGTAGGTGTTCTACCTACGTGAGTTAGTTTAATGGGTTTCTCTTAATCTAACCGTTTGATCTTGCTGTTCTTTGTGTTGTTGGATTCCTCTTGCTTAGTAGAATTTATGGTATAAGTTTCATAAGCTTTGGTTGAGATTTTAGTAGGATTTATGCATGTTTAATCTCGAATTTTTCGGTTTCTGCTGTTCTTGAAGAACAGCCGGCTTACGGCGAGTTTTTCGATCAGTACGTGCATGTTCTTGGGTTGTGATGAACGTAAGAGTTGTAGATCTCTGAGGTATCTCTCAAACACAACTGATTTCATAATTTTCTGATTTTCTTATGATTTGTTATGAATTTATCACGGGAGGGATGCGTTGCAGCAAGTACTTGGTAAGTTAGTTTGATTAGCGGTTTTGATTAGTGTCTTCCCATTAATCTAGCCGTTGGATGTTTCTGGATTTTGGATATGTGAATCTCGACATATAGATCTACTGGAGGTGAGGTTGGATCCCGAATCTGACGTCGATTGGACGTCGGATCGACGGGTCAACTAGCTGCTATGTAGAGAATGGTTTCTTTTCTTGGGCTTTCTGAGTTCGATCGATCCAATGACAAGTTGGATCGATCGGACTGCAAGTAGGATCGATCGGACTGCAAGTAGGATCGATCCATGGGTATGTTGGATCGGTCCAGGTTGCACCCAAGATGGTCTGTTCACTAAGGGCAAGTCGGATCGGTCCATGAGTATGTTTGGATCGATCTAGTGTTTCCCAGGAATAGTATTTGAGGGTAGAAGAGAATGGCATGATATAAACTGTTGTTGTTACCGCTTTGTGGTTGAACCGAGAGTGTGATGACTCCGGGGATTGTGTAGTATAAATGGACTGGTTGTATGCCCTTTTTCGCTTTGTGGTTAACCGAGGGAGTCATGAACCCTCGGGAATGCTTAGTATAAATGGGCCAAAGATTGTGCCTTTGATTGTTGCTTGTTTATACTGTTGCATGCATTGTTGATTGTGCATTAGATGCCTAGGGTTTGACTGTAGTGCTGTTAGTCTGCTGTTTGGGGTCGTGTTAGCTCTGTCGCTTCGAGTGCTGAGAGTTGATTGTCATAACCACGGTTGTTCCGCCAAGTGTTGAGGTCCCCCTTGGAGAAGGGTGTCCCACATGTATCGTCATGTCCACCCTGTGTCAGGGAATGTCGGAGAAAGTCCACCCTTGAACAGTGGCTGTCGGAGGACGTACTTTGGACAGGTACCCTTCGGGTTATTGACGGGATTTATGGGGTCCTTGGTAGGCCTCAGTACTTGGCACGGAGTTAGTTCAGTTGCAGTTTCCCCTTCCTTGTGTGTGGCGTAGAGTAGAACCCTACTGAGCTTAGTGCTCACTCCTACCCGGGCGGCGTTTGCAGGTGCAGGTACCAGATCTGCTTCGGTGGGCCCCAGTTGCTCGTCCTACGGTGGCGCGACGACATCAGGGCATGTTTGAGGGCCAAGATGGCTTCTGCTGTGCCTTCCGGGAGACCTCTGTTGATGTAACCTTTTATGAGTTTTATAACATCTTTTGTACATGAAGACTGTTTATGTAAATTTTGTTGTAACTCTGTTGTATGTTTAATTTTGTAATACTAGTAGTTAGATTTACTTCTGTCCTCTGACTGTTTGTTGTAACTGTTTTTGCCAGTTGCTGTTAGTAGATGTAGGAACCCCCCTCGTGTCCCGGTCCGGATGGGTTTTCTGGGCCGGGGCGCGACACGCTGGATGCTGAATTCCATCTAAATGCTAGAAACCTTGGAAGCACTATTAAGGAGGGGAATGTAGTCACACCAAATGAAAAAGACAGTGCCATTATATTTCTCTGTCGCCACATCCATGAAGACCTGAAAAATGAATACATTGCTGTGCGGAACCCACTAGATTTGTGGAAAAACCTAAGTGATAGGTTTCAACACTTAAGAACTATTGTCCTCCCCACTACCCAATACGACTGGATGCACCTACGCCTTCAAGATTTTAAGACCGTTAGTGAATACAATTCAGTCCTCCACAAAATCACATCTCAATTAGAACCGTGTGGCCAACCCATATCCGACCAAGACAAACTTTAAAAGACATTCTCCACCTTCCACGCCTCGAACCTGATTTTACAGCAGCAGTATAGGCAACGTGATTGTAAGAAGTATTCTAAATTGATTGATGCCTTACTTAGAGCTGAGAGACATAACCAAATTATGTTGAAAAATCATTTGTCTTGTCCCTCTGGCTTTGCTCCATTTCCAGAAGCAAATGGTAATGCCTATCGTAGACACGGTCATAGACGTGGTCGTGGGCATGGCTGTGGTCGTGGGCGAGGTAATGATAGGTTTCATTATTGTCACGAAGGATACAATGCCCCTCAACCCCTCCCTAAAAATGATCAAGTAGGGAATAGAAAGAGAAAAGAAAATGAAGATGTAACCTCTATGAAGAATGATGATCAATGCTACCGATGCAGAGGAAAAGAGCACTGGTCTCACAACTGTCGTGCGCCCAAGCATATTGTAAAACAACACACAACAAGAGAAAAGAAAAAATGTGTTGAAACAAACTTTACAGATTTTGATGGCATGGCTGATCTTCCCTTTCTTGAAGCCCCCATGGTTGGTACATCTCTGGATGTATTGGACTTCCTCGTAGGATTTGAGGAATGGATGGACACTGACTAGCATTATGTATCATGTTTTTATCTACCAGTATGTATTGCTGTTTTCGTATGTATCTTTGAATGCTTTAAAGTTTATGCATATCCTATGAATGCATATATTGCTCTAATTATTTTCCAGATGGATGGCGATGCATGTCTTGCAGACAGTGCAACAACAAACACGATCTTCCAAGATCGTAAGTACTTCTCATAGTTAACATTGAAAGAATCAAATGTTAATACAATATCAGGTCCAACAGACTTGATTGAAGGCTTCGGAAGAGCCACCATAGTTTTGCCCGGAGGAACAAAACTATCTATTGATGCTGCATTATACTCCACTAGATCCAGAAGAAATCTACTCAGTTTTAAGGATTTACGTCGTAATGGATATCATATGGAAACGATGAATGAAACTGGTGTAGAGTATTTGTGCATCACAGTTACAGTTTCATGCCAGAAGCATGTACTTGAGAAGCTTCCTGCCTTTTTATGGTCTATATTATACGAAAATAAGACCAATAAAATCACATGCTGTGACGCACCGAAAGTGCTCTAATCCAAAGGAGTTTATGCTTTGGCATGATCGACTTGGTCAATCCTGGCTCGATGATGATGCGTCAAATTATTGAAAATTCACATGGGTATAGCCTTAAGAATCAGAAGATTCTTTTACGTAATGAATATTCATGTGCTTCTTGCACTTAAGGAAAACTAATTGTGAGGACATGTCCCTCTACCCTTGGGTCGACCGGCTGGGTCGGGCCTGTGGCTCGTTTGCTTGTTTCGCGTCGAGCACGTGATCCAGTGGATCACATTGTTTCTTGGACCGCAAGGGCAATTTGGTAAATTATGTCTTGTTGGTTTGTTTCACACCTGCGTGTGCACACACTGACCGTGTTTGTGATAATATATGTTTAGAACAGTTAGGTGGACCCGAGATCGAAAGATCCGGGATTGGGCTTGTGTTCTAGCCCAAGTCTAGCTTTCTCCTAGATGATCGATCATTTAGTGATGATCGATCATCCCTCGCTGGAAGGATCGATCATTTGGTGTCAGAAAGTCTTGCATCATCATGAAGGATCGATCATTCATGAGGAATGATCGATCATTCATAAGTCGGTTCGTCCGTCTATAAAATGGACGCGACCTTCTTCTTCAATCCTTTTGAAATCCGACATCCCTGAGCTCAGAGCTGGCTAGATTTGGAAGAGATTGAGGGCGATCTTTGGTGTGGCAGCTAGGATTGAAGCTGTGCTAGTCTAGGTAGGAATCATACCTACTTGCTTTTCGGTTTTGTGAGGTTTTGAGCTTGTTTGTGTTTGGTTTGATTTAATCTTGCTACATGTTCGTTGGTTTTTTTTGGCATAGGTTTTGGACTCGTGGTCCTTCGTACTACTAGATTCCAAGATTTTGTGAGATTTGGTAGAGTTTTCTGATGGTATTTCTCGCTGTCTGGTTGCCGGAGAACCCAACAGGATCGGTCATTGCTAAGGAAGGATCGATCACTCTTGGTGCATCATGCTTAGCCTGAGAAGGATCGATCATCTGGTGAGGATGATCGAGCACTTCGCCTTGGCTTGCATGGGTGAGGTCTTTGTCGTGAGGAGGAAGGATCGATCACCTTGGGCTTGACAAGAACGGAACCTTCCTATCACTAGGAAGATCGATCATTCCCTTTGGAGATGATCGATCCTTTGGGTGACAGGGAAGTGTTTTCACTGGTTTTTGCCCGCGGGGCTTCGCGTATGCGGTTTTTGTTTACCGCTTTATAAATTGGTACATATCCTCGAGCATGTTAGCTCCATAATGAGGGGTACTGGTAAACCGGGAGAGTGATGACTCCAGGGATGTATAGATAGCATGTTGTACTATTAGTTTTGTTTGTCGGAGTTGCTTCCTGTAACGTGCTGTCTTTTGGCGGGCTGGCTATAGTTGGTGGGGCTACCACTGCAGCAACTCCTTGGCCTGTTTTACTATTTACCACCCCGGGCTAGCAGGGTGCCGAGCCCAGACCTTGTTTATTTAATCCTCATATATGTTGCATGCTTATATGTTTTCCTGCGTATGTTCATAGCATGCATCTGGTTGTGCATTAGTTGCATAAGGTTAGGGCGTGGGTGATCTGTGGGTCGCCATCACAAGGCTTGGAAGCTCGGATTTAGCCCTAGGACCGGGGTTGGGTAGCTTGGTCCAGGTTTGAATGGTTGTGCTCAGTCAATTTCGAGGATATGCCTAGATGACTTGAACACTTGTTGATTGATGATTTTTAGAGGTCGTGTCGGCCTCGAGTCAGGTTCTGAGGTGTAGCCGGTGTCCAGTTATGACGACTCTTGAGTAGAGGGTGTGCCTACTCAGCGGTGCCATTTCCTGCCAGCAGTGTTGGTTTCATGCTTGTGAGTCAGCATTGTTGATTTCCTGCTTACTGAGCGTGACCCGTCATGTGACTAGTTCTTCTGGAAGATCATGACCATGGATGTTAGGGACACGCGGTGGGGTTATGGGGCCCCTGTGTACACCCAGGCCTTGCTAGAGAGAGACACTGTCGCATTTCCCTCTTCCTTCTGTGTGTCGTAGTGTAGTTTCCCTGATGAGCTTAGTTGCTCATTCCTATCCGAGTTGCGTTTTGCAGGTGCAGGCGTTAGCTCCTCTTCAGTGGTCCCTGCCGGACAGTTGGTCGGCGGTGCGGCGGCACCCGGTGGAGTTTGAGGAGTGGTGATCTTTCATTTCAGCTTTTATCCTCTTGTATAGTTAGCCTCATACGGGAGTGTATAAATGTTTGTACCTAATTTCCTCTCTATGAGGTTTCGTAGAATGGCATTTTGGATTTGTAATTTTCAGTTTGAGGTTTCTGTAAATTATAGAATTGTTAATTGAGGGTGTTTATTAAATTACTTAGGGAGACCAATAGGTTAGAGGGAACCATCGCCAAAATTTTTCACAGTTTGTTAGGTTCCGGTTCACGTCCCTGTCCGATTGGGCTTTCGCGGGTCAGGGCGCGACACTAATAGTAAGGCCATCCCCCTCTAAGGTCACCTCTAAATCCCCAAGTTTCTTGGAGAGAATTCAAGGTGATATATGTGGACACATTCATCCCTCAAGTGGACCATTTCGATTCTTCATGGTCTTAGTAGATGCATTCACATGATAGTCGCATGTGTGCCTTCTATCTACTCGTAACATTGTTTTTGCTAAACTTTTAGCTCAAATCATTTGATTACGAGCCCAGTTCCCAGACTATCCCATCAAGACAATTCGTTTTGATAATGCTGGTGAATTTACATTTCAAGCATTTTTAGATTATTGTGTATCAGTTGGGATAAATGTAAAACATCATGTTGCACACACACATACTCAGAATGGCCTAGCAGAATCACTTATTAAACGTATCCAACTGATAGCTGGATCATTGCTTATGAAGTCCAAGTTATCTGTCTCAGCTTGGGGACATGTTGTATTACATGCATCATCTTTGATTCGAGTCATGCTATCTGCATATCATAAATTTTCACCAGTGCAACTTGTCTTTGGCAAACAACCAAATATACTTAAGGATTTTTGGATGTGTTATCTATGTTCCAATTCCTCAACCTCAGAGAACCAAGATGGGTCCTCAACGCCGACTTTGTATTTGCGTTGGCTTTGATTCTCCTTCTATCATTAGGCATCTCGAGCTTTTAACAGGAGATTTGTTTAGAGCACGTCTTGCTGACTGTCACTTTGATGAGTCAGTTTTCCCACCATTAGGGGGGACAAGAAGAAGCCATAAGCTCAAAATAAAATTGTATGGAACAATTCGATGTTGTCTCATCTTGATCTTAGGACAAGTCAAACTGAACTCGAAGTTCATAAGATTATACATTTGCAGAAGATTACGAATCAGATGCATGATGCATTTACTAATTTATAGTGAGTGACGAAACCACATATTCCAACTGCAAATGCTCCAGCTCAGATTAATGTTCCTGAAGAACAATCCGAGGATCCGAAGGCATGAGAATCCAAAGCACGCCAAAAGCGTGAGAGACCTATTGTTGCCAAGGATAAGGTCCCAAGGAAAAGAAATACACAAGGACAAACTGGGCATAAGGTTAATATTCCTGAAGAGATTAACAAACCCGAAGTTTGTATTCCAAGTAAGAATCGATTCGAAAAGACACCTCCCGAAGAGGTTCAGACACCTCCCGAAGAGGTTCAGGCACATCATGAAGAGGTCTAGATATATGAAAATCATGAAATCTCAATAAATTGTGTGCACACTGAGAAAAAGTGGAATAGAAATGAAACTATTATCGAACTTATTTGCATATGCAGTTGCTCTTGATATTATCAGAAGTAATGAAGAGCTTGAACCAAAATCCATTGAAGAGTGTCGATGTAGAATTAATTGGCAAAATGGAAAGAAGCTATTCAAGCTAAATTAGACTAGTTGGCTAAATGAAATGTTTTTGAACATGTAGTCCATACACCAGAAGATGTCAAACCAGTGGGATACAAATGGGTATTTGTACGTAAGCGAAATGAGAAAAATGAGATTGTGCGATACAAACCATGGCTTGTTGCACAAGGTTTCTCACAGAAGCCTAATATAGACTATGAGGAGACATACTCTTCAGTAATTGATCCAATAACCTTTCGCTTCTTGTTTGATTTAGGGCTCTCAGAAAGACTAGATATGTATCTAATGGATGTAGTCATGACATACTTATATGGGTCACTAGATAGTGACATTTATATGAAAGTCCTCGAAGAACTTAAATTTCCTGAAGTAAATAAATCTCAGGATCTGTATTCTATTAAACTTCAAAGATCCTTATAGGGGTTAAAACAATCTGGCCGGATGTGGTATAATCGGCTCAATGAGTATCTTCTAAAACAAAGATATGTGAATAACTCAGTTAGTCCATGTGTATTCATCAAGAAAGCAGCATCTGGATTTGCTATTATTACAGTATATGTAGATGACCTGAATCTAATTAGGACTCCAAAAGAGCTAATAAAGGCATCTGACTATCTAAAGAAAGAATTTGAAATGAAGGATCTTGGAAGGACAAGATTTTGTCTCGGCATGCAGATCGAATACCTTCTAAGTGGAATATTGGTTCACCAAACAACATATACAGAATAGGTACTGAGGCAATTTTATATGGATAAAACTCATCCATTGAGTTCTCCAATGGTTGTCTGATCTCTTGATGTGAAGAAGGATCCTTTCCGCCCTCATGAAGATGGTGAAGAACTCCTTGGTCTCGAAGTATCATATCTTAGCGCAATTGGAGCTCTCATGTATCTTGCAAATTACACACGACCCGATATAGCCTTTGCAATCAATTTATTAGCAAGATTCAGTTCCGCACCGACCCGAAGGTACTGGAATGAGATCAAGCACATATTACGCTATCTTTGTGGAACTATAGATCTCGGACTATTTTTTTTCAAATAATTCGAGACCACAATTAGTTGGCTATGCATATGCTGATTATCTTTCTGATCCACATAAGGCCAAGTCACAAACCGGGTATATTTTTTATTATTATAGTAACACTGCTATATCTTGGTGATCTATGAAGCAAACACTAACCGCTACCTCTTCAAATCATGCTGAGATGCTTGTTATTCATGAGGCAAGTCGAGAATGTATCTGGTTAAGAAGTATGATACAACATATTCAAGATAGTTGTGGATTATCTTCAATCAGAAATCTCTCGATGATATTATATGAAGATAATGCAGCTTGCATTGCTCAAATCAGAGGCGGATATATCAAAGGCGATAGAATCAAGAATATATCTCCAAAGTTCTTTTACACACATAAGTTACATGAGAACGACGATATTAATGTCCAGCAAACACGCTCTAGTGACAGTTTATTTACAAAGGCATTAAAGACGACGACATTCAAAGATCTCAGCACTTAAGCTTATATTACATCTTCATGAGGGGGAGTGATGGAGATATACAGATACTGTACTCTTTTTCCTTCGCTAAGGCTTTTTCCCATAGGGTTTTCCTTGACAAGGTTTTAATGAGGCAGTCTTAATAACCTGATATCTCTCTAAAAGAATAGTGCACTCTTTTCAAGTTTTTCTTAGCAAAGGTTTTTACGAGGTATATTCTTTAAATGGTTATCCAAGAAGGAGTGTTCTAAAGTGCAAACACAATCAAACAAGTATAGCTGAATTGGATAACAATGTGCATCCTAACCACCAACATAGAGTTATTATGGGTAGAAAATTTTTCACCCATGTGTTGATTACTTTTGTCCACATGTAAGGGCCTTTTCCTATAAATAGGTATTTGATGATGGAGAGATGGGCAGCTGAAGTTACTCCAAAGCTCTTGTTCTTTTATCATCTTCTCTCTTCCTTAAATTGGTGGGTGTGAGTGTGTGTTTCTTAACACATATATACAACAGTTAGTACTATTTATTGTAATCTTTGTTATTTAGCAGTGGATGAAGGACAACCATGGAACTTCTAAGTGGCTCAGTAAAATCTTTAATTATGCAGTTATATATGCATTTGCTAGTACTACTTCAGTATCAGTATCTATCCTTTTAAGATCAATAGGGGCTCATGTTAGTTCTTGTATATTAATCTTGTATGTCTCATCCTTCATATGGCCTTGAACATAAAGTTTCATATAATCCTTCATTCATTTCTTTTCTGAATGAAGTGAAAACATAAAAGGAGGAATAGATTAAAATATCAAAAACTTACGGTTTTCCTAGTTGATGGATCCATCCCCTTCAGCTTTTGCAAATGAAACCCCAAGGAGCATTTCCATTCTGGATCAACTAAATTCCCGATAATGTTGTAAACTTCAGCCATGTCTGTCATAGGTACAATACAACACAATTCGTGAAATATCGCATAACTGAAATGAACATTGAAACTAATCGGTGCTTGTTTCGATCGTATAGCTTTTTTTTCAATTATTATATATGTTCAACACAGTAATCACATCAAGCCTTTGCTCTGGCCAGGATGAAAACAGCTGAAGTGAATAAACACTAGTCAGACCTTAACTTATGCAAGGAAAACTTGGCAATCTTATCTGCTTTTTATCTAGAAAGCAGACAAGAAGTATGTTCACAAAAAAAAACAAGGCGTGAACAACTTCTCATTTATGCCACATAAGGAAATTTGGGGCTAGAATATAAGTTAGCTAAAACATATGTAGCAAGCACACTCAAAATTCATGCCTTAACTTTCGCCAAAATGCCATTCATATAAGAAATCTCAGATAAAATTTCCAGTTTTCGCAAAGGAATAAAAACAATAAAATCAGTTTCACAACTATGTTCGCAGAACAATAAATTCTGATAGAATTAGTACCGGGATAAAGTGGATGCGAATTCCCTTGCTTTGGTACCTCAACAACAGGCCTTGATGAGCTTGAAGCCCCAGTACTCCAACCAATATTTTGGTCATGAAACTGCAATGCTCCTTTTGATCCAGTGTTGCCTGATTTAGATTATTAATATTCAGAAACCCACTCACATAACAATGTTCTTAGGAACCATACAAGAATGCTTTCATGTCTAAGAGAGTACAAATACCAAAGGAGTTCAGTGTAGGCTCTGTTTCATAAACTGTGTTAGTTACAGGTGGAGGTGCCCAAGCAGCAGCATTTGCAGGAACAAGGCAATTGGATGGAGGGTAAACAGTGGGTTCCTCCAGATATATGCCATCTGCCAAAATGCCGATCGTAAAAAGAATTTCAGATAATTACCATTTCTGGTTCCAAAAATTTCCAGTTTTTGTGAAGGAATAAAACAATAAAATCGGTTCTGCAATTATGTTCACAGAATAATAAATTCTGATAGAATTAATACTGGGATAAAGCAGATGCCGATTCCCTTGCTTTGGTACCTCAACAACAGGCCATGGTGAGCTTGAAGCCTCAGTACTCCAACTGATATTTTGGTCATGAAACTGCAATGCTCCTTCTGATCCAGAGTTGCCTGATTCATAATATTGAGAAGCCCACTTGCATAAAAATGTTCTTAAAAACCATAAAAAAATGTTTTCAAAAGTCTAGAAGAGTAGAAATACCAAAGCAGTCC
Organism: Narthecium ossifragum; assembly: GCA_963920575.1. Taxonomy (NCBI): domain Eukaryota; kingdom Viridiplantae; phylum Streptophyta; class Magnoliopsida; order Dioscoreales; family Nartheciaceae; genus Narthecium; species Narthecium ossifragum. The sequence goes on from OY986966.1 coordinate 5,843,800, forward strand.
AGCGTGGGCTCTGTTTCATAGGTTGTGTGAGTTACAGGTGGAGGTGCCCAAGCAGCAGCATATGCAGGCACAAGGCAATCGGATGGAGGGCAAACAGTGGATTCCTCCAGAGATATGACATCTGCCAAAAATGCTTCATTTATATATATATATATATATATATATATATATATATCAACCCACTATAGAGTATATAGAACTATGTCTCAGATACTGGATTGATTAGAGGATGTAGCTTTGTACCATGAAGAGGACTGGGAGGCTTCTGTAGATAGGGATGAGCTGCTTTGCGCTTAGGGCGAGGGGGAGGCAGGTATGATGGCATCCCGTTCTTCTCGGCCTTTAGAAAGTACTTCTGAGCGTGGCTCCGGATCTACAATAAATTTAATAAAAAAAGGTGAGTTATTGGAAAGCTCTATCTTCATGCAGAATGGATAATAACACTTTTATAGAATCTATCTGATTGTGCAATACCTTAGTCCTTGTTTGGTGCCCTTTATCGTCATATTTATATCCAAACATTAAAAATAATTATTGTCATTTTATCCTCATTTCATCTAACACAATTCTACTTTTTCCTATTCTCATTAGTTAACCTCACTTTTCCTATCCCAAAATCCTTTAACCCCTTTTAACCCAGAATAAGTTATCTCCGTATCAAACGAAGACTATGGGCTTTAACTTCACCATTTCTTGTTGATCTAAATGCTTTGATTTCACAGGAGGGTTGAACTTATATTTATGGATATTTACATATACGTTACTCAAAACATCCCTATATCCTATTTATCCACGGAGATATTGTTGGGTTTTTTTCTCCACATGAGAGTTGGATGCGGCGTGAGGAAGCGGAGACAATCATGGTGCAATGTGGAGAATTCACCAAGATGAAATTCTGGTGGTTTTGGGCTCTGTTTGCATCTTGGATCGATCCAAGATCACAGTGGATCGATCCAACCTGAAGCTGGATCAATCCAAACCTACAGTGGATCGATGCATACCCTGTTTCCAAAGACGTGCTTTCTTGTCTTTCGAAGTGGATCAATCCAAGCCCAGTCTGGATCGATCGAAGACACTGTAGACGAGAAAATTAGATGGTGTAGATCTAATCCGATCCTAAACTGTTTGGTGCCTATAAATTTTCAAGGTCTTCTTGTGTGCTTCTAGGGTTTTATTTGTTCTTTGAGAGGTGTGAGAGTAGGCAACCCTAAAGAGAGATCTCTTTGTCTCTGCTAGGGTTTGGGCTTTGTAATCTCTCTTTCATAGTGAAGATTTCCTCTGTTGCCCATGGTTTTTTCTTTCAGTTGTTGCTGATAGGTTTTTCACGTAAATCCTTGTCTCCACTATTTTCCCTTTGTTTGTGGTTTGTTTGTTGTTATCTCTTCCACCGCGACATCAACATCCCGTGATTATCTGGCGCATCTCCGGTATCGTCAGAACCACCACCGTAGAATCCCCAACAAGTGGTACCAGAGCCAAATTATGAGATTAGGGGGATTCGAATCTCTAATCAATATTCTAAGTCCCTGATCAAGATCTGAAGCATCTGGGTTGGATTCTGACAGAATCGAGATGGACGTCAACGTTGGATGGATGATGATTCTACTGAACGGGAACAACTAGAACCTATGGAAGACAAAGAGGGAGGATCTTTTATTCTGCAGGGATCATGGCTCTAAAAAATGCTAGGCGCTAGTCGGGCGGAAGCTCGGGGACTATCGTCTAGAGGACTAGTAGGACGCCTAGGTGGAGACTAGGAGGTTTTATTTTTTTAATTTTAATTTAATTTTTATTACATATAATTATATAAATAAAAATATAAAGCTCAAATAGCAACACAATACATTTCAATGTTTTGATTCTAGCAACTTTCAAGCATATGCCTCAAATTCTTCTCCTCCATATCCCTCTAGTACTCCCAGCCCGCCTAGGCGGCCGATTTTCAGCCGAATACCTAGCTCGATCGACTAGGCCTTAATCAGGACGACTCGGAAGCGCCCGACGCCTAAGCGGTAGCCTAGAGCGTTTTTTAGAACCTTGGCAGGGATCTCTACGAGCCTCTGCATGGAATAGAAAAGAAGCCTAAAGAGATGGAGGAAGGAGAATGGAACAAACTTGACATGAAGGCCTTGGCAACAATCCGACGGTGTTCAGAAGACTGCGTCTACCACCACATGTCAACGACGACGACAACCAAAGATATTTAGGAGAAGCTTCACAAGCTTTATGAGAGGAAGTTTGTTGGAAACATAACTTTCTTTATTCAACGGCTCGTGAATCTGAAGTATCAAGATGGGGGGTCGATAGCCGAGCACCTGAATGAGTTCCAAAGCATAGTCAATCAACTTGCTACCATGAAGATGGTGTTGGATGACGACATGAAGGCATCTCTCCTGCTTAGTTCTTTTCCAGATTCTTGGGAGAGTATGGTAGTCTCACTCAGCAACTCAGCACCTGACAGAGAACTATCCCTGAACCAAGTTACAGACTGTCTGCTGATCGAAGAGACCAGACAGAAAGCTGTTGAAGCAAGGCAATTAGATTCAGAGTCTGTAATGGTAATGAACCAAGGGAGAAGGAAAAGCGTCACCTGCTACTACTGTGGTAAAGTAGGTCATGTCAAGAAGCAGTGCAGATTGTACAAGAAGAACGTCAGAGATGACAAGCTTGATGATGGTGAAGATCAGGGCACCACAAACGTTACACTTGATACACATGTCATGTGATGGGGGAGCGTCCGTGCTAGGAGCACGAGGAGGTGTATCCGGTTGATCGAAACGACCGAGGATATCTGAGTCACAAGCCCGGGATGTACTAAGACTTGAAGGCAAGAAAGCAACCGAGAAGATCAAGACTTGATGGCAGCATCCAAGTTTGGTGGACAGTTCTCGATGATAGTGATTTGAATCCGATTGGAGATCCGGAGTTTGATGGCAGATTCGATGTTGATGGTGTTATCCAACTCCGACGGCGACATAATAACGGCCAGCTGGTAGCACTGGAGGTGGCATGACGGCGACACAATTTGAATTCAATGGCGTATCCGAGTTTGATGGAGTTTCCGAGCTTGATGGACTATCCAAGTTCAATGGCTTATCCTCATGTGTCAGAAGGGGGAGTTTGTTAGATTTTTTCCTCCACATGAGAGTTGGCGGCGACGTGAGGAAGCGAAGACAATCATGGTGCAATGTGGAGAATTCACCGAGATGGAATTCTGACGGTTTTTGGGTTTGTTTGCATATTGGATCGATCCAAGATCACAGTAGATCGATCTAACCTGAAGCTGGATCGATCCAAACCTACAGTGGATCGATCCAACCTGAAGCTGGATCGATCCAAACCTACAGTGGATCGATCCATACCCTGTTTCCAGAGGCGTGTTTTCTTGTCTTTCAAACTGGATCGATCCAAGCCCAGTCTGGATCGATCCAAGACACTGTAGATGGGAAAATTGGACGGTTTAGATCAAATCCGATCCTAAACTGTTTCGTGCCTATAAATTGGGGGTTTCTAGGTCTTCTTGTGTGCTTCTAGGGTTTTTTTTTTCTTTGAGAGGTGTGGGAGTAGGCAACCCTAGAGAGAGATCTTTTTGTCTCTGATAGGATTTGGGCTTTGTAATATCTCCCTCATAGTGAAGGTTTCCTCTCCTGCCCGTGGTTTTTCCTTCCAGTGGTTGCTGGTAGGTTTTCCACGTAAATCCTTGCCTCCTTTCCCTTTGTTTGTAGTTTGTTTGTTGTTATCTCTTCCGCCGTGACATCAACATCTAGTCATTATCTGGCGCATCTCCGGCATCGTCGGAACCACCACCGTGGAATCCCCAACAAGTGGTACCAGACCCAGGTTCTGAGATTAGAGGGATTCGAATATCTGATCAAGATCTGATGCACCTGAGTTGGATTCTGACAGAAGCGAGATGGACGCCAACATTGGACGGATGATTCTACTGAATGGGAACAACTGGAATCTTTGGAAGACAAAGATGGAGGATCTTTTATTCTGCAGGGATCTCTACAAGCCTCTGCATGAAATAGAAAAGAAGCCTAAAGAGATGGAGGAAGGAGAATGGAACAAGCTTGACATGACGGCGTTGGCAACTATCCGACAGTGTTTGTAAGACTGTGTCTACCACCACGTGTCGATGTCGACGACAACCAAAGATATTTGGGAGATATTCACGAGCTTTACGAGAGAAAGTATGTTGGAAACAGAACTTTTCTGATCCGGCGGCTCGTGAATATGAAGTACCAGGATGGAGAGTCGATACCCGAGCACCTGAATGAGCTCTAAAGCATAGCCCATCAACTTGCTACCATGAAGATGGTGTTGGAGGACGACATGAAGGCATCTCTCCTGCTTAGTTCTTTCCTAGATTCTTAGGAAAGTATGGTAGTCTCGCTCAGGAACTCAACACCTGAACGAGCAGTATCCCTGAACTAAGTTACAGGCTGTCTGCAGAACGAAGACCAGACAGAAAGCTGCTGGAGCAAGGCAGATAAATTCACAGTCTGCAATGGTAATGAACCAAGGGAGAAGGAAAAGCGTCACCTGCTACTACTGTGGCAAAGTAGGCCATGTCAAGAAGCAGTGCAGAATGTACAAGAAGGACGTCAGAGATGACAAGGTTGATGATGGTGAAGATGAGGGCACCACGAACGTCACACTTGACACAGATGTCATGTGATGGGGGAGCGTCCGTGCTGGGAGCACGAGGAGGTGTATCCGGTTGATCGAAGCGACCGAGGATATATGTGCCATAAGTCCAGGATGTACTGTGACTTGTGTTGATCCTAACCTTGTTTTGATGATGCCAATATACATTAAATGATAAAATATATGTTTAATATTTATTGCGCTTTTAATTGAAAGCCTTAAATTCAATATTTGAGGAATTATTGTACTAACGGTCGATGCATGGATCGACGTTGGGAATGCGACGGTCGATCCATGGATTGACAACGCGGTTGCACGGTGGACGCACCAAACTTGGCAAAACAAAATGTTGGCTCGTGGTCGATCGGAGCATCATCCCTGGGAAGTTATTTTCTTGACAGAGTCTCATGGTCGATGCGACGGTTGATGGACCGGTCGACCGTGGTGTTTGGATTTTGTGGTTTTAAATGTTGTAGGCTCACGGATGATCAGACGGACAATGCGTCGATCGACCGTGGAGTATGATAATGGAAAGTGAAGAAGCGACGGTCGATCGGAGTATCGACCCTGGGAAGCAATTTTCACAATAGAGGCTCATGGTCGATACGACGGTCGATGGGTTGATCGACCACGGCTCAAGAAGGCTGAGTTTTTGTACATGACGGTTGATGTGGCGGACGATGCATGGATCGACCGCCAGCAGCGCGCAGAGTAAAAAACTAGCCGTTGGAGAGTTGCAGGGAGCCGTTGGAGGTGCGTTTTGAGCTGGTTGAAGGCTATATATAAGTAGTTATTTGTTGTAAACTTGCCAGAACTATTATTAATATTTTTGAGATCATTTGAGCAAGTCTAAGTAAGAGTTTACTACTCATTTCTTTTGAGCTACAACCTTTGTAAATCTTCTTCGAGTGTGAAGAAGTACATTAAGAGTAATCCAATAGCTGTTGGCTGTGATTGTAAGGTTACCAAACACCAGGAAGCTTGGAGAAAAAGCTTGTAAAGATTTGCAAGTAGTGGAACCTCAAGGAGGACCTTGAGAGAAGTAGACGTAGACCAAGAGCTGGGTCGAACCACTATAAAATCGGTGCTATCTCTCTAACCCTTCTTTCATATAATTCTTGCATGTTGATTTACTTTTGTTTCATCTTATCTACAAGCGGTTAAGGTGTTAGATCTCTCCTACCTGATTTTTTCATTAATCTAGTTTTTTGAAAAGAGTCAAATTCACCCCCCTCTTGAGATGGAAAACGTAGAGGGACAAGCTACCAATAGGCCATCATACTTCAATGGATCGAACTATACGTATTGGAAGACCATGATGGAAATATTTATTCAATCAATGGATTATGAATCTTGGTTAGTAATAGAGGATGGACCCTATGTCCCTATGAAAACTGTGGAAGGTAAAGAAGTCCCAAAAACTAAGAGTGACTACACCCCAATCGACCTCAAAAACCTTCAAACAAATGCTAAGACCAAAAGCTTTCTATTTTGTGCCCTTAGCCCTAAGAGCATTCTCAATAGCTTTCCTATTCCTATTCCTACTTTAAAGTGATTTGATGTCATTCACTAATATAGGGAATCACTTTTTGGCTTGTTCAATCAAAAGATTCCCTATATCACTTAAAAACTTTGAAATTTAAAATTTCAATCATTTTTTTAATAAATTTCAATATATATAATATAATATAATATATAATATAAAATAATATATAATATAATATATCTATATAATATAATATAATATAATATATTATATATATTATAATATATATATATAAGTATTATATATATGTATATATTTTATATTATATTATATATATAATACTTATATATATGTATATACACACACACATAATACTATATATATATATAATATATACTATATATTATATATATACATACTATATATATAGTATTATATATATATATATGTATATGTATATGTGTGTGTGTATATATACATATATATAATACTATATATATATTATAGACACACATATATATAATCCGAATCACTAATCATATTATTTATATTGATGTGACAGAGAGTGTGTGTAAAATAATACTATTTTAAGATTTAGGGAATGGGTTTTGGCCTAAATATAGGAAACCAAGTTGATTTTAGGGAATGTGATAGGGAATGACTATAGGGATAAGGAATATGTTGGATGATAAATTCTAATCATATTCCCTAAATTTAGGGATAGGGATAGAGAAGCTGTTGAGAATGCTCTAATGAATTTAATAGGGTCTCTACATGCAAATCTGCAAAAGAGATATGGGACAAGCTTGAAGTTACTTATGAGGGAACAAGCCGAGTTAAAGAGTCTAAAATAAGTATGCATGTACATGAGTATGAACTCTTTTGCATGAAAAATGATGAAACCATTAGTGAGATGTTTACACATTTTACTAATACATTAAATGTGCTTAAATCTCTTGGAAGAGTTGATGCTAACGATGAAGTTGTGAAAAAGATACTTAGGTGTCTACCGAAATCATGGGATCCTAAAGTGACGGCAATCGAAGAAGCCAAGGATCTATCCAAGCTGTCGCTCGATGAGCTCATGGGTTCCCTCATGATCTATGAGATGAACTTGAAGAGAAGCAATGAAGAAGGAGATAAAAGAAGAAGACGCTTGCTTTCAAGTCATCTAGTTAAGACTCATCAGATTCAAGTGAAGGAGATGACGATGAAGAATTGGCGATGATATCAAGAAAAATTTAAAAGATCTTCAAGCGCCGAGGAGGAAAGAAATTATTCAAGAAGGAATTCCCCAAAGGTGAAAAATACAATCATACTTCTTTTAATTCAAATGAAATAATATGTTATGAGTATAGAAAGCCCGGACACATCAAGTTTGATTGTCCTCAACTCAAGAAGTCTTCAAAGAAGGAGTTCAAGAAAAAGAAAACAATGATGACTACTTGGGGAGAAAGTGATGTGGAGACCTCATTCGATGAAGAAGAACAAGAGGTAGCCAACATATGCTTAATGGCACACGGAGATGAGGAAGAAGAGGAAAATGAGGTAGAAGATGAGCTTGCATTTGAAGAACTCTTTGATACTTATCATGCTTTAGCTAATGATTTCAAGTTCCTTAAAAAGAAATACTATGCTACTTGTAAGGACTTGAAGAAAGTAGAAGAATAAAAAATAGATGCCATGCATAGGATTGGAACCTTAGAAAAAGAAAACAAATGCATGCTAGACAACAAATCTTGTGACACTAGTGACATACTTGAGAAGGAACTCAGGGACACTCAATATGAGCTCACCATATTGAAGAACACAAACTATGATATGCAAAGGGAACTCATCTACTTGAGGAAATCTAAGAGAGATCTCACTCTTGAGGCTGATGACTTAAAGATCACTCTATCTAAATTCGCAAAGAGTAGAGACAAGCTAGATGAGATCCTTGATAGCCAAAGGAGCTCCTTAAATAAGGAAGGAATTGGCTACAATCCTAGGAAGATGAACAACCAAAAGAAGACTAACTTTGTTAAAGCCTCTTCTCTTCCTTCTAAGGTAGCACAAGCACTCACTTGTCACTATTGTTGCAAGGTAGGTCACATTGCATTTGGAGCTAGTTGTTATCTCAGGAAACATACTAGTGCTAAAACCTTTTGGACACCTAAGCACGCTATGTCTACTTATATTTTTAGAATTAATGCTAAAGGACCCCAAAAGATTTGGGTACCAAAAATCAAGACTTGAGTTTGATTTGTAGGAGTCCTTGAGATCCAAGATCAAGACAAATTCAAAAGCCAAACGATGGTATGTTGATAGTTGATGCTCAAGACACATGACGGGAGAAAGGAGCATGTTCTCAATCTTTCAATCCAAAGATGGAGGAATGATGATCTTTGGATACAATGCAAAAGGAAAAATAATTGGCATTAGCAATATTGGTAAAACCACTTCCACTATTATTGAAATGTTCTTTTGGTCGAAGATTTGAAACATAATTTACTTATCATCAGTCAATTATATGATAGAGGTAACAAGGTTATTTTTGAAGATTCAAAGTGCTATGTCAAGAATGCTATTAGTGATAAAATCATACTAGTTGGTCATCGTGATGGTAACGTTTATACATTCTATCTTAATGATCTTGTTTGCCATGATGATATATGTCTTAGTGCTTTAAATGATAATTCATGGCTATGGCATATGAGACTTGGACATGCTCACATGGATTTAATTTCCAAACTCTCTCGAAAAGACCTTGTTCTTGGACTTCAAAAGATCAAATTCAAGAAAGATAATATTTGTGACGCATGTTAAAACCCCCTAAGAGCTTTGGAAAAGAAAAAATTCCAAATATTGGGTACTTTAGAGCTTTTGGTTGCAAGTGCTTTATCTTAACCAATGACAAGGATAATCTTGGAAAATTTGATGCTAGATCCGATGAAGGAGCTTTTCTTGGATACTCGGAGAGAAACAAAACCTATAGAATCTTCAATAAAAGGACCTTGGTGGTTGAAGAATCAATGCATGTTACATTTGATGAAATGATTATAGTTTCTAGTAGAATTAATGGTAAAGATGATGAAATTCCTAATGCCAAATCAAAAGATGTACTAGATGAAACCCAAAACGATGTTGAAGATTTGAATGATAGATTTGAGGAAACCCTTGAAATTACACCCAGTGATCAACATCATGATTTGCCTAAAGATTGGAAATATGCATCCTCACACCCAAAGGAATTGATAATTGGTGAACCATCAAAAGAAATTCAAACTAGATCTTCATTAAATGCATGTGCAAATCTAGCCTTCCTATCTCAAATTGAGCCCAAAATGATTGAGGAAACACTAGAGGATGATCATTGGATCTTAGCGATGCAAGAAGAGTTGAATCAATTTGAAAGAAATAAAGTTTGGAATTTGGTACCTAGACCTTATGATCATCCGTCATTGGTACTAAATGGGTGTTTAGAAATAAAATGGATGGATCGGGGATAATTACAAGGAATAAAACTAGCCTAGTTGCAAAAGGCTTCAATCAACAAGAAGGAATTGATTTTGATGAGACTTTTGCGCCGGTTGCTAGACTTGAGGCAATAAGACTACTTCTTGCTTTTGCATCTTACAAAGATTTCAAATTATACCAAATGGATCTCAAAAGTGCATTTTTAAATGGTTTCTTAAAGGAAGAAGTCTATGTTGAACAACTCCCCGGTTTTGAGGATCACATGTTAGGGGATCATGTTTTCAAACTCACTAAAACCTTGTATGGTTTGAAACAAGCTCCTAGAGCTTGGTATGAAAGGCTTAGCAAATTCTTGATGGATAATGATGTTTATAGATGAAAGATTGATACTACTCTTTTTACAAAATCAAAATGAGAGGATCTTTTATTAGTTCAAATTTATGTGGATGATATCATCTTTAGATCCTCAAATGAAATGCTTTGTGAAGAATTTGCCTCTTGTATGCAAAGTGAATTTGAAATGAGTTTGATGGGTGAACTCAATTATTTTTTAGGTTTATAAATCATGCAAACTCGGGGAGGGATCTTTGTTAGTCAAGCTAAATACACTAGAGACCTACCGAAAAAGTATGATTTTGTCCAATCCAAAATTTATAGAACCCCCATGTGTACAACACTCAAATTAGACAAGGATGAAGGTGGGAAACCCGTTGATCAAACGCTTTATAGAGGGATGATTGGTTCTTTACTTTATTTGACCGCTAGTAGACCGGACATCATGTTTAGTGTTTGCTATGTGCTAGATATCAATCTTGTCCTAAGGAATCTCATTTGGTTGTGGTCAAGAGGATCTTTAGATATCTATTAGAAACCCAAAACTATGGTTTGTGGTATCTTAGAAGATCATCTTTTGATCTAATTGGCTACTCCGATGCGGATTTTCCCGAATATAGGTTTGATAGAAAAAGCACAAGTGGTACATGTCACTTTCTTGGTCATGCACTTATTTCTTGGTTCTCCAAGAAGCAAAATTCAGTTGCTTTATCCACCGTCGAAGCGGAATACATTACGGCGGGTAGTTGTTGTGCACAATTACTTTGGATGAAAATGCAATTGGTAGATTACAACATACATGTAGGCAAAATGCCCATTAGATGTGACAACACTAGTGCCATAAGCCTATCCAAGAATCCCATCATATATTTTAGAACAAAACACATAGAAATTCGACACCATTTCCTTCATGATCACACACAAAAATGAGATATTGCACTTGAATTTGTTAGTACCGAGCATCAAATTGCGGACATTCTAACCAAACCCTTGAGTGAAGACATGTTTCTATATCTACTAAGGGAGCTTGGAATGTCCAAAATGAAAAGCTAAAAGAAAAAGGTATGGTCACCTCTTTATCTGCTTTTTATACAATATCCTACTTGAGTGCTAAATTTTGATTAATTGAGTGATTTTCATGATTGATGAGGTGTTTTTAGCTCATAATATTTAGTTACACGTGTATGCAAAGTTTTATGATGTTTTGATTTAAAAATAATTTTAAAATGAATTTCAAAATTCATTTTCTGGAACTGATGGTCGATCTAGACGTTCCGACGGTCGACCGTGAGTACACTTTTGTTTTCACATATCATGCCTGACGGTCGACCGCCAACTTCTTAGGATCGATTGTGATATTTTCTTTGTACACATATTATGCGCTGACGGTCGACCGCCAACTTCTTAGGATCGACCGTGATATTTTCTTTTTACACATATTATGCACTGACGGTCGACCGCCAACTTCGTAGGATCGACCATGATATATATTTTTTATAGATATTATGCGCGATGGTCGACCGCCAACTTCTTAGGGTCGACCGTTACGGATCGTGTGACAACTTAAGTGAGGGTTTTTTAGCCATTTTCACGTCTCCTCCTTTTAAACCCCCCACCCAATCAAACCCACACTTTCTCCCTGGTTTGACCGTGCCCTAGCCCTCTCCATCGACCGTAGCTTCCCAGGCTTTCGTCCATCGCGCCTCTCCTCTCAAAACCCTAACCTAGCTGTGCACCATGCCTCACACCAAGAATGCCGGACCTCCTCCACCTCAGGCACCGACTCCTCCACCCCAAGATCTAACGCAAATTGAGAAGAGGAAGAAGAAAACTATAGAAATGAGAGGGACGAAGAAGGTTAAAGGCTCACTTCGAGGGTCCTCATCTGCTCATTCCTACGATGATTACTTCTTCCTAGACAGGGAAAGGTATAACTCTTGGCCTGAATTTAGGGAAAAATTTGTGGTTTCGGGTAGAGCCCTTAAGATGCCCATAGGAAGAGAAATTGTTGTGGAAAGAGTTTTTACGAATATGGGATGGAAGGACTTCTTAGATTTGCCCAAATACATGTATCCTGATATGGTCTGATATTTTTTTTGCAACATCATTGAGGATATTGATGATGAAGGAAATGTGGCCATTAATAGCTATGTGTATGTAAATGAAATAAAGATTACAATAGAATGGCTAAATGAGATACTAAATGCACTAAATCAATGGGAGTGCACCTATTTTACTTTGTATGAGGATCTCCCAAGATTTGATAGGGATAAGCAAGGGAGAAGGGCCATTCTTAGACCTAGTCGAGTTGACAAAATTCCCATAAAATTAAAAAACCTAAATCAACACTATAGAGAGCTTGCCCACTTTCTAGGAACAAACTTATTTCCCAAAGTTGGCCACATCACTTGAAGCCCATTCATGCTTACATCCTTTCATGCATGGTTAGGGAGAAGCCTCAAAACTTAGGCTATATAATTATCAAAGAGATGCTTAACCTTACGGCTAGGCAATCCCTACCCTTTGGAGGACTCCTAACTAAAATCTTCCAAACCCTTACCCTCCACCTTGCTATTGAAGATAGAAAACCCCTTTCTCAACCCTTCAGTAAATCCACCTATACAAGAATGTCGAAATCCAAACGAGCCTTAGGTTTTATTGTTCATGACCTGATGGTGAATGATGAGGAAGGAGAAAATCAAGGAGAGTATGATGAGGAAGATGTGGGGGAAGAGGAAGGAGAGCCTAGACTTCAAGGACATCAAGGTGAATCCTCCCATGGTCGAGCTCGTCGCACCACGTCACAAAGACTTCATGAGCTAGAAGCAAGATTGGAAAGGATGGAAGTCAATCAAGGTGACATCAAGACTTCCCAAGTACAGATCACTGAAAATCAAGCGAAGATATCCAAGCAACTTGAAGATATTTTTATCTGCATCAAAAATGAATTTCCACCTTCCACACCTTCAGCTGATTGATCCTAAATCCCCCATCCATGTTACTTCTTTTTGATGATGCCAAAGGAGGAGAAAAAGTGTGATGAATGTTGAAAACAATTGCCCTACATTTCATTTCATGTTTTTACTCTTGTATTTTTGAAAACCTTGTTTTGAAATGAAACTCTTGTAATCCAAAGTTTTCTGAATGTTTTTGAATGGAAGTATTGTAATGCAAGTGTTGGAATCTTTTGAATGAAAGGCAATGTTGTTGGATATTGTTGATCATAATACAATGTTGTCATATAGTGTTAAGATGTATTGGTACATGATTTTTTATCTCAAATATCCATATGAACTATTCCATGATAGCCTACATTCATTCTTTGTAAAAGAAGTGAACATGCTAAAATCTAAGTTATCTTGTCATTATATTTTAAAATTACCTTTTCTTATCCTTTTGGTGATATGTGACTTATGTGCATATTGAGAATTCACTTTAGAACTCTTTTAAAGAAAGGAATGGATGCATAGATTAAGGGGAAGCTTTAAATATTTTATCATCATATTTAAAAGGGTTGTCATCATCAAAAAGGGGGAGATTGTTGATCCTAACCTTTTTTTGATGATGCAAATATATATTAAATAATAAAATATATGTTTAATATTTATTACCTCTTTAATTGGAGGCCTTAAATTCAATATTTGAGGAATTATTGTACTGACAGTCGATGCATGGATCGACCGTGGGAATGCGACGGTCGATCCATGGATCGATCGCAGGGTTGCATGATGGATGCATCAAACTTGAGAAAATGAAATGTTGGCTCGCGGTCAATCGGAGCATCGACCCTGGGAAGCTATTTTCTTGACAGAGCCTCACGGTCAATGCGACGGTCGACGGACCGGTCGACCGTGGCGTTTGGATTTTGTGGTTTTAAATGTTGTAGGCTCATGGACGATCCGACGGACGATACGGCGGTCGACCGTGGAGTATAATGATGGAAAATGAAGAAGCGACGATCGATCGGAGCATCGACCATGGGAAGCATTTTTCACAATAGAGGCTCACGATCGATACGACAGTCGAAGGGTGGATCGACCGCAGCTCAAGAGGGTTGAGTTTTTGTACATGACGATCAATGTGGCGGACGATGCATGGTCGCCAGCAATGCGCAGAGTAAAAAACTAGCTGTTGGAGAGTTGCAGGGAGCCGTTATAGGTGCTTTCTGAGCTGGTTGAAGGCCAGATATAAATAGTTCTTTGTTCTAAACTTGCCAAAACTATTATTAATATTTTTGAGATCATTTGAGCAAGTCTAAGCAAGAGTTTACTACTCATTTCTTTTGAGCTACAACCTTTGTAAATCTTCTTTGAGTGTGAAGAAGTACATTGAGAGTAATCCAACAGCTGTTGGCTGTGATTGTAAGGTTACCAAGCACCAGAAAGCTTGGGTAAAAAGCTTGTAAAGATTTACAAGTAGTGGAACCTCAAGGAGGACCTTGAGAGAAGTGGACGTAGACCAAGAGTTGGGTCGAACCAGTATAAAATCAGCGCTATCTCTCTAACCCATCTTTCATATAATTCTTGTATGCTGATTTACTTTAGTTTCATCTCATCTACAAGCATTTAAGATGTTAGATCTATTTTACCTGATTTTTTCTTTAATCTAGTTTTTCGAAAAGAGTCCAATTAACCCTCCTCTTGGGCCTTCAACTTGAAGGAAAGAAAGCAGCCGAGAAGATCAAGACTTGATGGCAGCATCCAAGTTTGGTGGACAGTTCTCGATGATGGTGATTTGAATCCGATGGGAGATTCGGAGTTTGACGGCAGATTCGAGGTTGATGGTGTTATCCAACTTCGACGGCGACATAGTAGCGGCCAACTGGTAGCACCGGAGGTGGCATGACGGCAGTGCAATCTGAATTCGATGGCGTATCCGAGTTTGAGGGAGTTTCTGACCTTGATGGAGTATCCAAGTTTGACAGAGTATCCTCATGTGTCTGAAGGGGGAGTTTGTTGGGTATTTTCCTCCACATGAGAGTTGGCGGCGGCGCGAGGAAGTGGATACAATCATGGTGGAATGTGGAGAATTCGCCAAGATTGAATTCTGATAGTTTTGGGCTCTGTTTGCATATTGGATCGATCCAAGATCACAGTAGATCGATCCAACATGAAGCTGGATCGATCCAAACCTACAGTGGAACGATCCATACCCTATTTCCATAGATGTGTTTTCTTGTCTTTCGAAGTGGATCGATCCAAGCCCAGTTTGGATCGATCCAAGACACTGTAGACGGGAAAATTGGACGATTTAGATTTAATCCGATCCTAAACTATTTGGTGCCTATAAATAGGGCTTTTCTAGGTCTTCTTATGTGCTTCTAGGGTTTTCTTTGTTCTTTGAGAGGTGTGAGAGTAGGCAACTCTAGAAAGAGATCTCTTTGTCTTTGCTAGGGTTTGGGCTTTCTAATCTCTCTCTCATAGTGAAGGTTTCCTCTGCTGCCCATGGGTTTTCCTTCCAGTTGTTGCTGGTAGGTTTTCCACCTAAATCCTTGTCTCCACTATTTTCCCTTTGTTGGTGGTTTGTTTGTTGTTATCTCTTCCACCGCGACATCAACATCCCGTCATTATCTGGCGCATCTCCGGCATCATCAGAGCCATCACCGTGGAATTCCCAACAAGTGGTACCAGAGCCAGGTTCCAAGATTAGAGGGATTCGAATCTCTGATCAAATTTCTAAGTTCATGATCAAGATCTGAAGCATCTGGATTGGATTCTGACAGAAGCGAGATGGACGCTAGCGTTGGAAGGATGATTCTACTGAACGGGAACAACTGGAACCTATGGAAGACAAAGATGGAGGATCTTTTATTCTGTAAGGATCTCTATGAGCCTCTACATGGAATAGAAAAGAAGCCTAAAGAGATGGAGGAAGGAGAATGGAACAAGCTTCACATGAAGGCCTTGGCAACTATCCGATAGTGTTTGGAAGACTGCGTCTACAACCACGCGTCGACGACGACGACAACCAAAGATCTTTGGGAGAAGCTTCATGAGCTTTACGAGAGGATGTCTGTTGGAAACAGAACTTTCCTGATCCAGCGGCTCGTAAATCAGAAGTACCAGGATGGAGGGTCGATAGCCGAGCACTTGAATGAGTTCCAGAGCATAGTCAATCAACTTGCAACCATGAAGATGGCGTTGGATGACGACATGAAGGGATCTCTCCTGCTTAGTTCTTTACCAGATTCTTGGAAGAGTCTAGTAGTCTCCTTCAGCAACTCAGCACTTGACGGTGTAGTATCCCTGAACCAAGTTACAGGCTATCTGCTGAATGAAGAGACTAGACGGAAAACTGCTGGAGCAAGGCAGATAGATTCAGAGTCTACAATAATAATGAACAAAGGGAGAAGGAAAAGCGTCACCTGCTACTACTGTGGCAAAGTAGGCCATGTGAAGAAGCAGTGAAGAAAGTACAAGAAGGACGTCAGAGATGGCAAGGTTGATGATGGTGAAGATGAGGGCACCACGAATGTCACAGTTGACACAGATGTCATGTGACGGGGGAGCGTCTGTGCTAGGAGCACAAGGAGGTGTATCCGGTCGATTGAAGCCCGGGATATATAGTGATTTGAAGGGAAGAAAGCAACCGAGAAGATCAAGACTTGATGGCAGCATCCAAGTTTGGTGAGCATTTTTCGATGATGGTGATCTGAATCCGATGGGAGATCTGGAGTTCGATTGCAGATCCGAGGTTGATGGTGTTATCCAACTTCGACGGCGACATAATAGCGGTGAACTAGTAGCACTGGAGGTGGCATGACGGCGGTGCAATCTGAATTCGATGGCGTATCTGAGTTTGAGGGAGTTTCCGAGCTTGATGGAGTATCCAAGTTTGACGGCTTATCCTCATGTATCAGAAGGGGGAGTTTTTTTAGGTTTTTTCCTCTACATGAGAGTTGGCAATGGTGTGAGGAAGCGGAGACAATCATAGTGCAATGTGGAGAATTCGCCAAGATGGAATTCTGGTGGTATTGGGCTTTGTTTTCATATTGGATCGATCCAAGATCACAGTAGACCGATCCAACCTGCAGTTGGATCGATCCAAACCTACAGTGGAATGATCCATACCCTGTTTCCAGAGGCGTGTTTTCTTGTCTTTCGAAGTGGATTGATCCAATACACTGTTGGCGGGAAATTTGGACAGTTTAGATCTAATCTGATCATAAACTGTTTGGTGCCTGTAAACAGGGTTTTTTTAGGTCTTCTTGTGTGCCTCTAGGGTTTTCTTTATTCTTTGAGAGGTGTGAGAGTAGGCAACCCTAGAGAGAGATTACTTTGTCTCTCCTAGGTTTTGGGCTTTGTAATCTCTCCCTCATAGTGAAGTTTTCCTATGGTGCCTGTGGTTTTTCCTTCCAGTTGTTCCTGGTAAGTTTTCCACGTAAATCCTTGTCTCCACTATTTCCCCTTTGTTTGTGGTTTGTTTGTTGTTATCTCTTCCACCGCAACATCAACATGCCGTCATTATCTGACGCATCTCCGGCATGGTCAGAACCACCACCGCGGAATCCCCAACAAGTGGTACAAGAGCCAGGTTCCGAGATTAGGGGGATTCGAATCTCTGATCAAGATTCTAAGTCTCTGATCAAGATCTAAAGCATATGGGTTGGATTCTGACAGAAGCTAGATGGACATCAACATTGGACGGATGATTCTACTGAACGGGAACAACTGCAACTTATGGAAAAAAAAGATGGAGGATCTTTTATTCTGCAGGGATCTCTACGAGCCTCTACATGGAATAGAAAAGAAGCCTAAAGAGATGGAGGAAAGAGAATGGAACAAGCTTAAAATGAAGGCTTTGGAAACTATTCGATAGTGTTTGGAAGACTGCGTCTACCACCACGTGTCAACGACATCCAAAGATCTTTGGGAGAAGCTTCACGAGCATTACGGGAGGATGTCTGCTGGAAACAGAACTTTCCTGATCCAACGACTCGTGAATCTGAAGTACCAGGATGGAGGGTCGATAGTCAAGCACCTGAATGAGTTCCAGAGCATAGTCAATCAACTTGCTACCATGAAGATGATGTTGGATTAAGACATGAAGGCATCTCTCCTGCTTAGTTCTTTGCCAGATTCTTGGGAGAGTCTGGTAGTCTCGCTCAGCAACTCAACACCTGACGGAGCAGTATCCCTGAATCAAGTTACAGGCTGTCTGCTGAACGAAGAGACCAGACGGAAAACTGCTGGAGCAAGGCAGATAGACTTGGAGTCTGAAATGCTAATGAACCAAGGGAGAAGAAAAAGCATCACCTGCTACTACAGTGGCAAAGTAGGCCATGTCAAGAAGCAGTGCAGAAAGTAAAATAAGGACGTCAAAGATGGCAAGGTTGATGATGGTGAAGATGAGGGCACCACGAACGTCACACTCGACACAAATGTCATGTGACGGTGGAGCGTCCGGGCAAGGAGCACGAGGAGGTGTATCCGGTCGATCGAAGTGACCGAGGATATCTAAGTCACAAGCCCGGGATGTACTGTGACTTGAAGGCAAGAAAGCAACCGAGAAGATCAAGACTTGATGGCAAAATACAAGTTTGGTGGACAGTTCTCGATGATGGTGATTTGAATCCGATGGGAGATCCGGAGATCGATGGCATATCCGAGGTTGATCGTGTTATCCAAGTTCGACGGCGACATAATAGTGGCCAACTGGTAGCACTGAGCTGGCATGACGGCGGCGCAATCCAAATTCGATTGCTTATTTGAGTTTGACGGAGTTTTCGAGCTTGATGGAGTATCCAAGTTCGACGGCTTATCCTCATGTGTCAGAAGGGGGAGTTTGTTGGGTTTTTTCCTCCACATGAGAGTTGGTGGTGGTGCGAGAAAGCGGAGACAATCATGGCGCAATGTGGACAATTAGCCAAGATGGAATTCTGGCGGTTTAGGGCTCTGTTTGCATATTGGATCGATCCAAGATCACAGTGGATCGATCCAAGATCACAGTGGATTGATCCACCCTGAAGGTGGATCGATCCAAACCTACAGTGGAACCATCCATACCCTGTTTCCATAGGCGTGTTTTCTTGTCTTTCAAAGTGGATCAATCCAAGCCCAGTCTGGATCGATCCAAGACACTGTAGACGGGAAAATTGGACGGTTTAGATCTAATCCGATCCTAAACTATTTGGTGCCTATAAATAGGGGTTTTCTAGGTCTTTTTGTGTGCTTCTAGGGTTTTCTTTGTTCTTTGAGAGGTGTGAGAGTAGGCAACCCTAGAGAGAGATCTCTTTGTCTCTGCTAGGGTTTGGGCTTTGTAATCTCTCGCTCATAGTGAAGGTTTCCTCTGCTGTCCGTGGTTTTCCTTCCAGTTGTTGCTGGTAGGTTTTCCACCTAAATCCTTGTCTCCACTATTTTCCCTTTGTTTGTGGTTTGTTTGTTGTTATCTCTTCCACCGCGACATCAACATCCCGTCATTATCTGGCGCATCTCCGGCATCGTCGGAACCACCACCGCGGATTTCCCAACAAGTCCTACCAGAGACAGGTTCCGAGATTAGGGGGATTCGAATCTCAGATCAAGATTCTAAGTCCATGATCAAGATCTGAAGCATATGGGTTGGATTCTGACGGAAGCAAGATGGACGCCAACGTTGGACGGATAATTCTACTGAACGGGAACAATTGGAACCTATTAAAGAGAAAGATGGAGGATCTTTTATTCTGCAAGGATCTCTACGAGCCTCTACATGGAATACAAAAGAAGCCTGAAGAGATGGAGGAAGGAGAATGGAAATGAACCTAGGGAGAAGGAAAAGCGTCACCTGCTACTACTGTGGCAAAGTAGGCAATGTCAAGAAGCAGTGCAGAAAGTACAAGAAGGACGTCAGAGATGGCAAGGTTGATGATGGTGAAGACGAGGGCACCACGAACATCACATTTGACACAGATGTCAAGTGATGCGGGAGCGTCCGTGCTAGGAGCACGAGGATGTGTATCCGATTGAATGAAGCGACTGAGGATATCCGAGTCATAAGCCTGGGATGTACTGTCACTTGAAGGCAAGAAAGCAACCGATAAGTTCAAGACTTGATGGCATCATCCAAGTTTGGTGGACAGTTCTCTATGATGGTGATCTGAATCCGATGGGAGATCCGGAATTCGACGGCAGATCCGAGGTTGATGGTGTTATCCAACTTCGACGATAACATAATAGCGGCCAGCTGGTAGCACATGAGGTGGCATGACGGCGATGCAATCTGAATTCGATGGCGTATCCAAGTTTGGTGGAGTTTCTGAGCTTGATGGAGTATCCAAGTTCGATGGCTTATCCTCATGTGTCAGAAGGGGGAGTTTGTTGGGTTTTTTCTTCCACATGAGAGTTGGCGGCATCGTGAAGAAGCGGAGACAATCCTGGTGCAATGTGGAGAATTCGCCAAGATGGAATTCTGGCGGTTTTAGGCTCTATTTGCATATTGGATCGATCCAAGATCACTATGGATCGATCTAACATGAAGTTGGATGGATCCAAACCTACAGTAGATCGATCCATACCCTGTTTCCATAGGCGTGTTTTCTTGTCTTTCGAAGTTGATCGATCCAAGCCCAGTCTAGATCTATCCAAGACACTGTAGACGGGAAAATTGGACGGTTTATATCTAATCTGATCCTAAACTGCTTAGTGTCTGTAAATAACGGTTTTCTAGGTCTTCTTGTGTGCTTCTAGGGTTTTCTTTGTTCTTTGAGAGGTGTGAGAGTAGGCAACCCTAGAGAGAGATCTTTTTATCTCTGCTAGGGTTTGGGCTTTGTAATCTCTCCCTCATGGTGAAGGTTTCCTTTGATGTTCGTGGTTTTTCCTTCCAGTTGTTGCTGGTAGGTTTTCTACGTAAATCCTTATCTCCATTATTTTCCCTTTGTTTGTGGTTTGTTTGTTGTTATCTCTTCTACCGCGGCATGAATATCCTGTCATTATCTGGCACATCTCCGGCATCGTCAGAACTACCACCGTTGAATCCCCAACTATTGGTACCAGAGCCAGGTTTCGAGATTAGGGGGATTCGAATCTCTGATCACGATTCTAAGTCCCTGATCAAGATCTGAAGCATATGGGTTGGATTCTGATAGAAGCGAGATGGAGGCCAACTGTGAGGACCTGTCCCTCTACTCCTGGGTTGACCGGCTAGGTCGGATCCGTGGCTCGTTTGCTTGTTTCACGTCGGGCGCGCGATCCAGTGGATTGCAGTGTTTCTTGGACCGTGATGGCAATTTCGTAAATTGCACATTGTCGGTTTGCTTCACACCCGCATATGCACACACTGACCGTGTTTGTGATAATGTTTGTTTAGAATGGTTAGGCAGACCCGAGATCGAACGATCTGGGCTTGGGCTTGGGCTTGTATTCTAGCCCAAGTCTAGCTTTCTGCACCTAAATGATCGATTATTCCTTACTGGAGGGATCGATCATTTAGTGATAATCGATCATTCCTCGTTTGAAGGATCGATCATTTGGTGCCAGAAAGTTGCTATCGTCATGAAGGATCGATCATTCCTCCTGAATGATCAATCATTCATATGTCGGTTCGTCCGTCTATAAAACGGACGTGACCTTCTTGTTTGAATCCTTTTAGAAATTAGCCGTTCCTGAGCTCGGAGTTGGCTGGATTTCGAAGAGGTTGAGGGCGATCGTTGGCTTGGCAGCTGGGATTGAAGCTGCTCTAGTCTAGGTAGTAATCCTACCTACTTTCTTTCTGGTTTTGTGGGTTTGAGCTTGTTTGTGTTTGATTTGAGAACTCCTTGCATGCTTGTTGGTTTTTAGTATGAGTACCGGTTTTTGGATTCGTGGTTCTTAGTACTACCAGACCCCAAGATTTTGTAGGGTTTGGTAGAGTTTTTCGACTGTATTTTTCCCCGGTCGGTCACCGGGACCCTAACAGGATCGATCCTTTCTGAGGAAGGATCCATCATTCTCGGGGCGTTATGCATTGCCCGAGCATGATCGATCTTCTAGTGGAAGAAGATCGATCTTTTGCTGGGCGACATGGAAGATGTCTTTGGTCATGAAAGTGATCGATCTTCCTGGAGGGAGGATCGATCCTTTGTCTTGGTGATCGATCTTTCTGGATCGATCCCTTGTGGCTTGACAGAGACTGAACTTTCCCATCACGAGGGTGATCGATCATTGCCCTTGGAGATGATCGATCCTTTGTGTGATAGGAAGGTGTTTTCAATGGTTTTTGCTCGCGGGGCTTTGCTTATGCGGCTATCCTTTACTGCTTTATACCTGGTACATATCATTGAGCATGTTAGCCCTATAATGAGGGGTAGTGGTGAATCGGGAGAGTGACGACTCCCGAGATGTGTAGATAGCATGTTGTACTGTTAGTCTCGTTTGCCGGGGTTGCTTCCCGTAACATGCTATCTTTTTGTGGACTGGCTGTAGTTGGTGGGGTTACCACTACAGCAGTCCCTTGACCTATTTTACTTATTCACCTCCCCGGGCCGGCAGGGTGCCGAGCCCAGACATTGTTTAATTAATCTTCACATGTGTTGCATGCTTATCTGCTTTCATGCGTGTGTTCATAGCATGCATCTGGTTGTGCATTAGCTGCATAAGGTTAGGGCGTGGGCGATTTGTGGTATCACCGTCCCGAGGCTGGGTAGCTTGGTCCAGGTTTAAATGGTGGTGTTTCTATCAATTTCGATGATAGGCCCAGATAACTTTAATACCTGTCGATCGATAATTTAGAGATCGTGTCGGCCTCAAGCCTGGTTTTGGGGTGTAGCCGGTGTCATCGTCTCATCTTTAGGCAGAGGGTGTGCCTGCCCAACAGTGTCTCCTTCTTGCTGTACTAGGTGTTTCTGGGATGGGCCCAGTTCGTTAGGGTGACCATGGTTGGATACCTAGAGATGTCGGTGGGGTTATGGGACCCCTGTGTACTCCCAGATCTTGCTAGAGGATGACACTATTGTGTTTCCCTCTTCCTTCTGTGAGTCATAGTGTAGTGTACCTGCTGTGCTTAGTTGTTCACTCCTACCCGGGCTGCATTTTGCAGGTGCAGGCGTTAGCTCCTTTTCGGTGGCCCCTACCGGGCAGTTGGTCGGCGGTGCGGCGGCGTCTAGCGGAGTTTGAGGAGTGGTGATCTTTTTGTTCTTGAACCCTTGTATAGTTAGTGTGAGGACCCGTTCCTTTAACCTAGCTCGACCACGTGGGTTGAGGGCCGTTTCCTATTGATTTGGTTTCGCGTCGGGTGCTATCATGTTGATCGTATTGCTCTTGTGACTCCAGGGGCAATTTGGTAAATTGCGCCTGGTGGTCGATTTCACACCCGTGTAATGCACACACGGCCTTGGATTGATGTATGTGATTGATTAGGAGTTTAAGGGTGCCTTCGATCGGAAGATCGGAGCTCTATCGGGAAAGATCGAATCGGATGGTCGAGATCAGATCCTGATCTCTATAAATACCCTGACTTTCGCTCTCTTTCCCTATCTTTTTCTTTTCCACTCCTGTCGTTGTCTCTCTCTCTCTCTCTCTCTCCTACCGGCTGAGCTAGGGCTTCGAGTCGCGATCTTCGAGGAGCGGATCTTGGCGATCGAGCTTGGAGAATACGTGGAGGAGCTACCCTACTTGATCAAGTAGGTGTTTCTACCCCGATCGTATGATTGAGTTCTCCTAGGATAGATTTATTGTGTTTTTGATGTAGGTATACATGGTAGAATATTGTGTAGCTTTCTACATGGGCGTTATAGCTTGCTTAGAGTATCTCTATCATTTGGTTTTGTATTTTTAGCAAACGATTCTCGTACTGTCGCTGGTTTGTCGGATTTTGACCGTTTGGACCTTGATTTAAGTTTTAATCGTCAAAATCTTGTTTTCTTTGTATCAATAGCTTTCCCTCCATTTATTACGTGTGCATGCAAAGTTTCATCGATTTCCGAGAAGCTTTGATAGATCAAATCTAAGAAATTGGATTTTTGGTACTGTTCTTAGGAACTGTGCACCATGCCTGACGGTCGACTGTCGGATCGACCGTCAGGTGTTGGCATGATCGACCGTTGCATCGACCATGGCCTCACGGTCGACCGTGAGGCTCTGTCACATTTTGGGCTCCCCAGGGTCGATGCTCCGATCGACCGTGGGTCCTTACCCCTCTCCCCACTTTTCCTCACGGTCGACCATCGGATCGACTGTCGCATCAACCATGAGGCTCTGTCTCCTTTTTGGCTTCCTAGAATCGATGTCTCGATCGACCGTGGCCCTTGTGCTTTTCCTACCTTTTGGTCTCATGGTCGACCGTCGGATCGATTGTTGCATCGACCATGGCATCACGGTCGACCGTGGGATCAACCGTCGGATCGACCGTAAGCCCCTGAACTGTGTTTTCTAGCTTTATTGGATTGGCTTTTTGTTCATAATAGATACCCAATCATGTTAGGAAGCATGCGCGTGGTTATCACGGGGTTTTCAATGGATTTCGATTGAGATTGGGAATTGGATCGTGCATTTACCCTTTGTAGCGGATTTATGGGTTGATTTGCATTTAAATACCTAGTTGGATGGTAAACTTAAATGCTTATTGTTTGCTTAGGCATTAGCTAGCTATGAGTGCTAGCTTATGCTGTATTACGAAACCTTAGCCTATTGCCGGCGTGTGCCGAGGGCTATTGTATAACTGTTGAACTCATAATTGTTGTCGTGGCATATAGTGACATCTAGGTTAGATGTTTGCATAGGTCATGCACTGTATGCATTAGAGGCATATTAGGTTAGGCGGGGCGATGGGTTGATCGCCGATCCGAGGCTCTCGGGTAACTCGGATCTAGCCTTAGGACCGTGGCTGGGTAGTAAGGTTTAGGACGTGATTGTATCATTGGGATCTTCATGTCATTGAGGATATGATGTAGTTGGCTATGATCATATTGCTTTGAGGTTTAGAGGTCGTGTTGTCTCCCCAATGTCAAGTATTAGGGATGGATGTCGATGTGTTCCCGACGTGGGTCCCCAAGGCATGGGAATCCTGCTTGGGTAAGGGTGATCCTGCATGTTACTATTTCGTGGCCTCCTGGTAACATGTTCAGGAGAGAGGTTTCATGACAGGAGCCCTTGGGACATCGATAGGGGTTGTGGGGCCCCGTGAAATTCCTTAGACTTGAGCGAGGAGACATCACAGTTGTTGTTTTCCTCCCTTCAGTGTGCCGTAGAGTAGAACCCTATTGAGCTTATTGCTCTCTCCTACCCGGACTGCGTTTGCAGGTGCAGACGCCAATTCTTCTTCAGTAGAGCCGGCTGGATCAGCTTTTGGCGGCGCGACGACTTCCAGAGGTGCTTGAGGTCACTGTGGGACGACAGTTGTACTTTTGATGGATTATGTATATTATAGACATCCTTCGAGGTTTCTTTGGGATAAATGTATAATTGTTTCCCTTGGAGGAATTTTGATAAGAATTTGTATCGGATGTCTAAATAGTATAACTTGATGTTTCTTTTAATTGAATTACAACTTTACCCTTGAAAGTTAAACTATTTAAATTATCTCTGTTTTCCGCTTTGTATCGCGCCAGATTAGATGTGAATAGCAATAGGAACCCTCGGATGGGTTTTCTGGGTCGGGGTGTGATAGTTAGCCTCCTACGGGAGTGTATAAATGTTTGTACTTGATCTTCCCCTCTTTGAGGTTTTGTAGATTGTACTTTTAGAATTGTAATCTTTGAGTTTGAGGTTTCTATTGAAGTTAGAAATGTTAACTGAGGGTGCTTAATGAATTTCTTAGGGAGACCAATAGGTTAGAGGAACCATCGCTATATTTTTTCGCAGTTGGTTAGGTTTCGGTTCGCATCCCCGGCCCGGTTGGGCTTTCGCGGGTCGGGGCGCGACAACTTGGGACCATAGCTTAAGCTGTAGGTCCCAGTGATAGGATCAGGATTCGGTTGAGATTGAGCATGGAATGGGATAGTTCTATGTCTAGAACATCCGTGCATGCTCTTCTATGATGTGTTGTGCTTTTCGCTTTTTCGCTGTGTTGTCTGTTTTGTCATTTCTCACGAGTGGACGCTCGTTTGTCGTTGGTGATTACGTAGATGTCGGGAGCTCGAGGCCGGCCTTCGGTCGTTGGTCGGGGTGGGGCTCGACATGGTCGACCCACCCGACCGAGCGGGGAGGTCCTTGTCAGGGCGGTTCGAGCTAGGTGGGCTGCGCCATCACCAGTGACGGTTTCGATCACATAAGAGGAGGCCTTTCTCGTCAATGAGAGGGTCCTCGCTCCTGTCGAAGGGCGGGCCGTTGCTGCGGTCATGATAGATTTCCAGTGGCTGAACTCGCCTAGGTTCAGTGGTGAGACTGGGGATCTGACTATAGCGGACGACTAGCTCAGGGGAGACACGTGCGTCCTGGACGATCTCTTCGTCGAGGATGATCGGATCCGGGTCACCCTCGGGGCGTTTCAGTTCGACGGAGATGCCCTTGATTGGTGGTGCACCGCCTAGCTAATAAGACATGAAAAGTGCACAAATCACCCTTTCAATTTGGCATTGTTAGTCTCCGAGCAAGGCCTCACTGACTACCATTACCCCATTACCGGTACAAGAGCTCTCAAAGACGATTGGATCAAGCTTGGAGCTAAAACGAAGGCATTTGGGCAAGTTCAGTACAAAGAAGATCGATTTTCTATTGAAGAAGATCGATCTTTTAAAGACATCAAGAAGAAATCCAGGCTGAACAATAAATATCGATCTTCCCATCATGAAAAGATCGATCATCTATGTGCATTTTCAGGGACAGAGCGCAAAGTTTGAAAGGATCGATCTTCCTCTAGGTGATGATCGATCTTTTACGTGCAAAAGAGATGACAAAGCGCAACAATTCAGACGATCGATCTTCTTCTACAAGAAGCTCGATCACCATATGGAGCTGAAGAGCACATGAAGTGCAAAAGATCGATCTTCGCATCATAGGAAGATCGATCTTCATCGGGACGCATCCACCATTCAAGAACAAAGATCGATCTTCATCTATAGGAAGATCGATCTTCCACGGGAGCAACAAGCACACGGAAGCGAAAGATCGATCTTCGAGCCTATAAAGATCGATCTTTATGTGTCAGCTGAGCAAAATCAATGGCTCAGATCCAATATGAGGAGGGGGGTGCTTGTATGCTATAAATAGGCCCATTTGGGGGGATTTTGGGGAGCCTCCCTAGTACTCTTTCTCAGCCTTTCCTTTTTTAAACTCTTTTTACCCAATTTAGAATAAGATTTTTTTGAAGGAGATCCATGGGAGGAGAGCTTCATCAACCTCCATCTATGGATCAAACCCCCAAGGTGAGTCACTAAACTCTTAGCTTATGAATTCTTATGATGTAATAAGGGTTTCAATTAGGGAGTCTTATGATTTAGGGCTTGTACTACTTATTTGAATGGTTGTATGGATTGGATTTAATTTCTTCTATATGAATTTGATGTTGTTTTCATTCTTGGATGCTTGGATTGCCCTATTGTGCCCTAGATCTAGGTCTCTTGTATGCTAGGGCTTGGATGGAACCTCTCGTGAGAGGGATTCATGCTAGAACCATGAATGCTCTCACGGGGAAGGATTCGATTCCAAGATTGGACTAGATTATGGTGCTAGAACCAACACCAAACTCTTCCTAACCCTCCATCCATCCTATCCTTGTGGTTTTGGCCATCAAGGTGCTAGAATCACCTTGCTATCACACCTAGATCCATACCATGTTAGCTCTCTCACAACGATTCCCTCCTAATTAGAGGATTTGTTAGTGACGATCGCAACTCATCGTTAGGTTGCCAATCCTTAGACGATCGATCTTGCCTATGAGGGATCTTAACCCGATCCTCGTCGAGCGATAGGTGGAATTAGCCATTAGCCTATCAACAATTGGATTTAACCATTTAAATTAGGTGGCATGCCCTTACCTTAGGAAGACCTATTAGAACCCTTGTTATTGATTAAGGATCCCTCGGCCTTTCTTCATATTTGATCACCTTTTAGCATTAATTTTGGTCTAGTCTAGTTGAAAACCCAAATCCAAATCTTTTCCTACAACTTCTTTGTAGACGACCATGCTTAGTATTCCACTTCAATCCTAGTTTCTTCCCTGTGGATCGACTCGGACTCACCACTAGCTACCCCAAAGGTAGTTAGTTAGGAGTTTGATTATAAATTTCTAATTTTGATCGGGCGCGTTAAGCCGCGACACTTTTCACGTCTTATCAAAATTTTGGCGCCGTTGTCAGGGAATATAACTAGTTTTGAGTTGCTTACTTAGTGTAGTTTTCTTTCCAGTTAGTTATTTTTCTTTTGCTTACTATATAAAAGACCAAAAAAATAGAATCGTGCTAATATTGCCATATCTATTTGTGATCATTAGGGGGAACGACGAAGCATCCTTCCGAGCGGCGGAGGAGCGATCGTCAACAACACGTCACTGACATTGCACTGTTTGTATTTCTCAACCTTGTCTGTTCTTCGTGATGTATGAATGAGTGTGCATGAGGATTCAGATTTTGATATTACATTGTAAGCATTTTTGGATTCTCGTGTTGCATTGCATAGACCATTAAATCATTCTCATTCATCCCTGGATAACCCCGATCCTCATAATCATCCCGAACCTATGGCCAATCTTCACCAACCCGAGAACCAAGGTTGTAGGACCATGAAGGACTTCTATATCCTTAATTCTTTCACCTCAAGGTCGTAGGTTGTAGGGCCATGAAGGACTTCTCATAATGGGCTTGTAAAGCCCATTATGAGATCAAGCCACAATTTGTACAATCATTGCCGTCCTTTCATGGATTAACCCACGAGGACCCTTACAATCATATCGAAGAATTTATTTTGATAAGTTCTACGGTAAGGGTCAACAATTTTACTGAAGATGCTTGGAGGCTGAAGTTGTTCCCCTTCACTCTCAAGGGTAAAGCCAAATATTGGCTTACTTCTTTGGAACCTCGATCCATCTCAACTTGGCCTCAATTACAAGCCCAATTTCTTGCTAAATTCTTTTCAATTACCAAGACTGGTGATCTTCGATAAGAGATTGCATGCTTTAGACAAGCCGATGATGAAGCATTCCATGAAGCGTGGGATCGCTATAGAGAACTTCTTTGGAAGTGTCTACATCATCAATTTCCTCAATGGGACATAGTAGAAATTTTTTACAAAGGTCTTAAGGAGAGGTACCAATTGACTATTAATGCCGCGTGTGGGGGAGTCTTTATCACTAACCCTTTTGATGATTCTTGGAAACTCTTCGAGAAACTTGCTGAGAACTCCCAACACCATTCCTCTTACTCTAGAAACAACCGAGGGTCTTCAAGTCAACCTACTCCTAGAGTAATTCTTGAGCTTAATGAGTCAACCCGTCTTGCCCAATAAGTTGACACTTTGAGTAGGAAGCTTGATCAAGTTCTTACCCAAACTATAAATCAAGTTGGTTCCGCTAGTCCTTCGTTGCCCTCATCTTCTGTGGAACTTTGTTTCTTGTGCTCCAATCCCGACCATGATGTAACTGATTGCCATTTGGTAGGCCATTATTTCGAGCTAGTGCAAGAACATGTCAATGCGATTTATGGACAATTCAAGCCGGCCTATGATCCTTATTCCAACACTTACAATCCCGGTTTGTGAGACCATCCAAATTTTTCTTGGAGGACACCCGGCCAACAACCAAATTCTTTCAACCCAAGGCCGCCATCCATGGGCACTCAAGCCCCAAATTATCTTTCAAAATTCCAATCGACATATCCTTCTAATTCTCAAGGCCAAGCTCCTCCATTCCAACCGTCATATCAGCTTCCCCAAGCTTATTCTTCCCAAGCACCTTATCAAGCTCAACTACCTCAACCTTGGGGATCTCGACCATATGAACCTTCCCGACCTCAAGTTCCTACAAGCCAACCTTCTCATTCTCAACAACCAAAGGGAGACCAAAACATTGATGAGAGACTTTTGAAGGCCTTGGACTCTTTTGAAGCTAGTACCCAATTACTTCACTCCCATTCTCAATCTATAGCAAAAATGGAGGTGCAATTGGGCCAATTGGCCAATGCCATCTCAAGAAGGGAAGAAGGGAGATTGCCTAGCCAGCCCATTCCCAATCCAAAAGGCCAACACTCCATTGATTCATTTCATGAACAACTAAATGCGGTGATGATCCTACGGAGTGGCAAAACATTTCCCATTGTGGAGGAGCTGAATGATATTTCACAACAGCATGAGCACGGCATACATTCAACGTCACCATTGCACGAGCGCATACCTTTTTCACCACATGCATCTTCATCGTCCAAAGATAAGCATGCACCTAAGGATTCCAAGGCATCTCATAACACACATACACCCAATGATTTGCATACATCTTCGAGTTCGACACCTCTATCTCATGAGCTGAGCCCTAATGCTTATGTTTAAAAAATTCCCTTCCCTGAGGCTCTAGCGGACCCTACTTCAATTCCATATAAAAATCCTAAACTTGATGAAATGATGGAGGTTTTAAAGAAAGTCCATATATCAATCTTCCACTTCTAGATGCCATTAAGCAAATTCTGTCTTATGCTAAGTTTCTCAAGGAGCTTTGCACTCATAAAAGGCAATCTAGATCTCATATTTCTAAGAAAATTTTCTTGACCGAGCAAGTGAGCTCCATTCTTAGATGTGACCTTCCCCCTAAACTTGAAGATCTGGGCATCCCTACCATTTCTTGCATAATTGGTAATAATCTCATTGAGGGAGCCGTACTTGATTTGGGAGCGAGTGTCAACATTCTTCCTTACTCCTTATATTGCCAATTTGGAATAGGAGAGCTCAAACCCACAATGATGAACCTTCAACTTGCCGATAGATCGATGAAAAAACCTCGAGGTATTGTTGAAAATGTGTTGGTCAAGGTGGACAAGGCTTTCTTTCCGGTGGATTTTGTGATCTTAGACATGGAGCCCGGAATAAGGCATAAAAAGTCTGTGCCCGTCATTCTAGGTCGACCATTCCTTGCCGCAGCCAATGCTTTAATAAATTGTAGGAACGGAGTCATGACCCTTACATTTGGTAACATGGAGATACGACATAACATCTTTGATACATCTAAGCATTATGCGTGTGAAAAAGAATGTTTTATGATTGATGCATAGAATGATCATCACGATGATGAATGCTTGAATGATTTACTTGGTAATGATGAAGAGGTTGATGATGATTGTTGTGATATTAATTTTCCGATATATCAACCATTTTATGAAAACATACCCAATTATGAAGAGGATGCTGGTGATATCAATATGCCAGTTTATGAAGTTTTTAGTGGGGATATATCAATTTTCGGAGACTCCTATGATGTTAATTTGCCTATCTATGAGGTGTTTTGGGAGGACATAACTAATGCTGATGGGCCGAGTTTGGTTGCTTTTCAAGAAAGTTTATCAATCTCTCATGATTGTGATGATAGAGGCCAAGATATGTTGCCGGCATTAGAGACTTGTGAAGTTTTGGATGAGGTCTTGCCCATTCTTGAATATGATTATTTTGGCAATGATTGTGTGACCCCTTGGTGGAGGCATGAATTTGATTTGTCGCCTTCCACATCTTCATCCACCATAACCTCTTCCACAATACTATCATTGCCCACCTCGAATTTCATGCCATTTCCCGTGTTCTTGCATACATTCATTTGGCTATATAATACCTTTAATAAAGAACGTGACCTCTTTCATGCTAAAATGGACATAAGTTTAAAATGGTTTGTGATGAAAGAAACTTGGCTTTATCATTGGCATTTAACTAAAGTCCTTCGAAAATGGTTTCGTTCTCGATTTTCTAGATGCTACCATTATTTAGAGAGGGCATCAAAATTTTATGAGTGGTTATGCATGCATTGTGTTGAGCTAGAGACGGCAAATCAAGCGCTTGGTGGAAGGAAACCCATCCTTCCTTCGTATTTTTCTGAATTTATTTGATATTTCTTCTTTGCATGTTTGATTGTTTTTTCCAATTGTTTGCATGTTTGATTTTGGTGTATTTTTGAATCGATCTTTGTTTGAATAATTGTGATGTCAAGATTGTTTTTGTTGAATTTGTGTAATGATTGATGAATTGAATGGATTGGAGTGTTTCTACTGTGGTATTTTGACGCATAGAGAGCCTAGTATTCATGCATGAGGAGTGTGGGGCAAATTACCAGGTGTTCAACCCAATTTTGCATTTTTGTACGCCAAAGATCGATATTCTGAGCGGTGAAGATCGATCCTTTGGATCCGATTGAATTGAAGCTGGCACATGAGTAATAATGATCGATCTTTTCGTCCCTACAAGATCGATCTTTCAAGCGCATTTAATTGTGACAGAGAGATGATTTTTTGGTGATCGATCTTTTATCACTTGAAGATCGACCTTTTTAGAAGTTTCTGCAATTCTCAGAGATAGGAAGATCGATCTTCCTGCGTGGAAGATCACTCTTACCTTTTTCCCATCTTAGCTGAGAGGCCAAGTACAGAAGATCGATTGTTCATGCGGAAACAAACGATCTTACTTACTTGTGCACGACAATACACCCTTAAGCTAGATCCTGTGTGATGCTGCCACGTGTTAAAAGATCGATCTTTCACTTACAAATGATCGATCTTTTGCGGGGATTGTTAAAAAACAATTTATAGGCGGGAGATCGACAGCCCTAAGATCGATCATTTCTCTCCCTTCCCTTGTTTGCCCGGACGCCGCCTCCCTTCATCACCACCTCCGACCTGCACGCCACCCTCTCCTCCGGCCAGATTACACCGCCGCCGACCTCCCCAAGGCGTCCACGACCACCCTTCACCCCTTTTCGCCTCTCGATCAAGCCTCAGTCCTCCACATTAACCTCAAATCCCCTCACATTCCCGTGGTCGGCTGGATCTCTTTTCCTCGAACGAGCTCCATAGGCCAAAGCTGCCATCGCTGGCTGATCCACTCCCCCCTTGCCGCGATCCTCACCCTTATGGGGCGCACGGCCTCCCACCCCAAAGGTCCCATCGGAAAGGGGAAAGCTACGGCTTCGTCCTCCACACCACCGGCAAGGCCGCCTCCAGCACCTCCAGCTAGGCAAGCTTCTTCCAAACCATTCACACAGCCGGCCTCCTCTCCAACGTCCACCTGGCAGCCCACTGAACCATCTTCTCCTTCCACACGGCCGGTCCGAGCCACGAGAGTCCCCATCGTTTCTTCCACGGCTCCGGCAACATCCAAGAGGAAGGCCCCAACTGCACCTTCTTCATCCAACCCTCACCAATCCAAGAAGCGCTCCAGGCCCTCCACTGCCCACTGACATTCAAGGCCTGCACCCGCATTGGCGACGGGAGGTAAACCTCGAATACACCTTTGATGTCCCCTACTTATGCATGGTAGAGCACTTGCAAGATTCCATTTCAACCTTAGAAGCCCGCGGCTTGCTACCCTTTTGCACCCCCTCCACCATGGTCTACCCACGGCTAGTCTGCATGTTCTACCAGAACATGAAGGCCATTCCCTGTGGTAATGAGAGGGACGAGGCTGGTGATGCTGCGAACCAGGCCCTGGGCTTCACATCGATTGTTGACGGAGAGGATGTCACCTTCACTGCCCAGCACGTTGCTGACCTCTTGGGCGTCCCTCGCCACTCCCTTGGCCTCCACCGAGCCACCCTCGAGGAGCTACCCCGTGAGGTTGAGGCTCAGCTGTGTCTCCACCCAGATCGCACCGGCGAGGGCCCATTTACCCGAGCCGAGCTACCTCCTCAGCTGTGGTTGATTGACGACCTCCTTCGCTGGAACATATACTAGAATGGCCACAACCAGTATAGGACTAGCAGGTGGCTGTCCTCATTGTGTTTTTTGGCCAAATCATGGTCGATCGACTTAGCCCAGCAGGTCATAGAGGACATGGCCCAGTTTTATCATCGAGCGGTTCAGGACCAATCGCCCAGTTTTGACAACAAAGCTGTCCCGCACCCAAACCTTATCTTGGCCTTCCTATCCAGCCAAGATCTTGTCCCGGAGGGCGAGCCGACTGTTTTTGCTGATGCCCTCAAGCTTGCCCGCTTCGGTGCCACCACCTGGGGCAAGGTCCTTGGCCACATGCGAAAGGTCGGCGCGCCTCCACAACAGTCGAGATCAGTGCGTACCCAGCTAGAGTTTGGACCCATTGAGCACCCTACTACAGGAGAGATCTACCGCGAGGGCCGAGTGTTTCAGGACGCCATACTCTGTCGTTTGGACGCGGTAGATGTACGCGACGCCGCCTTTCGAGAGGACATCTCCGGCCTTCGCTAGGACGTCTCCGCACTTCACCGGGTTGCCTCGTTTATCCTCACACGTCTCGATGCCCTCCACCCTCCTCCTCCACCGGTCACCGCTATCGTTCCATACCGATCGCTTACCTTTCCAGAGCCGAGACCTCAGGGATGATCCTTGTCCTTTTAGCTCAGCGGTTTGTATGTCACCTAGCTGCTTGCATGGTTGGATATTTACATTTTAGGTTTCTTTCATCTAGAGGCATGTAGTACTAGGGGCTTGTGTTTTGCTCATAGACTGTATCTATGGGTCAATTTTGTATTTGGTGGTCGGTTAAAGCGTATTCTTTTTGTGTTTGAAGGGTGGGAATTCTTTTTGTGTTTGAAGGGTGGGAAACGTTTTGTACTCCATTGCTCGACTTTTGTATATTGTTGACATTTTTTATAGTGGATATATATACATGATTTTTGGCTTTGGGGGTGTGCCTCGTGTGTGATTGTAATGGTGGATGAAGATTTTGTTGTGTTTATGTCAATGTGGATATATGCTTGTAAATGAAGATGTGGGTGTAGGTGTGGCAATGTATTTGTTAATGTTGAGGTATGGATGTAAATGACATCTTTGTACATCCCTTGTGCTTATTGAATAAATAGAGGGAATGTTGTCCAATTTTTCTTGAAATTTATCATGATTATTATTTTATTTCAACCAATGCAATCATGGGGTATTGCCTCTAATGTTTTCCAGGGCTTCTTGGCTATGGCATGTGGATCATTAACCGATGTCTTAACATCACAACGTTACTTGTTTTTCACGACTAACCTTGACCCTAATTCCCTTCGTATCTTTCGTCAAGGTTACATTTTCATCCATAGCTTCACAAGGTTATCTCTACACTTTACTCTTCTTTCGTGCTTGAGGACAAACCCGCTTAAGTTAGGGGGTATAATTTCATCATGTTTATAGATAACCTGTGATCGACTTACATTTAGTCACACGTTTATTTGACTGGTAAATATGCGAAAAAATTTCAATTCTTATGCTAGCATGGATGATTATTGCATAATTCATCTTGATTCTCATGCTTTGTAAAATTTGGCGAATCATTTCATGAGTAGTGTTATTCTTCTACTTTAATTCTACTTGCCATGCATTAAATACATTTAAGTGATCCAATCCACTTGTGCATTTACACTTGTATGAGGGGGCAAGTAGTGTTTGATTGGGGGACCTTGATAGATTGGAAATTCAAAGCTATTTACACTCAATTGAGATGACTTGAAGTAGGGTTCGAAGCCAAGTTAAAGGCCAAGAACCAGTTTAATAAAAGTGACTAGTCTTGATTTGTAGCCTTCCAGGCTCGAGTGACTAGGTCCGAGGGGTGCTTCAACACCTAATGCCCCAAAGCCATCTGGCTTGGGAGTCATTGACCTAACACTCGTTAAATGGGCCTAGAAGAAAGCTTAAGGGATCAAGGCATTGCACAGTCACGCTAGTATTGAATAAAAGCTTGTTGGTCAGCCGTGATTTGTGACTTGCTAGGTTCGGGAAATTAAGCCCGAGGGGTGCCTCAACACCTAGTGCCTTTAGGTCATCTGACCGGGGAGCCACTGGCCAAAATTCCATTACATGGGCCTAGTAGAAAGCCTAAGGGATCATGGCATTGCACGACCACTGGTTTGAGTCATAAAAAAAAGAGAAGAAAAGAAAAAAAAATTGCTTTAAATAAAACTTGTCATTTGTTCAACCGGTGTAAAGTGCTAAGGATGCCTAATTTTGATTGGAACCCTACTATGAGACCCCGAGTACTTGAGTAGCAACTTTCACTACACGGATTGCATAGATGAGCGTTAATCATGGTCAAGTGCTTTGAAGTATTTGAATGATGCTATTAATGGAGTTATTCGCTTGCATTTTACTTGTGCTATGGTTTGATAGATGGAGTTATGCATTTGAATCTATGTGTGCAAATGGATGAATCTTGACTGCATAGGAACCAAAGCTTTTTGAGAAGTGACTAATTGTAGGTCAGGTGATTGTGGTTGGATAGTTTTTATTTCTATTTGCCTTTCCTTCATTTTACTTCTCTTTTGCTTTGCTCGAGGACTCGCAAAGATTAAGTTGGGGGGTGTGATAAGACGTGAAAAATGCATAAATCACCCTTTCAATTTGGCCTTGTTAGTCTCCGAGAAAGACCTTACTAACTACCATTACCCTATTACAGGTACAAGAGCCCTCAAAGAGGATTGGATCAAGTTTGGAGCTAAAACGAATGCATTTAGGCAAGTTCAGTAGAAAGAATATCGATCTTCTATTGAAGAAGATCAATCCTTTAAAGACATCAAGAAGAAATCCAGGCTGAACAACAAAGATCGATCTTCCCATCATGAAAAGATTGATAATCTATGTGCATTTTCAGGGACAAAGCGCAAGGCTTGAAAGGATCGATCTTCCTCTAGGTGATGATCGATCTTTTACGTGCAAAAGAGATGACAGAGCGCAACAATTCAGACGATCGATCTTCTTCTATAAGAAGATCGATCACCTTATAGAGCTGAAGAGCACATGAAGTGTAAAAGATCGATCTTCACATCATAGGAAGATCGATCTTCATCGGGACGTAGCCACCATTCAAGAACAAAGATCGATCTTCATCTATAGGAAGATCGATCTTCCACGGGAGCAGCAAGCACATGGAAGTGAAAGATCGATCTTCGATCCTATAAAGATCGATCTTTATGTGCCAGTCGAGCAAAATCAATGGCTCATATCCAATATGAGGGGGGGGGGGGGGGGAGGGTGCTTGTATGCTATAAATAGGCCCCTTTGGGGGGATTTTGGGGAGCCTCCCTTGTACTCTTTCTCAGCCTTTCCTTTTTTAAACTCTTTTTACCCAATTTAGAATAAGATCTTTTTGAAGGAGATCCATGGGAGGAGAGCTTCATCAACCTCCATCTATGGATCAAACCCCCAAGGTGAGTCACTAAACTCTTAGCTTATGAATTCTTATAATGTAATAAGGGTTTCTATTAGGGAGTCTTATGATTTAGGGCTTGTACTACTTATTTGAATGGTTGTATGGATTGGATTTAATTTCTTCTATATGAATTTGATGTTGTTTTCATTCTTGGATGCTTGGATTGCCCTATTGTGCCCTAGATCTAGGTCTCTTGTATGCTAGGGCTTGGATGGAACCTCTCGTGAGAGGGATTCATTCTAGAACCATGAATGCTCTCACGGTGAAGGATTCGATTCCAAGATTGGACTAGATTATGGTACTAGAACCAACACCAAACTCTTCCTAACCCTCCATCCATCCTAATTTTGATCGGGCGTGTTAAGCCGCGACACTTTTCACATCTTATCACCAGCACACCGGTGACGGAGCAGAGCGGTTGTGGGAGGGGTTCAGGGCGTTGTTCTTGGACGCGTATTTCGTGGTGAGTACTTGTGACGCCCTGTCTTGCAAGTACCAGTCTTTTTTGCAGGGTACTTGCTTTGTTCAGCAGTATACCACCTGGTTCACACATCTGGTTCATTTTGCGGGGGCAGTGGCGGGAGATCCGACAGCCAAGGGAAGTAGCGGCGTTCGCGACACCTCCAGCCTCAGTCGCGACGCCCTCAGCAGTTTCAGCCGCAGTTATTGAGTCTGGCAGGAACGTTTCTCCTGACGGCCGGGCCGTCTTGGCAGGCTTCGTCACTTGCGAGGAGCGCGAGGCGCTATACCGCTGGGCAGTAGAGGCGGAGGGTCCAGTGCTTGGCAAGGGAGCAGTGGTGGGCGCGGATCAGGGGTTGGACCTAGTCACTCCAAAGGTGGAGGCGGCCGACGAGGGCGTGTGTTTGCCCTCCCAGAGCGTGATCAGCCGGACACCGTGTAGCTGTACCAGCCGCCACAGGAGTACTAGCAGGCTGTAGCAGAGCCATCCATGCTCAGAGGGATCTTTTAGCTTTCCAGTTCTTTAGTAAATGTGTTGATAGATTCTGGGGCATCTCATTCCTATGTTGCTAGCTTGTGTGTGGCATCGTTAGGATTAGAGACGAGTTGGCTAGAGGTGGCACAATTAGTACACTCACCGATCGGTGGGGCAGTCAGGGTAGACCGGGTCTGCCGATCTTGTTCCTAGGAGGTTGGAGGCCTCCGTGTCTGTCTAGACCTATGGGTGCTAGACATGACGACCTTTGATGTGATACTCGGTATGGACTGGTAAGCAGCATACCGAGCAGTCATCGATTGTGGTCGCCGGAGGGTGGTCGCTTGGACACCTGATGGGACACGGTTTGTGGTCGCCGGAGGGTGGTCGCTTGTGGTGTGGGAAGGCGTGGTGGTGAGCTTTCAACCTTGCTGGCCAGCATGTCCCTATTTGGTTCTGAGGGAGTGCAGCAGAGCAGTTTTCCCAGGATCGTGTGCGACTTGGCAGACGTATTTCCTGAGGTGTTGCCGGGGCTTCTACCGTCCAGAGAGGTCGACTTTGAGATCGACCTAGTACCAGGTACCGCACCGATCTCTCTCCCAGCTTTCAGGATGGCACCAGTAGAGTAGAGCGAGTTGAAGACCTAGTTGGATGAGCTAACCAGCAGAGGATTCATCCGTCCCAGCATGTCCCTTGGGGGGTGCCAGTGTTCGTAAAGAAGAAGGATGGTACCCTTTGACTTTGCATAGACTACAGGCAGCTCAATAAGGTGACAATGAAGAACATGTATCCGATGTCGTGGATCGACGACATGTTCGACCAGTTGCGAGGATCTTCAGTCTTCTCGAAGATCGACCTCCGCACATGCTACCACCAGTTGAGGGTTCGGGATTGCGATATCCCGAAGATGGCTTTCCGAACTCGGTACGGCCTGTACGAGTTCGTGGTAATGTCATTTTGGCTGACGGACACACCAGTAACGTTCATGGATATGATGCAGAGGATCTTCTGGCCGTTTCTAGACCAGTTTGTTGTGGTGTTTGTCGATGACATTCTGATCTACTCTCGGTCAGAGGAGGAGCACGGGCGACACTTGGCGACAGTGTTGCAACTACTCCGGGAGTATCAGCTATTTGCCAAGGCTTCCAAGTGCGAGTTTTGCCTCGCACATGTGGGCTTCCTTGGGCACGTGGTGTTGGCAGCAGGGATCTCAGTTGACCATGTCAAGGTCGAGGCAGTGGTACAGTGACAGAGACCGAGGACAGTGTTTGAGGTCCGCATATTCCTAGGCCTAGCGGGATACTACAGACGGTTCATGTGGGACTTCTCCAGAATTGCCAGACCGATGACCAGACTAACACAGAAGGCCGTCCCGTTCGTGTGGGATGATGCTTGTGAGCGATCCTTGGTGGAGCTGAGGACGAGGCATGGGTTACAGTGTCTACTGCAACGCCAGCGGTGAGGGTTTGGGGTGTGTCCTCATGCAGGAGGGACACGTAGTTGCCTATGGTTCTCGTCAGCTGAAGAACCATGAGAGGAACTACCCGACCCATGACTTGGAGCTAGCAGCAATGGTCTTCGCCCTGAAGACCTGGTGGCATTACCTCTATGGTGAGAAGTTCTCTATCTTCTCGGACCATAAGAGTTTGAGGCACGTTTTCACCTAACGTGATCTCAACCTAAGGCAGCGACGCTAGATGGAGCTACTGAAGGACTATGACTTCGAGTTGCATTACCATTGTGGTAAGGAAAACATCATAGCAGACGCGTTGAGCAGACATGTGAGAGACACCAGAGCAGCAGTGGCAGGGTTATCAGCGCAACAGTGGCAAGCATTGGAGACAGGGGGCCAGTTGGGGCTTGAGTTTGAGGGTCATGGATCCAGTAGCTTCCTCTACAGAGTGCAGAGTATGCCAGCAGTTCTAGCCAAAGTGATAGAGGCACAGTGCAGGGATGCAGAGCTCGAGGAGTTGCGCACATCGGCAGGCATGGAGGGTGCAGACGGGGACTAGACAGTATCAACAGACGGAGGGCTACGATTTAGAGGCAGGGTAGTGGTTCCGAAAAATCCAGTTCTACGAGATGACGTCCTATGAGAGTTCCATCACTCTTGTTTTGTAGTTCATCCCAGGGGCACCAAGATGTACCAGGACATGCGACGGCAGTTCTGGTCATGCAGGATGAAGAGGGCTGTGAGGGCCCATCCCTCTGACCTGGCTCGACCACGTGGGTCGAGGGCCGTTTTCCTGTTGATTTGTTTCCGCGTCGAGCACGATCGGGCGATCGTGTGGCGATTTCGATCCCAGGGGCATTTTAGTAAATATGCTCTCTGGTGGTCAGTTTCACACCCGCGTTTCACACACGGCCTTGGATTGATGTATGTGTTTGATTAGAACCTAAAGGGCGCGTCCAATCGGAAGATCGGAGCTCGATCGGGAAAGATCGAATCGGACGGCTGAGATTGATCCTAATCCCTATATAAGGCATGTCCCTTTCTCTCTCTTTCCTTCTTCTTCTCTGCTGTCGTTTTCTCTCTCTCTCTCTCTCTCCTACGGTTGTACTAAGGCTTCGGAGCGTGGCGTTTGAGGCGCGGATCTTGGTGGTTTGACTGGTTCGACTTGCTCTACTTGCTCACTTGCTCAAATCACAAACGCGTGGAGGTGCTGCCCTACTTGCTCAAGTAGGTGTTTCTACCTCGATCTTATGACCGGGTTCTCCTAGGATAGTTTTTATGTGCTTTCACTGTAGGAATACATGTTAGAATGTTGTGTAGCTTATAGCATGTGTTGTATTGCTTGCTTCTTGTATTCCTATCAGTCGTTTTCGGTATTCTATCGGATGATTTCCGTATTATCGCCGTTTTGTCAGTTTTCAGCCATTGAGACATAGGTTTGTGATTTAACCATCGAAAATGTGTTTTAATCATACCATTAGCTTCCCCATCATCTTTTACACATGCTTGCAAAGTTTCATCAACTTCTAACTTGATTTGATCATTCAAATTCAAGAAATTGGATTCCCGGCACTGTTCTGATGAGCTGTGCCTCAGGCTCGACGGTCGATCGGTGGATCGACCGTCAAGTGTTGATACGCCTCGTCGGAGCCTGACGGTCGACCGTTGGATCGATCATCGCATCGTCCGTCAGGCTCTGTCGCATTTTGGGTCTCCCAGGGTCGATGCTCGGATCGACCGCGGGATTTTCCCCTTTTTCCACTTTGCCCCGTCGGATCGACCGTCGCATCGACCGTCAGGCTCTGTCTCCATTTTGGCTTCCCAGGGTCGATGTACCGATCGACCGTCACCCATGTGTTTTCCTCGTTTTGGTCTCACGGTCGACCATCGGATCGACTGTGGCCTCACGGTCGACCATCGGATCGATCGTCGCATCGACCGTGAGCCCTTGAACACTGTTTTCTGGGTTTCTTTGAATGGCTTTTACTTGTGATAGATACTTAAACATGTTGGGAAGCATGGACGTTGTTTCATGGAGTTTTCAAGGGATTTCTATTGAAATGGAGGATTGAATCGCGTGCTTACCCTTTTGGGCGAATTGTGGTTTTGTTTGCATCTAGTACTTGGTTGATAAGTAGTTAAATGCTTATTTGTTTGCTTAGCCATTAGCTAGCTATGAGTGCTAGCTAATGTGAAATTGTGGAACCTTAGCCTCTTGCCGGCGAGTGCCGAGGGCTATTGTATATATGTTGAACCTATAACTGACGATGTGGCATATAGAGACATCTAGGGTAGATGTTTGTATAGGTTAATGCATTTTATGCATTAGAGGCATATGAGGTTAGGCAGGCGATGGGTTGATCGCCGATCCGAGGCTCTCAGGTAGCTCGGATCTAGCCTTAGGACCGTGGCTGGGTAGTGAGGATTAGGGCGTGATTATAATTGAATATCATGTTATCGAGGATGTGTTATAGTTGACTCTGATCAATGTTTTGAGGTTTAGAGGTCGTGTTGTCTTCTCAAGGCTAAGTGTCAAGGATTGTTGTCGATGTCCCTGACATGGTCCCCAGGCAGCGGTTTCCTGCTGGGTAACGGTGATCCTACTGGTTCTGGTTCTTTTCCTCCCAGCATGTTGGTCGATGTTCCCAGCGTGGTCGGTTGAGAAGAGTAGGATCCCTTGGGGAGTCGATAGGGCTTGTGGGACCCCGTGGCATTCCTTAGGCTTGAGTGGGGAGACAACACTGTTGTTGTTTTCCTCCTTTCTGTGTGTCGTAGAGTAGAACCCTACTGAGCTTATCGCTCACTCCTACCCGGGCTGCGTTTGCAGGTGCAGGCGTTAGTTCTTCTTCAGTAGAGCCGGCGGGATCTGCGTTTGGCGGCGCGAGTACTTCCAGAGGCGCTTGAGGTTGCTGTAGGACGACTATTGTACCTTTTTGATAGTTGTATATTATAAACATCCTTTGAAGAATTTTTGGGTCATTGTATAAAATCTTTCCTTTGGAGGAGTTTGATAAAGAATTCTGTATTAGTACAACTTGATGTATATATATGAATTGAATTTCTGTTTCGCTTCTGGAATATAAATTTTTTAAATTTATTTGTCTTTTCTGCTTTGTATCGCGCCAATTGGAGATGAATAGTGATAGGAACCCTCACGCCCCATCCTTGATGGGTTTTCTGGGTCGGGGTGTGACAAGGGAAGTAACGGAGTTCGTATCGCGCTGTCCCTTACACTAGCTGAGTGGAAGTGGGAGCATATCACGATGGACTTCGTGACCAGGCTACCGAGATCTCCTAGGAGGAATGACGCGATTTGGGTCATCGTTGATCGATTGACCAAATTGGCGCATTTCCTGCCATGCGGACGATAGACTTGACAGACAGGTTGGGCAGTTTGTACATCAGAGGGGTGGACAGACTACACGATGTTCCATTGTCTATAGTGTCAGACCGTGACCCCATGTTCACCA
This sequence comes from Narthecium ossifragum, assembly GCA_963920575.1. Classification (NCBI taxonomy): domain Eukaryota; kingdom Viridiplantae; phylum Streptophyta; class Magnoliopsida; order Dioscoreales; family Nartheciaceae; genus Narthecium; species Narthecium ossifragum. The sequence continues at coordinate 5,886,755 of OY986966.1, forward strand.
GCAGGTTCTGGCGAGGCTTTTACGAGGCAGTTGGCACACTCCTGACCTTCAGCATGACTGTTCATCCGCAGAAAGACGGGCATTTAGAGCGGATGATCCAGATCTTAGAGGCCATGCTGAGAGCGTGTGTCCTCGATGCCGGAGGCAGCTGGGAGGAACACGTTCCTTTGGTGGAGTTCGCCTACAACACAACTACTAGTCTAGTCTTGGAGTAGCACCTTTCGAAGCGTTGTACGGTAGGCTGTGTCGTTCCCCACTGTGTTGGACAGAGGTTGGAGAGGCACCACTCATCGGTCCAGACATCGTCAGACGGTCGTCAGATAGGCTAGTGCAGATCAGGTAGAGACTTCTAACGGCTCAGAGCTGGCAGAAGAGTTATGCAGATCAGAGGCGATGACCATTGGTGTTTGCAATTAGTGACAGAGTGTTCTTGCGAGCATCGCCGTACAAAGGGTCAGTCATGTTTGGCAGGGGTGGTAAGTTGACGCTGAGGTTCGTCGGGCCGTTCGAGATCCTAGAGATGATTGGCGAGGTAGCTTACCGTTTGGATCTTCCTCGGCGCATGTCAGATGTGCATCCGACTTTTCATTTGTCGATGCTGAGGAAGTATCATCCGGACCCGTCTCATGTCATCAAGGTAGATCACATCGAGCTTGAGAGAGATGCGACATTCGTTGAGCAGCCAGTTCGGGTACTTGACCGGAGGGATCAGGTCTTGTGGGGCAAGATGATTCCCTTGGTCAGGGTATTGTGGAGGCACAGAGGTGCCGAGGAGATGACCTGGAAGCGCGAGGCATAAGCGGTAGGAGTATCCGCATTTGTTTTCTTCTCGAGATAGCCTTAGTCATGTCTTCTAGTGTAGCTTCTTTTTCTGTTTTCGAGCGCTACCTTTATCGAATCTCGGGACGAGATTTCCTTTAAATGTATTAGGATGTGAGGACCTGTCCCTTTACTCCTGGGTCGATCGGCTAGGTCGGGCCCTTGGCTCATTTGCTTGTTTCGCGTCGAGCGTGTGATACAGTGGATCGCATTGTTTTTTGGACCGCGAGGGCAATTTCATAAATTGCACCTTGTCAGTTTGTTTCACACCCGCGTGTTCACAAACTGACCGTTTTTATGATAATATTTTTTTAAAACGGTTAGGTGGACCCGAGATCGAAAGATCTGGGCTAGGGCTTGTATTCTAGCCCAAGTCTAGCTTTCTGCACCTAAAAGATCGATCATTCCTTGTTAGAAGGATCGATCATTTAGTGATGATCGATCATTCCTCACTGGAAGGATCGATCATTCCTCACTGGAAGGATCGATCATTCCTCACTGGAAGGATCGATCATTATGTGCCAGGAAGTTGCTATCGTCATGAAGGATCGATCATTCCTCCTGAATGATCAATTATTCATAAGTCGGTTCATTCGTCTATAAAACGGAAGCGACCTTCTTGTTTGAATCCTTTTGGAAATCCGCCGTTCCTGAGCTCGGAGTTGGCTGGATTTCAAAGAGGTTGAGGGCGATCGTTGGCTTGGCAGCTGGGATTGAAGTTGCTCTAGTTTAGGTAGGGATCCTACCTATTTTCTTTCTAGTTTTGTGAGGTTTGAGCTTGTTTGTGATTGATTTGAGTAGAACTTCTTGCATGCTCGTTGGTTTTTAGTATGAGTACTGGTTTTGGATTCGTGGTTCTTCGTACTACCAGACCCCAAGGTTTTGCGGGCTTTGGTATAGTATACCGACAGTATTTCTCGCCGATCGGTTGCCGCGAACCCAAAGGGATCGATCCTTTATGAGGAAGGATCGATCATTCTTGGGGTGTCATGCATGGCTCGAGCATGATCGATCTTCAAGTAGAAGAAGATCGATCTTTTGCTGGGCGGCATGGACGAGGTCCTTGGTCATGAAAGTGATCGATATTCTTGGAGGGAGGATCGATCCTTTGTCTTGGTGATCGATCTTCCCGAAGATCGATCCCTTGTGGGTTGACAGGGACTGAACCTTCTCATCATGAGGGTGATCGATCATTCCCCCTAGAGATGATCGATCCTTTGTGTGCCCGACACGCCTTGAAAAGTGTCGTAGTCTTAACAAGTACGTCAAAATTATAAATTTATAATCCGGATCACTAACTAACTACTTTGTGGGTAGATAGCAATGTGTCCGAGTCGAATCCACAGGGAAAAAAAGTGTTAAGTCTAATTACCTTGTATAGTTCTAAATCAAAAGATTGATAAAGGAAATTATTTTTGGGTTTAAATTATTTTTAACTAAGATTGAACTAATTCGAAATAATAATAAGATAAACGGTCAAGAGATTTCTAATCAATAATAAAGAAATAACTAGGTCTTCCTAGGATAAGAGCAATTCAATTAAGCATTAATGGTTTTAACTAGTCGATAGGTGAATGGCTAGAACCCCTACCGCTCAACAAAGATTCGTAAGAAGTCTTCATCGGAATGACCAACTTCAACGAATGGATATTTGGTGAATAAATCAACGTGGTTCTAGCACTTTGAGGTCGCCACATCAATAATAATAAGGAATGAATGATAGGTTAAAAATATAGGTCTCAGTGGTTCTAGCACAAAGATAGTGGTTCTAGCACTCCTATAATCTTAATCTAGGGTTTAGGATTCATAAACATAGATCAAACATGGTTCTAGCATGAAAGCATTATGAAACGATCCCAATCCTAGCCTCTAACATGCACAAGACCTAGATCTAGGGCACAATAGAACAAAGCATTCATCCATCATGTAAATCGACACCAAAAAGATATACCAATAAAAGATTAATCCATTAAAAACCATCAAACGAATACATGCTCTAATCCATAGGAATCCCTAGATAGATTCTCTAATACATCATGGAAATCCCTAGGCTAGAGATTAGTTACTCATCTCAAGAAGAAGATCTGTTGATGAAGGTTGTCGCCACGCTCCACCCATGAATCTTCCACCAAAGATTGAACCTAATTTGTGGAAAAGAAACTAAGAAAAACCCTAAGAGATGATTAAAATTCGGCCATAGAAGGCCGCCAAAACGCCCACAAAGAAGGCTATTTATAGCCTAAGACAAACCCTAACTCGGATTAGTCAATTTCCTTTTATTTTTCCACAACGCCAACCCAGATCGATCTTCTTTGGGATCAGATCGCTCTTCGTCTCTCGGATGACTTTAGAAACTGGAATTTGCCCGACCAAGTATAGTTTTGATTTCAAAGATGGCCCATTTTTGCTCCTTTGACTTCCTTGACTTTGCAGGTTCTTTATTTGTTCGTTTTAGCACTAAACTTGATCTAATCTTAGCTGAGTGTCCTAATACCTGAAATGGGAGGAAGACAATCAAAATAGCATTGCTCGGAGACTAATGAGACCCAGTTAAAAGGGTGATTTGTGCACTTCACGTCTTATCAGTGACAGGGAGGTGTTTTCAATGATTTTTGCCCGTGGGGCTTTGCTTATGCGGTGTTCCTTTACTGCTTTATACATGGTGCATATCATTGAGCATGTTAGCCCCATAATGAGGGGTAGTGGTGAACCGGGGGAGAGTGATGACTCCCGGGATGTGTAGATAACATGTTGTACTGTTAGTCTTGTTTGTCGGGGTTGCTTCCCATAACATGCTGTCTTTTTGTGGACTGGCTGCAGTTGGTGGGGTTAGCACTACAGCAGTCTCTTAGCTTGTTTTACTTATTCACGGCCTTGGGCTGGCAGGGTGTCAAGCCTGGACCTTGTTTAATTAATCGTCACTTGTGTTGCATGCATAACTGCTTTCCTGCGTGTGTTCATAGCATGCATATGATTGTGCATTAGCTGCATAAGGTTAGGGCGTGGGTGATTTGTGGGATCCCCGTCCCGAGGCTTGGAAGCTCGGATTTAGCCTTAGGACCGGGGCTGGGTAGCTTTGTCCAGGTTTGAATGGTTGTGTTCTATCAATTTCGATGATAGGCCCAGATGACTTGAACACCTGTTGATCAATGATTTAGAGGTCATGTCGGCCTCGAGCCTGGTTCTGGAGTGTAGCCGGTGTCCTCATCTCATCTTTGGGCAGAGGGTTGCCTGCCCAGCAGTGTCTTCTTCCTGCTGTACTAGGTGTTTCCGGGATGGGCCCAGTTTGTTAGGGTGACCATGTTTTGATACCTAGAGACGCCGGTGGGGTTATGGGACCCTGTGTACACCCAAACCTTACTAGAGGGCGACACTGTTGTGTTTTCCTCTTCCTTCTGTGAGTCATAGTGTAGTGTCCCTGCAGAGCTTAGTTGCTCACTCCTACCCAGGCTGTGTTTTGCAGGTCCAGGCGTTAGCTCCTCTTCAGCGGCCCCTACCAGACAATTGGTCGGAGGTGTGACGGCGCCTGGCGGAGTTTGAGAAGTTTTGATCTTTATGTTCCTAAACCATTGTATAGTTAGCCTCCTATGGGAGTGTATAAATATTTGTACTTGATCTTCCCCTCTAAGAGGTTTTGTAGATTATACTTTTGGAATTGTAATCTTTGAGTTTGAGGTTTCTATTGATGTTAGAATTGTTAATTGAGGGTACTTAATAAATTTCTTAGGAGACCAACAAGTTAGAGGGAACCCTCGCCATATTTTTTCGTAGTTGGTTGGGTTCCAGTTCGATTCCCCGGCCCTATTCGGCATTCGCCGGTCGGGGCGCGACACCAACATTGGACGGATGATTCTATTGAACGGAAACAACTAGAACCTATGGAAGACAAAGATGGAGGATCTTTTATTCTACACGGCTCTCTACGAGCTTTACGAGAGGATGTCTGTTGGAAACAAAACATTCCTAATCCGGTGGCTCGTGAATCTTAAGTACCAGGATGGAGGGTCGATAGCTGGGCACCCGAATGAGTTCCATAGCATAGTCAATCAACTTGCTACCATGAAGATGGTGGTGGATGACGACATGAAGGCATCTCTCCTGCTTAGTTCTTTGCGAGATTCTTGGGAGAGTCTGGTAGTCTCACTCAGCAACTCAGCATCTGATGGAGCAGTATCCCTGACCAAGTTACAGGCTGTCTGCTGAACGAAGAGACCAGACGGAAAACTGCTGGAGCAAGGCAGATAGATTCAGAGTCTGCAATGGTAATGAACCAAGGGAGAAGGAAAAGCGTCACCTGCTACTACTGTGGTAAAGTAGGCCATCTCAAGAAGCAGTGCTGAAAGTACAAGAAGGACGTCAGATATGGCAAGGTTGATGATGGTGAAGATGAGGGCACCACGAACGTCACACTTGACACAGATGTCATGTGATGGGGGAGCATCCGTGCTCCACGGAGCACGGAGAGGTGTATCCGGTCGATCGAAGCGACCGAGGATATTTGAGTAACAAGCCTGGGATGTACTGTGACTTGAAGGCAAGAAAGCAACAGAGAAGAGGAATACTTGATGGCAGCATCCAGGTTTGTTGGACAGTTCTCGATGATGGTGATCTGAATCCTACGGGAGATCTGGAGTTCGACGGCGGAGGTTCTGAGCTTGATGGAGTATCCAAGTTTGACAACTTATCCTCATGTGGGGAGTTTGTTGGATTTTTTTCCTGCACATGAGAATTGACGGCGGCGCGAGGAAGCGGAGATAATCATGGTGCAATGTGGAGACTTCGCCAAGATGGATTTCTGACGATTTTTGGCTCTGTTTGCAAATTGGATAGATCCAAGATCACAGTGGATCGATCCAACTCGAAGCTGGATCGCTCCAAACCTATAGTGGATCGATCCATATCATGTTTCCATAAGCGTGTTTTCTTGTCTTTCGAAGTGAATCGATCGAAGCCCAGTCTGGATCAATCCAAGACACTATAGATGAGAAAATTGGACGGTTTAGATCTACTCCGATCCTAAACTGTTTGGTACCTATAAATAGGGGTTTTCTAGGTCTTCTTGTGTGCTTGTAGGGTTTTCCTTGTTCTTTGAGAGGTGTGAGACTAGGCAGCCCTAGAGAGAGATCTCTTTGTCTCTGCTAGGGTTTGGGCTTTGTAATCTCTCCCTCATGGTGAAGGTTTCCTCTGCCGCCCGTGTTTTTTCCTTCCAGTTGTTGCTGGCTGGTTTTCCACAAAAATCGTTGTCTCCACTATTTTCCCTTTGTTTGTGGTTTGTTTGTTGTTATCTCTTCCGCCGCGACATCAACATGCAGTCATTATCTCGCGCATCTTCGGCATCGTCAGAACCAGCACCACGGAATCCCCAACAAGTGGTACCAGAGCCAGCTTATGAGATTAGAGGGATTCAAATCTCTGATCAAGATTCTAAGTCCCTGATCAAGATCTGAAGCATCTGGGTTGGATTCTGACAGAAGCGAGATGCACGCCAACGTTGGACGGATGATTCTACTGAACGGGAACAACTGGAACCTGTGGAAGACAAATATGGAGGATCTTTTATTCTGCAGGGTTCTCTACGAGCCTCTGCATGGAATAGAAAAGAAGCCTAAGGAGATGGAGGAAGGAGAATGGAATAAGCTTGACATGAAGGCCTTGGCAACTATCCGACAGTGTTTGGAAGACTGCGTCTACCGCCACATGTTGACGACGACAGCCAAAGATCTTTGGGAGATGCTTCACGAGCTTTACGAGAGGATGTATGTTGGAAACATAACTTTCCTGATCCGGCGGCTCATGAATATAAAGTGCCACGATAGAGGGTCAATAGCGAGCACCTGAATGAGTTCCAGAGCATAGTCAATGAACATGCTACCATGAAGATGGTGTTGGATGATGACTTGAAGGCATCTCTCCTATTTAGTTCTTTGCCAGATTCTTGGGAGAGTTTGGTAGTCTCACTCAGCAACTCAGCACCTGACGGAGCAGTATCCCTGAACCAATATACAGACTGTCTGCTGAACGAAGAGAACAGACGGAAAGCTGCTGGAGCAAGATAGATAGATCCAGAGTCTGTAAGGGTAATGAGCCAAGGGAGAAGGAAATGCGTCACCTGCTACTATTGTGGCAAAGTAGGCCATGTCAAGAAGCAGTGCAGAAAGCACAAGAAGGACGTCAAAGATGGCAAGGTTGATGATGGTGAAGATGAGGGCACCACGAACGTCACACTTGACACAGATGTCATGTGACGGGGGAGCGACCATGATAGGAGCACGAGGAGGTGTATCCGGTTGATCGAAGTGACCTACGATATCTGAGTCAGAAGCCGGGGATGTACTGTGTCTTGAAGGCAAGAAAGCAACCGAGAAGATCAAGACTTGATGGCAGTATCCAAGTTTGGTGGACAATTCTCGATAATGGTAATATGAATCCGATAGCAGATCCGAGGTTGATGTTGTTATCCAACTTCGACGATGACATAATAACGACAAGCTGGTAGCACTGGAGGTGGCATGACGGTGACGCAATTTGAATTCAATGGCGTATCCGAGTTTGACCGAGTTTCCGAGCTTGATGGAGTATCCAAGTTCAGGGGCTTATCCTCATGTGTCAGAAGGGGGAGTTTGTTAGGTTTTTCCTCCACATGAGAGTTGGCTGCACCGCGAGGAAGCAGAGATAATCATGGTGCAATGTGGAGAATTCGCAAAGATGGAATTCTGGTGGTTTTGGGCTCTGGTTGCATCTTGGATCGATCCAAGATCATAGTGGATCAATCCAAACCTATAGTGGATCAATCCATACCCTGTTTCCAGAGGCGTGTTTTCTTGTCTTTCGAAATGGATCGATCAAAGCCCAATCTGGATCGATCCAAGACACTGTAGACGGGAAAATTGGACGGTGTAGATCTAATCTGATCCTAAACTATTTAGTGCCTATAAATAGGGGTTTTGTTGGTCTTCTTGTGTGCTTCGAGGGTTTTCTTTGTTCTTTGACAGGTGTTAGAGTAGGCAACCCTAGAGGGAGATCTCTTTGTCTCTTCTAGGGTTTGGGCTTTGTAATCTCTTCCTCATAGTGAAGGTTTCCTCTGTTGCCCGTGGTTTTTCATTCCAGTTGTTGCTGGTAGGTATTCAACGTAAATCCATGTCTCCGCTATTTTCCTTTCGTTTGTGGTTTGTTTGTTGTTATCTCTTCCGCCACGACATCAACATCCCGTCATTATCTGGCGCATCTCCGGCAGCATCGGAACTCTTACCGCGGAATCCCCAACAAGTGGTACCAGAGCCAAGTTTTGAGATTAGGGGGATTTGAATCTATGATAAAGATTCTAACTCCCTGATCAAGATCTGAAGCATTTGGGTTGGATTCTGATAGAAGCGAGATGGACGCCAACGTTCCACGGATGATTCTACTGAACGAGAACAATTGGAACCTATGGAAGTCAAAGATGAAGGATCTTTTATTCTGCAGGGATCTCTACGAGCCTCTGCATGGAATAGAAAAGAAGCCTCAAGAGATGGTGGAAAGAGAATGGAAGAAACTTGACATAAAGGCCTTGGCAACTATCCGACAGTGTTTGGAAGACTACAGCTACCACCACGTGTCGACGATGATGACATCGAAAGATATTTGGGAGAAGCTTCATGAGCTTTACGAGAGGAAGTCTGTTGGAAACAAAACTTTCTTGATCCGGCGGCCGTGAATCAGAAGTACCAGGGTGGAGGGTCGATAGCCGAGAACCTGAATGAGTTCCAGAGCATAGTCAATCAAGTTGCTACCATGAAGATGGTGTTGAATGACAACATGAAGGCATCTCTCATGCTTAGTTCTTTGCGAGATTCTTTGGAGAGTCTGGTAGTCTCGCTTAGCAACTCAGCGCCTGATGGAGCAGTATCCCTGAACCAAGTTATAGGCTGTCTTTTGAATGAAGAGACCAGACGAAAAGCTGCTGGAGCAAGGTAGATAGATTCAGAGTCTGCAATGCTAATGAACCAAGGGAGAAGGAAAAGTGTCACTTGCTACTACTGTGGCAAAGTAGACCATGTCAAGAAGCAGTGCAGAAAGTACAAGAAGGACGTCAGAGATGGCAAGGTTGATGATGGTGAAGATGAGGGCACCACGAACGTCACACTTGACACAGATGTCATGTGACGGGAGAACATCCGTGCTAGGAGCACGATGAGGTGTATCCGGTCGATCGAAGCGACCGAGGATATCTGAGTCACAAGCCCGGGATGAACTGTGACTTGAAGGCAAGAAAGCAACCGAGAAGATCAAGACTTGATTTGCGCATCCAAGTTTGGTCGACAGTTCTCGATGATGGTAATCTGAATCCGATAGGAGATCTGGAGTTAGACGGCAGATCCGAGGTTGATGTTGTTATCCAACTTAGACGGCGACATAAAAGCGGATAGCTGGTAGCACTTGAGGTGGGATGATGGCGGCGCAATCTGAATTCGATGGCATATCCGAGTTTGACGGAGTTTCCAAGCTTGATGGAGTATCCAAGTTCGACAGCTTATCTCCATGTGTTAGATGGGGGAGTTTGTTGGGTTTTTCCACCATATGAGAGTTGGCGGTGGCGCGAGGAAGCGGAGACAATCGTGGTGCAATGTGGAGAATTTATCAAGATGGAGTCTTGGTGATTTTGGACTCTATTTGCATCTTGGATCGATCCAAGATCATAGTGGATCGATCCATACCCTGTTTGGAGAGGCGTGTGTTCTTGTCTTTCGAAGTGGATCGATCCAAGCCCAGTCTGGATCAATCCAAGACATTGTAGACGGGAAAATTTGGTGGTTTAGATCTAATCCAATCCTAAACTGTTTGGTTCCTATAAACAGGGATTTTCTAGGTCTTATTGTGTGCTTCTAGGGTTTTCTTTGTTCTTTGAGAGGTGTGAGCGTTGGCAACCCTAGAGAGAGATCTCTTTGTCTCTACTAAGGTTTGGGCTTTGTAATCTCTCTTTCATAGTAAAGGTTTCCTCTGTTGCCTGTGGTTTTTCCTTCCAGTTGTTGCTGGTAGGTTTTCCACATAAATCCTTGTCTCCACTATTTTCCCTTTGCTTGTGGTTTGTTTGTTGTTATCTATTCCACCGCGACATCATCATTCCATCAATATCTGGCGCATCTCCAGCATCGTCGGAACCACCACCGCGGAATCCCCAACAAATGGCACCAGAGCCAGGTTCTGCGATTTGAGAGATTCGAATCTCTGATCAAGATTCTGAGTCCCTGGTCAGGATCTGAAGCATCTGGGTTGGATTCTGACAGAAACGAGATGGACGCCAATGTTGGACAGATGATTCTACTGAACGGGAAGAACTGGAACCTAGGGAAGACAAAGATGGAGGATGTTTACTTCTATAGGGATCGCTACGAGCCTCTGCATGGAATAGAAAAGAAGCCTAAAGAGATCGAGGAAGGGGAATAGAGCAAGTTTGACATGAAGGCCTTGGCAACTATCTTACAGTGTTTGGAAGATTGCGTCTACCACCACGTGTCGACGATGACGACAACCAAAAATCTTTGTTAGAGGATTCACGAGCTTGGGAGAGTCAGGTAGTCTCGCTCAGTAACTCAACACATGACGAAGCAGTATCCCTGAATCAAGCTACAGGCTGTCTGCTGAACGAAGAGACCAGACGGAAAGTTGCGGGAGAAAGGCAGATAGATTCAGAGTCTGCAATGGTAATGAACCAAGGGAGAAGGAAAAAGCGACACCTGCTACTACTGTGGAAAAGTAGGCCATGTTAAGAAGAAGTGCAGAAAGTACAAGAAGGACGTCAGAGATGGCAAGGTTGATGATGGTGAAGATGAGGGCACCACGAACGTCACACTTGACACAGATGTCATGTGACGGGGAAGTGTCCGTGCTAGGAGCACGAGGAGGTGTATCCGGTCAATCAAAACCCGAGATGTATTTCGACTTGAAGTCAAGAAAGCAACCAAGAAGATCAAGACTTGTTGGGTTTTTTCCTCCATAAAAGAGTTGGCGGCGGTTCGAGGAAGCGGAGAAAATCATGGTGCAATGTGGAGAATTCGTGAAGATGGAATTCTGACGGTTTTGGGCTTTGTTTGCATGTTGAATCGATCCAAGATCATAGTGGATCAATCCAACTTGAAGCTGCATCGATCCAAACCTACAGTGGATCGATCCAAACCCTGTTTCCATAGGCGTATTTTCTTGTCTTTCGAAGTGGGTCAATCCAAGCCCAGTCTGGATCGATCCAAGACACTGTAGACAGGAAAATTGGACGGTTTAGATCTAATCTGATCCTAATCTATTTGGTGCCTATAAATAGGGGTTTTCTAGGTCTTATTGTGTGCTTCTATGGTTTTCTTTGTTCTTTGAGAGGTGTGAGAGTAGGCAACCCTTAAGAGAGATCACTTTATCTCTGCTATGATTTGGGCTTTGTAATCTCTCCCTCATAGTGAAGGTTTCCTTTGCTGCCCGTGGTTTTTCCTTCCAGTTGTTGCTTCTATTTTCCCTTTATTTGTAGTTTGGTTGTTGTTATCTCTTTTGCCGCGACATCAACATCTCGTCATTATCTGGCGCATCTCCGGCGTCGGAACCACCACCGCGAAATCCCCAACAAGTGGTACCAGAGCCAGGTTCCGAGATTAGGGAGATTTGAATCTCTGATCAAGATTCTAAGTCCCTAATCAAGATCTAAAGCATATGGGTAGGATTCTAACAGAAGCAAGATGGACACCAACGTTGGACCGATGATACTCTTGAACGAGAACAACTGGAACCTATGGAAGACAAAGATGGAGGATCTTTTATTCTGCAGAGATCTCTTTGAGCCTCTGCATGGAATAGAAAAGAAGCCTGAAGAGATGGAGAAAGGAGAATGAAACAAGCTTGACTGGAAAGCCTTGGCAACTATCCGAAAGTGTTTGGAAGACTGCGTCTACCACCACGTGTCGAGGACGAGTACAACCAAATATCTTTGGGAGAAGCTTCACGAGGTTTACGAGAGGAAGTCTGTAGGAAATAGAACTTTCGTGATCCGGCGGCTCGTGAGTCTGAAGTACCAGGATGGAGGGTCGATAGTCGAGCACCTGAATGAGTTCCAGAGCATAGTCAATCAAGTTGCTACCATGAAGTTGGTGTTGGATGACGACATGAAGGCATCTCTTATGCTTAGTTGTTTGCAAGATTCTTGGGAGACTTTAGTAGTCTGGCTCAGCAACTCAGAACCTGACGGAGCTGTATCCCTGAACCAAGTTACAGGCTGTCTGTTGAACGAAGAGAACGGCCGAAAAGCTGCTAGAGTAAGGCAGATAGATTCAAAGTCTGCAATGGTAATGAACCAAGGGAGAAGGAAAAGCGTCACCTGCTACTACTGTGAAAAAGTAGGCCATGTTAAGAAGCAGTGCAAAAAGTACAAGAAGGACGTCAGAGATGGCAAGGTTGATGATGGTGAAGATGAGGGCACGACGAACATCACACTTGACACATATGTCATGTGACGAGGGAGCGTCCGTGTTAGGAGCATGAGGAGGTGTATCCAGTCGATCGAAGTGACCGAGGATATCTGAGTAACAACCCGGGAATGTACTATGACTTGAAGGCAAGAAAGCAACGAAAAAGATCAAGACTTGATAGCAGCATCCAAGTTTGATGGTGACATAATAGCGGCCAGCTGGTAGCACTGGAGGTGGCATGACAGCGGCGCAATCTGAATTCGATGACGTATCCGAGTTTGACAGAGTTTCTGAGCTTGATGGAGTATCCAAGTTTGGTGGCTTATCCTCATATGTCAAAAGGGGGAGTTTGTTGGGTTGTTTCCTCCACTTGAGAGTTGGCGGTGGCGCGAGGAAGAGGAGACAATCATGGTGCAATGTGGAGAATTTGCCAAGATTGAATTCTGACGGTTTTGTGCTCTGTTTGCATCTTGGATCGATCCAAGATCACAATGGATCGATCCAACCTGAAGCTGGATCGATCCAAACCTACAGTGGATCGATCCAACCTGAAGCTGGATCGATCCCTACCCTGTTTCTAGAGGCTTTTTTTCTTGTCTTTCGAAGTGAATCGATCCAAGCCCAGTCTGGATCGATCCAAGATACTGTAGACAGGAAAATTGGATGGTTTAGATCCGATCCGATCCTAAACTGTTTGGTTCCTCTAAATAGGGGTTTTCTAGGTCTTCTTGTGTGCTTCTAGGATTTTGTTTGCTCTTTGAAGGCCATCCTAAAGAGAGATCTCTTTGTCTCTGGTAGGGTTTGGTCTTTATAATCTCTCCCTTATAGTGAAGCTTTCCTCTGATGCCCGTGCTTTTTCCTTCCAGTTGTTGCTGGTAGGTTTTTCACGTAATTCCTTATCTCCACTTTTTTCCCTTTGTTTGTGATTTTTTTGTGGTTTGTTTGTTGTTATCTCTTCCGTCGCGGCATCAACATCCCATCATTATCCGGTGCATCTCCGGCATCGTCGGAACCACCACCGCAGAATCCCCAACAAGTGGTACCAGAGTCAGGTTCTGAGATTAGGAGAATTCGAATCTTTGATCAAAATTCTAAGTCCCAGATCAAGATCTGAAGCATCTGGGTTGGATTTTGACAGAAGCGAGATGGACTGATGAGTCACTAAATATTCATATTTAAACCCCTTAATTTACCTTTATTAGCTCGAGAGTATTTGTATTTGATAGTTTTTTAGTTGATTTCAGGTTTAATGAAAAATCAAGTTAGCAATACTGAAAAAGGCTAATATGTTGAAATTACGCTACTCCGCTATCCGTTTGAAAAGAATTCGCCACAATCTCCAGATAAATCCTTAATTCCTGAAATTTGGAGGACTTTTATAAGACATCGAGACGAACAACTTTCACTTGGACACTTTGCGACATCCCTGGCATATTAATACCAGTTTTGAAGACTATGAAGATAAACAGATGCATGGAAACTGGTCCGTCGGCGTTCAGGAGAATATTCTCCAAGTATTTCAGATAAGTCCGAATATTATCAAATCTTCGGGGTCGGATAGAAGACTTCCTAATCGATATCTTTCGTGTTGGACTTGTTTTCCAATTCCGGCTTGATTGGACCCAGTTGCGACCGGAGTGAGACAGCCAGGAATAAATCCAAGGAATCTGAGTGGTAGTAGGAGTCCAACTTAGCCATAACCCTAATTCCGAGAGTACACCTATAAGAAGGTGTTTGCTGGCCGACAATTGGAGGCCCCCATAGAGAGAAAATAAAAGATTAAGATTTTTTGGAGAAGACGGAGACGCGACGTAGATCCCAATCATTCTTCATCGAGTGTATGGCTTCCATCACAAAGATGAGTGGCTAACTTCTGTACTTAGGGATTTCATGAAGCTCTAGTGTAGTTTCTTTGTATTTTTTAGTTTGATACTTGTATTCTTTTTCTAGACATGATCTTATAGATATGTTTTTAATGATAATAGAGTTGAGGGAACAGAATTCCTTGACGTATATTTTGGCCTACCTGATTTCGGTGATTGATGGTAGAGATCTATAGGATAGTTTTCATATGGTTAGTGAATAACCGATGAGATATTTTATGCTTAGTGATGATAGGTTGTGCTAAGGTTACCCCGAAGACAATCTATGTTAATCGAAAATAAAGTATGCATTTGAAAAACACTCACCTTATTTCTCTGATTAATATATTTCAATCTTTTTACATTGCTTTCTTAATTAGTTTATATTAATAAGTTTCTAAAACCCAAATCATTCATTTTCGCTTTAGGTTTAGAGTTCCAAGATTTAATTCTGGTTTCTCCTTCGTAATCAAAGTTTTACCTGTGATTCAATCCCGTATTTCATCACTATTCTACCCCATACTTTAGTATTTTGAATAAGGGTTTATAAATTCTATTTGATTGAGTTTGCATCCGATTTAACGACGCGTTTGCCAGAGATCAATTTTTGGCGTCGTTGCTGGGGAACTCTTCTGATTTTCAATGGAGTATCGATTTAATTTTCTCTTAACTCTTTTTCTGAGCATAGTTAGATTTTTATTTTTAATTACTTTATTTTGCATTTTTTAGGATTTTTCTAATAATTTTCTGGAATTTTTCCATCATTGGAACGATTTTAAGTTGAAGCAGACGGATGGTTGATCGCCGGATCGACCATCGTGCTCTACGATAGCCACGGTTGACCGTGACATCGACCGCCGGATCGACCGTGAGGCTCTGTCACGGAAAAGGATTCCCAGGGTCAATGCAACGATCGACCGTCGCTTCTTCAAGTTAAGGTTGCACAGTCCCACGATCGACCGTGAGATCGTCTGCGAGCACAGTCAGGTTAGTTTTCTTGCTTCAAAACTTTTTGTTTCAATCGTTGTTTTCCGGATATTCTCCTCTCCTCCGAATAGTCTGTTTTCTTTTTCTCTTATTGGTATGATCTTGCATGCAAGGCAAACGATCCATAAATAACCCGTTGGAACCTTTGGATCTAGAAATAGAGGCCACACTTCGAATAGCTAGAACCTTAGGACAGAAATCTTTAAATAATTACCAGGAAGTCTTAAGTAACGTGCAATCCTTAGTGGCTGAAAACGATGAACATGTCATTGACCCTAATACTAATATGGGTGGGGGTGGAAATAATAACAATAATAGGGAAGTCCCAAATAGGAATCACTTCCTACCTGGACCTTATACCTATGCTTCTTGTATCAACCCACCTACCATTAATGCTGCACATTATGAGATTAAGCCTAACTGGATTACAGTTTTACCTTCTTTCTGTGGGTGTGAGAATGAGAACCCCTATGGACACATTGCTAGCTTCATTGAAATCCTTTCCATGTTCAAAGTTCAGCATTTTAATGATGATGCATTTAGACTCAAACTTTTCCCTTTTTCTTTGAAAGACAAGGCTAAACATTGGCTCCAAACTTTAGCTTCAAATTCGATTTCAACATGGGATCAACTTCAGGATGTTTTCCTTAAAAAATATTTCCCTGTCATTAAAACTCAAAATTATCGAACTATGATTATTTCTTTTAAGCAAAATGAAGATGAGATGTTTCATGAAGCTTGGGAAAGATTTAAGGATCTTCTTAGAGAGTGTCCCCATCATGAGGTACCTAAGTGGCAGTTAACCCATTCATTTTATAATCGTCTTAATGATCATTATAGGACAATGGTCGAAGCCTACTGCGGGGGTGTTGTCCTTATTAAGCCATGGACTGCTCTTTGAGAAATGTATGACAACCTTGCTAAAAATTCACAACACAATGCCTCAGTTTCTAGGAGTCAGTCTACAACTATTCGTAATTCTCGGGGAATTCATGAAATTTCTGAATTCCAAAGTCTCTCCGCACAAGTAGCCCTCCTAACTAAAGATTTAAATCAGTTGAAAATAGGTCAAACTCTTACTCAACAATTGCCTCGCACTTCTTCCGAAACCAGTGCCCTTTGTCTTAGCTCTGATCATCATATCATTGATTGTCACTTGGCTCCCAATTTCCCCAACTTTGTTTAGGAACAAGCTAATGTAACTTATGGTTTTTCCAAACCTCAGAACAATCTTTATTCTAATACCTACAATCCAGGTTGGAGGAATCATCCTAATTTTAGTTGGAAGCCACAACATTCAAGTAACTTTCAAGGACAAAATAATACATCCAATACTTCTACTATCAAGTACCCACCCAAACCTTCTGCAAATCCAAATACTGGATACCCTCCACATTATCTGCAGAATACACCTCAGCCTTCTCCTGCTGAACCATCTAATGAACCCACTTTGACTTCTATCATGAGTACACTTTTGGAGATGAGGGGTGATATCAATAGGAACATGCATGGCATCTATGAAGGAAGAAATGGCGACCTTCAAAGGTGATGTCTCCTTGTTGAAAAACAACTTATCTTCAACGATTCAATCCGTATCACAATTAGAGAAACAAGTTGGGCAATTATCTAATAACATGCTCAAAAGAGAGGATGAACATTTGCCAAGTCAATCTGTCACCAACCCGAGAGGCCAACACTTTGTAGAAAGCCAAAACTTCGAGAGTGTCAATGCCATTGTGACCCTTAGAAGTGGCAAAACAGTAGATAATCAAATAGGTGAACCAGTCAGTCTGGACGATCAAACACTCAATCCGATGATCAATCGTCCATCCCAAGATGATCTTTATTTTTCACCTGATATTGCCCCAGCTGATTCTAGAGAGCCTGATCCAGCTAAATATATTCCGAAAGTGTCTTTTCCTGCAGCCCTTAAGAATCCTTCTTTAACCATAAAATCTCGAAAAACTGCCGAAAAAATCCTTGAGACTTTTAAGCAAGTCAATATCAACATACATTTGATTGATGCCATTAGACAGATTCCTTCGTATGCCAAATTTCTTAAGGATCTGTGTACCCATAAACGCCAGGCTAAATCCAAAGTGTCTAAAAAGATTTTTCTTACTGAGCATGTTAGCTCAATTCTGAAACATGATACACCTCCCAAACCGAAAGATCCTGGTACCCCCACCATACCTTATTGTATAGGAGACTATCATATAGATGATGTCCTTCCTGATTTAGGTGCCAGAGTAAACCTTATACCTTACTACCTTTAGAAACAATTTGGGATGGGAGAACTTAAGGAGACACTAGCCGATAGATCCATTAAAACTCCGAGAGGTATTTTAGAGGATGTTTAGTTAAAGTGGATAATTTCTTCTTTCCTGTTGACTTTGTTGTCTTGGATATGGAGCCTGATGTCCACTTCAAAAAGACCGTACCTATTATCTTAGGATGTCCCTTTTTGGCTACATCAAATGCATGTATAAACTGTCGAACTAGTATTATGGATGTTTCTTTTGGACATATGCATGTTAAATTGAATATTTTTAAAGTTGCATGTTTGCCGGAGTAAGATGATGAATGTTATAATGTTGATATTTTGACTAAATGTATTGTTGATAGACCGCATGCCATGATTTCTGATGAATTCTCTAATATTTTGCACGATTATGACTTTGATAATGATGATGATGTTAATTTAGAAATTGCATAATCGAAAGATGACATTGGCACACACAAATCAGATTTACCGACCGATCAGGCAGAAGAACGATCAATCTGTCAGGACACAGTAAAGATTGAAACTGTTTCTTGGATGGTTGAACCCCTTCCACCACTCTTTTCTACTCCTGCACCTTGTTCACTAGAAGCACCACCTGATTTAGAATTAAAACCACTGCCTAAAACGCTAAAATATGTTTTTCTAGGGGTCAGATTCCTCTCTTCCCATTATCATCTCTTCTTCCCTTTCGAGCGATCACGAGAGTCAACTTTTAGAGGTTCTGAAACTCCATAGGAAAGCAATAGGATGGTCAGTGGCTGATCTGGAAGGCATCGACCCTTTAATTTGCATGCATAGGATTCATCTTGAGGATGAATCTAAAATAGTTCGGGAGATGCAGCGCCGCCTTAACCCTAACATGAAAGAGATAGTTAAGAAAGAGGTGGTAAAACTTCTAGATGCAGGAATTATATACCCAATCTCTGATAGCCAGTGGGACAGCCTTACACAAGTCGTTCCTAAGAAATCCAGCTTAACAGTGGTAGAAAATGAGAACGGAGATCAGATCCAAATGCGTCAGACCACGGGATGGCGTGTTTGCATTGATTACAGGAAACTAAATGCTTTGACTAGAAAAGATCACTTCCCTCTTCCTTTCATTGATCAAATCTTAGAAAAACGTTCCAGCCAGAGTTATTATTGTTTTCTAGATGGATATTCAGGGTATAACCAAGTTGCAGTCGATCCTCAAGATCAAGAGAAGACTACTTTCACATATCCTTTTGGTCATTTCGCTTATCATAGGATGCCTTTTGGTCTTTGTAATGCACCAGTGACTTTTCAAAGGTGTATGATAGCCATCTTCTCTGATATGATTGATAAATTTCTTGAAGTCTTTATGGATGCTTTTTCTATGTTTGGAAATTCTTTCGAATCCTGTTTAAACAATCATTCTAAAGTTCTTGATCGATGCATTGAAACCAATCTTGTTCTTAGTTGGGAAAAGAGTCACTTCATGGTTCAAGAAGGAATCGTGTTAGGTCACATTGTTTCAAAACGTGGTATCGAGGTTGATAGGGCCAAAGTTGAATTAATTTCTAGTCTACCTCCACCGACTTCTGTGCGTCAGATTCGTTCTTTCTTAGGTCATGCTGGATTCTATCGCCGATTCATCAAAGACATTTCTAAAATTTCACGACCCTTGTGTGAATTGGTAGCCAAGGATGTCCCTTTTGTCTTCAATGATGCATGTTTGACTGCTTTTAAGATCATTCATGATTTATTGTCTACCCCACCTATAGTTCATGCACCTAATTATTCTCTACCTTTTGAACTGATGTGTGCTACCTCTGATTCTGCCATATGAGCTGTTTTAGGACAACAAGTAAATAAAATTCCACATGTGATTTATTATGCTAGTAAGACCCTCTCTGAATCTCAATTGAATTATACCACTACTGAGAAGGAATTATTAGCCGTAATATTTGCATTGGAAAAGTTTCATCTCTACCTCCTAGGTTCCAAAATCCTTATCTACACTGATCATGTCGCCTTGTGATATCTTTTAGCTAAAAAGGATGCCAAACCTAGACTGATTCGCAGGATCTTGCTTTGGCAATAATTTGATCTACAGATTAGGGATAAGAAAGGTTCAGAAAATGTAGTTGTTGATCATTTGTCTCGCCTTCCTTTGGAGCATATTCTTGATAACACTCTTGTCAATACCTCCTTTCCAGACGAGCATCTCTTTCAGGTGACTCGTCTTTCACAGCCTTTATATGCACATATAGTGAATTATCTTGTTTCAAGCAAGCTTCCCGATTCATGGTCTAAAAATGCTTAAGATAGATTCCTTTCTCAGATTAAATATTATATTTTGGAGAACCCTGAGTTGTTTAAGCATTGCTCTGATCAAATAATTAGACGATGTGTTCCCGAGTCAAAAATTCATGACATTCTCACTTTCTGTCATACACATGCATGTGGTGGTCATTTCTCAGGGAAGAAAACTGCTGCAAAAGTTCTACAAAGTGGATTTTATTGGCCTTTAATTTTTAAGGATTCTCATAATTTTTGCCAATCTTGCATTCGATGTAAGAAAACTGGAAATATCTCTTGTAGGAATAAGATGCCTCAAACTCCGATTTTAGTTGCCGATATTTTTGATATATGGGGTATTGATTTCATAGGTCATTTTCCACCTTCATTTGGTTTTCAGTATATCCTTGTAGTTGTTGACTATGTTTCTAAATAGGTAGAAGCCATAGCAACCAAGTCAAATGATCATAAAGTTGTGGTTAAATTTCTTCAAAGTAATATCTTTTTTAGATTTGGTTGTCCTCGTGCGATTATTAGCGATGGTGGTTCTAATTTTAATAATCAACATTTTGCTTCCCTCCCTAGAAACTATTCTATCACACATAAAGTAGCCACTCCCTATCATCCTCAGACTAGTGGTCAAGTAGAACTTTCTCATAGAAAAATAAAGCGCATATTAGAGAAAATTGTTATCATTGACCGCACATATTGGGCCACTAAACTAGATGATGCATTGTGGGCTTATAGGACAGCTTATAAAACGCCTATTAGTATGTCCCCATATTGATTAGTGTTTGAGAAACATTGTCATTTGCCCGTATAATTGGAACATCAAGCTATGTGGGCCATTAAAAAGCTCAATCATGATACCAATGCCATCACAACACATAGGAAACTTAGTTTATGTGAACTTGAGGAAATTCACAATGAGGCATATTTGAATTCCAAAATTTATAAAGATAAAACAATGGCCTTCCACGATAAACATATTTCACGGAGGACTTTTGATGTCGGGTAGAAAGTTTGGCTTTTCAATGCTAAATTGCGTATTTTGCCAGGTAAATTACGTTCTAGATGGTCAGAGCCTTTTATTATAAATAGAGTATTTTTACATGGCGCTATAGAAATTAGACATCCACATACAAATGAAATATTTAATGTTAATGGCCATCAATTAAAACATTATGTGGAGGACATAGCCCACGGTGATGTTATTGAGTCCGTCGAGCTGACGGACCCGTGATATAACTAACCTTTTTAGGCTTGTCTAGCGAAAGACGTAAAATTACGCGCTTCCTGGGAGGCAGCCCAGTTTTATTTTCATTCCCTTAGCCTTTTAGTTTTTTCTTTAATTTTTAGGATTTTTCTCAAATTTGTTTTGTTTTTCCTATATTTTTCTGTTATTTTTCTATAATAATCATCATATCTAGAAAATTGAATTTTGTTGAACCACGGTCGACCGTCGCTGCCTCTGCTAAATCACGCAGCTCACGGTCGACCGTCGCATCGACCGTTGCATCGTCCGTGAGGCACTGTCACAAAAAAGGCTTCTCAGGGTCGATGTAATGATTGACCGTCGCCCCTCAACCAAATTCTATCATCCATGGTCGATCGGCCGATCGCCCGTCGGCTTATTTGCTCATCACACCGTCGACCGTCGCCTTTGTTTCCCAAGATCAACCACTCCCACAGTTGACCGTCGGATCAACCACCAATAACAATCTTTCTGCTCGATCGAATCTCCACTCGGATTTCAATCTAATCCTACTCGTTTTCCTACTCTAACTCAAATTTTAGTTCAGTCTTTATTTAAATCATACCGTGCCTGACTTCCTATGGTATCTCTTCCTCTTCGTTCATCACCCCTGCTCCATCATCTGGTTTATGCTCTGCTCCGACGTATGTTTCCTCCCAGCGACCAACCCGATCACCTCTTTCCTTCGTCTTCCACCACCAGGCCACCACCTCCCTCCAACACCCTCTTCCTCCTTTCCGTCGTCAACCTATACTCTCTTCGAAATCTTCTCTTCCGCCACTGGTGTGCTTCGCCGCTTCCGACCTAGCACTCTGTTCCTCTACCATGACATGCGACAAGTTTTCGCTTAATTCTTAGCAGACACGCATCATGACCTCGTCAGGCCTAGCCATATCACTAAACTTCGATATGTCCTGATCGAGCCTATCCTCCTACTCGTCTGATGCTAGTCGGCCCCACTCATCGATGTCTGAATTCGCACCTGGATCTCCACTATCGCAGGCGGCGTGGTTCTCCTCAGACGATGACTCGATGAGCACTGCCAATTCCCCGACGCCACGATCGCCACCAACAGTCTTATGTTTTCCACCTCGAGTTAATTCTGAATCCGCTGCACCCGTTGATTCCTCTGATGCCTATCCTACTGGTGTTGAGTTCTACAGGCCGTTACCTCCGGCGGATTTGTTTGCCCGCATCGTTTATGACATTCTGCATGATCCTGACCTTGATGATCCCTGGGTATCCTTCGAGAGTCCCGGCGGTTCAAAGCTTGTCGTGCCTCCACATTCCCTCATTGATACTGCTCTTCTGACGCCTCCTGAGTCACCATATACATCGTATGACCCTGACCGTCCACTGACCCCGTTGCCTAGTGACTATAATTCTGAAGACGAAGATAGCGAGGACGAAATGGATGATGACTGAGGAGTTTTGCTGACTTTGTTTCTTTAGGACTATTTTAGTTGATGATTGCTTTTCTAGGTTTTTTTTATCATGGTGAGATGGTTTGCTAAAGAGATGCTAGTGTAGTGCGTTTTCATTTTTCTTTTTAGATTATGATTTCTATTTTGAATCATGTAGATGACTGATCATCAAAGTTTTATGCTCAATAAATACAAAGGATCTTCTTCCAACTGTTCCTTTATACCTTTCAGCTTTTCTTTTGCCATATTTTTCATTCTATTCTATTTGATCTTTTGGAAAGGTATTTTTTTTATGGCAGGTGTTCCTTTGGAAATCATTAAGGGGCGTATTATTCAAATTTTATATAGACCGATCATGGGGTCATTCTTAAGT
Source organism: Narthecium ossifragum (assembly GCA_963920575.1). Classification (NCBI taxonomy): domain Eukaryota; kingdom Viridiplantae; phylum Streptophyta; class Magnoliopsida; order Dioscoreales; family Nartheciaceae; genus Narthecium; species Narthecium ossifragum. The sequence continues at coordinate 5,909,444 of OY986966.1, forward strand.
CTTTATATATGTCTCTCATGTTTTTTAGTGATTTATATGGCTGTATTCTCTTAATATCTTCTAGAGACATGAATCTATTCAATGAGGACATATTCTTCTTGTAAGCGGTGTGGTGATTACAATGCTTGAGATAACTACATATGACGCGATATTATAGTGATCTCTATCATTTATTCATTGATTTATTTTTAAGACTTAGTGTAATTGGGGACAATTACATTTAAGTTGGGGGTAGATTCTAGGAATTTAATGCGTATTATTTTTAGAAAATCAAATATTATACATCCCTTAAATTATGTCATAAGAATGAAATTATGATATGATTTGACAAATATGCATGTTTTAGAAATTTATTTTATGATTTATTCTAAGACTTATATGTCATATAAGGGATAGTAAATTTTTGCTATGCATGACATTATTTCTATACTTTAACACTTTTACCATGATTTAAGGATAACTTGGCATATCTTAATGCACATGTTCACTTTCACATGTTAAAGGGTCGATATTAGATTCTAAGTATGATACTATGATAGATTTACAATTCTATGTCATGGCACAAAAAATACATGAACGCATGCAATTATCTAAGTATGCGAAAAAATGAATTTTCAACTTAGTAACCGGGCAATGTGCCTAACCAGCGTGGTATTCGCGTAAAACAGTTGAGATTCCTAAAGAAAAAAGAAGAAGAAGGGTTTCATACTTAGTAACCGGGCAAGGTGCCTAACAAGTGTGTTGTTCGCGTAAAACGGTTGAAATTCCTGAAAAAAAAAGAAAAAAAACAGATATTGCTATGTGATAAGTGGAAGATATGTGCTTGACTATTATTGCGATCTTGAATAGTTGAAGTGTTTACATATAATTGATGTTCTGAAGCATATGGAATCCTATTCACATACATGAGTGTTAAAGTTATTTTTAGTCATGATTAAATATGTTAAAGTGTTGGAAATATGTTATGACATGTTTTGACTTACTATATTTTTATATGATTATGAGTTGAAGGGTTTATTTATGCATATTATTTCTATTTCATGCATTAGAGTTAGTGAATATTATAATTGATTTCTAATGATATATTCAATGGAATGTATAGATGTTTGAGGGTGTCATCCCTGAAAACCCTCAGGAGACTATAACTCCTCCACTGGGGTAGCCCAGAGGTTTAAAGGCTTGTTGCACATGCTAAGTGCACTTGTGAGACCTATGAAAATGGCTAGTTAGATTTATTACTTTCTTTTTATATTTTCTTTGCTCGAGGACTAGCAAAATGTAAGTTGGGGGGTGTGATAAGTCACTAAATATTCATACTTAAACCCCTTAGTTTACCTTTGTTAGCCTGAGAGTGTTTGTCTTTGATAGTTTGTTAGTTGATTTCAGGTTTAACGAAGATCAAAGTTAGAAAATACTGAAAAAGGCTAATATGTTGAAATTACGCTGCTTCGTTGTCAGTTTGAAAAGAATTCGCTACAATCTCCAGATAAATCCTCAATTCCTGAAATTTGGAGGTCTTCTATAAGACATCAACACGAACAACTTTCATGTTGGATACTTTGCGAGATTCCCGATCGATTAATTCCAGTTTTGAAGACTATTAAGATAAACAGATGCTATGAAACTGGTCCGTCGATGTTCAGGAGAATATTCTCCAAATATTTCAGATAAGTCTGAATATTATTAAATCTTCGGGATCGAATAGAAGACTTCCTAATCGACATCTTTTGTGTTGGACTTGGTTTCCAATTCCTGCTTCATCGGACCCAGTTGCGACCGGAATAAGACATCCAGGAATTAATCTAAGGAATCCGAATTGTAGTAGAAGTCCAAATTAGCCATAACCCTAATTCTGGGAGTGCACCTATAAGAAGGTGTTTGTTGGCCGAAAATTGGAGGCCTCATAGAGAGAAAATAGAAGATTAAGATTTTCTGGAGAAAACGGAGCCGCGGCGTGAATCCCAATCATTCTTCATCTAATCTATGGCTTCCATCACAAAGATGAGTGGCTAACTTCTGTACTTTGGGATCTCATGAAGCTTTAGTGTAGCTGATAAGACGTGAAAAGTGCACAAATCGCCCTTTTAATGAGGTCTTGTTAGTCTCCAAGCAATTCTATTTTGATTGTCTTTTCCCCATTTCAGGTTTAAGAACCCTCAGCGAAGATTAGATCAAGCTTGGTGCTAAAACGAACAAATAGAGAACCTGCTAGGAGCAAAGGAGCAAAGATGGGCCATCTTTGACATCAAAATTGTACCTTCTTAGAATGAACTAGATGATGTAATATACATAGTTGGAAAGCTCTGAAAGTCTAGTTTCCGGGAGTTTTTACGGTTAGTGATTTGGAGTTTACTAGAAGAAGTTATGTTATTTTTAGTACATAAGTGCATAGAAAGAAGATTCGAAAGAAGGCAATTGATCTGATGATGCAATCCAGATCGATCTGATTTTTGTGTCAGCCGTCTGGGTGCTATTTTTAGTACGAAAGAGAGTTGATAGAGAGCACTTTTCATCCAGATCGATCTAAGCCAAATCAGATCGATATCAAATTAGGTTAGATCTTTGGTGGAAGATCCATGGGTGGAGCGTGGCGACAACCTTCATCAACGGATCTCCTTCCTAAGATGAGTAACTAAACCCTAGCTTAGGGATTTATATGATGTAATAAGGAATATTTCTAGGGTTTCCTATGGATTTGAGTATGTAAACATATTTTAATGGATTGAATAGATGATTCTTATTCTCTTTATATCTATTGGTGTGATTTTAATAGTGTGGATGAATGATTTGTTGTTTTATGCCCTAGGTCTACGTCTTGAGCCTGTTAGGACTTGAAATTAGAGATTCTCATCAAAACATCCATGCTTGAAACATGGATGTGAGGATTTCCTTCTCGAGATTAAGGGTTTTTATAATGCTAGAACCATTACACATACTGCCAGAACCATTATGACCGCCTCTTAATCCATTATTCATCTTAATTCAAGATTAGGGATTTCGTAAGTGCCAGTACCACTACGCTAGTGTCAGAACCACTATGGTAACTTCTAATTCTTGATACATTCTATTTGGTGATCTCAAGGTGCTAGAACCATCTTGATTATATACCAATATTCATTCTTTGATGATATCATTGCCGACTAAAGACTACTTATCTTAGTTGAGTGGTAGGGGTTCTAGCCATTCACCAATCGACTAGTTAAAACCATTAATACTTAATTGAATTGCTTTTATCGTAGAAAGACCTAGTTAGTTCTTTATTACGGATTAGAAATCTTTTGGCCGTTTATCTTATTATTATTTTGAATTAGTTTAATCTTAGTTAAAAGTAGTTTAAACCCAAAAATCATTTCCTTTATCAATATTTTGATTTAGAACTATACAAGGTACTTAGACTTAATACTTCTTTTCCCTGTGGACCGACTCGGACTCATTGCTATCTACCCTTAAAGTAGTTAGTCAGTGATTCGGACTATAAATTTTTAATTTTGGCATACTTGTTAAGCTTACGACACTTTTCAATGCGTGTCAAAATTTTGGCGCCGTTGTCGGGGACTTAGAATAGGAGTTAAGTTAATTGCTTAGTGTAGTTTTATTTCAACTAGTTATTTTTGTTTTGCTTATTATATAAAAGACAAAAAATAGTACTAATGCTAATATTTCCTATCTTTTTGATTGTGTGTTAAGGACTTCGACGAAACACCTTCCAAGCAGAGATGGAGAGTCAGTCAACACTTCACCGATAGAGCACTGTTTGTATTTCTAAACCTTGTTTGCTCTGGTGATGTGTGAATGAATGTGAATGAAGATTTATATTTAGATATATTACATTGCAAGAATATTTGAATTCTCATGCTGCATTACTTAGATCTTTAAATATTTCATCGCATTCATCCATGGAAAACCCTGACCCGAATGATCATGTTAGGCATGATGAAAATTCAAATCATCTTGAAGATCAAGGCCGTATGGCCATGAAAGATTTCTATGTGCCTACTTCATTTACCTCTAATTCTTGCATTCAACCTCCAGTTATAGGAGCCACTCATTATGAAATCAAACCTCAGTTTCTTCAATCTCTTCCAGTTTTTCATGATTTATCTCATGAAGATCCTTACAATCATATGGAAGAATTTATCTTGATTTTTTCCTTTTACTCTGAAAAGCAAAGCTAAATATTGGCTGATATCATTAGAACCTAGATCCATCTCGACTTGGCCTCAACTTCAAACTCAATTTCTTGCAAAATTCTTTCCAATCACTAAGACTAGTGACCTTAGGCGAGAAATTTTTTCTTTCAAAGAAGCCGATGATGAACTTTTTCGTGAAGCCTGGACCGATATAGAGAACTTCTTAGAAGTATCCTCATTATCAATTTCCTCAATGGGCTATCGTAGAGAATGTTTATAAAAGTATTAAAGAGAAACATCAAATGACTATAGATGCAGCATGTGGAGGAGTATTTATCACGAATCCTCTTAATGATTCATGGAAACTTTTTGAGAGATTAGCTGAAATTTCCCAGCACCATACTTCTTCTTGTAGGAATTCGTCAAGCCAATCCAAGCCTGGAGATACCCTTGAACTGAACGAATATACTCGTTTAGCCCAACAAGTAAATGCTTTAAGTAGAAAGCTTGACCAAGTTCAGACTCAAACGACAAACCAAGTTATTTTTTCAAATCCTTCATTACCTCCGTATTCAGGAGATATATGTTTCTTATGTTCCAATTCTAGCCATGATGTTACTGATTGTCATTTAGCGCTCCAGTATCCAGAATTAGTTCAGGACATCTTAATGCGATTTATAATCAATCCAAACCGGCATATGATCCTTATTCTAACACTTACAACCCCGGTTTGCAAAATCATCCAAATTTCTCTTAGACAACACATGGCCAACAACCTACTTCTTTCAATCCAAGGCCACCGATGAATACTCAAAATTCAAATTATCCTCCTAAATTTCAGCCACCATATCAGTCGCCTCAAACTTATCCTCCCCAAATGCCTTATCAATCTCAACCATCTCAATCTTGGGAATATCAACCATATGGGCCACCAAAACCTCAAGCGATTCAAAATTAATCTTCTCTTCCTCCACCACAATCGAATCGAAGTCCAAATATTGATGATTGACTTGTGAAGGCTCTTGATTCTTTTGAAGCTTGTACTCAATTGGTTTATTCTCATTCTCAAGCTTTAGCTAAGATGGAAACCCAACTGGGTCAATTAGCTAATTCTATGTCTAGGAGAGAAGAGGATAGATTACCTAGTCAACCAATTCCTAATCTTAGAGGTCAACATTCTATTGATTCTAGCTTTGAACAAGTTTATTCAGTGACGACCCTTAGGAGTGAAAAATCATTTGCAAATGTGGAGAACCCCAATGACATATCATTAGAGCATGAGCATGACACACATACATCATTACAAGATAACCATGCATCACAATATTCTAAAGTATTACATGATTCACATCCTTCAATTGATTTGCATGCATCTTGACAACCAACACCACCACCTCATGAGCCTACACCAATTGCATCTAAGCCAAACTCTAGGACCTACGTACCTAAAGTTCCTTTTCCTGAGGCCCTAGTAGACCCTACCTCAACTCCATGCAAAAATCCAAAAACCAATGAGATGATAGAAGTATTTAAGAAAGTGCATGTCAATCTTCCGCTTCTTGATGTCATTAAGCAAATTCCGTCAAATGCTAAGTTCCTCAGAGATCTTTGCACTCAAAAGAGGAAATCTCTATCGCGTGTTTCCAAGAAAATCTTCTTGACCGAACAAGTGAGTTCCATCCTTAGGTGTGACCTTCCCCATAAATTCGAAGATCCGGGTATTCCTACTATTTCTTGCATAATTGGTCATAATGTCGTCGAGGAAGCCCTACTTGATTTGGGAGCTAGTGTGAACATTTTACCTTACTCATTATATTATTAATTGGGAATAGGAGAACTCAAATCTATGGCAATGACACTTCAACTTGTAGACAGATCAATGAAGAAACCTAGAGGTATAGTTGAAGATGTGTTGATCAAATTAGACAATGCATTCTTTCCGATCGATTTTGTTGTCTTAGACATGGAGTCCGCCCCACGACATACAAAATCCATCCCCATCATTCTAGGTCGACATTTCCTTGCAACCGCAAATGCCTTAATCAATTGTCGGAATGGTGACATGACCATCACTTTTGGTAACATGGAGATACGATTGAATATCTTTGATTCATCTAAGAATCATGCATGTGATAAAGAATATTTTATGGTCGATGCATGGACAGGTTATTCTAATGATGAGAGCTTAGATAGTGTACTATCAATGGTGGATAATGATTATGAGGCTTACCGTTTTGAGGATGTTTTATGCGGTAATGATATTTTATACAATGATGCTCCTTGTGATAGTGACTTACCGATATATGAAGTATTCTATGAGGACATACCAATCAATATGAATTCTTGTAAGAAAATACTTGAGGATAATAATAATTGTGATCTCAATTCACCGGTGTATGAAGTTTTTGTTGAAAATCTACATGTTTTGGAGGATGATTATGAGATTGACTTACCGGTTTATGAGGTGTTTAATGAGGATATTTCTGATAGTGTTGAGCCGATCTTGTTTGGATTGTATGAAGATTTACCAAACCCTAGCACTTGTGATGACATATGTCTTGACGTTGCACCAACACTTCATATGAGAAAGAATTTGGATGAGGTCTTGCTCATAATTGGAGAGTTTGAATTAGGTAATAGTGACATGGTTCCTTGGTAGAGGCACGGATGGGATTTACCATTATTCACACCACATATATCCATGATTATTGACATGTTGTTCACAACACCCACCACATGTTCCAAGTCATTCTCTTTAATCTTGCATACATATAAGAAAGATTGTAACCCTTTTTATGTGAGTTGTGACAAAATTTTAAAATGGCTTATTTTGAAAGAAACATGGTTTTACCATTGGGATGTAAGTAAAGTCGTTAAAAGATGGCTTTTATCGCGGGTATTCAAATGCTTCCATCACATAGATGGAGCCTTGGAGTTTAATGAATAAGCTTGGAATGTGTCGGGCTAGTGACGTTAAACCAAGCACTTGGTGGGAGGCAACCCATTCGTTTATCGTATTTTGCATTTTTTTTATTTTGTTATTAGTTAGTATATGTGCTTTTAGTTCGTTTTAGTTCGATTGTAGTATGGTCTCGGTAGTGTCTTGCATGCTTGCTTAGTTATTGAAAATCATGATATGATGTGGATGCAAGTGATGTGTGAATTCTATGGGCGCATTCATATTTGTGGGCATAGGGCGTTAAATTGTTGTATTTTTCATGCCTAAAGAGGATAGTATTAATTAGAATTATGTATAGGACGGATTCTAGGTAAGTTGCTCTATTCTGCAGTTTTGGAGGAACCAGATCGATCTTCTTAACCTCAACAGATCGATCTATTCTGGCCGAGTAGATTTCTCCAGGTCATAGGATGGAGCCAGATCGATCTTCTTAACCCATCCAGATCGATCTTTATCGGGCTTCCTAGAAAACAATCAAACATCAAGCCTTCATCCCCAAGCCGGACACTCTTCTCATGGTTATCCTATTGCTGGCTTGATCTTGACCCTTGTCCTACCAGTCCTCCACTTCGCCTAGAACTCCTAGAGCATGGGTAGCCCTAGCTTATCCGGACTCAACCCCTGCCTCCTAGTCATCCCCATCGCCGTTCCCTCCTCCGTTTCCAATGTGGAGCCCCGGATCCTGCTCCTTCTGCACCTCGTCTATGAGTGATCATGTTTGCATGTTTCCTATGTCTTGCTTATTTTGTGTTCACATCGTTTAGGCATCCTGTACCTAGGATCATGGCATATGTGGATAGGCATTTTGTGAGGATGGTTGGGTGATATTTTGTTTCCTTTTGTGGACAGTTATATTTATATCTTGTGTGCATATCTTTATGATATAGCTTTATATGTGATTTTTGATCCTAGGGGTGTGCCCCGTGGGATGGCGTGAATGTGCGACTGGATGTGCATGTGTGGGAGATTATATGCGGCTGTGTGATTGTCGATTATATGCATGAATATAAATTGTTCTGTCAATGACAAATATTATTCTGCCCTTGTGTTTCATGCATAAATAGAGTGAATGCTGCCCTATTTTTCTCAAAAATTCCACGCTTATTCTTTTATTTTGCTATTGCCGTTGTCACGCCCCGACCCGCGAAAGCCCAACCGGGCCGGGCGACGTGAACCGAAACCTAACAACCGTGGAAAAATATTGGCGAGGGTTCCCTCTAACCTATCATCGAATTCGACTGGACACCACAATTCAAACCGGGTCCAAACTACCCGACCCCGGTCCTAGGGCTAAATCCGAGCTTCTAGCCTCGGGACGGCGACCCACAGATCACCCACGCCCTAACCATATGCATCTAATGCACAATCATATGCATGCTATGATCATATTAAACAAAGTCTGGACTCGACACGCTGCCGGCTCGGGGTGATGAACATGTAATTAAGCCAAGAAACTGCTACAGCGGTAACACCACCAGCTGCCAGCCAAAAGACCCACTGATAATCGCATGAATGATTCCTAATAGCATTGGCTATCTATCATAAAGGAAATCCGATCAAAGAACCATGAAAAAACACTATTTAAGGTTGGCGGTCGATCAACGGATTGACCTTAAAAGAGTTAAGGTTGACGGATCGACCGTGAGGGGTTATTTTGCTGATTTTCAAGCTCACGATCGACCGTGGAGTCTGACGGGTGATCCATGGATCAACCGTGACACTATTCATGAAAAACTCTGCTCTTGCACAGCTTGGAATAAAAATCACCAAAAACAGAGACAAATCGAAAAAATATGAAATCAATTGGGTTTGAAAGTAGACTCAGAGATCTACAACTTTCATGTTGAAGACAAACTGAGATCATGCATGGAAGGGGCCGCGAAAATGGCTCGGACATGCAGCTTCAATGAAGAACAGAAAACCGAAAATATCTGAAGGAAAACATGTTTAAATCCAACTTAAATCAAACCAAACTCCAACCAAACATAAATCAGATCTTGGTAAGTCTACAAGCAACATCTAAAACAAAGAAACAAGCAAATCAAACATCTAACCAACCTAGAACACTTAAGTAAGGCCGAAGTGTAGAAACCTACCGTTCTACGCTAAACAGCTGCTAAACCACTGGAAAGATAGCTTCCTCCTCGTCGTGGAGCTCCTCCAAGCTCGCCGGAGAAGTTGTCGAAACCCTCTCTCTCAAGGTCTCACTCACGATGGGAAGAAAGAAGGAGAAGAAAGGAGAAGGAGAGCCGCTGGAAACCGGGGAAGCAAAAGAAAGGAGCAGGGGAGGGGGTCTTTATAGAGGGTCGTGAACCGACCTACTACGGTGACGGTTGACTGGGTCAAAATGACTCAACAAACGAGATTAAATCTCGACCTTCCGATTCGATCTTCCCTGATCGAGTTCCGATCTTTCGATCGAGAACGCCTACAAGGATCTAATCAAACACACATATCAATCCAAGGTCGTGTGTGCACAACGCGGGTGTTAAACAAACTGACAAGATGCAATTTACCAAATTACCCTAGCGGTCCAAGAAATAATGCGATCCACCGAATCGCGCGCTCGACGCGGAAAAAATCAAACGAGCCACGGGTCCGACCCAGCCGGTCGACCCAGGAGTAGAGGGACATGTCCTCACAGCCGTCATGTGGCATCTTCTCTCTACTATTTTACAGGGCTAGAAGCTATACATTGCACAATGTCGAGCAATGATACGCGTTCCACACGTCACTTGCATACCATGACTACACCATGTACTACCATACTGGGCATTTATTATGGTTATCTCTACCCTATTTTATTGCTTTATCTTTATCATTTAGTGTAATTGGGGATAATTACATTTAAGTTGGGGGGTAGAATTCTAGGAATTCATGTTATTTATTTATTTTATGATAACCAAATTTTATACACCCCTTGGATTATGTCAGAAGAATAAATATACACCCCTTGAATTATGTCAGAAGAATGAAATTATGGTAATTATTGATAAAAGTGTCTGATTTAGAAATTTATTCTATGATTTATTCGGAAATTCATATATCATATAAAATTTAGTAAATTTAGCTATGCATGGCATGAGTTCTATACTTTAACACTTTTACCATGATTTAGGGATAACTTGACAAATCTTATTACACTTGCGCACTTCCACATGTTTAGAAGTTGAAATTAAATTATGAGCATGAGATTAGGAGAGAATTACAGTCTTATGTCATGTCACAGAAGATACATGAACACATGTAATTTTCTGTTTGCAAAAAGTATATGTGTCTGAAAGTGTATGGTTTTCAACTTAGTAATCGAACAGGATGCCTAACCAGCGTATTGTTCGCATAAAACAGTTGAATTTCCTTGAGAAAAAAAAGAGAAGAAAAAAAAACAGAGATTGTTATGTGATAACTGAAAAATATGTGGTTACTTAGAATTGTGATCTTTACTAGTTAAACGCTTGAAAATAGTGGACACTCTTATGTATGTGAAACCAAATTCACACACTAGAGAGTCAAAGTTATTTTTGAATCATGATTAAATATGTTGAAGTATTGGACGTGTGTTATGACATGTTTTGATTTACTTTACTTTTATGTGACTATGAATCAATGAATATATTCATGGATATTATTTCTATTTTATGCATTGGAGTTAATGAATATTCTAATGGATTTCTAATAGCATATTCAATGGGATGTATAGATGTTTGTGGGTATTATCACCGGAAACCCTTAGGAGACTATAACCCCTCCACTGGGGCCACTCATGGGTTTAAAGGCTTGTTACACATGCTAAGTGTAATCGTGAGACCTATGAAAGTGGCTAGTTAGGTTTACTACTTTATGTTTATGTTTGTTTTGCTTTGCTCCAAAACTAGCAAAGATCAAGTTGGGGGATGTGATAAGATGTGAAAAGTGCACAAATCGCCCTTTTAACAAGGTCTTGTTAGTCTCCGAGCAATGCTATTTTGGTTGTCTTTTTCCCATTTCAGATTTAAGGACACTCAGCGAATATTAGATCAAGTTTGGTGCTAAAACGAACGAATAGATAACATGTTAAGAGCAAAGGAAAAAAGGAGCAAAGATGGGCCATCTTTGACATCAAAATTGTACCTTTTAAGAACAAACTGTATGATGTGCTATACAAGGTTGGAAAGCTCTGAAAGTCTAATTTGCAAGGGTTTTTACGGTTCATGATTTGGAGTTTCCTACAAAACATTATGTTATTTTTAGTACAGAGGTGCAGAAAAAGAAGCTTCAGAAGAAGGACATCGATCTGATGATGCAATCCAGATCGATCTGATTTTTGTGTCACCGGCTTGCAGCTATTTTTAGTATGATAGAGAGTTGATAGAGAGCACTTTTCATCCAAATCGATCTGAGCCAAACAAGATCGATCCGAACCTGGACATTTCAGTCATCCGTGAGAAGAAGATCGATCTGAGCCCAAAGACGATCAATCTCTTTTGGCGCTGTGGAAAATATTAATGGATGAGATCTAATCCGAGTTAGGGTTTACCTTATGCCTATAAATAGACCTTTTTGGGGGATTTTTGGCAGCCTTCCATAGACCAATTTCCTTCATCTCTTAGGGTTTTTCTTAGCTTCTTTTCCACAAATTAGGTTAGATCTTTGGTGGAAGATTCATGGGTGGAGCGTGGCGACAACCTTCATCAACGGATCTCCTTCCTGAGATGAGAAACTAAACCCTAGCTTGGGGATTTCTATGATGTAATAAGAAATATTTCTAGGGTTTCCTATGGATTTGGGCATGTAAACATATTTTAATGATTTGAATGGATGATTCTTATTCTCTTTATATCTATTGGTGTGATTTTAATAGTGTGGATGAATGATTTGTTCTTATATGTCCTAGATATAGGTTTTGAGCATGTTAGGGCTTGAGATTAGAGATTCTCATCAAAATATCCATACTAGAATCATGGATGTGAGGATTTCCTTCTCGAGATTAAGGGTTTTGTAATGCTAATCATTGATACATTCTATTGAGTGATCTCAAGGTGCTAGAACCATCTTGATTATATACCAATATTCATTCTTTGATGATATCATTGTCGACTAAAGACAGTACGGATCTTAGTTGAGCGGTAGGAGCTCTAGCCATTCACCAATCGACTAGTTAAAACCATTAATCCTTAATTGAATTGCTCTTATCTTAGGAAGACCTAGTTAGTTCTTTATTACGGATTAGAAATCTCTTGGTTGTTTATCTTATTATTATTTTGAATTAGTTTAATCTTAGTTAATTGTAGTTTAAACCCCAAAAATCATTTCCTTTATCAATATTTTGATTTAGAACTATACAAGATAATTAGACTTAATACTTTTCTTCTCTGTGGACCGACTCGGACTCATTGCTATCTACCCTTAAAATAGTTAGTTAGTGATTCGGATTATAAATTTCTAATTTTTGCGTACTTGTTAAGCTTACGACACTTTTCAAGGCGTGTTAGTAGTTTCTTTGTATTTTCTAGTTTGAAACTTATATTCTTTTTTTAGACATGATCTTATAGATATGTTTTTAATGATAATAGAGCTGAGGGAACAGAGTTCCTTGATGTATATTTTGGCCTACCTGAATTCGGTGATTGATGGTAGAGATCTATAGGATAATTTTCATGTGGTTAGTGAATAACCGATGAGATATTTCATGCTTAGTGTCTATAGGTTGTGCTAAGGTTACCCCGAAGACAATCTATGCTAATCGAATATAAAGTATGCCTTTGGAAAACACTCACCTTATTTTAGGGATTCATGTAAGCTTAAAAAGTTGTAAATCTATAATGTCTAGATAAGAAAACAAGAGGATAACTAGAGAATATATGAAGTGAAACTAAAGTGGATTGAATAATCTCTAGGTTTTCTCTCATTAATATATTTCAATATTTTTACATTGCTTTCTTAATTAGTTTTAATTAATAAGTTTCTAAAACCCAAATCAATTCTTTTCGCTTTCGGTTTAGAGTTCCGAGATTTAATTCTAGTTTCTCCTTCATAATCAAATTTTTCCATGTGGTTCGATCCCGTATTTCATCACTATTCTACCCCATCCTTTAGTATTTTGAATAAGGGTTTATAAATTCTATTTTTGATTGAGTTTGAATCCGATGTAACTACGCGTTTGCAAGCGATCAATTTTTGGCGCCATTGCGGAGAAACTCTTCTGATTTTCAACGAAGTATCGATTTAATTTTCTCTTAACTCTTTTTCTGAGCGTAGTTAGATTTTTATTTTTAATTACTTTATTTTGCATTTTTGTAGGATTTTTCTGACAATTTTCAGAAATTTTTGCAGCATTGGAACGATTTTACCTTGAAGCAGACAAACGGTTGACCGCCACATTGACCGCCGGATCGACCACCATGCTCTACGATAGCCACGGTCGACCGTGACTTCGATCCCCGGATCGACCATGAGGCTCTGTCATGGAAAAAGCTTCTCAGGGTCGATGCAACGATCGACCATCGCTTCTTCAAGTAAAGTTGCATAGTCCAACAGTCGACCGTCAGATCGATCGTGAGATCGACCGCGAGGGCAGTCAGGTTAGTTTTCTTGCTTCAAAACTTTTGTTTCAATCGTTGTTTTCCAGATTTTCTCCTCTCATCCGAATATTCTATTTTCTTTTTCTCTTTTTGGTGTAATCTTGCATGCAAGGCAGATGATCCCTAAATAACCCGCTGGAACCTTTGAATCTAGAAATAGAGGCCACACTTCGAACAGCCAGAACCTTAGGACATAAATCTTTAAGTAATTACCATGAAGCCTTAAGTAACCTGCAATCCTTAATGGTTGAAAACGAGGAATATGTCATTCACCCTAATGCTAATATGGGTGGGGGTGAAAATAATAACAATAATAGGGAAGTCCCAATTAGGAATCACTTCCTACATGGACCTTATACCTATGCTTCTTGTATCAGCCCACCTACCATTAATGCTACACATTATGAGATTAAGCATAACTGGATTATAGCTTTACCTTCTTTCTATGGGCGTGAGAATGAGGACCCTTATGGATACATTGCTAGCTTCATTGAAATCCTTTTCATGTTCAAACTTCAACATTTGAATGATGATGCCTTTAGACTCAAGCTTTACCCTTTTTCTTTGAAAGACAAGGCTAAACATTGGCTTCAAACCTTAGCTTTAAATTCGATTTCAACATGGGATCAACTTCATGATGCTTTCCTTAAAAAATATTTCCCTATCATTAAAACTCAAAATTATCGAACCATGATTATTTCTTTTAAGCAAAATGAAGGTGAGATGTTTCATGAAGCTTGGGAAAGATTTAAGGATCTTCTTAGGCAGTGTCTCCATCATGAGGTACCTCAGTGGCAGTTAACCCATTCATTTTATAATGGTCTTAATGATCATTATAGGACAATGGTTGAAGCCTGCTGCGGGGTGTTATTCTTAGTAAGCCATTGACTGCTCTTTGGGAAATGTATGACAAGCTTGCTGAAAATTCACAACACAATGCCTCAGTTTCTAGGAGTCGGTCTACCACTGTTCGTAATTCTCGGGGAATTCATAAAATTTCTGAATTCCATAGTCTCTCTGCAGAAGTAGCCCTCCTAACTAAAGATTTAAATGAGTTGAAAACATGTCAAACTCTTACTCAACAATTGCCTCACACTTCTTCCGAAACATGTGCCCTTTGTCTTAACTCTGATCATCATATCACTGATTGTCACTTGACTCCCATTTTCTCTAACTTTGTTCAGGAACAAGCTAATGCAACTTATGATTTTTCCAAACCTCAGAACAATCCTTATTCTAATACCTACAATCCAGGTTGGAGGAATCATCCTAATTTTAGTTGGAAGCCACAACAATCAAGTAACTTTCAAGGACAAAACAATACATCCAATACTTCTACTTTCAAGTACCTACCCAAACCTTCTGCAAATCCAAATCCTGGGTACCCTCCACATTATCTGCAGAATACACTTCAGCCTTCTCCTGCTGAACCATCTAATGAACCCACTTTGACTTCTATCATGAGTACACTTTGGGAGATGAGGGATGATATCAATAGGGACATGTCATCTATGAAGGAAGAAATGGCGACCTTCAAAGGTGATGTCTCCTTGTTTTAAAACAACTTATCTTCAATGATTCAATCCGTATCACAATTAGAGAAACAAGTTGTGCAATTATCTAATAACATGGCTAAAAAAGAGGATGGATATTTGCCAAGTCAATCTGTCACCAACCCGAGAGGCCAGCACTATATAGAAAGCCAAAACTTTGAGAGTGCCAAAGCCGTTGTGACCCTTAGAAGTGGTAAAACAGTAGATAATCGAATAGGTGAACCATTCAGTCTAGATGATCAAATGCTTAATCCGACAATCAATCGTCCATCCCAAGATGATCCTTATTTTTCACCTGATATTGGCCCAGCTGATTCTAGAGAGCATGATCCAGCTATCGGCGGATGATTCTACTTAACGGGAACAACTGAACCTGTGGAAGACAAAGATGGAGGATCTTTTATTCTGCAGGGATCTCTACGAGCCTCTGCATGGAATAGAAAAGAAGCCTGAAGAGATGGAGAAAGGAGAATGGAAGTTTGACAGGAAGGCCTTGGCAACTATCCGACAGTTTTTGGAAGACTGCGTCTACCACCACGTGTCGATGACGACAGCCAAAGATCTTTGGGAGAAGCTTCACGACCTTTACGAGAGGAAGTCTCTTCGAAACAGAACACTCTTGATTCTGTGGCTCGTGAATCTAAAGTACCAGGATGGAGGGTCGATAGGCGAGCACCTGAATGAGTTCTAAAGCATAGTCAATCAACTTGCTACCATGAAGATGGTGTTGGATGATGACATGAAGGCATCTCTCTTGCTTAGTTTTTTGCCAGATTCTTGGGAGAGTCTGGTAGTCTCGCTCAGCAACTCAGCACCTGACGGAGCAGTATCCCTGAACCAAGTTACAGGCTGTCTGCTGAATGAAGAGACCATACGGAAAGTTGCTAGAGCAAGGTAGATAGATTCAGAGTCTGCAATGGTAACCAACCAAGGGAGAAGGAAAAGCGTCACCTGCTACTACTGTGGAAAAGTAGGCCATGTCAAGAAGCAGTGCAGAAAGTACAAGAAGCACGTCAGAGATGGCAAGGTTGATGATGGTGAAGATGAGGGCACCAGGAACGTCACACTTGACACAGATGTCATGTAACGGGGGGATGTTTGTGCTAGGAGCATGAGGAGGTGTATTCGATCGATTGAAGTGACCGAGGATATCTGAGTCACAAGCCCAGGGTGTACTGAGACTTGAAGGCAAGAAAGCAACTAAGAAGATCAAGACTTGATGGCAGCATCCAAGTTTGGTGGACAGTTCTCGATGATGGTGATCTGAATCTGATAGGAGATCCAGAGTTCGACGACAGATCCGAGGTTGATAGTGTTATCCAACTTCGACGGTGACATAATAGCAACCAGCTGGTAGCACTGGAGGTGGCATGACGGCGGCGCAATCTGAATCCAATGGCATATCCAAGTTTGATGGAGTTTTCGAACTTGATAGAGTATCCAAGTTCGACGGCTTATCCTCGTGTGTCAGAAGGGGGAGTTTGTTGGATTTTTTCCTCCACATGAGAGTTGGCGGCGGCACGAGGAAACGGAGACAATCATGTGCAATGTGGAGAATTTGCCAAGATGGAATTCTGGCGGTTTTGGGCGCTGTTTGCATTTTGGATCGATCCAAGATCACAGTGGATCGATCCAACCTGAAGCTGGATCGATTCAAACATATAGTGTATCAATCCATACGCTGTTTCCAAAGGCGTGTTTTCTTGTCTTTAGAAGTGGATCGATCCAAGCCTAGTCTGGATCGATCCAAGACACTGTAGACGGGAAAATTGGACGGTTTAGATCTAATCTGATCCTAAACTGTTTGGTGCCTATAAATAGGGATTTTCTATGTCTTCTTATGTGCTTCTAGGGTTTTCTTTGTTCTTTGAGAGGTGTGAGAGTAGGCAACCCTAGAGAGAGATCTCTTTGTCTATGCTAAAGTTTGGGCTGTGTAATCACTCCTTCATAGTGAAGCTTTCATCTGCTGCCCGTGGTTTTTCCTTCCAGTTGTTGTTGTTAGGTTTTTCACATAAATCCTTGTCTCCACTATTTTCCCTTTGTTTGTGGTTTGTTTGTTGTTATCTCTTCACCCGCGACATCAACATCCCGTCATTATCTGGCGCATCTCCGGCATCATCGGAACCACCATCGTCGGTACCAGCACGAGGAGGTTTATCCTGGATATCTATATAGTCTGTTTTGAAGGCGACAGCTTATTATATCCCATTGCTCAGCCAAAATCACACTCATTCCTACAATCTAGACTCCCTAGAGTAAGTGCTGGGAGCAATCAAGCCATCCAGCACATGCTAACCAAAAACAGCGATATACACAAGCAAAGTTGTTGTACTACTAGAAACTACATGAGGATAGAGAAGGGTACCTGGATGACTGTCTTGGTGCCCACATATTCTTCAACTTTTTTCCAATCACGACCATACCTACATGAGCCAAAGTATGCACACATATAATTTACTCTCTAAAGAAAGCGATCACCCGAAATGAAATACTCTCAGAAAGTAATTTATAAGTACCATATAATATATGCTGAGTGCATAATATGCATGGAAAAAATTCAGTCTTTTAGAATGACGTGCTAACTAAAGCCGCCGGTTGTGCATGATTCCGACGGAGAAAACCGGCAGTTCAGCCGCTGGCTATGGAGTAATATATTATATCAGATATCGATCGAGAGGGTTTGGGAGTTACAGTAATAAAGAGTCGAGGAACCTCCCGTGCTCCTCCCCGCTCCAGCGATCTCTAGACTTGGTGATGATGTAGGGCTTTCTCAGCTTCTTCTGCGCCTCCATCTTGATCGGCCGTCATAGATCCACTGAAGCTCGAACCAATAAATAGAGGAGGGGCCTCAACGAGAAAAGAACACCAAACCGGCCAAAAACAAAAAGAAGTAAGGCAGAGGGGCAAAATCCGGTAGATGGCCATTCGTATGCGTGCCCTCCAAAGTTAGGTGCATGTCATCGCTTGTGGCCATGCGGCCATGCGAGGGACGTGTGTACACGGTGGGGCAGCGGCAGCCCCTCGAGTTGAGAGGCTCACGACGCGCGAGTTCGGCGGAGGGTTTCGAGTGGCCTGAGCTGTGCCGGGCGTCGAGAAACCGCGGAAGAGAAGAGGAGGGATGGGTGGTGGGAACTGGGAAGGACAAATTATGGGAGTTGGCGGCCTAAGTAGCCGTTGGTTGTTCGAATTTGAAATGAGTGGTGGAGAGTGGTTCTCTTTTCTTCTCCGGTGAGGCTGCCATGGTGGAAAGCACCGGAGACGATAGGCTTTCCGTCTGACGCGGTGCATAAGCGTACATGACAAGTGGCATGTCACCATTAGCGTGTAAAAATGTCACCAAAAATGATTCGTGTACATGGGATGTACCATGTACACAAATCCTTACCTTTGGATTGAATCGGGCACACATCCCGATTCAATCCAACGGACTGTGTTTGTGCACATGGGTACATCCCATGTGCACAGATCACTACTCAAATGTCACTAGTCTCTCTTTTAAGAAAAAAGATTTGTGTATGTGCTACGACATATATATTACACATGGTTGAATCAATAGTAAGTTACCGATTCAACCAACTAGAGGTACCGATGGACTAGATTGGTTGATATAAATGGACTAGATGGTTGACGTGTGCTCAAATTGTTTCAAATGATCATATACACAAATCAATGCTCATGTTTTAAACCGAAGTAATAGGCTAATAGCATATATCTAAATATATATATATATATATGGGCTGGTTCCACATACACAAAACTTAACATAAATTTTGACACTAGATCTCAGCCTTTGAAATCAATGGCTGAGATTAAAACACAATACCATCTCCTCTCTTACCTTCCACTTAAATTGAGTCAATTGTAGGGTTAACGGGTCAAACCCACTTAGGATATGAAACCCAAGTTTAAACCCAAAACCCAAGTCTCCATCTCCAGCTACCTCGCCAAGCAAGCTTCACCACTGCCTCCGGACTCCCTCCGCCCTCACCCGCCCCGAGCTCCGTCTGACCTCACCAAGCCCATCGCGTAGGCCTCTCCTATCGTCAAGGGAGCTTGTTCCCGACCAAGTTCGGAGTCCGACCACGCCGCTGCTGATCAAGCTCGGAGTCCGACCTCTCCTCCATCGTCTCTTCCTCCTCCAGTGAAGCCGCGACGAACCCCCGAGCACCACCCTTCTCAAGGATCTGGCGCTATTGATGAAGCTCGGAGTCCGATCTCTCCTCCATCGTCTCTTCCTCCTCCAGAGAAGCCGCGGCGAACCCCCGAGCACCACCCTTCTCAAGGATCCGACGACGGCACCCCTCTTCGCCGCCACTCCAACCTCGGATCCAGATACCTGTCGTCCCTCTACGCCGCTAGTCCAATCTCAGATCCGGATACCCGTCGCCCCTCTACGCCGCCACTCCAACCTTGGAGCTGGGTCGACGTACCCCAACGTCCCCCTCACCTCATATCCTTGAGAAGGGTGGTGCTCGGGGGTTCAATGCGGCTTCACTGGAGGAGGAGGAGATGATGGAGGAGAGATCGAACTCTGAGCACCACCTTTCTCAAGGATCCGGACCGTCGCCCCTCTACACCGCCACTCCAACCTCGGATCCAGATACCCGTCGCCCCTCTATGCCACCACTCCAACCTCAGATCTGGGTCAAAATGCCAGATCGGGAAGGGATATCGCCGAACCCACTCACCAGTCACCAAAAGCAAGCACGCCAAGCTCGAGCGGAGATATGTCGTCCACGCCAAGCTTGGGGCACACGTCGTGTCTTCGCAGCCGGTCTTTAACTCGGCAAGCTCGAGCGAAGTGAGGAGAGAGTAGTGGAGGAGGGCGTGGCAAGAATGGAGGGTGGAGGAGGGCGGTGGTGGAGGCCGTAGGAGGCCGGAGCGTGGAGTCTGGAGGAGGGCGGGGCGGGGATGGAGGGCGGTGGTGGAGGCGGGGGCGTGAAGGCCGGAGGAGGGGTGGGGCGGGGATGGAATCCAGAGGAAGGCGGTGGCGGAGGCCGGAGGGATCGAAGCAGAACGGAGAGAAAGGATCCTAAGTGGATCCTAAATGGTTTTGGGTTTAAGTGGGTTTCGGATCATAAGTGGATTCAACCCGTTAACCTTATAACTTACTGAATTTAAGTGGAAGGTGAGAGAGGACATGGTATTGTGTTTTAATCTCAGTGTCAAACTTTGTGTTAAGTTTTGTGTATGTGAAACCAGCCCCATATATATATACTAGTGGATACCCGTGCCCCTGGCACGATTTAAATTTGTTCATGTTTTTCAGTTATGTGACCTAACACGGGCATCCATCAATGAAGCTCCCCAGAAATACAGGGCTAAAACCGTGACAGGGGTACAGGTCACAAAACACACATTAAACATTAGAATTGTTTAACTGAAAAACATTTATGAGCCACCTTCAGCCATTTAAGGTGTAAGAGCCTTTAGTTATCCTACTATTTCAACTTGACAAGGGGGAGCTGCATAAGATTTTTCGTTCAAGGAGCTACCAATTTCCAATACACCAATAAAGAGACTTAAACAATTGATTTCTAGCAATAAAGCTGACTAAATTGTATACTCTATAGGCAAATATGCCCAAGCCATAGCCAATTCCATCAAAGAAAGCTCAGAATTAAGGTTAATCCAAATGGCAACAAAATACGAAGAGATTTCATCAGACTAAAACTAAATGCTACATCCGTACAAAAACTAATGTTGCATTGCTCAAGCGATCCTGGAGACATGCAACACTAATGTTGTAATTTGCTTTTTCTTTTTGGATTTGATCCTTGAACTCTAAATTTTCCAGGTATACTTTGACAAAAAGTAAAATGCAAGGCATGGGCTAAGCATTTCATTCTCATCTGAATTCTGAAACCTGTATTTTTAATCTACCAAGGAAGGCTGGCTCATGAACTCAAAGGTACTAATGAAGCATGCATGTATTCTAATGAATGTTGAAAAATAAACCCGAGCTATTTGGCATATCATGAGATGCCCATTTATTCCCCATCCATGGATTAATGCTGGAAGACAGGTTGACATCAGCACCAGAGTTGCTGCTGCTGGTGTTGTTTGGATCACAGAAGCCATCTTTATCTCTAATCTCTGAGAGAGAGAGAGAGAGAGGTATGTTGGTGTTTCTACCATGAAATCGGGCAAAAAAAATAAAGAAAGGAATCGAGATGAAAGCGAGGAGATTACAATCAATCTTTCGATGTGTGAGTTGAAATCACAACAGACGACCTAGATCTGAAAATAATTAAGAGACCGAGAGCTCCAAACAAATGGGATTTGCACGGGTTAAGAGAGAGCACTTGGTTCCCGCAAGAAGCTCCCTAGTATTTGGTTTAACTTTTATTTCAAAGACCTTCATCGCATCAGATCGAGCACAAATAGTTCCTGACTAAACTATATAAATTTGTTACAATTAATGGAAGCCAGATTAATTATGTTGCTGCTATCATCATCTTAATTTTTACTCTAAATGTTACACTCTATAAAGCAACTTTGTAGAAAGAGCAAAGCTCATTTGGACAACATTTAAAAGCACTATAACCAGAGCCGAGTTCTATTGAAAAGGAGGAGTGAGCTATAATCAAGGTATACTTCATTAACAATTCCATGATGCTTCTCCATTTGAGGCTGCCACCATGGAAAATCTTGCGCATGACGGGAGATTCAGACTTTGCTAATTAGAACGCCAAACCAGGCAACCATGTAATCTCAACAAAAGACTTCAATGACCACATAAGTCCCAGCTTGGATCACACATCCCCCTCATCTCCTCATCTACGTAGCCATCGTTACTCCTCCTCAGATGCATCATGATGCTACTAAAACAACAAAGAAAAAGTTTCATTCACCAAGTTTTTTATCACCTGAATATTAAAACCATGAGTACCTTAAACTCATGGGCAAAGAACCACTATTAAATGTAATTCCCAAAAAAGACATACCAATTAATCAATATAAACCACAGGTCCACTAATTAAATCACCAAATCCTAATTCCACCAACAAATGTACATTTATAGTTCCTAGCCAAGAAACATAGGGGGGGTGTATATAAGAATTTTCAATCCTTTCTACCAAAACCAATACAAATAAAAATACAAATAAGAATTAATACCAACAAAAAAAAGACTAAACTAAACTTGGGGGAAAAAATCATTTGCTGCTCAAAGCCACACATGCAAAGCTAGCTTCCTAAACGCCATCTTGACCTCCGTCTCAGACGCGTCGCCCTGATTCTCGGCATTGAAATCGGTGATGATCCTGCGGCCTTGGGGAGGATGGCGGGGGCGAGGAAGATCTCCTTCCGTATCATATCGTCGTTGATGTAGTTGGAGTTGTTGGCATACTGCAACTTCCTGTTCAGGCGGAACTCAAACTCCATAAAGATAAGGTCCTAATGCAGAAGATTAGAACTTTATACTACTTCACAAAACTATAACTTTACAAACATAGAAGTCAATAGCTTAGTAGAAGGCATGAAATAGTACCTCGACTATAACACGATAGCGAGTAAGATAGCGACTAACGCCGTAATCACTCTATAACTTCAGATCCACAATCTCTACAGATCACCATGTCATCAAATTAAATCACATAGTATAGGTTCAGTTATGTCATGGTGATTCAAACTCATCCAATATCTAAATTATTCAGTCTTGTCATGAATGATTTCCTAACTTTAATAAAGCATTTTGATTAAGATCACCCTGTCATAGCATAAAAACACAGCATTAAAGCAATTCAAACACTCCAAGATAGTTTAATCAAATCTCTACAAATCAAAGCCCATCATCAGAACATCCCATTAACCTCCCCCCTCACATGACCTTATCTACAAAACCTCTCTTCAGAGCTATATATGCACCTGCTTTAATTGCTGGACAGTTGAACACCCTTAGCTGTAGATCCCACTCAACATAGTAGGAGTTCATTCAGATATTTTCATTATAGACTACTATAGGATTTAATCTCAACGTGGTGGATAGGCAGACAAACATGATATTTTCATTCTAATTAAGACATGGTACCCTCATTCCAATTGGAATGGAAGAACATGCAAAAGAAGTATTAAATGTTTGCTATCTGTAAGTATAGAATAAAAAAGAAAAAGGCACATTGGTGTGCAATCATATCTGTTATCTCTAAGTATTGAATAGTGGTGGTTCACCCAAAACCTACTACCTATCAGAGATATATTGCAGATGTAGCTAGCAAACACTTAATAGACTCCTACAAATGAATCACTATCTACAGAAAAGCTTGGCATAGGAGTGTTAAATGTTTGCTATCGGCCATGTCGGTTATGGGAGGAGTCTGGTAGGAGGGTTAATAGAGGCTGGAGTCTGTTTTGATTAGTAGTCAAGTTGGTAGGAGGTCAAGCCTGATGCCGGGTTGTGGCTTATGGCTATAGGAGTCAGTTTTCTGTTGGTCAGGGGTGTTAGGGTTTTGGTGTTAGGGTTTGCTTGATATAAAAAGGGGAGTTAGGGTTATGTATCTCTTATGCTATTTTTAATAAGAAAGAGGGGTCGTCTTCCAGCCATTAATTGGGAGTTGGGATGTTCTTCTGCCATTAAGAGAAGAAAAGTATCCACCACGCGAGAGGGATCTTGTCTTTGCTGATAAGATCTTATCAAGTGGTACCAGAGTCGTCGTTCCTGCGAAGATGACGCAAAAAGATCAGATCAATGCATTGGAAGCTAACCTTACCACAGTCAAGGCAACGGTGGAAGCATTGGCGTCCAACCTCCAGGCAAGGGATAGCGCCGTCAAAGGGTCGTTGCAAAAGATGGAGAGTGCTGCGATGGAACAGCAGGGGCTAGCGGATGAGCGGCAACGAGAAATCGTATATCATCTTCTAAGTAAATTTGGCTTCTTTATATTGAAGAAAAATACAATATGTAGGTTCTGATATTTACAATTATCTTCTATAGGATGGTCAGCATTAGGAATTCCTGAGGACTTTTGCTCATATGTTTGTTCCATAGATGAATCCACCTAAAACCCACCAAGAACATCAATGATGTTGATCACTAAATGTGGTGGTGTAGAAACGAAGTCTCAGAATTTGTGATCGGAGGCGATGGGGCGAATATTTGAGTAACAAATCAAAGATGGTTGGATTCATAATGCTGAACTCATAGCCTAAGCGATGGACATTTAGTGATTATCACATAATCTCAATCGTCAAGCATAGATGAGCACGAATCCATTAGAAACAGAAGCTGCGTATAATCCCCAAAAAGAAAAACCATCAAAGTATTCGCCTTAGATGAGCACAGAAATTACCGTCCAATCTCAAGAACATATTCTGCCAGTGGGCTAGACAACCAATTTTTCATCGGTTATCCATGCATTATGCTAACCTTTAAAAGAGATAACTAAAATGAACAGAATTGGCAGCTCAAATCAAACTTCAAACAAACCAGACAATTACAATTGCAGCAATTCATATAGTTCTCATGAAGAAGATGAATAAAGAACTATTACATTTTATATCAGCTCCACAGTTCAAAGTGAAAAAAACTGTAGAAAGAAAGTGAAAAAAAAACTGTAGAAAGAAACTGCAGAAAGAAAGTGAAAAAAACTGTAGAAAGAAACTGTAGAAATAAATAAGGTGCGTACTGTGGATAGCGTTCATGCAATCTATCGTCTTCTTAAAGTTCAATGTTTTTCTTTGCTTTTGTGTCCCACCTTATTTTAAACTGAAGAAAATAGAACACAAACAACCTAGCCCTTCTTAAGCTGGATTGGTTGTTGGTGGAAATCAATACAAATTTACAAATCACAGGCTTGACGCATGTTATATTTGTACGCTCTTAATTAGCCAAGCACCTAGAACAGAGCTAGCTTTGTTGATTAATCATTAGAACTTACAGCTAACAACTGTCATTAGTCACCCTTCCCACGACCTCTAAAGACTAACATTAAATAGAAGCATCGAGCCGATGATCACAGAGATGAGATATAACGGGAGAGGATCACAGCTGGAAGTGATGTTGTAAAGACTAACATTAATTAGAAGCTTGGCAGAGGGAAAGCTCACCGGAGATATGGTAGTGTCGGGCGAGGCGAGGCTTGGATGGCAACGGGGATGTCGAGATCAGCAGGATCCGGCGACAGGGAGGAGACCAATAGCAACAGAGCTTGGCAGAGGAAAAGGTAATGGCGGAGGAACACGCAGAGGATGCGATGAGGAGGCTAACAATGAAATTAATACCTAGACATATTCATACTCTAAGCATAAAATTCACCTTCAAATCCTGCAATGAACACATCTCCAAGGTGCTATGATCATCTCAGTACACAGAACAAAAATGCCTCACAATAGCAATCAAGGTGCTTCTCAGCTGGTCGCAGAGCACCGTCTGGGTGAGGTCGGCGTGGCCGATGGCGTCGAGCGTGGCCGACGGAGTTGGTGAGAGAGGGGTGAGAGGCAGCGGCCACTCGCCGCCGAAGTGAGAAGGAGGCCGAGGTGGATGGGTGAGGGGAATAGAGAGGGAGAGAGAAGAGGGGATGGGTGAGGGGAACACTACTCGGGCGTCGCCGGCTTCTCAGCTGGTCGCAGAGCACCGTCTGGGCGATATGGGTGAGGGGAACACTACCTCGGGCGTCTGGCGACGGGCGTGGCCGATGGGCGTCGGGCAATGGGCGACGGGCGACAGCGGGTTGGGCGAGGTCAGCGACGTTCGTGGATCTTGTGGCTGACGACGGGTTGGGCGAGGTCGGGCGACGTCGTCGTGGGGAGAGGAGAGGGGATGGGTGAGGGGAACACTACCTCGGGCGTCGTCAGCTTCTCAGCTGGTCGCAGAGCACCGTCTGGGCGAGGTGGCGTGGCAGATGGCGTCTGGCATCAGGCGTGGCCGACGGAGTTGGTGAGATGGATGAGAGGCAGCGGCCACTCGCCGCCGAAGTGAGAAGGAGGCCGAGGTGGAGCGTGCGAAGGGAGAAGGAGGCCGCGGCACGGAGCTCGAGGACCACCTGGTTGGGCGAGGTCGGCAACGGAGTGGGGCGATAGTCACGCCGTTCGGGTTGGGCGAGGTCGAGCGAGGTCCACGTGGGGAGAGGAGAGGAGATGGGTGAGGGGAACAGAGAGGGAGAGAGGGGGATGGGGATGGGGAACATGGCGTGGGGAGGGGATGGGTGAGGGGTAGACGGAGAGGGGACGGGGGAGAGGGATGGGAGGGATGGGACGTGAGGCGATGTCGGGCGAGGTCAGCGACGGTGTGGGTGAGGTCGGCGACGGCCTGGGGCGATGGTCATGTCGTTCGGGTTGGGCGAGGTCGACGACGGCGCGGCTGACGGCGGGTTGGGTGAGGTCGAGCGAGGTCAGCGTGGGGAGAGGAGAGGGGATGGGTGAGGGGAACAGAGAGGGAGAGAGGGGAATGGGGATGGGGAACAGGCCGGCGTGGGGAGGGGATAGCTGAGGGGTAGAGGTAGAGGGGACGGGGGAGAGGGATGATTTGTCCCATCCTCTCTCTCTCTCTCTCTCTCTCTCTCTCAGCTGAATCGGGTGGGCGGGAATTTTGAGCGGGAATCAAATTTTGGACGGGAATCTTGATGTTTTAGATGGAATCTGGATCGTTGGATGTGTTTGGAGATGAATCTGGACCGCTCTTTATGTCTTACAGTTGAGACATTTCAAAAACCGCTCTTCTTTATATATAATATATATATATATATATATATACTATTATTTTTTCAAATTGTTGCAAATCTAACATACCTTAAGGAAAATGCCACCATATATAACAATCACGGAATGCGGAGCATTGCGATATTTTGAATAGTAGAGGAGGAGTATGGTATATATTTTAATTCTTTTATCATGAATCTCAATTATATATCTTTTCTTACAAGATAATTACCAAACTGAAATCAAGATTAAATTTTCTCAATTGCAGAAAACAGGGAATGAGACTCTTAGGTGTTGTTTGGTTTTGGAAAATGTTTCCGTTTTCATTTTCTATTTTCTGTTTTCATTTTCTGAAAATGAAAATATGAAATGTTAAAAAACTATTTTCTGAAAATAAAAAACATAACAATGTGTTTGATTTGTAACTATGGTTTTTGTTTTCAATGACTTTAATTTTGTAATTTAGTTATCATTATTTATTTTATATTTATGTATTCTATAGATCATTAATATATGAGTTTTACATCTTTTTTTAATTACTAATTTGAAGCTATAGAATCTCATAATTTTTTTAATATAAGTATAACTATTATATAAGACTAGTACTCACCTGTGCCCCTGTCACAGTTTTTAGTTATTGCTAATATAAAATTTTAACAAACTCCCTGTAGTTTGTCTGGTTAGATGGCTGGGTTGACCCGTAGGTGGTCCAGGGTTCGAAGGTTGTCATAGCTTTTTGTTCACTGCCACCATAAAACATAGCCAATAAAACTTAGGGTATATAAAATAATAATAAATAATATAAGTCTTAGCATTAGCATAAGATAATATTAATAGAACTTAGGTTGATATGAATTAATGCAGCTTTGTATAAAGCAAACTTTGGGAATATATATAAAGAAACTTAGGGGATATGAATTAATGCAGGTTAACCGAAACTGCTCCTTATAAGGTTGATAATGTGGGTTGTCATGGTTTGTCCTACGTGGATAATCAAGCTATTATTTAATTCAGTTTCAAAATTAAATTAGAGGGTTAGTTAGTCACCTATTTAGAAGGACGGTAGTTATTAAAACTGCCCGTTTGAAAATTTAGAATAATAAATTATTAGAGGCTTCAATTAACCACATTTCAGTTAGCCACATACTAAAACTGCATGTTTAAAAATTTAGGAAAATAATGTTTCATAGAGAGGGGGCAGTAGAGGTGGGTGGTTAGAGGGTAGTGGAGTTGGGTGGTTACCCGTGCCAGGTGGCACAGGCTCACCTAGTAGTCATATATTTTGCAGCTTTTAACAACAACCACTCATTCATTTTTTCTAAAATTTTAAAAATTTTACCCTCTTCCCCGCCGCTCTGATCCCCCCTCCAAGCAAGCCAGCAATCTCCTCCTCTTCCTGCCTCCCATCCGAAATCTCCTCCACGGCTCCACCTCCTCCATGAACACCTTCAAACAGAGCTCTACCTCTTCCAACCATGCTGCTCTGTCAAACGGGTTGTGCCACGCACCACCAGAAGCCCAGCACCACCAGCGCCACGCCCTCCTCCTCGTCGAAGAGCTTACCCCTGAAGAAGGTCCCCGGAGACTACGGTCTCCCCATCGTCGGGCCGATCTGAGACCGGCTAGACTACTTCCAAGGCTGGGGTGAGTTCTTCACATCTCGGATTCATATCTATGGCTCGATGGTGATCCACGTCAACATGCCTCTAGGCCCCTTCGTTGCTCCAGAACCCCGCGTCATTGCCCTCCTCGACGGTGCCAGCTTCCCGGTCCTCTTCGACACCAACCTTGTCAAGACGTAGGACCTCTTCACCGGCACCTTCACCCCCTCCACCGAGCTCACCGGCGGCTAGTGCATCCTGGTGGCATGAACGACGAAGAGGTGGTGGCGGGCTTGATGGCGATGAGGGTGGCCGGAGTTGGGAGATTGGTTGCCGGCGGATGGAGCTCCGGCGACGAGTGTTGAGACTTTCAAGTGATCCTCGCGAGAGAACCCGTTGGGAGGAGAAGAAGGCTTCGATCCCGATCCATTTGAGAAAATGAATATTTTCTGAAAAACAGTGTTTTCCTTTTCCAGAAAATGTGTTCAAAGATGGCAAACCAAACATGATTTCAGATCCATTTTTTGTTTTCTTGAAAATGAAAACAGAAAATGGCTAAACCAAATAGGGCCTTAATTCCCACTAATATAAGAATAAAAAACTATTTTTGCCAACAACAGGGCCATGGTGGTTAAAACACGGGGTTGCAAAAAAACAAAACCGACTTAGCATGTCAAGTCAGATGTGTTGGGGATTTCAGGGCTCCAATGATACCGTGGGCTCACTAGATACGACCAAGATGTCGCAGCAGAAGAGATACAATCAAACCAAAGAGACAAGATAAGAGATTTACGTGAAAAACCTCACAGCAATAACGGAAAGGAAAACCCACGAACGACAGAGGAACAAGATCCATTATAAAGGAGGGATATAGAAAATTACAGTTGTTTGTTAGAGATGATGACCGTCTCTTTAGCATCTCAAGAAGTGCTCTCTCTCATGCTTGTTGAACTCTCACCAAACCATGACCGTCATAAATAATGGCATACACAAAAATTCTAGGTCTACTCCCTTATATAGTTTATTACATCAAGTCTAATAAGAAACTAAGCCTAAGTTGGTTAAAGCAATGTTTGACTCCAACTTAAGCCCAATCTTGAACTGCAGCCTTGATACATACGTGAGCATCATTGAATGGGGTTGGGACCCGCTCCCAATAGCTCTAGTGGAAATCCTATCCGCGTAGAATGCGTCATGAGATCAGCGCCTGACGCGCCGCTCCCTATTGCTCGCCAAAATCGCTCGCATGTGCACCGCGCCCCGCGATCTCGACTTGATCTTTTTCAACTTCTTCCTCATGCCGCCGTCGATCCTCATGGGAGGAAAAATCCAGGATGAATGATGCCACGTGCCATTGTCTGCCCAACCGAGATAGCTGTTTCCCAACAAGTGATGAGTTCACACGTCGTATAAATCTAGATAAAAAGTTGTTGTTAATTAGTCAGCTTATCCTAGTCGGCAAAGTGCCACCCTCTATGCTATTTTTGCCGGCCAGTTTTAGGCTAAGGGGCCGCACTTATGTCCAGCGCAATGGCGCGTGCACCGCGCTCGAATGGGATGGGAGTTATTTTGGATGTCTCCGTCCTCCTCCGCGCCAATCATGACCTGCAGGCTTCCCCTGCCAGCCTCCAGCATCCTCCTCCACCGGCTCAGCTCCAACCCCAGCGACTCAATGTGTGGCTCCTCTTTCGCCGCCGTATCCCCGGCCTGCTCACCCTTGCTTCATACTAGCTCCCATGGTCCTGCCCAGTCCTTTGCCCACCTCGCCTCCTCATTTTCACTGTTTGGTTTGCTATGTGGTTTTAGGCAACACATTTTATCTCCAAGTTATACAGACATGTTGCAGCTTTGGACTGAATTAACCTGAGCAGTGAGCACCATGCCGGATGAGATTGCTGAATGGTGCTGGCAGATTGGGTAATGACTAATGAGCCTGTTTGGACTTTGGAGTGTAGAGGAAGACTCTGAGGCTTTGGGTTGGTTGCTCTAAATCTTTCTGATATTTGGAATCAACTTTAAAAAAAAAAATTGAGCACTATTTTATCATTTGACAGGTTAATCATATGCGTATCTGTAGTGCACACCTTAATTAATGCCATCCATACTCGAGTAAGTTTTGCAATTTTCACATCAGAATTCTTTTCTTGGGCCGGGTCTGGCCGGCCCATATCGAATCTTAACAATTCAATTAGGGCCAGAATTGGGCTGGCTGGCTGATTTGAACTTAAAGCCCAGGCATTAACGAATGCCCAACAGATGAAGATTGTGATCGGGGTCCAAATTGACCGGAAGCTAGGTGTCGGGTCCGGCCCGCAATAGTCAATCACAGCCGTCAGATTTTGAATCGGCGAACGATCTGACAGTTGGGATGGAATATGGAATTCCAGCTTCCGCACGCCACCAACGGCCATCTTCGTCACCGCCAACGTCTATAAATAAGGCCCCTCTGGCCACTTTAACGTTTTGGATTTCGAACGGGCGAGAGCGGGAGACAGGCCGCGGCCTCGGCGAATATTGCTCTAAACCCTAGCCCATGTGTTCGCGGCGCTATTCTTGGCTTCCGAGATGCCCTAACGTGGCCTGAGATCGAGTTAATTTCTAAGCTGGATATTGGCTTCGATGAGCTCAGGGATGCCGTGGCTCGGATCAGCGAGATTGCTTGTCCTACATACCAAACCGTGAGAACGAAACGTTCTTGATTCTTGATACTTAAACGAGTCTTATAGGTTTTTCATTCATCAGGGATTGAGACAGGTGTGGCTGTTGCTCTAGGCATTAACACTCTTGAAGGATCGGGTGAGGAATGAATGCTTTGGAGGCCATCTCCCAACGCGTTTGAGAGGTCTTGAACTCTTGATGATGCTTTGTGCGGTGGAATACCTTTTGGTGCTTTGATGGAGTTGGTCGGCCCATCAGGGATAGGTGAAACCCAAGTAAGTGGTTCTTTATCAACCATGATACTATTAGGGGATGATGTATGGTCGATTTGTGAGATGTGATGAGATCAGGGTATAAATCTAAGAAGCAGCAGAGAGGGTATAAATCATTCTACTTTGATTATTTTCTAACCACTCATAGTACACCTTTCCATCTCGATATTGACCAATTTTGTGATATATTGATGAGATCCGGATCAAACTTTTCAGAGTCTAAAAATCTCCATATCCCAAAGATTAGGGATTTGGGAGAGAACCCTTGTTCTTGTTACCCTCCTTCATCTTGACAGTGGATTGATCGCCGTGCGGCCCGCGGATGTAGGCTATTGCCGAAACACGTAAATCATCGTGTTTTTTGGTGTGCTCTCTACTTTTCTCTCCCTCTATTTTTTTTTATTACTGTTTGGATTTGTTGGTTAGGTATTTTCTTCTCGATTGTTGGTGTATTTTAGCATCAGGTGTGCCTTCTGGCGCAACAGTTCTCTCATGCTTTTTGTTCACTTGGTCTCATATATTCTCTTTCACTCTCTCTCTCTATATATATTACTATTTTGGTGGTTGAGCTTGTAATACTTATTGGAGTTGGCTCAACTTAAACATACCAGGTCGGGTTTGGGTTTTAATTGAGTCCACTTGTAGCTCATGTTATATAAGGACCCTCTTTAGAGAGAAAAAGAGTTCTCATTATTCTCATCGTTTGTACGAGAGGGAGAGATTGAGAAGGAAGACCTAGGTTTTAGAGGAAGCTTAGTAGAGATTGAGAGAGGGTGTTCTTGAGTCTTGTATGGTTGGAGGAGAAGAGCTGAAGAGGGAAGTGGTGTATTGCCTTATTCTCTTGCCTCATCATAGTGAAGAAATACCGAACTCAACTCAATCCGTGGATGTAGCCCGTTTGGGGTGAACCACGTAAATTCTTTCTCTTGTGTGTGATTGCTTGTTATTGTTAATCTATTTGCAGTTGTGGGTCTTCTTTCATTATTTATCCATCAAGAACAAGGTTTTTCGGTAGTTGCTCTTAAGGTGTTTGATAGAATTCCTTAGTGAGGTGTTCACATTGAGTGATTACAATACTTACTAACTTTCCTATTTTTGTTGTTGATTTGATAAGTTTTTGTGTCTTTTAAATCATTCTATTAAATGGGGATTTTGATTTCTGAACCTGTATGTGATCCTTTTTGTAGTGAGCTATACGTTTTCATTCTTTGTTGCATTCTTTCTGGCCATTGATGTTTCATATCTATAGGTTAGGATAACCAGGAATACTTTTGAAAAAAGAGTTGAAATTGTTGTTCAATCTATTGATATGGTTCAATATATACATGTGTGCATATGTGGTATGTTGTACCATAGGAAGAAGATTAGAAGATATACAAGTAACACCCCTCCTCAAACTCAAGGTAGATCAAACACCGAGAGTTTTCCTATAAGATGTCTAAATTTAGGAGTAGGATAAGACTTCGTAAAGAAGTCGACAAGCTGCTCGGTAAAAGGCACATGGGGGATGAGAACAGTGCCAGTCTGAAGATGCTGACGAACAAAGTGACAATCGAGCTCTATATGCTTCGTCCGCTCATGAAATACATGATTGTTGGCAATCTGCATAGCACTGCGGTTATTGCAGTAGAGTGAAGTAGGTCTCGAGGAAGAGACACCAAGATCGCAAAGGAGTTGCCGAAGATGAACGATCTCCTTTGTAGTGGTAGACATGGCACGATACTCAGCCTCAAACTAGAAAGAGAGACAACATTTTATTTCTTACTCCGCCAAGAAACAAGAGCGTCTCCAAAAAATATACAAAAGCCAGTAGTTGAGCGTCTAGTCGTAGGATCACCGGCCCAATCCGCATCAGAATAAGCACGAAATATGAGATCAGAGCTGGAGGGCATAAGAAGAGACCGAGTGGTGGTACCTTGAAGAAAACGAAGTATCCGAAGAAGAGCAACATAGTGAGTAGAGTGTATTGCGGTGACAAACTGACTCACGATGCTGACGGCATGAGAGATATATGGTCTGGTGATACACAGGTAAACAAGCTGCCCAACTAGCTGTCTGTAGCTCTTGGGATCCGAGAGAGGCTCACTATCAGTAGAACGGAGGCGAACATGGAGCTCAAGATGAGTGTCTACAATGCGATCATCCGAGATAGCTGCTCGACTAAGGATGTCAGATATGTAGCGCTGCTGAGAAAGTAAGATCCCACATTCGCCTTGAGCAATCTTCAGTCCCAAAAAGTAGCGTAGAGGACCTAAATCTTTCATCTGAAACTGACTCCGAAGATGAGCTTGAAGAGACGTAATAACAGCAGAGTCATCTCCAGTGATAATCATATCATCAACATAGAGGAGGAGAATCGCTTGCCCCTGCGAGAAGGACCGCACAAACAGATAGTGGTCTTGAGCACTTTGAACAAAACCGACCTCTGTGACAGAACTGTGAAAACGATCAAACCAGGCGCGAGGAGCCTGTATGAGTCCATAGATGGCATGGCGAAGACGACAAGTATGACCAATTGGAGCAGAGAGACCTGGAGGTGGATGCATGTAGACAACCCCTGAGAGATCTCCGTGAAGAAATGCATTCTTCACATCCATATGAAGAAGAGGCCAGTGTCGAGCTACAGCAACTGCAAGGAGAGTACGAATAGTGGTCATCTGAGCAACAAGAGCAAATGTCTCCTAATAATCAATGTCATACTTCTGAGTAAAACCACGAGCAACTAATCGGGCCTTATGCCGCTCAATAGAGCCATCAGATCGCCGCTTGACCTTGAAGACCCATTTGCAGCTAACATGCTCAATCCCAGGAGGAAGAGGAACAAGATCCCAGGTGCGAGTATGAGCGAAAGCGTTGAGCTCCTCTGCTATAGCCTCATGTCACTGTGGAAACTGAGCTGCCTCGCGATAAGATCGGGGCTCCTGATCAAGATGAATGGCAGATAGAAAGGCACGAAACTCAGGAGAATATGAGGCAATAGATGACCAACCATATCTGCGGGGAGGGTGATGAACTCACTGAGGATACCGAGGAGGAGGTGTAGAGATTGTAGTAGACGGTGAAGAGGCAACCAACGGAGAGCGCAGAAGATCCACAGCAGAGGAAGTGTCATTGGTCGTAGGTTGGGGAAGAGGAGAGGCCAGAAGGGATGAGAGAGTGGAGGTAGGGGTCGATGGGACTAACGGATAGGATGGAATAGGATAGGGAGATAAGGAAGGATGGGGAATGGAGGTAGATGCTGAAGGCGAGACAGATAAAGGTTGAAGAAAAGTGAGATCTTGCAAGACAGAAGAATAATAAGGAACATCCTCGAGAAAGAACACACGGTGAGAAATGCGAAGACATCGTGTCACGGGATCATAACAACGATAGCCCTTGTGTTCAGAGCTAAGGCCTAGTAGAACATATCGGACCGACCAAGCAGATAATTTGGTCTGCTCGTGAGGAGGAACCAACACAAAGCACGTACAACCAAAGACTCGGAGGGGACGATAGTCGAGGGACTGGAGTAAAGACGCTCATAAGGAGAGACACCCGAAAGAAGAGCAGAGGGAATGAGTTTAATAAGATGAACATAAGTAAGAAGTGCATCAGTCCAGAAAGTGCAAAGAACCTGAGAAGAGAGGAGAAGGGCTCGAGTAGTCTCCAGTATGTGTCGATGCTTACGCTCAGCGATGCCATTTTGCTCATGGGTGTAGGGACAAGACTATTGGAAAACCGTCCCATGAGACTGGAAGATAGATCGCATCTGAGAGGAGGTGTACTCACGATCACAGTTAGAGCGAAAAACCTGAATACGCTGGTGAAACTGGGTTTGAACTACAGCAGTGAAGTGCTGATAAATCTGAGGAAGCTTAGATCGATGACGCAGAAGATAAACCCAGGTAAAACGAGAATAATCATCTATAAAATCGATATAATAAAGATAGCCACACATAGATGAGACGAGAGCGGGGCCCCAAATGTCTGAATGTACTAAAGCAAAAGGGGTATAAGATTGAGTAGTGTGCGGAGGAAAGGGTTGAGCTACAAATTTAGCAAGTTTACAGTCAAAACAAAAGGAGAGAGGTACATGTACTAGAATCCAAAACACATGACCTAAAGAGACTATGAAGGCGCTCCTCTGACAGATGACCTTGTCGACGATGCCAGAGATTAGCAAAAGAAAGTGAAGAGGTGGTGAGGGCGATAAGTGATGAGGAGGCAAGGGGTGAGATAGGTAGTGAGAGTCACAACAAATGGTAAAGGCTACCAACCCTACGACCAGCTCCAATCTCCAGGCCTGTAAGTGGATCATCCACAAGACAAGAAAAAGAGGAAAATGTAACAGTGTAGCTCAGATCACAAATACGACTAACAGAAGCAAGATTCATATGCAACATAGGAACATGGAGAACATGAGGGAGGATAATGGGACCATTAGAGAGAGTGTCAGAGTGTAAAACATCTAAACAGTGTCCTTCGGCAGTGTGTATGGCAGGTGAATGCTCAGCAGAAACACATGAAGATATAGAATAATCATATATCATATGAGAAGAAACACCAAAGTCAAGAACCCATATGTGATCAAGAATACCATTCATGCTACCCGTGAGCGTCATAGAACCTTTCAGTTTCTGATGGCTCTTCGTTCAGAGTTTGCTCCTGCCGTTGGTCAGTTGACTCATCGTAACCCGATACCTAGTCTTGAGTTTGTCACTGTTGAGCTCATTGCTGAGGAGACTCGATTGTCGATGGTTGCTACTCCATACCAAATGGTAGCAAGATAGCTCTTGGGGACAGTAGAGTCTGGTGGAGGATCAAGAGCATCCAATGCACACCATAAATCACACATGAGATAATAAAACTGTTGCACCGTCCGATAGCCCTGTCGCGCGGAATGTAACTGAGAGTACAACTGATACTCATGAGCACTACTCGACTGAACAAACTAGCGAGTGAGACGTGACCATATAGTTGCAGCTGTGGAAAGCTCAGCAAGAGCAGGACGGAGGGAGCGATCCACGGAACTACTGAGATAGGCATAGACCCGCAAGTCCCACTCTGACCAAATCTGATGAGGTGATGGAGTAGCAGGTGCGGTCGGTGCTACAGATGTAACGAAGGCCGCAGATGTAATGGAGGACGCTAAGGGTGACGGAGTAGTGGATGGTGGAGGAGCAGTCCCATCAAGATGAGCTAGGAGGCCGTGACTACGAAGCTCGATCCGAACAGTTGCAGACCAAGTAGGCTAATCGTTGGAAGATACAAGCAAGAAGTCGATGGAAGGAGGTCCTTCGCCGTGGTGACAGAGGAAGGGGCAGCCATGTGCAAGAAAGGGGCTGAGAGTGCATTGTGCACGTTGGGGCGCTTGCACTGGGCGCGCTCTTGGCGCTTCCTGGGCGCACGCATCAGTGCAGCTCTGCGTCGAACACTTGGCTACACCCAAAATAATCAAACAGGGAGGTGGTGAAGCACGCAGTCGTGGTCGGGGGCGACTAGAGGACCGTCGTCGGTGTAGGAGGACCTCGTGAGAGGCTGCGACGACGTGAGAGGCTGCGACGACGATGGGAAGGAGCAGAGAAAGGCGCCGGCACCGGATCTAAGAGAGGAGATCGTCAGAGAGGAGCTCGGATCTGAGGCTCTTGGGAGAGAGAGAGCTCGGGGGAGAGGAGCTCTGGCCGGATCTGAGGAGAGAGTGCTCGAAGGAGATAGAGAGGGAGAGGTCTCCGGTCGTCAGCGAGCTCGAGGGAGTCCGAGGGAGAGAGATGGTTCGATCTGAGGCTCGAGGGAGAGAGAGAGCTCTGGCCGGATCTGAGGAGAGGGAGTCGAGGAAGACGGAGAGGGAGAGATCTCTAGTCATCAACGAGCTCGAGGGAGTCTGAGGGAGAGAGATGGTTCGCTGTCGGCGTGATCGATGGCGAGAGAGAGATCGGGGAGAGTGGCAGAGAGGAGGGGAGGCAGACCGCCAGGGGAGGCCGGAGCTCTAGGAGGGGAGGCCGAAGCTCCAGGAGGGGAGGCCGGAGCG
Source organism: Narthecium ossifragum (assembly GCA_963920575.1). Taxonomy (NCBI): domain Eukaryota; kingdom Viridiplantae; phylum Streptophyta; class Magnoliopsida; order Dioscoreales; family Nartheciaceae; genus Narthecium; species Narthecium ossifragum. The sequence goes on from OY986966.1 coordinate 5,946,821, forward strand.
CCGAGAGGCCGGGAGGGGAGGCGGAGCCACGAAGAAGGGGAGAGCATGAGAGAGGTGGCAGCTGTTGGCCCTAAGGGAGAGGATAACCTGGCTTGTTTGATACCATGATAGAAGAGTTGAAATTGTTGTTTAATCTATTGATAGGGTTCAATATATACATGTGTACATATGTGGTATGTTGTACCAAAGGAAGAAGATAAGAAGATATACAACAACAATTTTATTTGCAAAATCAAGTTTCAAGTTCTTGATATATCCAATCGGATTGATTAATTTCGATTTCCTTTGTACAATCACTCAATTTACTTTTTGCATCCATTCTTTAATTTTTTTAGGAGTAAGGGGCCAGAGCTCCCTGATTTTTATATTATTTTGCTAAAAAACCCAGGCAAACTTAATTTGGGGATTTAAGCCAAAATTCGTGTCCAAAAGACCATCCTACCCCCTCTTTTCTCTCTCATCTCTCTCCTCTCTCCAACCCAATTGAGGCCCACCAGGGAGCCGGACACCACCATTACCACGCCACCCGCCTCTGCCGACCACACCATCGATGTGCCGAGCTCCGATCATCCCTCATGTTCACCGGATCTCCACACCACCGTCGTGTTGAGCTCCAACCAGCCCTCATCTTCACCGGATCTCCACGCCGCCGCCATGTTGAGTTCTGACCAATCCCCATATTTGTTGGATCTTCAAAACCGGCCGTCATCTTCGCCAAATGTCCACGCCGGCACCGTCGAGCTTGCCGGATCCGCCGACTCCGTCTCGATCCAACCAGGTGGATGGACTCCCCAACCACCCACGACCTCTCCTCCACTTATCCCAACCTTCGACGAGGCCTATTCACCGGCGATCGACCTAGGGTGGACCTCTGTCATCGGATTTCTCTATCAATTTTCTATTTTCTCTTTTCTCTTTTTTCCTCCGATCCCCCTCCTTCACCGCCATCCTCCCAGCTTCACTTTTCTCTTTTTCATTTTTCTCTTTTCTCTTTTCTACTCTTTACACCATCGGATCCAGCACACAGCGGCTGAGGACGGCGAGGGATTACCGGATTTCGCCAGGAACACATTAAGGAAGAGTCGTGGGGAAACAAGGGGGTCAGATATGGGGATTTAGGAGATCAAGGTGGTCGGGGATTCGACAACTTCTTCCTCCAAACACCACCGTCGGCGACCTCGCTGGATCCGTCGTCTTCTCCGCCCATCACCTCGATCCGACCCAGTGGATGAACTCCCCTATCCTATCATCCATAGCCCCTCCTCCATCGGCTCGGCGCCGATGACCGCCAGAATCTTCTCGTTGTTGATCAAGGCCGGAGCATCCATGGCCGTCATATCCTCCTTGAGAAAAGCGACGAAGGATTTGGATATATCAGCAAAAACGGAAATAAAATCCCACACTAATGGAATACTAACATAGGGGTAATATGGTCATCATATAATCAAAACTAACCATAATTTCCCATTAATGGGTTAATCGACTTAAAAAAGTTATACTTGGGCTATGGGTTAATATGGTTCACTAATTTGGGCTAATCACCAATTTTCTAATTTTTTTAATATGTTTCTACATCTTATCCTTTTTTTCTGATATTACTTTGGTTCCAAAATCACATGGAATTTGGTACATTTTTCTATCAGTCTTTTTGGCTGCAGGATGTTGATATCTTTATTTTTTTACCATTTTTGGACATCTCTTATTTTCTGAATCGAGCTTCTAGAAATTAATACTTTGATATTCTTTCATGGAATGATTTATGCGTTCTTGTAAAGTCTATTAATGTTTTCTGGTATTAAGCTTTATATTCTTATTTACTCATTGTCTTTCTGTGTAATATTATACTTATGACTCAGCATTTCAGAAAATCTTTTAGTTGTGACATAGAATTTTCATGATCTTGATATATCATGTCTGGATAGATTTTCTAGATGGTAATCCCTTGTCATGTTTTGACTGTGTTTTGGTACAAGCTATTAGTTTTTTCTGACATTGAATATTTATTCAATCATCTGATTTCTGTATAGTGTTTGTTCTGTAATCTACATTTTCAAAAATCTTTTAATTTCTAAGACAAACTTGAAAATCTGGATAGATCAAATTTGGATTGATTTATGTGTATATTCTCTGTAATGTCGGTCAATTCAATTTTTTCTCTAAAATCAAAACTGATTTTAAGTTTGTTTAATTTATACTCTTCTTTGATAATTCCTTTCGATTTTTATACAAGACGGAGGCTTATATTCTTCCTTGAATAGCTTCTTCTTACTGTAATACATGATCGGAATTCTATCACTGAAATTTGTTGCGAGTTTCACAACTGAGCTTTCTAACATCTTGAATCATCAGTCTATCATTTGTCCAGGAAATCTAACTTATTTTCAAGGTCACTTTCTTTTCATTGATCATACAGCTTGGAATGAGTTTCTATTGAGTGGATCATCTGTGCTTTCATTAAGGCTCGAGTCTAAATTGATTTAATCTGATCGTCATATTTAATTCCTTAGCTTTTCTTTTCTGAACTCCTACAAAAGACATTCAGACATTAATACCCCATTCAAGCACAAGATCAATGATTGACCTCTACTCTACAAATTTGATATAAATTGTGTAGAACATAAAACGTGCAAAATATACCATAATGCTGACTAGTCAACTCCCTAACAATATGAGTGATTTCCCTGTACTCAACTTCTGCATTCAATCGATGTGACCATTATCTGCTTCTTACTTCTTTAAGTGATCAAATTTTCAATCACGAATGTACTATATCATGTAGTGGACCTTCTTTTAAACTCCGTAGCTCTCCTTTAACCAAAATTAGATAAGGCGACATCCACTAGGCTTGGCCATTTGTTCTATCTATGTGCTTAAACACTTAGAACGTGTACTTGGCATTGGCCCTGAGAAGTACCTATTTGCTATACATTCTAAATTCAGTTGCATACAACCTTTATTTGGTTTGGTTTTTCATACATCTTTTGGCTTTAGTTTATTCGACATGATTTCTTGACAATTTTTGTTTTTTTGGTTTTATTTTTGCCTAAAGCTCTCTCTGTTAGCAGCATTGCCTGCTTGTTATGGAGGCTTAAATGGCCGTGTCATTTATATTGATACGGAATCGAAGTTTAGTTCAAAAAGGTATATTTCTTCCTAGCCATCTGTCAAGATTTGATTATTCTTTTCATGCATTTATTAATGATGTATATGACAGTTTGATAGAGATAGGAGAAAGTAGTTTCCCTGATGTTTTTCAGTCAGATGGAATGGCAGATGAGGTATAATTTTTCCTACTTGTTTTCTATTTTAACACTTGAAAAGGGTTGGTTATAACATTAAGAAGGCTTGCTATTTTAGCGAGTGGTGATTGAATGCACAATTTATACACTTCATCTGTGTTTGGAACATTAGACAACCTTGGTCAAGAATGATGTTTGCTGTGGAAGTTTTGTTTCTGATCATTTGCAATTAACAAGAACTTTCCTGGTCTACAAGGGTTTGCATTATTATTATTAGTATTATGTTTCTTTCTTTTTTTGCAGATGGGGTTGATAGGATTGTCATTCTGTGACCAGTATCATTTGCTGAGCTCACAGAAAGGTTTGTGGGCTTTGTGAGCACATTCACCATGGAGCAAATGGCATCTTACAATTGATCCTGGATGCATAATTGGAAGCATTATTGTCAGTGCAGTTGCATATTTGAGATGTAGTGATGCACATTTTAGACACATGTGAACTGGTGGGAAATGAAAATTTTGGTAGTAATTTCATGATGGTTATTCAATGAAAGATACTTTAGCTTGTTATCTTGTTCTGCTCTTTTTCTGTACGCACAAGCTTATTCAGCATGCAGTTCATGGACTAATTTTCCCATAGATACTTTCTGACTAAAGGAGATTATGAGAGACTATAGGCAGCTTGCACTGGTATACCATAACCTCATATGTGATTATTGTATGATGATTTTCATGCTTGATAAAAGGACTTTTAATTCATCTGTAGATCCACATATGCATGGTTTAGCTTGCCAGTGTATTTGCTTTAAATGCTGTAGAATGTCTATGGATCCATCATCCAGGCTCATACCGCCATAAGGCAAAAGTGGGTACATTTGTGCAATACAGATAATTATCATAAGGACTTATTGCTTATATAAGGCAATTGGATACGCTGTACCCTCACTCATGTAGTAGTAATAACTGCCTAATTCACAGTTTTCCATCTATTTCTTTATTAGTGTCGTTATAGTAGTTCTCACTATCTTTTTAATCTCCTTGAATATGTTCCTATTGTTGCAGATTTGCCAGTCATACTTATTTTTCTACATTATGTACTTGGAAGATTATATGATTTCATTACACTTTGCATTCAGCTTGCAACAAATTAAGCTGTCACTCCTGCAACACGATGTCAACTTGCTTGTTATTGATGACATGGCTTCTCTTAACTCAGGGCGAGGGTGGTAGTTATTGTCTTCCTCTTTAGAAGTACCATCAACCTCACTTGCTAAACATGCTAGTAGGAGGAACATTTACATTGTAGGACTACTTTTATTGATATAGAAATATATTCCTCTCATGTACCTAGACAACCAAGGGAGACAGGAGGAGGTGGAAATTATTCTAAGCTACATTCATGGGGATCAACTATATCTTTCTTAAGTAAGAAGATTGTCAGTTAGTTTCAGTTCTGAAACATCATAGTTTGATGTGGATGTTTATTGCCACTTAATTATTCAAATATCAACAGTCCTAACCTAGGATAAAGAACTTAACCTTAGGGTAACCTGCAGCTATTGACTTCCTGAGAATTACATGTAATATATAGATCACTGGCTGAATTTTTCCGGGTTCCTATCCTAGTGACGAACCAAGTACGAGGCCACAGCAATGGAATGCTCCACCATCTGTTTCAAGGTTGGATCTTACAATTGAACTTGATAGGGCTCCTTATTTGCGAGCTAGCAGAGCTCATTCCTGAAAACAATGAATTATGCTGTACGAATTCTTTGATTATTTTACAGGCCAGAAAAAGGTTGAAGGTATATTCCCTGAAAGGCTCGAGACCCATCTCATTGGAGCTTTAGGGGTCCAGTGGGCTCATGCTGTAACTACTCGCCTTGTCTTTGAGGCTCACGCAGGTTCATAGATGTCTCTCTCCTGAATAAAAGTAGATATCACTGTTAGCTAGAAAAGCATGTGAATTATGCTAAAAAAAAAAGGAGTTGCCAATATGTTTAGACGATTCTTTGGGTACGACTAAAGGGAAAAAAGGTGAGATTTGTCATTTAGTCCTTTATAACACCCAAACTTGTCATTTGATCCCCTATATAAGATCATAGGTTTTTTAGTAGGGTGCGGCTATCTACGCCACCATTTGGACTCAACACACCACACTTCAGCATTTTTTTCATTTAAAAAAAAATAAAAAAATGAAAAAAAACCCTAAACTACCCTCATCCCCTACCTCCCCCTCTCCCTCACCTCCTCCCCCATCCCACCCTCACCTCCTCCACCACCCCCCACCACGCCGGCAGCCACCGCCGACCCGCCGTCGCCTCCCCACCCTGGCGGCCGCAGCCCACGCCCGGGAGGGAGGGAGAGAGAGAAGAGGGAGGCCGGAGAGGGGAGGGAAAAGGGAAGAGGGAGAGGGAGGCCGGAGACGGGAGGGAAGAAGGGGAGAGGGAGGCCGGAGACGGGAGAGGGAGGCCGGAGAGGGGAGGGAAGAAGGGGAGAGGGAGAGGGGTGGTCGCCGCACATGCCCGCTCGGCCTCCAACCGCCCGCCGTCGCCTATGCCCGCTTGGCCTCCCTCTCCCTCTTCCCTCCCCTCTCTCGGCCTCCCTC
>OY986966.1:5952866-6100366 GCA_963920575.1 Narthecium ossifragum
CTCCGGCCTCCCTCTCCCTCTTCCCTCCCCTCTCTGGCCTCCCGCGCCGAACTCCCTCTTCTCTCCCTCCCTCCCTCCCGCGGGCGGCGGCGAGGCGACGGCGGGCCGGCGGTGGTTGCCGGCGTGGTGGGGGGTGAGGGCTGGTGGAGGAGGTGAGGGTGGGATGGGGGAGGAGGTGAGGGAGAGGGGGAGGTAGGGGATGAGGGTAGTTTAGGGTTTTTTCCATTTTCTTATTTATTTTTTTTTTAAATGAAAAAAATGCTGAAGTGTGGTGTGTTGAGTCCAAATGGTGGTGTAGATAGCCGCACCCTTTTTAGTACCACTTTAGGGAAAAAAAGACCATACTATCCTTATATGTATTTTTATATATATCACCCCCCCCCCCCTCCCACACCAGGCATCCCCGTCCCGCACCGCACGTCTTCACGCCCCGCCATCAATCTGGCCTCCCCCGTCGCCGATCCGGGCTCCCCCGTCACCGATCCGGGCTCCCCCGTCGCCGATCCGGGCTCTCCCATCGCCGATCCGGGCTCCCCCATTTCCGATCCAGGCTCCCCCATCGCCGATCCGGCCTCCCACGTCGCCGATCCGGCCTCCCCCGTCACCGATCCGAGCTTCCCGTCGCTGATCCGCCTCCCCCGTCGTCGATTCGCCTCCCCCATCATCGATCCGACCTCCCCCATCGCCGATCCACCTCCCCCGTCGCCGATCCGACCTCCCCCCATCACCGATCCGGGCTCCCCCGTCGTCGATCCGCCTCCCCCGTCGTCGATCCGCCTCCCCCGTCGCCGATCCGACCTCCCCCATCGCCGATCCGGCTCCCCTGTCTCCGATCCGGCCTTCCTCGTCGCCGATCTGCCTCCCCTATCGCTGATCCGGGCTCCCACGTCACTGTTCCGGGCTCCCCGTCCAGCCGAACGTACCAGGAGTTCGACGCCGTCCTGTTGCTATCGGCGGAGGGGGAGAGCTTTTCGATTTTGTGGTTTTTTTTTTGTGGTATGTTTTAAATTTTGTGGTACCTTTTCTATTTTGTTGCAGTAACTTTTCAAATTTTTGTGATAACTTTTCAATTTTTTGTGGTAACTTTTCAAAAATTTTGTGATACCTTTTCATTTTTTTGTGGTAACCTTTCAATTTCATTTTAGTAACTATAAAAAAAAGAATGGAAAAAAACTGAAAAGAAACCACCAATCAAATGGTATTTAAGTGCTAAATAAATGGTAGTCACTAGACTAAAAAAAAAGAAATGAAAAGTAACTAAAAAATGGAAAGTAACATAGCGTCGTCCGTCGCGGAGTGCGCTGTCGTCCAATCGCGATACGAACTCGTCGTCCGATCCCCCGAAGATCCCGATCCCGAGTTCACCGTCCCGATCCTGATCTCATCGTCTCGATCCCGTACTCGCCGATCCCGAGATGGTCGTCGCCAGTCCTTGCTATCCCCATCGCGATGGTCGTGACGTCCTTCGGGGACGACGACCCAGCAAAGGAGTGAGGGGATGGAATATGGGTAGAAAATCATGACAAAATGCTTGAATATAGAAAAATGTTGATTTTTTAAATATTTTTAATCACTTTTCAAATTTTTTCCAATTTTTGTGGGGGAAATTCAATTTCCAATATTTTTGTAGTTACTTTTTAATATTTGTAGTCACTTTTTAAATTTTTTTTAAATTTTGTTGAAAAGTAATTTGGTGGAAAGTAACTTATAATATGGTAGTTATTTTTCAATTTGGGAAAAGACGGTAGTCACTTTCCACAAATAATAGCTGAAAAAAGAGTGGCGGCCCTTTCTCCACAGTAGTTACTTTTCAAAAAAATAGGGCTGACTTCAGTGGTAGTTACTTTCTACAATGCTGATGGTAGTTACTTTTCACAATTTTATTAGTTATTTTCCACGGTAGTTACTTTTCATAAAAAAATAAGTGCAAAAATTGCTAAAATAAGGAAACTATGGAGAAAATCAAGGAATTAGTAGGGAAATTTCATTTTGCATTTTTTAAAATGATAAATAACTTTACTTTTTACCATACTTACTTTCCGCGATAATTACTTTTCGCGGTAATTACTTTCCACGGTGGTTACTTTTCACCAATAATATGTGAAAAAATCAACTAAAATAAGGAAAATATGAAATAAATGAAGAAAAAATTTGAGGGCCCCTTCTCTACGGTAGTTACTTTTCAAAAAAATAAGACTGGCATAATTGATAGTTACTTTCCACGGTGATTACTTTTTTTTCCAATTTTTGTAGGGGAATTCACTTTTCAATATTTGTAATTACTTTTCAGTATTTGTAATTACATTCCAATATTCGTAGTCACTTTTGGTTTTTGGAAAAATATGTGCAAAAATCAGCTTAAATAATGCTGGTAGTTACTTTTCAATATTTGTAGTTACTTTCCAATATTTGTAGTCAATTTTCAATTTTGGGGAAATATGTGCAAAAATAATCTAAAAAAATGTTGGTTGTTACTTTTCAATATTTCTAGTCACTTTTCAGTATTTTTAATTTCATTCCAATATTTGTAGTCAATTTTCAATTTTGGGGAAGTATGTGCAAAAATAATCTAAAAAAATGTTGGTTGTTACTTTTCAATATTTCTAGTCACTTTTCAGTATTTTTAATTTCATTCCAATATTCGTAGTCACTTTTCAATTTTGGGAAAATTTGTGCAAAAATCAGCTAAAAAAATGCTTGTAGTTACTTTTCAATATCTGTAGTTACTTTCCAATATTTTTAGTCACTTTTCAATTTGACGAAATATGTGCAAAAATAATCTAAAAAATGCTGGTAGTTACTTTTCAATATTTGTTGTTACTTTTCAGTATTTGTAATTACATTTCAATATTCGTAGTCACTTTTCAATTTTGAGAAAATATGTGCAAAAATCAGCTAAAATAATGCTGGTAGTTACTTTTCAATATTTGTAATTATTTTCCAATATTTGGAGTCACTTTTCCATTTTGGAAAAATATGTGCAAAATTAATCTTAAAATATGCTGGTAGTTACTTTTCAATATTGGGAAAATATGGTAGTTACTTTTTAATTTGGAAAAATATGATAGTTACTTGTCAATTTTTCAAAGAGACTAAACAACAATTATCCTACCATTTTTCCTACCTTTTTTCCCTATTTTCATCATTTTCCCCTATAGGTCGCCTACCCTTTTTCCTATTTGGATTTTTCCAATATAAAATCCAAGCTCCATCCCATCTCCATCCCGATATCGCGTCCCGATCTCTCCATCCCGATCTTGCCGTCCCACCTCCATCCCAGCTCCATCCGAGCTCGCCGTGGATCCATCCCAACATCACTGTCCTGATCTCACCATCGCCATCCCGACATGGCCGTCCTGGAGATTGGATGAGGTGGTGATGGGTTTACCCACCTCCATCCCAGCTCCATCCGAGCTTGTCGCGGATCCATCCTAGCTCCATCCCGACATCGCCGACCCGATCTCGTCGTCGCAGTTCTGACATCGCCATCCCGTTCTCACCGTCCCACCTCCATCCCAGCTTGCCGTCGTCCGATCCCGAGCGCTCGCCATCAGTCGCCAATTGGCCGATCCCGTCGCGTCGCCTCCTCTTCTTCGCGATGCCATCCGATCCCGTCGGATCCAACGCCAAACCCATCACCACCTCGTCCGATCTCCATCGCCACCCCCATCACCACCTCCGATCCCCATCCCCATCACCACCTCCGACGACCTCCTCCTCCTTCCGACGCCCCCATCACCGACCACCCGACCTCCTTCTCCTTCCCCATCGTGATGCTGTCAGCGGTTCGTTGGATGCTTTGGGGAAGACGAGCCGGCGCTAGGAAGGAGAGAGAGTGAATGATAGAAGGGCATTTTAGACATTAAAATTTACAGCTGGCAAAAAAATGACTAAATGACTTAACAACTCGGTACGAGGACTACACAGCAAATAAGATATCCTAAAGAGACTAAATAACACTTATTTGAAGAAAAAACTTCTTAGCCTTCAACTTATGTTTCTTGTATAGGGCTTGCTTATAGTTTTCAACGTTTTAAGTGTTATATGTGAACAGAAAACCATACCACTACTTATTGATCTAATTTCTTCCTTGCAGAATGAGAAAGATCTGTGTTTATTTATCACTAATGTTCACTTACGCTATAACTGAGCATAACAATAGTTAGCAAGGCAATTTATTCTTAATTATATTTTTTCCTTTAGTCCTTCCGTTTTCTTTTTTTTAGTCTTTTGTTTTCCGGAGTAACTTTTACCCTGTATACTTTGTCACACAAATTCTTCGAAGATGATAGAAATTTCCTTGTCATGCTAAAATGAGACTTGATACAAATTTCTTAAACTTCTTCTTCTATATCTTGAATTACATTGGAATTTCAAATTGATCCATATGTCCAATCAGTTGTCTGGTGCCTTGGAAGTAGTATGGAGTATGATTGGATGCAAATCATGCAAAATGGTTTTTGTGTAACTGGCGAAAGTCAATTGCAATGCAAAAGTTTAGTCATTTTTTGACCTGCTGGGGTTTTGGCAAATGAAATCTTACTAGCCCGGCATGAAATAGGGATTCTTAACGTTGGTTGGGTTGACCAATTGGGCTGCTAGCCCATAGAATGTAAAGAATGATCTCAAGAAAGATGGCCGATTGAATTAGATCGGGCTGCTTATAGGCATATAATATTATAGGCATATAATAAAAACTATAATTAAAAAAAACATAAGATTACAGACATATAATAAAAAACTGTTTATCTAAAAAGTAAAATAAAACTGATAAAAAAAAAAGAGAAATAAAATTAATTAAAAAAATAAAAATAAAAACTGATTAAAAGAAAACAAAACTAATGAAAAAAGAGAGACAAAACTAATAAAAAGAAGGGGAGATACCGGGAGGGGGGGGGGAGGGGCATAAGAGGAAAAGAGAGCGTGGGCCCCGGAGGGGTGAGGGTGGGTGAAGCAGGTCGCAATAATAAGTTTGTTTGTGGTAAGAAAAAGCCTGTGGAACCTATTATTGCTATTCTAGTGTAGGAAAACGGAAAACCTAGGAAAGGAAAGCCAAGCCATGTTTCACATGATAGATCTCCTTTCCCATCCGCTCGATCCCCTTGTCGACCAACTTGCCCTACTCACTTACTCAGTCTGGGCCCACCACACACCCAAATATCACATGGACAGGGTGGACTGGAGTGTACTTTGAGTGCACATCGCATTCACTATTCAGCAGCAACCAAAGATCAACCGTTGGGTGAGGGGAGGAGTTGTACCAGCCGTTTTCTCCCTGCTGCCATTATCCTACATCCATCCATCCATCCACAACTTGGATGGTCCTTGGTCCTGGCTGTCTTTTTAAGCTGTTAACTGAGGCCATTAAAGGAGAGAACCACTTATGGCATAAGTAAGAAAGAATGGCTTAAAATGGCTAGTTAGCTAGTAGTGGCCCACCTGAGGATATAGTTTAGCTCTTCTGTAGTACGCTGTTTGATAAGAAAGAGTGGAAAGGCTGGTGGTCCTATTTCCTTTAAAAGGAAGCTGAAATGATGAGGATTAAGGACTAAGAATGGGTCTTTGCATGTGGTCCAACAAGAGTTACAAGAGGCTGCTGCTTGGATTATTATTTCCACTGATAGCTGCTGGTGTACTGTGACCAGATGCGTACGAGGTTTGCGGTCCGAGAGACAAACGTGGCCTCTTTGCGTCCCTGCATTGGGACGTCCAGGCAGGCCAACAACACCTTTCTCAAGATAAGATTTCTCAGGACCCGGACCAATCCTCCTTATTAGAGTCGCAATTGCCCGCTATAGACCATGTGGTGAGCTATGGGTTTACTAGATGGCTACATGCATGGATTGATGATTTCTAAGTCCTTGGTCAGGTATATATGGCTATCTGAGGATCACATCCAATAGGGCGCCTGACCCAGTGCATGAACATACATTATACAGTATGCAAAACCTCTCAACACAGGTCCACAACCCCGAAACCCAACCCTATATCATGATTAACCTGAATGAATGGGGTCACTGTCAATTTTTTCTTTGATTGATTGATTGATGTGTCTTTATTACATGAGAGCATTCTTCTTTGGTGCCTATGATCTCTCTTTAATTATTAATTGCACCTCACTTGAATTTGGGGGGGAGGTGGACCAGCAAAAGGTTAATTGTGTCACTCCAGTGCACAGCTCCAGCGTCATAAGAAACAAAAACAAAAAAGAAGAAGAAAAGCTCCGACATCAACTAAATTATTATCGTGGAAACCAGCACCTTGGTCATTTCGGCTCCCATTGGCCTTCCTATATAACCTATGTTATTAGCTCAAAACCTAATCCATCACGACGTGGACCCCCTTTAGCTTTATACCTTAATTTGTTTCCATGTCTTCGCTTTTTCTTTTTCTTTATTTCCTTTGGTCGTTAGAAAACATTCACTTCTAACCAACCAGTATTTGCTAGTCTGGTCTACTGGTTGGTGAGAATAAATATGCCAATGCGACGTTGAATTTAACTGAGGGGATCCGATTCCAAACACTAAACTCCAACAGAACAAAAGCAAGAGCAAAAACAAGGAATTTATCAGATGAGAGCATCAAGGGAGCAATAAAAGAGAGACTTTGGAGTCAAACTTAACGCTCAAATTCAAGGCATTTCCTGCACAAAAAAGATAGCAACTTCAACAAATTAAGCTTTCATGCGACTATTTCGGTTTGGACCTATGATTAGTTGGGTCAATTTCTACCAAATAGAATTCTACATGATTATTGCGGATTAGGCCTACTAGTTTAAGGCCACTACTACACCTGACCATCGTTCCTTCATTGCACTGCAGACATTAAAGACCATCTTAAGATGGCGACAGACCAGCCAATTGATACATCCAATGAAACCTGAAGTTCACAACATCAGACAAACCAAGTTGGAACTTTTCCAAGGAAGCCCAGACCGGCCCGGTCCAAGGGCCACCTACTATTTGGACACCCCTTAAACTCGAGGACCATCATTCAATGTCCGACATTTGCCCGGCCAGGGTCGGAATTTTTTTTTTGTTTTTAACCTTTTTGCCCGGCCAGGGTCGATTTTTTTTTTTTCACCCGATTAGGGTCGATTTTTTTTCCTTTCTTTTTAACAGCGTCAGTGAAGAGACATGCTTCTCCCATCCCCTTGACACACCCTCCTCCGGCTCACAAAACTAATAAAAAAATAAAATAAAAATAAAAATAAAACAAAACTGAAAAAAAAAGAAATAAAACAAAATTGAAAAAAAGACAAAAAATAAAGAAAATCACAAAAAAAAAAAAAGTCTGGGCCGTCAAACACCATTAGAACGAGTCACAAAAAACCGGTTGACACGCACGTAATCGATTTTCACCCATTCTCCGTGAGCTTCCTAACAATGATACCCCCGTGAGCGAATCTGGGCTTCGAGGGACATGACAACGGTGCGCTTGAGTTGCCAATCTGGAGGGGTCTTAGAGGTGGCCACGGCGAGCAGCTGCCATCCTTTTAATCAGGCAAGGCCTTTAAGTGCCAGTGTAGGGGGAGCAGAGGGTGAGATGACGACGATCCATCGCTCGGCGCAGAAAAAGGCCAATGGGTCTACGGCGAGAGGGCGAAGAGGCGGGATCGAGGACCAGAAGATCTTAGGCTAAGGGAGGCAAGATTGCTCGGAGGGGATGGAGTGGGTGTGCTCGAAACAAATGAGGGTGGCGGTGTCCCCGGTGTTGGGGAGGAGGATGACAATGATGACCAGGACAAAAATGAAGGCAATCTTGTACACATCCTTAGAGGCCCAAGAGGAAAAATCCAGGTTTTTCCTCAGTGATGAGTCGATCGATTAGCTATTGGCGGTGGCGATTGGAGGGCTTGGAGTGGAGGTGAGCAATCTTGGACCATCATCGTTGCTGCTCATGAAGTGAGCTTCAAGAATGATGGGAGGAGGTGATGATGGAGGGGGCCTAATCAGAGATGGAGGTGGTGGTTTGGCGGAGCCGCCGACGGTGATAATCACCCATCGTCCTCGCCTACAATGTCGCCATCCGCAATACCCTCCGTGCTCGTCAATGGTCTCTCGCCTTCGGCCTCGTCCTCGAGATGGCCCTCTCCCCCGACCTCGTCACCTACTACAACCTCCTCTCCTCCCTGAGCCGTGCTGGCCTCCTCGACCAGTCGCTCCTCTGGCTCGGTCGCTTTCTCACGGACCCTATCCCACCCAACATCCCCCTCCTAACCACCCTCCTCCACCTCCTCCGCTACCTTCCCGACCCGTCTCAGGCCGGCTCCCTCGCCTCCCACCTTCTCTGCTACTCCCCTCACGTCCCCCTTGACCTCCTCGCTTACAATGCCGTCGCCGGTCTCCTCTCCCCCCCTCCACCGTCTCATTCATCGCTGTCATGGGCTGGACGGGATTCAAAAAAAAAAATTCACCGTCTCCTCCATTGCCTCCATGTGATCTCCTCTCCTCCCTCTATCGTCTCCTTCATTGCCGTCTGCTCCATCCCCTTAGTGAAAGCCCTAACTCATGGGGGGTTATCACCGCCAGGAAGCTCGCGGGGAATGTGTGAAAGCCGGTCACATACGTGACTCATCCTAACGAGCGTTTGACGGCCCAAACTAAATTGCCAGATTTTGAAACAATATGATATTTTTATGTGATTTTGAAAGATGAGAGGATTAGAACGCTAATCCATGAAACTATATGATATCAAAGTGTAATTTGACCATTTTTTTTCTTCTCTCCAAATATAATAATTACATGATTGTTTTTTTCCCTCTCCAAATACCCTAGCCCCTTTTGTATTAGTATATATTTGCATTTTTGGCTCCTTTTTTATTCCTTTCATGGAAAGGAATAATGACCAAATTATCCTATATTGGTCAATTGATTTTTGTTGGTTAAACCCGGTTTTAATAAGAGAGCGAGTTCACATAAAAGCATTTTGTCTTATAATATTTTATGATTATTTTGCCCACTCAAAAGATAACGAGATTTTCATAATATAGCTATATTATAAGGGAAAGTACATTTTATCAGTTAGTGGAGAATAATTTAGAAGATTTATCTCCTTTATATCTAATGCTGGATGGAAAGGGCTAGTTGATGGGTATAGAGAGCAAGATAATGGTCAGTTATCGTATCATCTGGCATGGGGAGCCCATTAGTATGGCTATGGTATAGCTACAGGGAGAGGGGTATGTGCAAAAAAACATCCTTATAAGATCACTACGAGAGAGAGAGATGTATTACTTGCCGACACCCGCCATGAACTTTTAGTCAGAGACTGCTTGTGGTTTCAAGAAAGAAAAAAATAAATAAGCATGAGCCAACGTCCACAACTTTAGGAAGGGGGAGCCACATAGAGAGAGAGAGAGAGAGAGGGGGGGGGGCCTTTTCCTTGTAGTCATGGGTTACACGTGTGTCGTAATCCAATTGAGCCTTATGTGTCAGGGGTGGGGGCCCCTCCTCTCCCCGATAGACGGGGCAACAACCGGTATAAGGACAACCGGTATTTCTCTGATCATTATTACTGGACGGTTTCTTTGGAGCGGTATTTGCCATGACCGGGAAAAAAAGGCGTAGACGAGAAAAGGGGGTTTAAGGATGCAATGTTCCATGGTTACCGTAACGGGAAAGGTTCTCATATGGTGGTGGTGAGGATGGACCGGTGGTGGTGCAGATGAGGAGAGATCATTGGTTTCTCATGGGTGGGGTCTGTCTCTGGTTTGGCTGCCAACGCCCAAGGGGGCGGTTGAGATGTGTTCTCAGACGGGGGTTCTGTTCACATGGAATTTTGTTTGCCGATCGAGCAGCAAACGATTCCTTAGAAATAATTAATGAGTGATTGTGACGTGCTTTAACTCTTTCAAACTCTATTTGGATATAGGTGTCAATCTTAATGAAAACTGTGGATAAAATTTAATAAAATAATGTTTAAAAGGAAGAAGAGCGACAAACTGGCCATCAAATTAAATTATTTCAATGAAGGATTTAAAGATCGAGAGCCAACAGTTATGACTCTGCTATCCAATAATAAAAAATGACAAAGACTCGAAAGAATAAAATGATATATGATAAACCGGTAGTGGTAGCAAAATAGTCTTAAGTTTCGTCTTCAAGTGTCATCAAATCCTTTTTCTTCAATCTTCATCCTATTTATAATTTATGTAGAATAACTATTCGAAAACTGCTGGACCGTCCCGATTTCTTAGAATTGTATTGGTTGCAACTGCTTAACTGTTTCTATTGCTCGGGCTTCTATCGGCTAACATGCTTGATTGAATTCTACTGGCCGCATGCTCCATATACATCTGATCGGTTACATGATGAATCACTAAATATTTATAATTAAATTCCTTAAATTACCTTTGTTAGCGCAAGAGTGTTTGTATTTGATAGTTTGTTAGTTGATTTCAAGTTTAATGAAAATTCAAGTTAGAAAATAAAGAAAAAGACTAATATGTTGAAATTACGCCGCTCCGTTGTAGTTTGGAAAGAATTCGTCAGAAATTATTCATAAGTCAAAATATTCTGAAATTTGGAAGACTTCTATAAGACATCAAGACGAACAACTTTCATGTTAGACACTTTACGAGATTCATGACAGATTAATACAAGTTTGGAAGACTATTAAGATAAACATATGCTGGAAAACTGATCCGTCGACGTTCAGGAGAATATTCATAAAATATTCATGATAAGTCCACATATTATCAAATCTTTAGGACATGACAGAAGCCTTCCTAATCTACATCTTTTGTGTTGAACACATTTTCAAATTCCAATTTGATTGGACCCCGTTGCGACCGGAATAGGCTGCCAGGAATTAATCCAGGGAATCCGAGTTGTAGTAGAAGTCCAACTTAGCCTATAACCCTAATTCCAAGAGTTAACCTATTAAAAGGTGTTTGTTGGCCGAAAATTGAGAGCCCCAATAGAGAGAAAATAGAAGATTAGGGTTTCTGAAGACGGTGGAGATGCGACGTGGATCCTTGGAATTCTTCATCAAACCTATGACTTCCATCCTCAAGATGAGTGGCTGATTTTTATATCTAGGGATCTCATGAAGCTTTAAAAGATCTTCCTTTTATTTTTCTAGTTGAATCTTGTATTTTTATACTAGACATGATCTTATAGATTTGGTTTTAATGACAAAAGAGTTGAGGGAATAGAGTTTCTTGACGTATTTTTAGACCTACTTGATTTCGGTGATTGATAGTAGAGATCTATAAGATGGTTTTTATGTGGTTTGTGAAATAACTAATGAGATACTTTATGCTTAGTGACGATAGGTTGTGCTAAGGTTACCCCGAAGACAAGCTGTGCTAATCGAAGATAAAGTATGTCTTTGGAAAACACTCACCTTATTTTAGGGATTCATGTAAGCTTAAGAAGCTGTGAATCTATAATGTCTAGATAAGAAAACAAAAGGATAGCTAGAGAATATAGACAGTGAAACTAAAGTGAATTGAGTAATCCATAGGTTTTATCTCATTGATTTATCTTAATCTTAACTTCCATTGCTTTCTTAGTTAGTTTCAATTACTTAATTTCTAAAACTTATAAACCCTTTTGTTGCTTTAGAATAAAGTATTGAGAGTTAGTTTTGTTTTCGTTGCATTGAATCACTAGTTTCTCTGTGGATCGACTCTGTATTTCATCATTATACTATCATTTGAATTTAATATTAAAATAAAGGTTTATAAATTTATAAATTACATTTTCCATCTTATTTAACGACTCATTTGTGAGCGATCAATTTTTTATGCTGTTGCCGGGGAAATTTCTGATTTTCAACGAAAGCATTGATTTCTCTTTACTCTTTTCTGAGCCTAGTTAGAGTTTTATTTTTATTTAGTTTATTTTCAGTTTTTCTTAGTAATTTTTCTTACAATTTTCGGAATTTCTACGGCTTGAAGTTGACAGTTCGTGACAAGAAGGATTTGCAATCTTCATACGAACGATCGATCGGCCAGACGATCGATCAATCGTTTGGAAACTGATCAATCGGCCACCCAGCCGATCAATCGTCCAGGTGTTAGTGAAGAAAATGAATTTTTGCGGGAGAAACCAGCTTGCTTACTGCCATGTAAACTAAATAAACTAAAACTCTAACTAGGCTCAGAAAAGAGTAATTAATTCTGACTAGGCTCAGAAAAGAGTAATTAAACTTGCTTAACCACGCATAGAAACGCGTCTAACCACACAATGGAAACACTTTGGGCATGAAGGCTTGATAAACACGCATAGAAACTCGCCTAACCACGCATAGAAACGCGTCTAACCACGTATGGGAAACACGTTGCTTGCCACGTGTAGCGTAATTAATGTGCAGGAAGGCTTGGTAATCACCTGTGAGGACCCGTACCTCCAATCCGGTCCGACCACGTAGGTCGAGGGTCTGGCTTTGTTGGCCTTGCTTCGCGATCTCCTTTGATCATTGCGGCTCTGGGGGTAATTTGGTAAATTACCCTTGACGGAGTTGGTTTCACATGCGTAACGCACACACGGCCCTGTAATGATGTATGTGCTTGATTAGACCCGTAGGAGTGCTTTAGATCTGAATATCGGAATCCGATCATGAAGATTGAGATTTTTGAGCGGCAGTGATCAACTTGATGATGATCGAACGACCATGGACTTAAGCAACCTAATTATTTAAGACCTAGCCCTACTATTCACCCCCCTTCCACGAGACCGTGCCTGGGTCACAACACGACGAGAGAGAGAGAGGGGAGAGGGGTGACTCGACTGGAGGGAGAAGAGAGACGGCGTCTACGGCGATG
This sequence comes from Narthecium ossifragum, assembly GCA_963920575.1. Lineage (NCBI taxonomy): Eukaryota > Viridiplantae > Streptophyta > Magnoliopsida > Dioscoreales > Nartheciaceae > Narthecium > Narthecium ossifragum. The sequence continues at coordinate 5,965,639 of OY986966.1, forward strand.
ACGGAGGGCTAGGCGAACTCGGCGACCATGACTGGAGGTGACCCACGGCCCGAGGAGAGAGGTGGCAGTGACGTGCGACTGGCGGCAAGCTCGGGGACGGCAACCGCGGCCGGAGAAGAAGGGGAAGGACGCGATCTCGACGCCCAGAGGTAGGGATTTCCTACCCTAATCGTGGGTTAGGCCTCTAGGATTGATTGAAGCATGCTAGTTTAGGAGTTTTTTTGCTATTCCGATTGATGTTCTTCCTCCCTCAATGCTTGTCGTTGCTTAGATCTAGGAGTTAATGTCGGATTTCGATGCTAGCTAGGGTATTGATGCCCTGTTCTTCGTCTCTCTCTCTCTTTCCTGGTTTCCCTCATACCACAGTAGTTTGGATCTATGGGTCTTCATGGACTTTGATGAGTCTTTGCTTCTCCTTCGCTCTCTGGTTTGTTGGGTTGCCATGCCTCTGTTTCTTCTTCCTCCCCTGTTCTTGACTTGCCGGTTGATTGAGGTCTCTCCAAACCGTTCCCGATTTCTCTCTCTGCCTGCGCTCAATTACTTTGCTTCGCTTCTGGCTGCCGTGGGTTGATGAGGGGTTGTGATTGATTGGGTTGTTGCGAGGGTTTGGATTTGTTGGATGCCGTAGGGGAGTTGAGGTTTGAGTTTGGATCGGCCTCGGTCTGAGTGGATTGCCCCTTCTTCTCTCTGTTTTCCTCCCCGGGTCTCCCTACTGCCATGGTGAATGCATTGATTAGTCCTCCTTGCTGGTATGGATGATTATTACCTGATTTTGTGGAGTTAGTCCTTGCTCGTTGGTGCTTCGGGTTTTTAGAAGCTAGATCGGATTGTTGCAATAGTTTTGGGATGTCTTTTGGATTGCTATACTCATTGGACTTCCCTGCTTTTGGATTGCTATCACTTGCTAGCATTTGCCACTCTTGTCTTTCAGTTTTAGCTGGGATTCTCTCTCTCAAGTTAGTTTTCGATCGAATTTCGCCATTAGCCCTGAACTGAATGTTGTTGCTACCCTTCAGAAGCATCTATTCATCCTCTATTCAGCTCTTATAATTACTAGAAATTCCATTTAACTATATATTGTTATAGCATGCTTATGCCTACGGCCGGTTGTGTGCCCGTTTCTATTTTATTTGTGGGAATGGCTATATCTGATTTGGCAAAGGTGGGCCCCTTTTGTCTGTGTTGAATGAGATTATATATGATTGGGATATGTGAATGCTATGCTTGGCTTCTGTCTATTCTTAAATGCGAAATCTATCCTATAACTATGCTATATATTGTGGACATGTGACTGATGAATTGACATGTAGAAACACCTATGCCTAGTTGCTTGATTAAGCTCATGCATGTTGTCTGCATTAGAAGCATTAAGGCTAGGTGCGGGCGATGGGGTTCGATCGCCGATCCGAGGGCTCGGGTAGCTCAGATCTAGCTCTAAGACCGTGATGTGGGTAGGAGGATTAGGGCGAGATTGTGTGGTTATGATCTTGTGTTGATCGAAGTTGCAACCTAGATATACTCATTTGATTTATGGTATTCAGGTGTAGAGGTCATGTCGTTCTCTGCGTCAATCGCTAAGGGCAGTAGATGTTATCTTGTTAAGGGTTGTAGAGGTGGGAGTGCACGGGAGGTGCACTCACCCTTGTCCTTCCCTGATCTTTAGAGGGGCGCTTGGTGTTGCGTGACCCTTGTCCAGACTTGTTCTTCATTGCCTTAGGATTGGACGGAGACGACACAGTTGCAGTTTACCCCTTTCCTTGAGAGTGCCGTAGAGTAGAACCCTACTGGGCTTTATGCTCACCCTATCCGGGCTGTGTTTTGCAGGTGCAGGTGCCGCTCCTTCCACTTCAGTAGTCTCAGGCGAATCAGTTCTTGGAGGCGCTTCTATTTCGGGTGGACTTTGAGGTTGTTGACAGATTGAGGGCTTTCATTCAGTATTTTATATTTATTTGATGTAGTTAAATCTTGGAGACTATTGTTTCGTATTTGAGGACCATTGTATAACTTTGAATTTGATATTAATATGGGATGATGTTTATTTAAAAGTCTCAATTGGGTTGTAATAACGATGGTAGTTGTGAATCTACATTTATGCCCTAATGATCAAGTATTTGAATTTATCGTGAAATATGAGAAATTGTACAGATTCCTTGTGTAAGACTTATAGAGGAGACTCTATCAAAATTTTTCCACACCTATTGATGATTTAACAGGTTTAGGTTGCTCACTCCCCGATCTGGATGGATTTTATGGGTCGGGGCATGACACCACGCATAGAAACTCGCCTAACCACGCATAAAAACGCGCATAATCACGCATGGGAAACATGTTGGGCAAGAAGACTTGGTAACCACGCATAGAAACTCGCATAATCACGCATAGAAACACGCCTAATCACGCATAGAAACACGTGTAATTAATCTCCCCTGACATCAGACTTCTTTTGTCGTCACTGTCGCATTAACTTCCATGCCACATCACATGGTTGATGGGTATAACAATCATTTCATTGGCTCAGGGGTATAACAATCATTTCATTGGCTAAGGGGTATCAACCTGCAAGCATACAATGAAAATGATTGGAAATGCAAAAAGTCATCTTTGGGGATATGAAAAGGCAAAACAATTCGTGTCCTAAGAGTGAGTTTATATTTATACAGTCCTCTGTTCTTAGACTTATGAAAAGTTGATATTTTTATAACATAACATGTTTGATGATGGAGTTTATATTAATTTAATGCTCTCTTTGCGGTCACTCTTTCGTGGTTACCCTTCCCCGTCAACAGTCAACAGTCAATAGGTGATGATGCGGATGATGATGAGTTTTTATTAATATAGTCTTACATATCTAAATTTTCTTAATCATGATCGTCATTTCACCGTTATTATTTAACTCGAAACGAGTAAAACCATCCTTAATATATGCTCTTCCACATATTTTTGCCTCGCTCTTAGGGCGTGTATGACACTATCCCTTTTTTTTTCTCTGATTAGTTAAGTCAAAGGCTGAATTACAAATAAAACATATCTATTCATGGGTTACGGGTGACATCACTCTGGCCCCGTCAATCAAAACAGTACCCACCGAAAGAGCAGGGCCTTCCTAGATAGGCTATCAGCTATACTATTACAGTTTCTAGGAATAAAATGAAACAGAACACCCCAAAATTGACATGACATAGTCCACACATTACGCAATATACTATTCGTTCTACGGACGTGCTTGCAAAAAGTGAGATATTTTTAGATAAATCTTTCGGTCGTTCCCTTCCAGCAAACAATGCTGAGTTTTTTGCTTATTCTTACAATTATGCTAGAAGACACATGACATCTGCAGGAACAAAAGAGGAGATGAGGTCATTAAAACTTTCCAAATAATAAATATTGCACAGCATAAGAATTGGTCCAGGTGCAAATTTTCGATGGATTCAAGACCCCGATTCAAGACACGCATATCAATTTTAGCTTTACCACCCCGGATTCAATAACCGGTGGAAAACAAAAAAGGCATTCACACACGTATTTTGATGTTTTACTTGAATTAAAATAGATATAAAAATCAACTCACTTTCTCTCTTCAATCAAGGCCGGAAAAAGGATGGAAAAAAAAGCATTCGCACTCGTATTCTGATGTGTACTCGAGCTAAGATAGATATCAAAATCGACTCTCCCCTTAAATATTATTGCATAATATTTAAACATATAGGACTTGGATTTGTAGCTAAAAGATAAGTATTCCCCTTTAAAAAAGGTAAAATATACTTTACTACTCAGGAGTTTAGGTCAATTTTTAAATAAGATCTTACACTTTAAAACCTTATACCTTATAAATAAGGCCCTCACATATGACGATATACGTCCCACCCATAGTGTGTGAAATGTTCACGCCCGGGTATGTGGAACAAACTCATTCTCTCTTTAATATATATATATATATATATATATATGTGTGTGTGTGTGCTTTGAAAGTCCAAAAGGGAGGTGAATTTGACTATTTTCGAAACCTCAATAAATGGAAAATCTAACTAGGATGAGTTTAAAATTCTTAAATGCTTGTAAATGAAATGAAAAGTGGCGCAGGGTAACGTGGATCTCTCGATGGGAGATACAACCAGACTCTCTATGGGAGAGACAACCAGATTTCTATGGGGAAGAAACAAAAAAACCCTAACGGCATGTTTGGTTGGGCAAAAAACTTGGGAATGGAATGGTCAATTCCCAAGTCAAATCCCATTCCCATGTTTGGTTGGGACTTAATGTCAAGAATGGAATGCTTCATTCCTGACAACTTGAGAATAGACCATTCCCATCTCATACCCCGGACTGGTTCATTCCGTTCCGGACGATTGAGGGAATAGAAAATAAAATTACTAAACTACCCTCTGATCGGATCTCTTCCCCGTGCTCTTCTCTCTTCCCTCTCCTTCTTCTCCTCTCTTCCCTTTCCTTCTTCTCTTCTCTCTTCCCCGTCTCTCATCCCCGTCCCTCTTCCCCGTCTCCCTTCTCTCTTCTCTTCTTCTTCTCTCTTCCGCGTCCATCTTCCCTCTTCTCCTCCCCTGTTTTTCTTCTCCGGGTTTAGCACTGCTGTGCACCATGCTTTTGTACCGGCCGTTGCTCTTCAGCCTCCGGCTGACCGACGCCGAGAGGGACGGCGCATCCCCGCCGCGGCCGGGGCTAGTGACGGGCTTCGACGAGGACGATGGTACGCGCATCTCTTCTTCTTCTCCCTCCCTCCCTCTTCTCCTCCCCTGTTCTCTCCTCCGGCCGCCTCGAACGTGCACCCCTTCTTCCGCCCCCCCTCGAACGTGCACCCCTCAGTTGATGCATCAAACTTCTTCCCCTCTCTCTGGTCACCTTCACCTCCTTCCCCTCACCTCTTCCCCGAGCTCCTCATCTTCTCCGAGATCCTTCCCCTCATCTTTCCTTGAGCTCTGGTCACCTTCACCTCCTTCCCCTCACCTCTTCCCCGAGCTCCTCTCTTCCGCTGTGAGCTCTCTCTCACCCGATCACCGACCTCCTTCTCCCCTCTCCTTCCCCAAGCTGCGCGGCGAGCTCTGGTCACATGTTCGCCTCCTTCCCTTCTCTCCTTCGATCGATGTTTTCTCTCTGGTCACCACCACCCGTTCGCCTCCATTCGCCGCCGCAACACCTCTTTCCCTAGCTCCCTCTCTTTCGCTGCTCTCTCTTCCGATGCTCATCCTCACCGCGGCCGGAGGGTTGGACTTGTCGGGGTTGTTCAAGATGGGTGGGAGGAGGAGAGGTGGGAGGTTGTTCACTTCGAGGAAGACGACGGCGGAGGTGGTGGAGAGGCTAGAGAGGGTGGGGAAAGGGTTGGGCTTTGGGGTGGAGAGGTGGGGGAAAGGTGGGTGGAGGCTGAGGATGGACGGGCGGAAAGAGGGGCGGAAGGGGAGGCTTGTGGTGGCGGCGAAGGTGTTTGAGGCGGCGCCGGGGATGGCGATTGTGGAGCTCTCGAAGGCCTGCGGCGACACCATCGAGTATAACAAGTTCTGCAGGGAGGACGTCCGGCCCAGCCTCAAGGACATAGTTGGTCGTGGCAAGGTGATGAAAACATCGACGCTGCCGGCGCGCCGAGGACTCCGTTGGCGGCGCTCAGAGTAATGGTACCTGGCGTTGAAGTAATTATTAGTGGATGTTGTACATTTGTTGGTAATTAGTGATTGTGAGTTTGTTGATTTCACTAATTAATGGGCCAGACCGAGCTTACTGTAAATAACAGAGTTTTTATCCGAATAGAGATGGATTTCTTATCTTAGTAATTTTGTTTTAAATATTTTTAAATAGTAATTAGAGCTGCTACCATATAGATTTAGCTGCTACCTTTCCTTCGTTATTTCTTTATTAATATGTGACCCATTTAAAAATATATGTATTGTATAATTTGTCCAGCTTAGTTCACCTGCATTTACAATTTTCTCTCATCGTAAAAACAACAAATAAAAGAAAAGAAAAGGAGGGTATTTTAGTCATTTGTACTTCATTCCTATTCCATTCCCAGGCTTTTGTTTGTATACCAAACACGGTAATGGTTCATTCCTATTCCCAATCCTAATATCACAAAATCACCTTGGTAATAGCCCATTCCCAATCCCATTCCCATTCCATTCCCATTCCTAATCCCATTCCCATTCCCGCTCCCATTCCTTGTGCGAACCAAACATGCCGTAAATTTTATTCATCAACCAAAACTAGCTTTACAAACCCTAAAGCCTCCTTTTATAGGTTTAAGGAAAGACCAGACCAACTCAACATGGACTCAAACATCATCCTCCTAATCCAAATACTAAACCTGGATTTTTAAATGGGAATAAACCTACTAGAACTAGGAAATTTGCAAAAAATAGAAAGGATCCGAACAAACTGCCTAAAAAGAAAAGTTTTACGAAAAATTGAATTTTAAGCCAAACGAAGAGGGAATTTGACAGATTCGGAGGTCACTGTCATGGAGAGATCTTCGATCTCCGATGATTCTTGACGGGCTCGTCGACCCGGTCGTTTCGACTGGTCGCACGCCCCGATCGGACACCCGGATCGAAAGCTATGCCCGTCCGACTGTCGGGGTCGCCCGGGTTTTGTCCTGCATCAAAAAGCAAATTAAAACAAGTAAATAAAGGATGATATGAGAGTTAGAGAGCGTGCACCAAGTTTATAGTGGTTCGACCTAACTCTTGGTATACATCCACTTCACTCAAAATCCTCCTTGAAGTTCCACTATTTGCAAATCATTTTATAAGTTTTTCACCAAATTTTCGGGTGCTTGGCAACCTTAGAATCTCTCTAAATACCTTTTGGGTATCATTCACAACTTCAAATAGTTTTACAAAAGTTAAAGCTCTCAACATAGATTAAAATGGAAAATAAACTTGCTAAAATATATCCTAAAAATCCCCTTGGTTATTGCACAATTTTACTGCATCTTCCCTCTTATACTTGAGCTTCAATGCCTTAAAAAAATAGCTCCCAACGGCTATATTTTTGACTCTGCGCACACTAGCGGTCGACCCTCGCATCATCCGCCATATCGACTGTCGCGCTCAAAATATTGCTCGGAACAACCGCCGCATCATCCTTTAAGCATCACAGTCGACCTTCGCATCGACCGTCAGCCTCTGTGAGGAAATGATGCATTCAGGGTCGATGTCTCGTTCAACCGTCGTTCCTTCAAATTAAATCGCATAGTCCGCGGTCGATTCGTACATCGACCACCATATCGTCCGCCGGCCTACAACATTAAAAACCGCTTTTTCTCAAATCCAATATTTAGCCAAAGTATATAACACACAAATACTGTCGCGCCCCGACCCGCAGAGCGCACCCGGGCCGGGACCGCGAGGGGGAAAACCTACAACTACAGCCTCAACTGGCGGAAATAGTTGAGACTACGGCAAGCTGGCGGAAACAGCTGCCAACAGGCACAAGCGGAAGCAAAGGGCTAAACAACAGCTATTAACATTTATTACAAAACGGTAATAAAAGAGTTAACATGGTTCTAGTACAACAAGTTACAAGGGATCAACAGTCCCCAAGAAGAAGCTACACCACCCACCGGGGTCTCCGCGAACGCACAAACGAACCCATCTTGACCCTCAGACATGGTCAGGATCCGGCACGCTGCCACGAGACGACCGAGGGGGTAACACTGGAACAGAGCGGCCACCAGCACCTACAACAAACACAGTCCAGGTAGGCATGAGCAACAGCTCAGCAGGGTCCTACTTTACCACTCTCGCTAAGAAGGCAAAACCCAAAAAAACCAACACTGAGGCCAAGTACCGAGGCTTGCCAAGGATCCCATAAATCCCGTCAATAACCCGAAGGGTTCCTGTCCTAGGTGCGTATCTCCAATAACGCCACTGCTCAGGGGTGGGCAACTCCGACATTCCCTGACGCAGGGTGGACATGACGCAACCAGTAGGACCCCCTTCTCCAAGTGGGATCTCCGCACTTGGCGGAACAACCGAGGTTAAGACTACCATCACTCGGTACTCTAAGCAGCAGAGTCAACACCGACCCAACTTACCCTAGCATGTCTAATGCACAGGAAAACAGGGCAGGATAGGTATGATAAAGCTGTAAACAACCAACACAGCAATGGCACACCTTCGGCCCATTTACACTAAACACTCCCGAGGGTCATGACCCCCTCGGTTCACCACAAAGCGGTAAGGGCATACCGTCAGCCCATTTATTCTACTCACCCCGAGAGACATCACCCTCTCGGTTCAACCACAAAGCGATAAGCATTCATGCACGATCCATAACAGGACAAACCCCAAGGGTAAAAATCGTAAAAACCACTTACATGCGAAGCCCCGCGGGCAAAACCTTCGAAAACCCTCTCTGCTACCGAAGGATCGATTCTCACCAAGGAAGGATCGATCATTCAAGCAACAGTGAGCTTCCCTCACTGTCGAGCCAAAGAAGATCGATCATTCCTCCCAGGAAGATCGATCTTTTTGGTGACAGAGGGCGCCCTTCCAGTTGCACCAAGGAAGATCGATCCTTCCTCCCAGGAAGATCGATCATCCTCGGGACGAATGGTAACCATGCTTACCCAGGCCCCACGATCGATCTCCTCCCATAAGAAGATCGATCATGTGCTGGGCGCAGCAAGCCAACACCAGAGGACCGATCCTTCCTCCCAGGAGGATCGATCCTGATGGGTTCCGGCGTGCTTCCGGCCGGAGAACCGCCGGAAGACACAACCAAACCTCACCAAACTTGGTGGGTTGGTAGATCTGAGTACCACGAGGCTACTCAAGGCCTCAAAACCGAGAAACAACAACTCCACAAGGAGATTAATCAAGAAAACAAAACCGGATTTTAAACCTTCAAAGCTAGATGGAGTTTGGAGTGGGATCCCTACCTCCTCAGAGCAGCTTCGATCCACGAAGCCTAGCCAAGGATCTTCCTCGCGCCGTCCCGGTTCCAACGAGCCTTCAAGCTCCCAGAACGGTGGCCGGAGGAGGGAGAACGGAGGAGGAGAAGGAGCGGTCTGAATAGGGGAAGAAACAGAGTCCTCGCGGGGAAGAAGAAGAAGAGGAAAGAGGAAAGAGCAGGGGAAGGGGGCGGGGTAAGGCCGGGGAAAGCCGGCGAATGCGGGGAAAAGCTGGGGGAGGGGAGGGAAAGCCTTCCCTCCCCTGACAGGGGAAGCGATGGCCACCGCGGTGGCCGTCCTTCGAAAGCCACCGACAGAGACTTCCAGGCACAGGCAGGATCGATCCTCCACGACCAAAGGATCGATCCTCCCTGCCCAGAAGTGCAAACTTGGGCTGGAAAACGGGCCCAAGCCCAGAACTCCCAAACTAGCTCCCACCTAACCTTTCTAACAAAAACAACCATCAAGCAAGGCCTGTGTGTGCACACCCAGTGTGAAACGACCGCCAAGGCGCAATTTCCCAAATTGCCCCTGGGGTCAACGACAAGCCAAGGGGATAGAGGGACAGGTCCTCACAAATACCCTCCACGATCGATCCTTGCATTAACCATCCCATCGATCGTGAGTACAAAAACATCTAAACATTGATCTTACAGAGTTTCAAATTAAGGGATATAAATGTCAAATCATTTGTTTATCATCATACACATATTGATATCATCAAAAAAAGATCACGATCGACATAAAGTACAATAAAAAGAACCACTAATATAATTTACAGATTCTTCATTTAAGAACACTCCACATAAGATACTCTAAGCCATCCTCTATACCACTTAAAGTTATATTTTCATTCTTTTTTATATTTTGATTACTTTTTCATCGGTCATTACATTGATAAATTTATTTGAAGAAAGTAATAATTTTAAAGAAATTTAGAATTTGGAAATCTTAATATATTATTATTTCTTATTCATTTGAGGAGATGGGTTTGGAGAAGAGATAAAAAGATAAATGGGTTGAAGAATAGATTTAAAAAAATAATAATAATCACATTTTATTATTAAATAACTGTATAATAGGAATATAATATCATTTTAGAGCATTAGAATATGAAAATCCTAATGTATTATTATTTGTTATTCATTGGAGTTTGGAAAATAGATAAAAGGATAAAATGTGTTTGGAAAAAGGATAAAACAAAGTCAAAACATCCTATCTTATTATTAAATAATATTTACAAAAGCTACAGTATGACTGTAGGGTGAAGTATCACTGTAGCTCTTATAAGATTTAGAGTATCAAAAACTCTATTTTACAAGAGCTGACGTGAGGTTTATTTTACCAAAAAAGCTCTTGTAAAATAGCGTTTTTGTTCTTTTACAAGAGCTGACGGGGATGCTTTAGTCCCTAAAATCTTGCTTAATTACTTATGTGTCTCTTAAATCCTTGCAATATCATATCCATCTCTCAAATTATGAAGATGATTGCAAAAGTGAAGCTGTGGCTAAATTATAAGGAATATTCCTAACGTGAAGGGGTGGAACCGGGAATTACATCTAAAGGGCAAGATTAAGTCATAATATGTTTATTATAATTTAAATAAATGTAGTTACAATAATTGATGTATGATAGTTTCAACAAATAAAATGTTTGATACTATAAGTGTAGTTTATATATCAAAAATCATTTTCTAAAGATCTGAAATCTATTTAAAATTCAGTCCGTGTCAAAAGGCCCAACACAATTTATAGAAAATGATAATCTATGCTTTTTATAAAATGAGCCGAAGCTAGGATACAAATGATGTTCTATGCTGGCATCTTGTAATAACCATAAATCATAATTATTGTACATATTGCCAATACATAATTGCTGGTAAATTTCACATAAAATTTTGAAAGTCACATTTTAAATAACAAATACAAGCATTAGAAAAAAAAGTAAATCATCTAACAATAGGGGTGGCAATTCGGGTTCACAAGTCGGGTCGGGTACTGACCCGTTTAATAAAGGCCAAACCTGAACCCGACCCGTTTAATAAACGGGTCAGGTTTATCGACCCGAACCCGACCTATTTATAAACGGGTCAACCCGACCCGATCCGTTTAACCCGTTTATTAAACGGGTCGATAAACGGGTCGGGTCGGGTCGGGTCGACCCGTTTAACAACAATCTGACCCGTTTAACAACAATCAAGCAACAAATTATCGACTAATTAATAAAATTATTAAGTAATAAAATTACAACTTGTTTCAATTACATACAAACCATCCAACCTAAACAATAAACTTACAACTTGTTTTAATTTTCCTTGATGAGATGAGATCACATTCAAATTAGCTCTAAAAGTCTAAATGATATTAAAATTAAACGGGTTAAACATACCCATTTATTCACGGGTTGTAAACGGATCGACCCGTTTATGACCCAAACCCGATAGCACCAAACCCAAACCCGTTTATTTCGGGTCGGGTCGGGTCGGATCGGGTTCACGGGTCATGACCCGAATTGCCACCCCTATCTAACAAGCAAATAGGTAAAGCAGAAAAGGGGCAAAAAAAAAAAGCAAAATAACTATTGATCTTTAATTTGCCCTTTAATGAAGAAAAATATGGGACTGAGTCACATCGATTAGGGTTGTTGGCGGGTTGGAGGGCCCCCTTGGGATGGATTCGGGGCCCTGCATCGCGGGGCGCGATGCAAGGAATACATCGCACGTTCTCAGCCATGCGATTAGAGAATGCTGCATCGCGCGTTCATTGAAGGATCCGCTCCAAATTTTCCTCCACGTAGACTGCTTGCTGGGACCCGCGATCTTTAAAGCCCAACGGCTTCGAGGGCAGAGGTTCTCAAAACAAAAGGAAAAAAAAGGGCGAACAAAATCTCATCACTGATCTTTGCTAAAAACCCTTAGTTCTGATATCAAACTCCATATTTGCTAAGCTTCTCAAAACCCATGTACTCATGCATGTGGATCTTATGGATCATGTTCGAGATACCAACTCTCCTTGTCAAATACAAAAATCAACAAACTTCAATATATACTATACAAAGACACAAAGGTTTCAGAAATAAATACGAGACTTGGAATTCTTACCCAGTGAGATTGCAGTAACAAATATAGTGAAAGCCAAGATGAAGATGATAAGGGATGCCCTCCCCAGCACATTGATCAGTTTCCTAACCACATGTTGTCCAACAAAGGCAGCAGATGTTGCCACGGAAACAAAGTAGAGGGCTGCCAGAGCAACATGGTAGCATATCAGATTACTTTTCTAAAACCAGACTTGAAAAGAATGGTGAATGATAAAAAACCTGTGGCCTAATTCTCTAATTTTCACTCTTCCCATTTTTTTACTAGTATTGGATGCTTGTAATTTTTTCATTGATGGAATTTGATAGGCGAGGTAAGTTTCAGTGCTGACTATGATAGTGATCATAAGAAGATCGATACCGTATGGGACAAGAAAAAATTGAGGAGAAAAAAAATTGAGGGAGGTGAGTGGCACATACCTGAGGTGGAACTCCAAGCTCCAATAAGAGAGGACCCGGTATGAAGCCTCCTCCTAAACCAAGCAATCCACCAACTACACGTGCAACAATGCCCAAGCACAAGCATAGGATCAGCTGATTCTAGATGGTCCCTTGGATGATATAGCATTATAACCCTCTTTCATTTATATAAGTTAACTGTTTCATATAAAGACACCCCCACAGATACAGGGATCTGCAAACAAATAATGTAAAGATCAGCAAAAGTTAAACAAGATATAGATTGTTGAATGTGAGCCAGGAAAACACCTGTAGCAAATTCAAAACCCAGTACCATGTCGAGCGGGTGGTTGTGTTGTTCTGCAAGCACAAACAGGAATTTGAAATACTCAATCCTTGATTTGAAAAGAAAAAGAAAAAAGAGGTAGCATAACTCTTCACCATGTACGAGATCACCTTAATAATCTGCAACGCAAGGAATGTCGTCCAAACAAAAAAGAGCAGGCTGAGTTCAACAACTAATTGCAGAGGAAACAAATAGATGTTGCAGACAGATTTCAAGATCAGTGCAACTACTAAATATTCAAATATGCAAATGAAATGGAAAGCATGTAGGACTAATAGAAAAGAAGATCGCATTTAATCTCATTCAGAAATCAATTGTTATCAAGTAAATAAAATCACAGTAGATCAAGCCCAACTGTTAAAAAATATATCTTTAGCTTGCAAAAGATGCATTGATTTGCATCCCAACCTCTCACAACAACTGCACAAAATTGCAGGAAATCTGCCACCAGTAGCCAAAACACCCCACAAAAACTATATAATGGAACCTCAATACGATGCATGAGAAAAAGGTTCTACAAATAAGTTCAAATTTGGTTCCCTTAAAACAATGTGTTGGTGACCGCTGTTTGGAGCTTGTGATGATAGAGGTCCAAAAATATGTTGACTCTACAAGATTAAAATGTTAACAGGATAAATGAAGTCAGTACTTTGACTATAATATTGCAAACACAGTGTTGACAAGATCAAATAAAGTCATTACTGTAAGCAGTTGCGTATAAGTCCATTCCGTTGGATATGGATCATCAAGATAGTCTGAACGTCCTACGGGTTTTGAAAATTTAGACCAATTGGTATCCTATCGGTAAAGACATACACAAAAAAAATTATCATATCAAAATAATCAACTATTTAAAATATTTGTAACATATATAAGAAGGTACCTGTGTAGTGATGACACTTTGTTGAGTCGAGGGTCCTGTTTTTTTGACCTTCCGTTTTTCAAGACAACTTTTGGGACGCTTCGTTACCTTACGTCCACCCCGATCCTTTACACCTTTGACTCTCCCCTCAACAATTTCTTTTGGGGGGTGCATGCCATTACTATCAACTATATCAACTTTGGCGAAGTTGTCTGCCAAGTTTGTAATTACCATGAGATTTTCTTCTAATTTTTGACGACCACTAGAACTAGTTCCCAACCTCAAACAATTTCTCATGTATTGGGATGCCATCGTACCTGACCAAGTATGTAAATCTTCATTTTCTTCAGTGTGCTTGGTTCTGATTAGGAGGGCATTCCTAGCAAATTTTGTCCATCTTGTTAGAATGTACTTGTGCGGTATTTCAACCATGTCGTGCATGGTAAAGACTTTTAGGGCATGACAACAAAGGAATCATGTAGTCTCAAACAACCTGCATATGCATTCCACATTGCTGCTGTTAGGATCAAAAAGAACTTTATACTCACCATTCAAGTTCTTGTATGGTGCCAATATATACTCATGTAGGACTTGGTTCTCAATCTTCTGTTTTATACGGTATGCTGAAATTTGCAAGAATTCATATTGGAAGTATCTAAATATGGTGGGGGTGTAAACCTCAACAGCTAGAATCATCAGAGGACAGTCAGCCATAATGACATTTGGGGTCTTTTGTCTTGATGCAAACTCTACTTCGAGCTCTTTATGTCTTTTCTTTTCCAAGACCCTATGAAAGTGATGAAAGAAATCTCTTGCATTTAGATCACACCTTAAGTGTATCTTCATATCACTATTTAAGCTCTCACTTAATTGTTTACTTCTGATCCCCAATGTAAAGGCTGACTTCATGTAGCATGCTGCCTATTTTCCTTTCAAACAATAGATACCATCCAACCACAATTTTCCCTTACTTCCCGCGTAGGTCTCAGCCATAGTTGCCCATGCAACTTCGAAGTCATCTTCATTAGTGTAGTCAAACATACACTTTCTGAATTCTGAAAACACCTGTGAACCACCCCCTAAGTGTTTTGTGGCATTTTGTAAGATGTGCTAAGTGCATAAGCCAAGCCAAGTGCCGGGCATTACCGACTGTAAGGCCTTCGCCATTGCCGTATCTTGATCAGTAAAAATAGTAAGGGGTGTTTTACCTTCGTGCGCCTTTAAAAATGTCTCAAATAGCCACTCAAAGGACTCTGCAGTTTCATCGTACAGAAGGGCAGCTCCGAATGTAACCATTTGTTTGTGGTGGTTAAACCCAGTGAAAACCCCAAATGGTTGCAAGCCTTTGTTTGTCCTGTATGTCGTATCAAAGGTAACCACATCACCAAAAACTTGGTAATCGACAACCATTTCCCCATCAGCCCAAAAAATGTTCGTGATGTGGTCTTCGGTATCCAACTGCATATCACTAAAAAATGAAGAATTTCTCGTTTTTTGATTTTTAAAGTATGTCAAGATGGCCCCCGCCTCACCATATTGCATACATCGTTGTCTCCTATCCCGAAGGTATGATTTCTGATCCTCTGCAGTATAGCCAACACAAGCTCTTCCCCCAGCCTCTATCACCATTAGTTCATGTGTGTCCTTGGGCCTTAACCCGGCATCATGTGCCATTTCGATCATTCTTCCCTGCACCTCTGTCACTTCTCTATTACACCTCAATAAGTGCCTTGTTTCTTCAGGCTCGAGATCATGGTTGTGCTCTTCTATGAATTGATGCACAGTATATTTTTTTGATTCCCTCACAAGTCTCACATCCAACTTCGCCTCACACCCGACTCGAGTATCCCACCGATGTTGTACATCTTCACTCTCCCTTTTATCTTTTCCCCATTTCCCTTCTCTTGAACAACAAAATATCCTCTTTATCTCAACATGATCTACTCTACTCTTTCGAAAGATATGTTTACGGACTCCAAACCCCATTTTCTTACCATACCGCATCTAGAATTCCCATGCATGATCCATACTATCAAATTCTATGCCAACTTCAGGCTTACATGAAGCATGGTCCCCACTGGTTGACAAATTCGTGCTATCAGTGTTTTCAACGGTCTCCATCTTGAAAAATCTAAAATGTAATATGCTTAAATGCATCATATATCAATATCAACTATATGTGCATCACATTCTACATATGTGTCAATGCTCATCACAAGTAATATGGTTTACTGTTGAATAGTGCTATATGATAATTGATGCATCATCTTATTGTCATATAAGATAAAGGTTGGAGAGCAAAGATATGGCTTGCCTCCTTTATTGTCGTATAAGATTAAGGAGTTCATAGAGACCATACATAACCTATACTTAGTTGGAGAAATCATCACATATAAAATGCATATCTCATATAGAAAGACAAGTGTGCATTTTGCATCTACACTTGCATACTGCTCAAGAGGTATGTTTTGGCTTGCCTGCATAAGCATATCACATTAGGTAGAGAGAGGGATATCTGGTGATTGCTACCAACTCCAAGGTTGATAAAAAAAACTAAGATTCGGTAGAGAAGGGGATTTTTTATGGATAAAAAGATTCACAATCAAAGATAATAAATCCTTACATTCTTAAACAAAAGCAAGATAAAACTACAAAATATAAGAGATCTTACCAGTAATAGAAGATCTTTTGAGAAATGGGTTTGAAAACATGTGATGTATTTACTTTGATGGAGAAGAAAGAAAAGAGCAAGATGCCGGGAGCAAATGGAGAAGAAAGGAAAGAAGAAACAAAAAGGTAAAGTAAGCCTCACGCCCTCGAAGCCGTTGCCGTGTAAAGATTGCGGGTCCTAGTAGGCAGTCCATGTGGAGGAAGATTTGGAACGGATCCTTTGCGATGCAACATTCTCTAATCGCACAGCTGAGAATGTGCGATGTATTCCCTACATCGCGCCTCGCGATGCAGGCCCCCCCAATCCCCCTTGCGATGAGGTGGGGTGCGTGGGGGATTATAAAATATAAAATATATATTAGTAAAGTCCACTTATTAAATAACTTAAATTTTTAATAAAATAAGTGAGTTAAAGGTGATGAGGACGGGTAGAAATTGTAAGCCCCACCTCACCTCTACCTGCCACGCCGTCAGAACCAACATGATTTTGTGAATTTGCTTAGTTAATCCTCAAGTGGACAAGCCAAACGACCATATGGCTTATTACACAAGTGTATTTCTAACATTTCACGTCGCATTTGGCTTCTAATCCAAGTTAAGTCCCTAAAGTAGATGGCACTGATGGCGTAACACTTTTGTAATCATTTGCAAGATTTGAGAGGAGGGCATGACATTGTCAAGGAAACCAGTGACTTATATGTACTTTATAAACAAGATTCGAATGGACTAATATCCTAAAATCCCAAGCAGATATATACACAATCTACTCCGTCCTATACTTTAGTCCTTACTGAAAAAAGAAAGAATGATTATTTTGTTTTCAACCTAATCCTCTTGGATTCTTATAGATGGATATATACGACCACCGTCTGGTTCTCCCATCTATCCTAATTCCTAATCTTAATGATTAAATGCCAAAGCCACCCAAGTCCCAAAATAAATATCAGCTCTGATTTGTGCACATGTGCACTTCACATGTATTGAATCGGTACAACTACCGATTCATATAGGGCCCGTTTGGCTCACTCGGATCCGTCAGTATCCGTGGGATCTGACGGATGGACGCCGGGGGCAGAAGAGCGGATTCCGTCCCATGGATACCGCGGATCCGCGATATCCAAACGGGCACATACATGCCTATCGGTACAACCTATCGGTATCCCACTACCGATAGGCCCGTTACCGATTCATATATATGCTTACTACCGATAGGTTGTACATGCCTTATCGGTAGCCCACTACCGATACATGCCTATCGGTTTATTCAATAAATATATAGTAGGGTTAATAACAGTTTACTACCCTCTAGTTTGGCAATATGTCAATTTACCCCCTATATTTTAAAACGTGACAAAATACACCCTTAATTTATCAATGTGGTCGTTTTAAACCCTAATCGTCTAACTCCGTCAGTGGCCTTACAGTAAACCGGTTAAATAGGTCGTTTGACTGATTTTAACCGGTTTGACCAGGAGAAAATGTGAGAGAGAGCGAGGGGGGTGACATCACTCTCTCCATGTCGATTTTGACCGGTTTGACCGGAGAAAATGTGAGAGAGTGGAAGAGGGGTGACATCACTCTCTCCATCACTGTTGATTTTGACCACTGGTTGACCAAATTTTGAGAGAAAATGTAAGAGAGGAAGAGCGGTGACGTCACTGTC
This sequence comes from Narthecium ossifragum, assembly GCA_963920575.1. NCBI lineage: Eukaryota > Viridiplantae > Streptophyta > Magnoliopsida > Dioscoreales > Nartheciaceae > Narthecium > Narthecium ossifragum. The sequence continues at coordinate 5,983,571 of OY986966.1, forward strand.
GACGCGGCCGGTGGCGGATAAGGGCTCATCCTCTGCTCCGGTGACCTCCGTGTAGAGCTCGGCGATTTCGTCGCGTTCATCGCAGTCGGCAACATACTCTTCAAGTAAGTCGTCGACGGCACCGCCGCCTCCCGTGCCTGGTCGTCCTACCTTGCCACTCTGTTCAACTAGCCCAACGCCCCCACCGCATCCCAGCCCAGCGCCCTCGCCGCTGTCGACAAGAACCCGCTCAAGATTCACACCGCGCGCGGCCCGCCGGTGAATTCCTCGCATGCTCGTCTCTCTCTTGGTTCGGTCCGGAGAGATCACCATCCCTTTGGAGGGAGAGGAGGTGCTTGAAGATTTCCGTGCGTGTGCATGCCTCGGATGGCATGGAATGGACCACCGTAGCCCCATCTTTCCTCGCCCCGCCTGGCCCGCCTCCACCACCACTCCCTCCGAGCCAACCCCATCTCTCCCATTGCCAACAGTTTAAATGCCTCTCTTGATGGTTTTGTTTCGCTTTCTTACGCGATGGAGATGATGGTGGAATCATCCCTGTTCCAATGCAAGGGAGAGGGAGACGAAGACGATGAAGTTGGCGAGGACGTCCAACGGGACCATGCCGGGGAGCAAGTACAGCCAGAACCCTGGGAGGGTGGACAAGCTGATGAGAGAGAGGGAGCTCAGGAAATCCCGAGACGGCGTAGGAGATGATGATGGCGGGGCCGGTGTGGAGGCGGGCCTCCTAGCATGTGAGCACGAAGATGTTTTAGTGCAATTGCATGACAAAGAGAAGCACCAGGGCCAAGTTAACCAGGAAAAATCAGTCAAGCCGGGTCACGTGCGTCGCACGTGACCTATTTAGCTGCTTTTGCCGTCAGCCCGGTTAACGGCGTTTGAGATTTGGGTGTAAAATGACCACATTGATAAATTAATGGTTCATTTTGTCATGTTTTAAACTATAGGGGGTAAATTGACATATTGTGAAACTAGAGGGGAGTAAAATGTTATTAACCCTATATAGTATTTCTCACATGTTCATTGCCTACGTAGCAAGCAAGAGCTATGACAGGCTCTGACATAGCTAATCCTGGGCGTCCATTTGAATGGGTAAGGACATGGAGACTGTACATGTCCTTCCATCGTAGATATCTATCAATAGATTAGATCCATTAATAGGTAGACATCTAACGATTGAATGTATCAATCATCTAATCAGTAAAACACTAGTGATTGGTTGTTATAATCCATTAGCAAAACACTGCCCATGGATTAGATGCGACAAGTCGTGATGTGTAATGTACATGGCCGTGTACACGGATCTTTATCCAATTTTGAAGCCTAACGCGCGGCTCGGCTGCACTCAACAGCGAGGGAGGAGACGGTGGAGGGGAGATCGGTGAGGAACGACGATGATAGGAGGCCCTTCTTGTAGCTCGGCTGGTGATGTCGGCGACGATGATTTGAGAGAAAGTGGCTGTGGACGAGGGGAGATGGGAGGCGAGGGTGGCGCAAGAAGAACGTCGTCGTCGAGCATCGCAGCCGGAAGCGATGAGGTCGTAGAGAGGGTGGTGGCGGTTGGCAGCGGCGAAGGAGTGTTGGTGCTGGGGCTAGTGATGGATGACTTGGCGGGCCACTCGAGCATCAAACAACAAGCCTCTGCTGCCGTCCATCAGACTAACTCACTCGAGCACATTGATCGCCTTATTGGTGCGGAAGCCAGCCAAGCTATTCTCTCTGTTCCTCGCTCGAGCACGCCCTGTTTGTCGCTCGCGCGTGGAGGATCGCGTTCTGCCTCTCATCCTAGTGCTTTGTTTTGTCTTCCGCTGTTGTGGATCATTCTATTGGATTACATGACTCTGCCTGTGCAGTCAAGGTGCTCGTCTAAAAGTTCAGAATCAGCGTTTAGTCCACAATGGTGTTAGCTAAGAGAATATTTTATGAGAGACTAGTTGATATAGCTTCTCCTTATACTTTTGATGAGATGCGCCATATATAAAAGGCTGGTGATTGCAGCAGAGTAATGAGATGGCTTTTGATAACTTGAGACGGCCTAAATAATAATATTGGAGATCATATTCTTATTTGATAGAGATTTTGACTCTACCAACTTTTCATATATGAAGCATATGAGAGAGTGGATGACGTATTCAGGATGGTTTTGCTTTTGACTACCTCAAACATCCAAAAAAAAAGAAAAGTTGGTGTGATAAGTTTTTCGTCGAAGATTGAGGAGAAAGAGCAGACTTGTCTGCTCTTTTGACTTTGAAAATAGATGATGATACATATCTGTATCTTTTTTGCTGTGAAAACTAACTTAATTTTGTTGATGAGATACAATACTATGTTAAGGAGAAATGGCTTTGCTATATATAGTGTATACTCTACCTCCAATGAGAATTTTTTTGAATTTCCAATTAGTTATCAGCAGTGGCGGATCCATGATTTATATGAAGGGGACGACTTTAATAAAAAAATTTTACTATAGAATAAAATATATAAATAATTAATTAAAAAGTCAAAATAAGTATCTTATTATAGTACCATAGCTATAAAAGTAAACAATTACAATTGCTTCATCTGAGTTTTCATACTTTGATAGTATTGCATAATATATTCATTAACATCGTCAAAAATTTCTTTCTCTAAGCAATCTATAAATTATAGGGGGAGGCAAATCTAATTTGGAGGGGGGTAATTAAGTATTATATATATATTAGGTAGGTTTTTTTTTACTAGGGGGGCGCTTACCCCCCCCCACCTCAACATGTGGATCCGCCTCTGGTTATCAGATTGCATGACCGGCCTTCGAAGACTGTTGTCGTTCATTGGTATTGTAGAAGAAAAAGAACTTGTATACTTTGCTTCTAATTTTTAAGAGAATTTCCGTCCTTTTAAAATCTCTCAAGCAATACAACAGTAATTAGGACTTAATTACTAACTTCAAACTATCCATGCATCAAAAATTGCAAGTGATTATGAGAACCAACAACTATATTTACTCGAGGAAACGAAAACACTTGATTCATTCTCATTTGTAACCTATAAATCAAGTTTGCAGCCGGTGATTAAATTAGTAGCTAGATTGTGATCTACAACAATGACATGCAGGTAAATTAATCAAAGCAATGTCATATGTTGAACCTCATCTAATAATGCTGATAGATACAGAGCAAGCTTTCCCTGTGCAATTTCTTCTTCTTTTTTATATGAGATGACCCTCAGAGCTAGCTTTCCTTGTGCAATCAAAGCAATGTCATATGTCGAACCATCAACGGCTCACCGCCATGGACCGTTTGTGGTCAATGGTCATCACTCACTCATCGACGCCAAACATGTCGATATCGTCATCTCCAAAAGTGTGGGGGTCCCTGCCCGCAAGTGACACTATTCACCCTAACACCGCTCGAGATATGTAAAACAAAACATAATCAAACACAATGGCATTTAACCAAACATCTTTCGCTAGCCCTTCAACCTCCTTCGGCCACAATCGAGTCCCATTCGAAATATTGACCGCGTCTAGCGAGTCTGACTCCACTACAAGGCGACGAATACCCTGAGAACTAGCCACCCTTAACGTATGATCTACGACAACCAATTCACCTTAAGCACTTATGCTACACCAATCGGTGAGCCATAGGCCCACTCCATACCACCATCTCTTGAGACACCGACCACGCCAACACCCGCCAAGCCAGAACCAAGATCAATAGAGGCGTCTGCTTACACCACCTGAGTGCCTCTCCGCCGTTCAACTTGGTTTATGGCCAACCTGTTCCTTCACAAGCCTCCTAACTTTACATGCCACCACCCCCCAAATCAAAAACCAACTTATTCCGATTCCACCATATCATCCAACAATCCACATCCAAGTACATCCTTTGCAACCACGCCTTCTCCCTCCCGAGCCCACCAAGAAATTCAGCAACTCACCAGGATCCCAAAAAGGAAGAAGCACCCCCTCCTTATCTGAGATGATGTCAAACATCTCTGGAAAGAACTGGCAGCCAAAGGTGACATAAGATATCGCGTCCGGTTCGCCGCCACACCTTGGGCAGCTTCGATCCGTGGTTAAACAGAGACGCCACAATAACTCTCGAACGGCAAGCTTCCCCCTGAGCACGCTCCAGATGAACTGCTTCACTCTCAGACCAACCATAAGTCTCCAAACATTAACCCAACAATTCTCACCTCGATCGCCCGGCTACCTATATTCACTTGCATGAGAAACAAATACGATGAAGATGATGAGACATTCTCTGAGGTATTGTACTCCCATTGCCCCACATCACCACGCGGGGACAACTCTATTTCCAATAGGACACGAGACATCAGCGGATGGCCCCTCCTCAAGTCGCCAACACCCGTGAACTCAATCATTGCCTCCACATTAATGAACATAGGCCAACAAGCCAGAGGGAGCTCGGAGCACCACATATCGTGGACAACTCAAACGCAGCTATCCACCCCCACCGACCAGACCATTCCTTTCCTAACCTACTCCGCCGCCAGACAGATGTGACACTAGTGAGATAAGGAAGCTGCATTACCACCAAATGACAGGAGAGCACCACACCAATGGTGCTTAACCCTATGCATCTCCTTCCACACATTAGTGCCCTCATTAAGGAAGGACGCCGCCATGCCCATCTTCAAAGCCAGCTGCCATGCACCTAGGTCCCTCACACCAAGCCCGTCATGTGAGGACCCATTCCTCTAACTGCGTAGGTCGGGGGTCGTATCCTGTTGGTCTGTTTTCGCATCAGGTGTGATCGGTTGATCGCATGGTTGATTTTGGACCTAGGGTAATTTGGAATAATTGCGCCTTGTCGGTCGATTTTACACCCGCGTAGTGCACACACGGTCTTAGATTGATACATGTGATTGATTAGACCCTTACATGCGCTCTCGATCGGAAGATTGGAGCTCGATCGGGAAAGATCGAAACGGACGGCTGAGATTAAATCCAGATTAAATCCAGCTTACTATCCTATGTTTGGTTGGAGGTTAAAGGTGAGATTAGGGTCAGGGTTAAATGGGGTCCGTCACTTTTTCTCCTTTCCACCTACCACCTTCCTCTCTACTTTTTCATTCCTTCTTTCATCATTACACTTACCCTTATCCCTATTTCTACCCTTACCCCCATCCTTAACTCCCAACCAAACGCAGGCTGTACTTAGAAAATTCAAGTTTGGACAGTTTGGTACCTAGACATTTTTTCCCCTGTTTTAGTACCCAGCGTTAAAACTGACACCTTTTGTGGTACCTCCGCTCGACGGCGTTATAGAAAGATGACAGTAAACCCATCACGTGACCGATTTTGACGTTGTTCCCGTGCTCTGAAACGGTTTTGGACCAATACTCCCGCGCCTCCTACTTCTATTTAATGGCCATGAGAAGGGGGTTAGGGTCTATAGCAAAGGGGAAAAGAAGACAATGAGCTCGCCGGCCAATTTCTTACTAAATTGACCACGACCATCGGATGGAACCATGTCGAGGAGGCCAGGATCGACTGAAAATCCACAACTCAGCGCCGGATCAAGCTCAGCCTCGAGGAGGGTGGATAGGATCTATTACTGTTGGTGCGGTATGGTCCATATGGAAGCCCGATTATGAACTTCTCGGACAGAGCAGAACCCCAGTAAAAGGGTTCCTGGGCTATACAACACCACGGGTAAGATCCTTTTAGTTCATTCACGCTGCCCTGTTTAACAATGTTGTAGCTACCCCTTGTGTTGGCTTCTACATGAGCATGGTGGTTGCAACTACTTCATATTGTATGATGAAGAAATTTGCAATCAGGTGGATCGTCAGCTGGCAATAAGAGCAGATTCAAGTGATGGGACAAGGTTAGTGGATGAGAGAGATGTGATAGTGGCCCGGCAGGAGCTACAAGGCCATCGCATACCATATTTCTTTAATATTGACCTGGGCATTTGTGTTTACTATACTATATTGCAATCACAGGTCTTAAGGTGTGTAATGGACTTGTAATTGGATTGTCTGACTGGCACATGTATGTGGTTGCTATGTAGGACCTCAATATTGGGATCTTGGTTTTTGTTGTATCTGAATGTTCATGGTGGAGAATCTGGTATTTGTTGTAACTGAATGTTTGTACTTATTGAATTGACATGAATATTCCCTCTTAAGACACGTTTGCGTCAAAGCTACTATGTTTGTATTAAAAGACATCGAACATAAGACATGTTTGTTTACATAGGTGTAACTGTCAGAAGTTAACAAAATGAGATAATCCACAATTGCATCAGATGACACGTTCGTTTACATGAGACAAGTTTGTTTACAAAATGACATAATCCACAATTGCATCATGTCTCATTCCAATCCACAATTACATCATGAGCTTGTGTGCTTTCAACATTATATGTATACACCATTCATAAGCTCTTACATTCCAATTCAAAATATTCAATCAATTTACATCACAAGCTGTTACAACATTATAAGCTGTATGCTTGATTGCAAAATACATAACATTCTAATCCAAAATACTCAATCAAGTTGCATAATGTCAAGTTGCATAACATTATAGTGAAGGGAAGTCAATGTCATCACCACCCATATCCTAGGACCATAGACTGGTGTAATAACGAATAAAAACCTCCCCCATTTCCTCCTGCATCGACACAACAACCACATCCTCTCGGAGAATTTCACACAACTTTGATTTGCATGCCCTGTCCATGACAAGACGATGGAAAAAGGCTGAGTTACGATCCCCCGCCTGTAACCAAACCTTGCGGACGCGTTGCGCCGCGCGCGCTTGCTGCTTGGTGATGACTGAATCCAATTGATTCTCTAGGACTTTGATTTGAGCAACCTCTGAATCAGAAAGAAAACCCCCCTCCTCTAACCGATAGAGTTTCTCCCGGCAGCCCTCCACCCTTTGGCCAACACCAAATATGTCCTCCCTTCCTTCCCTACGGTCCGAGTCCTTCACAACCTTTTTTTTATCTTTGAAACAAAGGCGTACTGCTTATTGCCATGGTAGGAAGGATCACCCCATATCCATTCGAGTGCCTCCTTGAACGCCTCCACCTTCAGCCATGAGTGTTCAAGGTGAAAAGTAGAAGGCCCAGTCCTTACCACATGGTCCACCACAAGATCAGCAAGGGCGCATGGTCCGAGCCAAAGCGAACCAAATGTTTGACAGAGGTGGTGGGGAACCTTTCTTTCCCACTCCTTGCTACCCAAAGCTCTGGCCAACCTTTGTTTGATCATGTTCTCCCATCCTTGGCCATTAGTCCAATTGAAACGAAAGCTTGTAAACCCAAGATCAAGCATATCGCAAACACCACGTAATTTAAGAAATCCCTCTCAGACTGGTCAAAAACAAAATATGCACCCCCTTCCTTTTCTTCAGAAGACAAGATGGTGTTGAAGTCACCAGCAACTAGAAGCAGAAGGCCAATGAAACTGAACTTAGACAAGTACCCCCAGAGCTCCCGGCGATCCCTAGCCCTACAGGCACCGTACACTGGCGCCACAGTGAATTGCCCGTATTCCGTCAAAGACACCACCCCATGGACAGCTTGTTGAGTGTAGTGTATCATAGACACCCTTCCCAAGTCCACCTTCCATGCGGTGAAAATTCCTCCATGCCTACCAACCGAAGGAATCAAATAGGATCCCCAACCTCCCCCCAGCCTCCGGTGTACCCATGCAAGTCTAATCTCAAAGATAATAATATCAATTAGGAAGATGAACGAAGGTCCATAATCCTCCTCAAGCCGACGACAGGAGCTCACGACTGTAGCCGGGCATGCCCCCCCAGCAGTTCCAGAAAATAGGCTTCACATTAGAACTTGGGGATCAACCAGTTGCTCGACTGGCGAAAGGAGATGAAGTCACTTCCTCTGAGGATTAACCTCCCTCAACACCTCGCCTTCCACATGTCATCACCCTCCTGAAGCTCATCCAACCCATCCGACAAAGTCTCCAGGCATCTAAGTTCCTCCAAGTCCGTAAGCTCTGTCTCAAGCACCATCTTCATGTGATCAACCATTGTTGAATGTAACTCCTCCATCTCAGCCTCCGCCAAAGCTCCAAACCTATTTGAATCCTCCCCATGCCCAGCCCAGCTAGGCTTCTTAGCACACCTGGATCTCTCATAACAAGAGGAGGAGGGCCCATGGTCACAAGAAGCAGAGCCCTCAAGCCCAGACCCACCACCACTAGTATGCTCATGGTCACTAGTATGCTCCCTTTCCCAAATTGGCCTAGCCATCCCACGTGGCGCACAAAGAGAGGGCGACGAAGACAGCTGTGGAGCACTACCACGTCTAGAACCTTCCTTTGAGGTTAAATTAACACCCTCACCCCTCCCTACAAGACCTTTTTGCCTAGCACCAGAATGGCACTCCTTCCCTCTATCTCTCATCAAGTCACCTCTACCAATCCCTTTCTGACGACCCCCCCCCCCTCCTCCCCACACTGATCAACGACACCAAGTGTCATCCACTGAGTCGAGGGACGGCCCCCATCCCTACTAGCCAATGCACGCTTACCAAGGTTGCCTCGAGATTCACACCTCCCTCTACAGACAACACTCGAGGAGCTTTCTTCCACCATCACAGGCGTCACCACCAATAACCCAGCGTCCACCGCATCCTGTTGGAAAAGTATAGGCTCTCCCTTCTCCTTCATCCCAACATCTCCCTTCTCCCCTACCTCCCCCGACTCCTCCTTGCAAGCCTCAACTCCTCCTGCAGCCCTCATCTCCTCCTCTGGACCATCCTTCTTCGCCTCCTCCTTCATCGATGCACACCAGGCCTGACAAAGATCAATTTGATGTCCAAACAAAGAGCAAACTCAAATACAAGGATAATGTTGGATGATCCGAGGCCCAGCCCTACTCTGTACCTCCAAATTGAGAATAGCCGATTGATTTATGTCAACCTCAATACATACTCGAGTAAATCGACCACGGATAGCCTCCCTGGTGTTTAGATCAACCTTCAATGGGATACCCATCTTAGCCACAATATTGCTAGCCACCTCCTCATCCACACATTCAATCGGCAAACCAGGAAGCTGGACCCGAACCTCTGTCAAATTAAAATCCTTAGCAGAGGGGAAAAAGTTCTCCCTCCATAGAATCAGGGATAGGGGCAGACCATTAACATACCAAGGTCTCTTAGCCATCTCAAGATCCCGATCCTCCCCACAGGAGAACTGGAACACAAATACACCTCTAGCCATATCCACAACTTGAATACCCCGTGAGAAGCTCCATAACTTAGGTAACATGGCTCTTAACACCTCCAGAGGAACTCTACCGCCTAAGGATCTCCCAAAGGGGGAGAACTCCCATATGTTCATCACTAAGCACCACCACAATAGGATCCTTAGGCTTCCTAAAGACAAATTTCTCTGACGCAACCTTTGGTGTGGATGAAACCTCCAGTGGGGAGGGGGCATTGATAGAACTTGAAAAGTGTCGTGCCTTAACAAGTCTATTCAAAATTACAAATTTATAATCAAACTACTAACTAACTACTTTAGGGGAAGTGAGCAGTGAGTCCGAGTCGAATCCACAGGGAATGCGTAGGAAAATAATTAAACTACTAAACTCAATTTAAGTATTCCTACCAATAAGTTGATAAAAGATTCATAATTGGAATTAAACTAACTTTATACTAAAGGATTAATAAATACGAGAACAAGGTATCAGGGAATTCTTAATCAATAACTAAGGATCTACCATGTCTTCCTAAGATTAGGGCATGTTAATCATGATTAATGGCTTTCCTAATAGTTGATAAGTGAATGGCTAGTTCTCCTTATCACTCAACAAGTTCTGGTTAGGATTCCTTGCAGGTAAGAACAATTACCTAAAAAATCAGTGACCGAATGATTAGTTACGTTCACTGCTAATGAACCCTCTTATTAAGATGAATTCATCGCAAGTAGTAGTACGGATATGGATTTAGGTGTAAGATCAAGATGGGTTTAATATCTTGATGGCCAAATCCACAAAGGTAGGATGTATGAAGGATTAGGGATAAAACGTAGTGGGACTAGCACTACTATAGTAGAACTAGCACTATACAATCCCTAACCACGAAGAAGATTTCATCCGAGATACCATGAGACTAGCATGGTCCTCTTATTTGGATGAATCCAATCCAAGCCCTAGCATACACAAGCTCCGAAATCAAGTGCAAACAAGAACAATCCATACATCCAACAAGAAATCGACACCAAGGTTTAAAAGAAATAGAAATCAATTCATACAAGCCAATCAATAATGTATACAAGCCCTAAATCTAAGAAATCCCTAATAGAAACCCTATTTACATCATAAGAATCCCATGGTAAAAAGTTTAGCTACTCATCTTTAGGGCTTGATCCATAGATGAAGGTTGATGAAGCTCTTCCGTCATGGATCTCCTCCAAAAGATCTCTAAAGAAAAGTTAAAAAGAAGAAAGAAACTGTTCTCCCTCTCCAATAAAGAAGAAAGACCCCTAAAAACCCTAAACATTGACTATTTATAGCTTAAGCAAACATCTCCCATGGATTAGATCTGAGCCGTTGATCTTTAATTCTGGCCGCAAAGGATCGATCCGACTCCTTCAATTGCTGGTGACGCTCCGAGAGGGATCGATCGGACCTATCGAGTCCGATCGATCGTTCACATGTTGTTACGCTCGTCCCGAAGAGGATCGATCCGTCATGCTGAGTACGATCGATCCTTCAATTGTTCATTGTCCCGTCGCTGGGCGAGTAGGATCGATCGCACTAGTAGAGTCGGATCGATCCTACTTGCCAGAATTGCCAAAATACGTTCTTTTAGTTCCAAAGTTGATCTAACTCCTATTAGGCGCTATTATACCTGAAATGGGATAAAAATAGTCAGTGAAGCATTACTCCGAGACCAACAAAGCCAAATTACAATGGTGTTTTATGCACTTTTCAAGTCTTATTAGGCATCACCCACTACTTCTATATAGCTCCGGTCGAACTTGAAAGGGAAGCCCGGAGGAGGGCTAGAGAAGGAGCCAGATATTTTGCTTGCTCCATGTGTAATTTCATGTTGAACATCATCTAATAAAACACTTCAAACTTTGATCAAACTCGGACCAATTGTACACCAAGTTTTTATACCCTCTGTTTGATAGCAATCTCGTAAATAAGATGAAATTGCCACAAAATCGTCATCATCTTTCGACTCCGATATGACTAAAGTATTTTGACCATAACTTTCACATACGGTCCAAATGGGTTGTTTTAACTATTGTTGGATAGCTAGTTCGAAGGCCGACAAGTTTCCTTGGACAACTCCAAATTCCGAAATTTAGTATGCTAAATCTACAATAGAGGCGGGCGATGGTAAAATGGTAAATAGATTACCGAAACCATTTTCCTCAGTATATTTTCTACCATATCTCCTTTTGCCATGATGCATTTTAGCGCACTTCCCTTTTCGTTAATGACATTTTGGTGCATCCCCCTTTTGTGATAAGGCCAAAGTTGTTTGTCCATAACTTTGTCATACTGTGTCCAAATTAGGCATTTCTTAGACCGTTGGAAAGAGAACTCAAAAGGCTATGATTTTTCACTATGGACAAATACATTGGAAGATAGGACGAAATCATCTGTGGTCCAATTCACCCATCTCTTGATCTTCAATGCAGTGGGAGTATTTGCCTCATAACTTTGTCATCTGTTATCCAAATGAAGTGATTCTTAGATCGTTGGAAACATGATTTGAAGAGCTACAACTTTTGTTCATTGATTTTTAGTTAATTATAAAGTGATTATAAATCGAAATGCAAAAGTTGGATGGAACCGTTGATGGACGAATTCGTCCATTTGACATCCAACACAACTAGAGTAATTTATTCATAACTTTTTCATCCGAGTCTTAAATGAGGCGATTAGTTGACCGTTAGAAAGATAAGTCTATGATCTAGAACTTTGGTTGTTGGAGTTTTGCCAAAATCACATTCTATGAGGGACCTAAATACAGGTTAAAATATAGTAGTAATTTGGTTAATATGGTGAAATTGCCAAAAAAATGGAACTGAAGAAGCAAAGACGAATGTGTGGATCGTGGGCTTAACTATCTGGCATTTGAAGGAAGATAAAGGACATGTGGTGAGATGGGAGTAATCAAATGTGATCATGGGAGCAGTTGCATAGGAGTTATCTCAAGTCAAGTATAAAAGTGAAGTAGAGAAGATAAAGAACTCTCTCGACAAATCAAACTAGAGCACAAACTCTTTGAAGAAATTTATCTTAGGAGTAGCTTCTTTGTAATCTTAGGAGTAGACTTAGCTTCTGTAGCCGTAACCTGCACCCCTGCATTGCCCCCGTCACAACTACAGCTTTGATTCTCGTGATCGTTGGTGATGTTAACGCAATTATTGTTCTTTGTAAGTGATTGACGGAACTGTCCTTGGTGCCGTTATTTGCAATTAAAAAAAAACTAACTTTTGACTGAGCCGATACCAAGTGCCATCAGAGCAATTTTTCTTTCTTTTTTTTCGTAATGTGTATTTTCACTTCAAAGCGCTCTCTCTCATACATAGTAGAGGTCAGAAGAGCTCGCGTACCTTTTCAACACAATTTAAAGTGTTTTCGCTGACCCGGACGAAAACTAGCACGAACATTTTTGGCACGCTCGGTGGGATCCAGTGTGCTTTGAAGAAGCGTTAGATCAGAAAAATTTGAAGTTAAGGCCAGGGAATTGTTGGGGTCTTCTAGGAGTATATGCTGAATACTTCTATCGGATCGGCATCGAGCAACTAATGAAGAAAAGAACAAAAAAATAAATTGTAACACCCCGGCCCTCCACTGGGCCCCGCCCCGCGGGCTCCCGGTTTGACCAGGATCCACCCGAGGGCCCCACCCGACACAATATTGTCCGCTTTTGGCTCACCGCAGAAATCTGGAAAAACTTCCCAGTAGGTCACCCATCGTGTGACTACTCCAGGTCGAGCACGCTTAACCATGGAGTTTTCTGGCGGATCACTGCCAGCACGGATTTAAAACGCGTTGTGTCTATTAAAGGCTTACTATATACTTATATCGAACCCCGGACTATACCCAGGCGTTGTGGGATTGCTTACCCGGCTACCCGACTCAGCCCCACCCTCTAGGCGCAGGCATCTTGTCCCACGGTAGACCCAGCGGGCCTCACATGAATAACAAAGAAGAACAAAGACACAAGAGATTTTTACGTGATTCCCTCAACTTGAGGTACGTCTAAGAGCTACACCAGCTTTCACTAGAATATAGAGGAAAAATTACAAACACCTATCTTTTCTCTCTTCTATGCCAGGCTACTCTCTCTCCGGGCAGCGTGCCCTCTCTTCGGGAGGCCTCTCTCCTTGGTCGGGCCTCTCTTCTTCTCCTATGATGGCAGCTTGCCTCTTGATTTCTTACACCGAAACCAAAAGCCATGGTAGCATTTATATAACCTCTCAACAACACCCATTCAATCAATCTCTCTCAATCATACCATATGAGTAGTATAATCTACCATAATTAACATATTGATTGAATCCCTTCAAGGTAGGAATCCTACATATAGTAGGTCTTGAATAAAAGAGATATTAATTAGAGGAAAGCAACCAATCACCACCTGCCTAAGCCATTTCCAATCATACAATTAAGGATGAGATATTAAGTCAGGCTAGGATTGGATTAGGCTCTACTTTCCTTACAACCTTCCACTTGGAGACTGATCCAACTCTTCTTCCTTTGCAGCTCTTCTAGCAAAATTTGGTGTGGTCCTCCTCGATCTTCTAGGCTTGAAGACTGACATAATTTGAATAGAACTTCTGCGTCTCTACTATCACCATCTTGGTAAGCATATATGTAGGATTATCCTTCATGTGAATCTTCTCCAATGCAAGCTGTCCATCCTCCAGCAATCATCGCACATAGTGGTACTTGAGATCTATGTGCTTGGTCCTCGCATGAAAAGCTAGATTTTTGGCAAGGTGAATTGCGCTCTGACTGTCACTATAAAGCCTTGAGTCATGTTGTTTTAGGTCCAACTCTTCCATGAGCCTCTACAACCATACAAGTTCCTTACATGCCTTTGTAGTAGCAACATACTCTGCTTCTATTGTGGAGATGGTCATGATCTTCTGCAACTGAGAGACCCAACTCACCGTTGCACTAACCAGTGTGAACACATAGCCCGTAATGCTCCTCCTAGTGTCAATATCTCATGCAAGATCTGAATCAACATATCCTCGCAATCATATCTCTAATCCGCCATAACATAGGGCCATTTCAGCAGTATCTCTGAGATACCTCATGCATGATCCACTTGACTACTTCCCAATGCTCCTTGCCCGGGTTGTTCATGAATCTGTTGACAACTCCCACTGCATGAGCTATGTCCGGCCTTGTGCATATCATATTGTACATGAAGCTTCCTATCATTGAGGCATATGGAACCTTAGCCATGTGATCTTGCTCCTCAGTCATTGATGCTCCATGTTCCTTTGAAAGCCTAAAGTGGCTTGCTAAGGGAGTGTTAATTGGCTTAGCACAATTCATGTTGAATCTCTTGAGTACTTTCGCCACATACTCAGTCTGTGATAGTGCCAACTCCCGCTTTATGCGATCTCTACTAATTTGCATCCCAAAAAATTGCTCCGCAACAACCAAATCCTTCATTGCGAACTCCTTCGATAGTTGCCTCTTGAGATTAATAATCTCATTCATGTTTGGTCCGACCACAGCCATATCGTCTACGTACAGGAGAAGGATCAAGTATGAGGTCTTCAACTTCTTGAAGTAGCAACAATGATTGGCATGACACTTCACAAATCCACTTGCGTTCATGAAGCTATCGAACTTCATGTACCACTGTCTCGGTGCTTGCTTCAACCCGTACAAGTTCTTCCTCAACTTACAAACCATGTTCTCCTTCCCAACCTCAAAGTAGCCTTGCGGTTGGTGCATGTAGATGTCTTCTTTTAGGTCACCATGGACGAATGTCATCTTCACATCTAGCTACTCCAAGTGCATGTTCTCAACAGCAACAATATTCAGCACGGCTTTGATGGTGGTCATCTTGACAACTAGAGAGAATATTTCGGAGTAGTCATACCTTACTTCCGCTCAAAGTCTTTCACAACCAATCTCGCGTTGTACTGGTTGCTCCCATCATGCTCTTCCTTCAACCGATAAACTCACTTGTTGTGTAAAGCCTTCTTACCTTTCGGCAATAGAACTAGCTTCCATATCTTGTTCAATGATAACAACTCCATCTCATCATCCATGGCTAGCTCCCAATTGTCCTTGACTTCATCACCCAAAGCTTCCTCGTAGCTTTCTGGTTCACCGTTATCAGTCAATAATAGATAATGCAAGGAAGGAGAGTACCTCGATGGGGGTTTGACAACCCTCGTAGATCTCCTCAAGGGTGGAGTCTGAGCCTCATTCTCCTGCTGCTGCAGTACTTCCTCTATATTGGGATTCACTGGCTTCAGCACATCTCTGCTAGTGATCTCCTTGTCTTGTTCCAGCCCATCTTTCTCCTTCTCTTGTTCTAGCCCATCTTTCTCCTTCTCTTGTTCCAGCCCATCTTTGTACATAACGGACTCATTAAAGACCACGTCAGTGCTCCTTATAATTTTTTGGTTCTCCATATCCCAAAATCGATGGTCGTATTCGATAAATGCGCATTTATTGGACTTCACATCCAATTTGCATCAATCGGCATATAAGAAATACAATCGAAAGTCCTAAGATGAGAGTGTGATACATCTTTTTCGGTCCACGCTTTCTTTGGTAAACCGAACTCCAAAGGGACTTAGGGACCTCGGCTGATCAAGT
The DNA here is from genome assembly GCA_963920575.1 of Narthecium ossifragum. Classification (NCBI taxonomy): domain Eukaryota; kingdom Viridiplantae; phylum Streptophyta; class Magnoliopsida; order Dioscoreales; family Nartheciaceae; genus Narthecium; species Narthecium ossifragum. The sequence goes on from OY986966.1 coordinate 5,999,382, forward strand.
ATGCGGCCGTGCTAACTGCATCTGCTCGAAATTGCTTTGGCAACCCCGCATGTATCCTCATCCTCCTAGCACGCTCCAGGATAATTCTATTCATGCGCCCAACTACACTATTCTGTCTTGGTGTTCTCGAAAGCGTCTTCAATCTTCTAATCACATTCAAAGCGCTGAACTCCTCGAAAGCATTGTTGCAGTACTTGCCACCATTATTGGATTTGAGGCACTTCAATTTTGAGCATGTCTCGTTCTCTACCAATGGTTTCTACTTCTTGAATACTTCAAAAACATCTGACTTCTGCTTCAAGAAGTACACCCAGAGTTTTCGTCTGGCGTCGTCGATGAACGTCACGAAGTAACGTGCACCGTCGATGGAATCTACTGGAACTGATCCCGAGACATCAGAATGGATGAGCTCTAATTTCTCCGTCCTCTGAGTCCTCACAGCTCTCGTGAAACTGACTTTCTTCTCTCTCTCTCAAAGACACAATCTTCGCAAAAATCCATCTCTAAGGACTTCAATCCCGTCAGTTTATGCTTCTTCATCAGAATCTTCATCCCCTTCTCGCTCATGTGCCCCAGCTGATGATGTTAGGTGGCTGCATCCAACTCTGCTACACTGATTGCAATCACACTTTGAGAACTAGAACTCAGATAAAGAGTTCCCTCTCTTCGACCTTGAGCTATCACCAAGGCGCCCTTCGTCATCTTCCATGAGTCGCTTGTGAATGACTCGACTACACCAAAATCAGATAGCCGGCTGACGGATATCAAATTTATAGTCAGACTAGACACGCATTTGACATCCTTCAACTTCAGCATTGTCCCATTCGACTGAGTGATCTGGACGTCGCCTTTGCCAACAATGTTGCACGCCTTGTCATCTCCTAGATAGACGTTGCCGAAGTTTCCTTGCACGTGGTTGTGAAGCAACGACATGTGCGGCGTGGCATGGAACGATGCGCCAGAGTCCACAATCCATGCTTCATTCTTCGACTCCATAGAGAGAATCAACGCGTCTGGCTTTTCGACCAATACATGGTGAGCAGGTAAAGGCCTTGCAAGCAACATTTAGGCCATATTTTAATGCATTATTGAACGAAACCAAGCGTGAAATTAGAGAAGCTTTTGGCTCACTTGTGCATAGTATATCGAGGTGACGGAACCCCATTCCCTTATCTATTGGAGCCAATGATGATATATTGCATAATCATCCCAAACTTCTCGATGAACAAGTGATGGGTAATTATTTAGATAATATCATAAATAAGACGAAATCTTGTAAATGAGATGAAATTGCTACGAAATCGTTCTCGTCTTTCGACTCCGATATGGTTAAAGTCGTTTGACCATAATTTTCACAAACGACTTCCACATGGACTGTTTTAACTATCGTTGGATAGCTAGCTCGAAGACCAACACGTTTGTTGTTGACAACTTCTCCAAATTCCGAAGTTTAGTGTGTGAAATTTGCAATAGAAGCGGGCAATAAAAAATGGTAAATACACGGCCGAAACCATTTTCCTCTTTAGTATATTTTTAACCATATTTCTTTCTGTCTTGACGCATTTTCACGCATTCCCATTTTCGTTGATGACATTTTGATGCATCCCTTCTTTTGTGATAAGATAAAAGTTTTTCGTCCACAACTTCTTCATTTGGTATCCAAATTAGATAATTCTTGGACCATTGGAAAGATGACTCAAAAAGCTACGATATGACAATATGGACGAATATAGTGGAAGATTGAAAGAAATCATCAGTGGTCGAATTCGCCCATCTCTTGATTTTTCAATGCAGTGCGAGTATTTTTCTCATAACTTTGTCATCTGCTATCCAAATGAAGTGATTATTGAATCGTTAAAAAGATGATTCAAAGAGATACAACTTTCGTTCTTAGAGTTTTAGTGTGAGGGCCTGTCCCTCTACTCCTAGGCGGACCGCCTGGGTCGGGCCCGTGACTCGTTTGTTTGTTTCGCGTCGAGCGCGCGATCCGGTGGATCGCATGATTTCTTAGACCACAAGGGCAATTTGGTAAATTGCGCCTTGCCGGTTTGTTTCACACCCGCATGTGGACATACTGACCATGTCATGTTAGTGTTTGTTTAGAACGGTTAGGTGAACCCGGGATCGAAAGATCCGGGCTTGTGCTTGTGTTTTAGCCCAAGTCTAGCTTTCTACACCTAAGGGATCGATCTTTCCTTGCTAGAAGATCGATCTTTTAATGCCAGAAAGTCAAGACGCGATCATCATGAAGGATCGAATTCATAGGTCGGTTCGTTTGTCTATAAAACGGGCGTAACCTTCTTCCTTGAATCCTTTTGAAATCCGCTGTTCTTGAGCTCAAATCCGGCTGGATTTTGGAGAGATTGAGGACGATCCAAGGCTTAGCAGCTGGGATTGAAGCAGCTCTTGTCTAGGTAGGGATTCCTACCTACTTTGTTTTCCGATTTTTGAGAGTTTGAATTATTGTGTTTTGTTTTGCTTAGATCTCGTTGTGTAGTTGATGGCTTTTAGTCTTACCGGTTTTGGACTCGTGATTCTTCGTACTACCAGATCCCAAGGTTTTGTGGGATGTGGTGGAGTTTTCCGACGGTATTTCTCGTCGAAGGTTCGCCGGAGAACTCAACAAGATTGATCTTTCTTGGAGAAGAATCGACCCTTCATTGTTGGTCATGCTGAGCCCGAGCATGATCGATCATCTGGTGAAGATGATCGATCTTTGTTCCAGGGTAGCATGGGATGCCCTTTGTCGCAAGTATGATCGATCTTCTTTGGCTCGACAGGAAAGGAGCTCTCTGTTATTTGGAATATCGATCTTTACTTAGGAAAAGATCGATCCTTTGGTGGCAGAGAAGAGTTTTTCATTGGCTTTGCCCACGGGGGCTTGGTATATATGGTTTTCTTACCGCTTTATATATTGTACATATCATTAAGCATGTTAGCCCCATATTAGGGGGAGTGGTGAACCAGGAGAGTGATGACTCATGAGATGTTTAGAATAAGTGGGCGAGTGGCCCTACTGCTTTCCATAGCCTTGCATATCGGCGTGCACCGAGGGCCTTTATCTATGTGGTTTGCCTTCTATTGTTTGCGGGGCTGCTTCCCGGTGCAGGTTGCTGGTCAACTGGCTGGTAGTTGGTGGTGTACCACTGCAACAGTTCCAGACCTTAATTATGTATTCACCACCCCGGGCCGGTAGTGTGCCGAACCCAGATCTTGTTTGTGGTATCATCACATGTTACTGCATGCTTAAATGTTTTATATGCGCATGTTCATAGCATGCATTTCTTGTTGTGCATTAGTTGCATAAGGTTAGGGCGTGTGCGATCTATAGGTCTCTGTTCCGAGGCTTGGAAGCTCGGATTTAGCCCTAAGACCGGGGTCGGGTAGTTTGTACCAGGTTTGAATTGTGGTGTACAGTCGAATTCGATGATAGACTTAGATGACTCATACACCTGTCGATTGATGATGTTAGAGGTCGTGTCGGCTTCTAGTCGAGTGCTGAGGTGCAGCCGGTGTCCGGTGATCCATGCCTCTTGAGTAGAGAATGTACCTACTCAGCGGGTTGGACTCCCACCAGAAGTGTTCACTTCGTCCTGCTGTGAGATAGCAATGTTGTTTTCCTGCTCATTGGGACACGCTGTGGGGTTATGGGACCCCTGTACACCCAGGCTTTACTAGAGGGTAACACTGTTGCGTTTCCCTCTTCCTTCTGTGTGTCGTAGTGTAGTTTTCCTGCTGAGCTTAGTTGCTCACTCCTACCCGGGCTGCGTTTTGCAGGTGCAGGCGTTAGCTCTTCTTTGATGGCCTCTACCGGGCAGTTGGTCGGCGACGCCTGGCGGAGTCTGAAGAGTGGTGATCCTTTATCGTTTTTGAACCCTTGGTTAGTTAGTCTCCCACGGGAGTATATAAATGTTGTATTCGAATCTTCCCCTCTCCGATGATATGTATATTAAACTTGGGTTTTGTAATCTGTAATTTGAGGCTTCTATAATTTGTAGTCTTTAAATTGAGGGTGTTTTGATGAATTGTTAGAGAGACTAATAGGTTAGAGGGAACCCTCGTCATATTTTTTCGTGTTTCATTAGGTTTCGGTTCGCGTCGCCCAGCCCGGTCATGCTGTCGCGGGTCGGGGCACGACATTTAGTGAGTTAGAAGGTTATCATTGACCGAAATGCAAAAGTTGGATGAAATTATCGATGGATGAATTCATTCATTTGACATCCAACACAGTTAGTGTATTTTATTCATAACTTTTATATCCGATGTCCAAATGAGGTGATTATTTGACCGTTAGAAAGATAAGTCGATGATCTACAACTTTAGCTGTTGGAGTTTTTCCAAAATAAAATTTTATGAGGGACAGAAATGCATATTAAAATTTAGTGGTAATTTCATTAATATGATGAAATTACCCAAAAGTGAAATGGAAGAGGCAGATATGAATGTATGGATCGTGGGCTTAACTATCTGGTAGTTGAAGAAAGATAAGAGACATGTGACGAGATGGGAGTAATTAAATGAGATTATAGGAGCGGTTTGGAGATCATGAAAGCAGTTTGGGAGCGATTGCATTGGAGTTATCTCAAGCCAAGTATAAAAGTGAAGGAAGATGAAGAATTCTCTTGCCAAACTAGAGCGCAGACTCTTTGAAGAAATTTATCTTCGGAGTAGTTTCTTTGTAATCTTAGGAGTAGACTTAGCTTCCGCTGGCCGAATCTACACCCCTATACTACTGCCATCACGATTGCAGCCTCTTGATACTTGTAAGTGATCAACATAACCGTCCTTGATACCGTTATTTGTATTAATAAAAAAAATTATCTTTCGACAGAGCCGATATCGGTTACCGTGAGAACAATTATTTATGTTCTTTATGTTTTCCGCCGCGTGTATTTTTACTTCAAAACATCTTTCTCATACGGTATCATAGAGTTGGAAGAGTACGCGTCCTCTTCATCAAGATTTACGCCCGTTTGATACGTGGTTAGAAAAAGTGAAGTTAAGGGGAATAGGATTATAAAAATGAGATTAATGAATGAAATAGAAAAAAATAGAGTGGTGATGATAATTGAAATAAAAATAAAATAATAATGATGATATTTGATGTTTGGGATAGAAATAGTGTTAAGCACCCTTACCCCGTACCAAACAAGTTAAAGTGTTTCCAACAAAGCTCTGCTGCCGTCTATCAGACTAACTCGCTAGAGCGAATTGATCGTTGTAGACCACCAACATGCTCCCCCTCGACTCCACCGAGCTCGTCCCCAACCTCACCCTCCACCACCTCATCCACCATTAGCCCCAGCACCAACACTCCTTCGTCGTTTCCGACCGCCACCACATTCTCTATGACCTCATCACTTCCGGCTGCGATGATGCTCGACGACGACGTTCTTCTTGCGCCATCCTCGCCTCATCTCCCCTCGTCACTCCTGTCTCTCAAATCCTCGTCGCCGATATCACCCAGACGAGCTACAACAAGGGCCTCCTATCGTTGTCACTCCTCGCCGATCTCCCCTTCACCGTCTCCTCTCTCGCTGCTGAGAGCCGCCGAACCGCACGTTAGGTTTCAAACTTTGGATGCTTTTCTAGTTTGGGGGCTATTATAGCTGGGGTCCTATGCGATTCAAATGGAAAGGCCAGGATTACCTAACAACCCCCCTTCACGTGTACGGTTCCGGTCCCTTCGTTCCTCCACGAGGCGTTCATTAAACTATTCCCCTCCTCCGGAACATCGTACTCGTACCACAGTGTTCGAATCCCACCCCTCGAATCGCGATTGGACGGCTTAAACCGATCCCAGCGTCAGATATTTCTCTCTCGGACACTATTAGACGCAACCGGAAGTGGTAACCGGGTGACCGGCTACTCTGGTTGCATGTACGACAGCCACCCTTTCTCCGGCCGTTGTCTATTTATTTTTTTATTTGTTTTTGGAGAATTTTAGTTGTTTCTCTATCTATAAATTCGTAGCCTTTTGGGAAGTGTTCGATACTTTGAGCTCCCTTACACGTCCCATCCCCATTCCTTTTTTTCCCATTCCCTCCAGCTCCGGCGGCGGCTCGACCAGCTCTGGCGATCTCCATCGCCGACGGAGTCTTATCGTCTCGCAGGTTATTCCTCGATCGACATCTCTTTTGTTAGTTTAGTTGATCGGATCGTGCTTCGAGTGTGTTCGTTGCTGATTCACTGAGATGATTCTTGTAGATGTGGGGAGATATCAGTGATCGGAGATCTAAGGCTGCAGATGCTTTGTTAGAACGAGTCGGGGTTATCCTGCTTCTCTCTCTATCTCCTGTGGCTTTTCTTCCGCAAATAGCTACTTAGATCGAGAGTGTTGGGAGGAAGCGAGATCGGATATAGGGAGATCGGAGTTGGAGTGGTGTTGTGCCGACGATCGGATAGCGGAACGATGTTGGACCTCAACGTGGTGTCGTCGGGAGAGTCGTCGTCGTTGTCTTTCGGCGAGAAGGCGCCGCTTCACGAGGTTTCGGGGTCCACGGAATCCTCCGTGCTCAATGCGGAGGCATCCGCGGCCGACGGTGATGAGGTCTCTTGCTCCACCCACACTGCGGCCGTCGTCACCCCTTTCCGCTTCGGTATTCTTAAAGGGCCCTTGGACGAGGGGGGTGGAGCGGAGGAGGGGGAGACTGTAGGCTCGTCGGAGTCTGGGTACATAATGAGGCAGCTATTCCGACCGGCGACGGCAGCGGGGACGGGGATGGCTCTGGAAAGGGTGCAGATGCCGGCGGTGGCGTCTTCGTCTAGACCGTACTGCGGGGAGCTCAACTTTGGCCTCGCTGGCGTTGCTGGGTTGCCGATAGAAGCCAAAATGGTACAGCAGCAGCAGCAGGCCCCGCAGGTGAAGAAGAGCAGGCGAGGGCCGAGGTCTCGGAGCTCTCAGTACCGCGGAGTTACGTTCTACCGGAGGACGGGAAGATGGGAATCCCACATATGGTCTGCACTCCCTCCCTGCCCCCCCCCCCCCCCCCCCCCTCTCCCTTCCTCTCACCACTCTCGCGTTCGATCCATGTATCCGCCTAGCTATCTTTGTGAATTCTGATACATATAATACGTTCGATTTTAACGAATATGGTTTTCCATGTTGCAGGGATTGCGGAAAACAGGTCTATTTGGGTAAAATTTTATTCACTAATAAATTGCTTGATGTAATTAGAAGCTGAGAACGATTGCAATATTTCTGAATTTATTGCTGTTTTGTTTTTTTTTCCCTGATTTTTAGGAGGTTTTGACACCGCTCATGCCGCCGCAAGGTCGGATCCCTTATGCCATACAAATGCTTTTGGTGCCATCTGGTGTTTATTAATCAGGCCTTCTTCATCAAATAATGCTTAGATGTTTCGTCATTAAATTGCAGGGCATACGATCGAGCTGCAATCAAGTTCCGGGGAGTAGATGCAGACATTAATTTCAACCTTAGTGATTACGATGAGGATCTGAAACAAGTATGCTGCCAGTTGATTCCTCCTAATTCTCTGTGATATACTAAAAGAGGATTGTGACTGTTTGGTTGGAAAACTGACCTCCTTTATTTGATTTCAGATGAAGAATCTAACGAAAGAAGAATTTGTGCACATACTGAGACGCCAAAGTACTGGATTTTCAAGGGGAAGTTCTAAGTACAGAGGTGTGACGCTTCACAAATGTGGCCGCTGGGAAGCTCGGATGGGGCAGTTCCTTGGCAAGAAGTATGAATAACAGCTCCTTGGTTTTTTAGTCTACTTTTTATCGCTTTCCTGAAAGCAGAATAGATTCTATTTCTCGTGGATGAGATATGTTAGTTGGCTTGGTCTTGATTCTTGATCTTGCAATAGATGTTTGTATCTGTTACATGAAACCTGCCCAATTCCTGTGGCTATAGATGGGCGAAATATGTCCACTGTTAGGCCTGGTTTTGAGGGGGGGGATTAGACGACATTGGAAACCCATTCTTTACCGATGAGAACGCAATGCTTGCGTGCAGGTACATATATCTTGGGTTATTCGACAACGAAATAGAGGCTGCAAGGTCATACTGAGCTTGGATTTTCTCATTTTGAAGAAGATTGTTTGTTTTGAATCTCAACCTCCACAGGCTCCAATCCAACCAAATCTCCTTCTCTTTTCTGTTTTTGTTTCTGGACCTCAGGGCTTATGACAAAGCGGCAATCAAGTGCAACGGGAGAGAGGCTGTTACCAATTTCGAGCCCAGATCTTATGACGGAGAGATACTTCCTGAGGCGGAGACTATAGGTAGGATTTAACAAGCAGCAATGCTTTGCTCCCTTTGTTTATTTGCTTCAGACTTTGGGTTTCAATATTATGTTTTTCAAGCCAAGTTGCTCCTTGGTGCTTACTGATCTGTTATCCTTGGCATGAATACTTGATAGCCTCAGACATCAATCTTGATTTGAACTTGAGGATTTCTCAACCTGCTATTCAACGTCAAAAGAGGGACACCAGCTCAATGGCTTCTGATTCCATGATATTTAGGGTAATAAACTTGCTGCCCTGAGAGTATACCTCATGTCTATTATGTAAATCTTGTTCCATTCGTAAGAGTGAAACTGGTCCTTCAGAGTACCAATTTGTTATTATGATGAGCGACCTAATTGATCATTTGCTTTCCCGTCATCTCAAAAACTTTATCTGCATATAAATTATCTCAAAAGTAAAATCTCAATCGTTTTATTTCATTTTATTCCCATTCCTTGCAGATTTTGCTCTGCTGCTTTGCCTTAAAATAAAGTAATCTAGTATTTTACAGTTGCTTTCGTTACTGTTCTTTGTGTACCACTCCTAGTATTCACGTAGGTTATCGATCTAGTCGCCTGTGACAAAAAATTTCAGACTATGTATCCTTTATCTAGATGTTCATATGATTGATTACACTGATCTATCATACTTAGAAAGCTAAATCTCTTTGAACGTGATTCCTGATGTGTTTTGTTTGCTGACACAGGCTGATCACCCTTCTTCCCATCTGGCTATTCAGCCACATGGCCTTGCATTGGGGCCTGAGCAACCTCATACCTGGAGCGCTTTATTTCCAAAATTCCGTCCTAACGTTGAGGTAATCTTCTGCAAATTGCTTTTTCATCATCGTGATTTTTATGTGGTTAAGGTGAATGCTAAGGTAGTTCTGCCTAGTGACTTTTGTAGTTTGGCTTCTAAAGCATCTGTTATAATTGATTCTGGATATGCTGTGAAGTCAATCACGTATTCTTTAATAGTTTATGGCACTGGAATGGTTAAACTAACATATAGTTTAGAGGTTACAACTGACAAGCACAGCGCATGGTATTGCTTCTAAGATAATTGCCTTCAAAGTAACATTATGTTTTTTATATGGGCTATTTGATCTTAAATTAGTGATGCCCCCAGGACCTTCTCATTTGTGATGGATTCGCATTTTCAATCCTCGTCTTGTATCCCTCTGTTTGGATTTTATGATGCCTGACTTCAGATTCGTGTACCTTTATCATCCTTCTAATGGCGTATATGATGTCCATCAAATACCCTTTGATATGAAATTCTCATAATGCTAAGATTCTCGCGACCTCTACGCTAGTTTCTTGAATCAAAACTAATAATATTCTAAAGGTTTTTGTTTCAGCAATACATGGAACGCACTTGATTCCATGTCATTGCATTCCTCCACGTGAATTCCACGTCAACTATAGCGCCCTGACTGCCATATAGCCTTATGAGCAGCAGTATAATGTGTAAATCTCATATGATTGCAGGAAAAGTCTACAGAGAAGCGGCCAGAGGTAGGCTCGGCCTTCCCAAACTGGGCGTGGCAAATGAACAGCCCTGCCCCATCGCCCCTGTTCTCTACTGCAGCATCATCAGGATTCTCCACCAGCGCCGTACCAGCTGCCCTTCCTCCCCAGCCTCCGCCACCAGCAACGGCCACTCGTCACATCCATGCTCCCCCACCATCCACCACCCACTACTACTTTCGTAGCTGAAAGCAATGATCCAAACTTACCATGTTCATGTGGACCTTCAAAAATACTACCTACTTTAAGATGAGCAAAGCAACAGGGTTTGGCAGAGATGTGTAATCATTTCGTCTGCAAAGGAAATAATGCTATGTTGGTTGTTGTCCCATGTTATGCTCAACAATGATGCTATGTGATTTGTTTTCCTTTGGGTGGGCCTGCTTTTTTTGTACTATTCCATGCAATACTCATCTTTGCTTTTCCCTGAGATTGTACCTGGCTGGCTGTACACTCCCCCTTCTTTCTTTCAATTCCTCGTGCTTTTGGTGGGAATCAATCTTGTTCTCACTCTCATCAGGGATCCAACAGGAGCTACAATTGAGGTCGCTCCTTCACGTGCTTGCATTTTGTTGGTGTTGGGATTTTTCCTCCCATGAGGATCATGGCAGTGCGAGAAGGATAGAGGACGGGCAACCATTGCAGAACTAGATGAAGGAGCGTTGATTTCTGGCTTGGTGTGCATCTTGGATCGATCTAAGATCACAGTGGATCAATTCAATCTGAAACTGGATCGATTCAGAAAGCCAGAACAGAGATGAGTTTGTAGTCTTCGTATTTTGGATCGATTCAAACCTACAGTGGATCGATCCATACCCTGTTTCCAGAGACATGTTTTCTTGTCTTTCGAAGTGGATCGATCGAAGCCCAGTCTGGATCGATCCAAGACACTGTAGACGGGAAAATTGGACGGTTTAGATCTAATCTGATCCTAAACTGTTTGGTGTCTATAAATATGGGTTTTCTAGGTTTCTTGAGAGGTTTTAGGGTTTTCTTTGTTCTTTGAGAGGTGTGAGGGTAGGCAATCCTAGGGAGATCTCTTTGTCTCTACTAGGGTTTGGATTTTGTAATCTCTCCCCCATAGTAAAGATTTCCTCTGTTGCCCGTGGTTTTTCCTTCTACTAGTTGTTGCTGGTAGGTTTTTCACGTGAATCCTTGTCTCAACTATTTTCTTTTCTTTATAGTTTGGTTGTTCTCTCTCATCCGCTGCGACATCCCGTCATTATATGGCGCATCTCCGACATCGTCTTGAATCCCCAACAATTGGTATTGAGATTTTCGAGTATGGGTTGTGACGCTGCCTGCACTGGAACACTAGAACCGAATCTTACTAAATCACATAAGAACTTAGAACTCTAAATTTAATCGTGTTTGGGCGAGAGCAGTGTTAGGATGTGTGACCTAGTTTACGGGTGCGCTCGAATAATTATAAAAAATATAGGGGTGTTAAAAGGCTTGACTAATAAAAAATGGGGGGATTTGGCCAGAGGCCCACATGCAAAAGACCGTTTGACTAAATACCCTTGCGCACTGTTTCGGGATAAAAAACCCGAAACAGACAGAATATGTCAGAAGCAGCATCTACAATTGCGACCTCATCGCCGCACTCGACAAAGGTACGGTGGTAGAGACAGGCACACATGCCTCCTTACTTGCAAAGGGCCCCTCAGGCTCCTATCACTCTCTGGTTAGGCTCCAACAAGGTCTGAACAGTAGTACCACAGCTCCAAGCAAATAATTAACGATGTAACTCAAGTAAGTCTTTGCTCTGGACAAAATTACCAGCATGGTTTATGGAGATATGTTTATGTGAGAATTAGAATCAATATTAAAATTATAATCTCGTCCTATCTCACATTTACATGATTACATAACTGTCCTTCAAATTACTATAAGAGAGCCAATCCCTATAAGAGCCATACCTGCTGTCACTAGCCATTGCAGCATTTTATGATAACTTTAAAGAAGCTAATGTGATGTAGAACTAAATCAATTACTCTGATACTCCTCTTCCTTTCTCGGAATGATAAAAATCAAATTCTTAGAATGATAAAAATTATTTTTTATCATTCTCGGAATGATAAAAATGAAATTCTAGGAATGTCTCGGAATGATCAAAAATCATTTTTATTTTTATCATTCTCGGAATAATAAAAATGAAATGCTTGGAATGATAAAAATGAATTTTTATCATCCTCGGAATGATAAAAATGAAATTCTCGGAATGATAAAAATCCATTTTCATCATTCTCAGAATGATAAAAATGGGATGAATGACTTTTATTTTCATTTTTATCAATGATGAAAATGGCATTCTCATTTTTATCAATGATAAAAAATGGGATGCATGACTTTTTTATTCCCATTTTTATCATTGATAAAAATGAGAATCCCATTTTTATCAATGATAAAAATGGGATTCTCATTTTTATCAATGATTAAAATGGGATGCATGAGTGTTGTGATTCCCATTTTTATCAATGATAGAAATGGGATACACAATGATAAAAATGAGATGCATAACTTTTTTATTCTCATTTTGATAAAAATGGGATTCTCATTTTTATCAATAAAAATGAGAATAAAAATGAGATTCTATTGATAAAAATGGGATGCATGAGTGCTGTGATTCTCAATTTTATCAACGATAAAAATGGAATGATTGACTAATTATGCCCCTCCTCCCTGACACAGCCCCCCTCCGGTCCCACTCAAACATTTCCAATTATGGCCCTCCTCTCTCAGCCAGCCGCAATCGTTGACTATTCCTTCTTCTTTTTTAAGTTTTGTTTCTCATTTGAGGGCTGAGGCCGCTCGTTGAGAAAGAACACTCGAGGTATACGTGTGCACCATCGTGCAGAATATGTTAGCTAAACAACAACAACAACTAATTAAACCACATTAGATGGGTTTTTTATCAAACAGACTTTTAATGGGGTTTTGGGATGAGAAAGGTCTCTAATATGGGTATATCACCAATAAACCCTAAAAAATAATAGAGATTTTTTGAATATTTTTTTTTAATTTCTACCATGCTTCTCTTAAAATGGGTACGTGTATGTTCAATATCTTTATCGATCTTATGATCTGATTTTTAAGTGGAAATATGAAAGATTATAAACTCTTAGCTTAATCATAAATCTAATCAAGTAATCCAAAATTAGGGGTCATTACATCTCATTTGTTCAGCTTACAGAAAATCAAAATTTATCTAGTGAAACTAGATTTGGAGATTCACCATCTTCTTGATGGAAACGTGCTCATGGTATAACATGCGCACACACACTCTCTATATATATATATATTTTTTATTTTATTTTTATTCTGTTTGCAACCTCCTACAGTAAAGCTGAAGCAATGTCTTTTGTCACTAAAATCTCTCTATACTTTTCTGTTTGCAACCTCCTACAGTAAAGCTGAAGCAATGTCTTTTGTCACTAAAATTGCCTTAAGTAGTTCTTTCGTATCTTATTTTTTTGGGATGAAATGATGAAGGGTATATTAGCGATTTTTTTCCATCGATGATTGCTGCTGATCTTGTCATTGAGACTACGGCTGGTCAAATCAGCTGGAAAAGCCTGCCTCTCGATAAGTCTCCGGCGACGATGGCCAACCAGCACATGCCCCCTCACCGCCACGTGAAGGTCTAATCCGGTAGCAAGGCCAGAACTAATTGCTTCTTAATTCTCATTAAAGTCCCTAATCTAATCCAGTGGCCGAAATTTCCTTAAAAAGCATAAGAGGAGAACATCACATCCCCATTACTATTTTCGGACTTTAAAGTGGTCCCAATTAGCTTCCAATATGATATGATGGGATTCCCAAGTAGTGAAATAGGTAGGTCTCTCTTTTGATGAAGTTGCCTTAGAATAGATAGATCCAAGGCATCTTTGTGCTTTCAATAATAGTCCTTCCCCCACATGGCTCCTTCCCTGTCTAGATGAAAGCCATAGGGCGGCATGTACCATGAAGGGGGAAACAAACGACTTCCCTATTTTGGAGAGTTGCATGGAAGTTGGTTTAATATAAATCTATAAATTTCCATTTTTCTAATACAAATAGTTGGAGTAGCTTAGCTAGTTGGGCCCAATGATATACGGATACTTCTTATTTAGAAGCGTACTTGTATCCGACACATGTCGTAGATACGCACCCGATACATTCGGATACGTATTTGATACGTATCAAATTATTTAGGTCAATAAAACACGTAATTAGAATTCGAACGATGAATTAAGGAGGTAGAAACTTTAGTAAGTTATTTTTTATTAAAGTTCCTTCATATTTATGTAGATGAATACATTACTATTAAATATCAGTCTTTTGGTTTTGAGAGATGACATAGATGAACAATTTGAAATTTAAATATATTTTTTTCAAATTTTAAACTTAGTATCATATTAAATATATATTAAATGTCTTATTCTATTATCGCCGTATCACTATTCTAATTTTTCAAGAATTATCATATCAGGTGCCCGTATCTTTTGATACCCGTGTCTATATGTGCTGCCTAGATTGGGCCCATAACTTAGCCATATATGGAGTAATTTTTTTAAAAAATCTACTTATGTTTCAATTTATCATTTTAGGGACATTTTTATGTTTCCTTTCAAAATAGGCCACTTTCATAAATTTATGACAAAAATACCCCTCACCCTCACCTCAGCCTCCATCGCCGCACTGACTAGACCTCCGTTCTTCTTCGCCGAGATCTCCTTCATCGAACTCCACCGGCGCTCTTCCCCCATGAAGCTCCGTTGTGGATCTATCCACGCGAGCTCCGCGGCGCCGTTTGTCCCCTCCAGCCGCTGCCATCCTCGACACCGAGCACAGGGCGAGATGGTGGCGATGGAATATTTTCTCCGCCATCCACCTAAACCTTTTCCCCTCCCCGGCACCCTCCTCCCCGAAGTACCTCCTCCCGTCGACGGTGTCAACTAATCTCACGCACGGCGCGAGCTTTCTCAAGTTGGAGCTGCACTTCTCGAGCTCGGCGCATCGCCGCGCCGTGCTCTCGCATGAATCCAGCGCCGCCATCACCTGAGTCATCCTCCCCTCCCTCTCTCTCCCAGCTCGTCCCCGGCCGTCCCGAGGTCGTCCCCGGCCGCCCCTTTGCCGTGCCGAGCTCGTCCCCCGCCCCCGCCGCTAGCCCTAGCTCCACTATCACGATCGTCCCTGCTCGTCGACGTTGGGATGCGGCGGGAGTGCCTCTCCAGCTCAAATGCTCTCCACGCGACCCTCTTCCACCCATCTCCACCTCCAAGAACTCCAACCCATCTCCCCAACTCGGCATCGACGCCGACGCCGACTCCGACCTCGCCCCCGTCCCCCCCTCCCGCCGCACCTTCACGGCATGGGACCTGGCCAGCCTCTGGGTTGGGTGGGCCTCGTGGTCGGCGTGGCGTCCTACTACCGCACCGGCAGCCTCGTCGACCTCGGCATGGCGTGGTGGCAGGGCGTCGCCACCGTCTCCCTCGCCAACCTCATCCTCCTCTTCCCCCTCGTCCTCACGCCACGGCCTCGCCTTCCCTATCCTCGCCCGCTCCGCCTTCGGCGTCCGCGGCACATCCCAGCGCCAACATCCTCAACATCGAGCTCGAGCTCGGAGGCTAGGTGGAGAAGAGAGAGGCTGGGTGGAGAAGCTGGGTGGAGAAGAGCTCGGCCTCGACCCTCGACGTGGGAGAAGCTAGACGAAGCCGTGCTCTCGACCCTCGACCCTGGACGAAGCAGACGACCCCGGCGAGGCAGAGGACGAAGCCGTGCTCTCGCATGAATCCAGCGCCGTGATCCACCTCCAGCAACCGCCACCGTTCCGGATCTCCTCTGCCTCGCCGAGGTCCCCTGCTTCGTCCTCTACCTCGCCGGGGTCCCCTGCTTCGTCCTCTTGCCTCGCCGGGGTCTCCTGCTTCGTCCTCTGCCTCGTCGGGGTCCCCTGCTTCGTTCCAGATCTCCTCTGCCTCACCGGGGTCGTCGAGGGCGCCGAGGGTTCCAAGGTCGGCCTCCGCAGACGTTGGGTTCCAAGGGCGCCGAGGGTTCCAAGGTCGGCCTCCACAAGATCAGGCTCGAGCTCCCTCGACTTCATCCCGGCGTCGATATCTTCAAGATTGAGCTCGAGCTTCCTCCCGGCGTCGACATCATCGAGCTTGAGCTCCCTCGATCTCATCCCGGCGCCGATGTCCCCCAGAACGAGCCTGAGGATCCTCAAGATCCCTGTTGAGCCGGGGCAGAGGATGACGGCCGGCAAGACTCTGGACCTGAGAGACTCCACGCTGGATCTGGGAGAGAGAGCGAGGTCGGGGGGGGGGGGGGGGGGGGGGAGAGCGAGGCCGGCGGGAGAGAGAATGGAGGGAGGAAGGGCACATCCATGGCGGCGCTGGATCTGGGAGAGGGAGCGAGGTCGGGGGGGGGCGGGGGGGGGGGGGGAGCGAAGCCGGCGGGAGAGAGAATGAACGAAGGGTATTTTTGTCATAAAAAATAAAAATTGGCTTATCACGTAAACAAACATAAAACTGGACTGATTTTGTAAATTTAAAAGTAAAATGGATTTTTTTAAAAAAAATGAATGGTGGTGCGAAACTTTTGCATATATAGGTGGTTTTCCACCTTGGAGAATCAATAGGGCATGTACTATGAAGGGAGACACAAATGACTTCCCTCTTTTGGAATTGAGTCTATGCGAGGAAGTTAGTTCGATATAAACCTATATATTTCCATGTTCCTAAGGCTAACACAAGCGGTTGGAGTAGCCAGCTAGCTATGGATAGAGTTGGGTTGGCTTCCATATATATGTGTGAGTGGTGGTGCGAATCTTTTGCAGATGGTAAGTGGGTTTATCCCCCTTGGAGAATAGTTGGGTTAGCCGCAAGTGTCAGGATTCCCTGAGCTCCACCAGCAAAAAAGAAATAATCTGCAAGTCGTCGTTTTGTGCTTTTTGTTGAGATCATTGCTTCATATTTTGTCAGCAGTTGGGCTTTCTTTGTTGGGAGAGATGCGCCACTCACAGTACTGCATATGCTATTTGCCTATGGGCTATGTTTATCTTCTTCTTGTTCACTGTGAGATCTCTTTGCTTGGCTTCTTTATTGTTGTTTGAGAAAGGTCAGGGGTTGGTTCTTCAGGGTGATCGCTTGGGTTTTGAGAAAAGAAAGAATAAATATATAATTTTTTTTATGGTTTTTGTTTTATTATTCGAGGTAATTAATGTGGCTTGTGTTACAATTGAAAGCATGATACACCACATATCGAGAATTAGCAATCCCAAGGCTTGCATTTATGAAGTCTTTGCTCGTTCAAGAACTCGTTTTGAGCTCCAACTTTTACTTGATTTTAGGGAATTTGTTGTTTAGTTTTTTAGGTCACCCCTATTTGTCATTTGGTCTTCTTAAAAGTTACTTCAGCCTTTTACCATCCTAAAATAGAGAGGGGACTAAAATACCCCTCCTAAACCCCCCATAAATCCCCCCCCCCCGACCAGCGCCGCGCCCGGCTCCGTCAGTCGCCAGATCCATCGCCCAGACGCCGCCGCCCCGACTTCTAGATCCGCCCCCGCCGCTGCTCCCAAGCTCCGCCCCCGCTTCCAGATCCACCCCCCCCTCCCCCCAGCCGCTCCGGCTTCCAGATCCGCCCCCGCCACCGGTCCGGCTTCCAGATTTGCCCCCGCCGCTGCTCCCAAGCTCCGCCCAGGCTTCCAGCTCTGCCCCGGCTTCTAGATCCGCCCCCGCAGCTGCTCCGGCGCTCCGCCCGGGCTCCCAGCTCCTCCCCGGCTTCCAAATCCGCCCCTGCCGTCGCTCCCAGGCTCTACCCCTACTTCTAGCTTCGCCTTACCGTCCCCAGCCATCCGTCGTCGCCGCACCAGATCCCCGCCGCTCTCCGCCCCCAACTCCCCCATGCTCCCAGCCGCCCTTCGCGGTCCAACCGGTCGGATTCGCGAAATTGAAGAAAAAAAAACCGGGAAGTAACTATCAATATTTGTAGTTACTTCCCATAAATTGTAGTTACTTTTCAGAAAATTTTTGTAATAACTTCTTAGAAAAGTTTTTTAGAAATTTTTGTAGTTACTTCCCAGAAACTTTTACTCTCTCGTTTAACCGGTAGTTACTTCCCATTTAACTGGTAGTTACTTCCCAATTTAAGTGACAATTACTTTACAAAAAAACTGTAATTACTTCACACTTCAACTGGTAGTTACTTCCCATTTAAACTGTTATTTACTTGCTAATTAAACTGGTAGTTACTTCACAGTTAAACTGGTAGTTACTTCCCATATAAATTGGTAGTTACTCCCCAATTAAACTGGTAGTTACTTTCCACAAATTGTAATAGAAAAATGCTTGAAACTATTTATAAAATATCTATTTTTTAAATATTAAAATTACTTTACAGTAATTGTAGTTACTTTTCTGAAAAGTAACTCCCAACATTTGTAGTTACTTCACAATTTTTTGTAGTTACTTTTGAATACTAGTAGTTACTTTCCCAATATTTGGTAGTTACTTTCCCATTTTGGTAGTTACTTTCAAAATATTTCGTAGTTACTTTACAATTTTCTCCATTTTGGTAGTTACTTTCCATATTTGGTAGTTACTTCCCAATATTTGGTAGTTACTTCCATTATTTTGTAGTTACTTTACAATATTTGGTAACCACTTTCCAATATTTAGTAATTACTTTCAAAAAAAATTCCGCAAAAAATTTCTATATTCCATTAATTTTTCCTACTTTTCTACCATTTTTCCTATTTTTTCACATATTTTTCTTTTTCCGGTATTTTTATACTTTTCTACCATTTTTCTCATTTTTCCGACTATTTTCCTATTTTCTGGTATTTTTCCTCAATTTTTCAGTATTTTCTTTTTTACTTTTAATGCCCACATTAATGCATACATCCAGTCATAAGTGGATGCATGCATGCCTTTTCTGTATTGGAAATAGGTGTATGTATTCCCAACCACTCTAATTAATACCAACCAACTAATTCAAAAACTATTCATCCATCTCCCATTTAAAAAAATACATAAAAGATATTTTAGAGATAAAAAAGTACAGCTGTCCAGAAAAGAGACTAAATGTCTTAAAATTTTTCAAGCAGACTAAATAGCAAACAACTTCTCTCAAATAGATTAAACGTCAATTTTCCTTTGATTTTATTACACCATGACTCGAGCATCAGTAGTGAGACTCGGGTCCTGCTAGGACCCAACCTACTCCTACAAATATTTTCCGAGCTCGACCCGAACGCCTGCACTCATCATGATATCAGAAAGTAGTTAAGGATGGTCTAAGAGAAGATTTCTGATAGGATAGGATCTGTCCAGTAAATTCTTGGGCCGGAAGCAGGTCCAAGCTGAAGATTGGCCCGGCCCAGGTTGAACCCGGTTGATCTCGGTTCGACCATAGAGACCATTTTGAACCGGAACTGGTTTAAGAGGACTAGGCCAAGTACCTAAAATTAATTTGAGATGAGTTTTGAGTCGGACTTGGGTCGGACCAGGCCAAGTCTGGAGCCTGAAAATTTGGGAACCGGCCCGGTCCATTGGACAACAGAAGGGGATAGAATCCAAGGGCTTGGGCCCAATAAGGCCTAACATTGGCCCTTTTCTTTAAACTTTTTCCCGTAACAAGTAACAACAACGCATGACACCGTGAAAGTAGGGGTGTCCAAAAAGCCCAAATGGCCCGGTATAGGTGATGGGACGTGAAAAGTGTCGCGCCTTAACACGCCCGATTATAAATTAGAAATTTATAATCAAACTCCTAACTAACTACCTATGGGGTAGCTAGTGGTGAGTCCGAGTCGATCCGCGGGAAAGAAACTAGAGTTGAAATGGCATACTAAGCATAATTGTCTACCAAGAAGTTGGAGGAAAAGATTTAGATTTGGGTTTTTAACTAGACTAGACCAAAACTAATGCAAAAAGGTACTAAGATATAAAGAGAGGCCGAGGGATCCTTAATCAATAACAAGGATTCTAATATGTCTTCCTAAGATAAGGGCATGTCTCCTCAAATTGAATGGTCAAATCCAATTATCGATAGGCAAATGGCTAGTTCCATCTATCGCTCGACGAAGATCGGGTTAAGAACCCTCGTTGGCAAGAGCAATCGTCTAAAGATCGGCGATTGAAGGATGAGTTACGATCGCCGCTAACAAATCCTCTAATTAAGATGGATTCGTCGCAAGGGAGTTAAGGTGGTATGGATCTAGGTGTGATAGCAAGGTGGTTCTAACACCTCGCTGGCCAAAATTACAATGATATGATGGGTGGAGGGTTAGGAATAGATTGGTGGTGGTTCTAGCACCCCAATCTAGTCCAATCTTGGATTAGAATCCTTCGTCATGAGACAATCCATAGTTTTAGCATGAATCCCTCTCGCGAGAGGTTCCATCCAAGCCCTAACATGCAAGAGACCTAGATCTATGGCACAATAGGGCAATCCAAGCATTCATCAATGAAAATAACACCACATTCATAAAGAAATTAACTCTAATCCATACAACCATTCAATAGAGTAGCAAAAAGCCCTAAATCCTAAGAATCCCTAATAGAAACCCTTATTACATCATAAGAATCCCTAAGCTAAGAGTTAGTGACTCATCTTGGGGGTTGGATCCATAGATGGAGATTGATGAAGCTCTCCTCCCATGAATCTCCTCCAAAAAGCCCCCCTCTCAATTGGGTAAAAAGAATCTAAAAGAGGAAAAGCTGGAGAAAAGTCTAAGAGAAGCCTCCCAAAATCCCCCAAAATGGGTCTATTTATAGTACACAAGCCTCCCCCACTCGGATTAGATCTGGACCATTGATTCTGCTCGGCTGGCACAAAAGGATCGATCTTTATAAGGTAGATGATCGATCTTCCTCTTCCGTGTGATCGCTGGTCCCGTGGAAGATCGATCTTCCTATAGATGAAGATCGATCTTCGTTCTTGACTGCTGGCTGCGCCCCGATGAAGATCGATCTTTTAGTAGACGAGGATCGATCCTCTAGAATGTCGCGCTCTGTCATCTCTTTTGCCCGTGAAAGATCGATCATGCACTTGGGAAAGATCGATCCTTCCAACACTTGTGCTCTGTCACTGAAAAATGCACATTAGGGATCGATCTTCTCATGATGGAAGATCGATCTTTGTTGTTCCGACTGGATTTCTTCTTAATGTCTTTAAAGGATCGATCTTCTTCAATAAAGGATCGATCTTCTTCATACTAAACTGGCCCGAATGAGTTCGTTTTAGCTCGAAACTTGATCTAATCCTTGTTGAGGGCTCTTGTACCTGTAATGGGGTAATAATCATCAGTAAGGCCTTGCTCGGAGACTAACAAGGCCAAGTTGAAGGGATGATTTGTGCACTTTTCACGTCTTATCAACGGGTCCGGCCTGGGCCTATCAGGGTCGTAGCCAAGTCCGGGCCGGGTGTTGGCTTTGGTTGACACGGCTGATTTGGGTTTAGGGCCAGATCATGGCCCCTTGGTCAAAAACTCGGTTCGAATTGGCCAGGTCCAGGTTTAAAGAAGGCCTCTAAAGGTTTACCCTGATCGAGTCGGCCCGGTTGGAGCCCAAAGCCTTTGTCGCCTCCTTCCTCTCCTTCCCCGATCATCTCCTTCATCCCACAAGCCTCCAACGCCGCCGTCCACACCAAGCCGCCCTGCCGAGACCTCTCTCGCCTGCCAACCACGCCACCACCTCCTCCCGAGGTGGGCGTCCTCTCTGCAACCAGGAAGGCCTTCATAGCCTACGATCCGCCGTCATCAATCGGAGAGAGGAGATGAGAAAGGGCCCCGATCCGTCATCATCAACCGGAGAAAGGAGAGGAGAAAGGGACAGCGGGGGTGAGAGAGGGTTGTGATCTCCTACTAGAGAGAGGAGAGGAGAAAGAGCCGCGATATCGAAGCGTAAATAGTCATCTCCAATGGACGAGGTTGTTGGAGATCACCAAAGCTCCACCTAGAGAAGGCATGTTTCCAACTCCAATGCCATCGTCCTCCTGCTCCCGGGGCCTTCTACCTCCTGCGCAGAGCTTGCCCTCTTCGTCCGGGACGTCTTCGCTCGCCTCCAAATAGGAGCCATCGACCTCAAACTCAAGGCTCTCGACTCCCTCGTCCTCCTCCTCTCATCAGTGAGGAAGCCGAAGACTGGAAGCCCTTGAAGCTCCACGTAGTCACCTGCTTCTCTTCAGCTCTAATCCTCGTCCTCGTAGCCTTCCTCCTTGTCCCTTGGGACTTCGCAATGTTATCCTTCCTTATGTGGTGGTGCTCTCTATCTCTCCTCCTTGCGCCCTTCGCCCCCATATCTATCACCGACGGTGACCCTTTCGTCAGTCGAGGGCCCACCATCTTGCCACCGCCCTTGTCCCCACCTCCTCCCCCCCCCCCCCCCCCCCCCCCCCCCGTCTCCAACCCCGAGCCACGCCAACATCACTATCGATCCGAGATCTCCACCACCACAACCGACACCACCGCCGATTCGAGATCTCCACCACCTCCTCCCCTCGTCTCTAACCCTTTCGTTAGACGAGTGGACGGAGGAGGATTTGGGGATATTGAAGAAACGGAGGATTTTTTTTTTTTTTAAGAATCGGTGTTCGACCTGGTCCGGTCTAACCCGGTTTTTAAGCCAGGTAGGGCCATACCTGGGCCGAATTGGATGGAAGGCCTATTAGGCCTGGCACTGGCCCCGTCCTATCCGAATGGTTACACGGGCCGGACCAGGTATAGCCTCAAACCCGGGTAGGCCCGGATGGACACCCTTACATGAAGGAGTGCTTGGACCTTAGTAGGGTCCATTGATCTGGCAGGCGTGGTGCAGGCCCATGGACCTTAGTGAGTTCCATTGCCTGGCAGGCCCGGTGCATTCAGGCCCATCATCTTAGTGGGCACCATTGATCTGGTAGGCCTGGCACATTAATGGCATTGTGTGGTATTCCAATTAGTGTAGTTAAGGTCATAATTCTAACCTATACTTATTGGGGAAATTAAAGAGACGATATTAATTTTGTGTTCGTATTTATCGATACCACGCACATGTGTGGAAATAAGAATTCTTTTGCTTTGAAATAGATACGGGGACGAAAATAACAGAGCTGACTTGCATGCTTTCATGGGCCTAGCTTAAACCTCAGGCCCACTCAATCAATTTTTATTTCTTCTTTTTGTTAGCGTCTAGATGCTAATTTTGATGACAAAGACTTGGGGTTTATCAGTGCGGAGCCGGAGATCACAATTTCCTATCCTGATTGAGATGATTTATAAAAGGAACTGAATGAGTTATTTATAGCACGACTTTATATAGCAGCATAAATCATTATAAATCTACTGGCTTCAAGTCTTTGTCATCACAACTCACAAGGTTTCCCATCACGTTTTCTTTTCACTGAATCATAGTTATAATTGAGACCAAGTCTTCCCATGTGCTTAAAAGACTGCGGATAAAATATGGCAACAGAGCTCCTTTCTAATTAGATAGATCAATGCGACCGACAAGTTTAGTGCTTGCTTTACACCACTAATAACCCCCTTAATTATGAACAGCCCCCTCGAGAGCTTGGGAGGTTATATTATTAGTCAAGTCAGCCTAGACGGCTGACGTGGCGCACACTGATAGAGGAGTCCATCCCTGGAAATCTGGAATTATATTTGCATGAAAAAGGAGTTTAATGAGGACATAGTTCTCAATTGTACATACTGTTAAATCAATCATCCTGCTAACATAGTAATCCCAAAAGCCAATCTCATTAAGGAACTCGTTCAGACACCACCACCTTTCACGATTTCAGATCTATGAATGCATATTGAGAAGATTTCTTAACTAAAATATACAACTTTAGATCCAAAAAAAAACTCATATATACAGAAAACTGTTGCTGCCGCTGGAAATCCTAATTACAAAACTGGATTGCAAAAGCAGCAATAGGAACAGCTCAAGCACACATAAATCAAGGGCCAAGTTCCCCTGTTTCACATACATATCCCCTTTTTTCCTCTTCTTTTCATACCAAGTCCTCATATATTCAGAAGAGATATCTGAATTTATTGAGAACTCGTCAGAGATTTATGGAACCATTCGCCTTCCGGAGTATCCCGGCGACCATCATGCGTCGGAGTTGGCTTCGGAGGCGTAACCGCTGAAAGGCGTAACAGGGGACGCCGAGCTGCTGCTCTCCGGCCGAGACTTACCTTCTTTCTTGGAGCTTCTGGGGACGATGATTTGAACCAGGCTCTTAATAATCTCAGCTTTGATCTGGCCTCTCTTGGGCAGAGGCCTTCCTTGTTTGGAAGAAGCCTTAACTTGGTGGCACTCCATTGCTCCCGAGCTCTTGGGGCTGAAACAGAGGAGCTACAGAGTACCTTTAGAATGAGCACCAATTAATGGAGAGAAGGATCTATGAGTAGCTTAATTGGAAGGTAAGAGGAAACTGGGAGATGGCCTGATATATATATACACATGGAGAAGAGTGGATGAGTTCCTTGAGATGCAAGGTTCTTTGCACTTGAAGAAGAAGTGGGGTCTTTGAGAGGACGTTGAACCTTTCAAAGGGTGGGGGCGCTGATGCGCTGTGGTGTTCTTCATGACATAAATGGGTACGTCACCTATATGAAAGTATTATATACATAAAGATAGAGATCAGGGAATGTGGCATACTCTAGTATGTCAGATTAGGAGTTTGATAGGAGTGGTGAGAACAGGGGAAGGTATGATCTTTCTTTCTTGCTTGTGCGGTTTCTTCTGGGAGGAATTCTTTGACACCGACGACTTTCTCATTTGGTATAGGGTTAGAAATGTGAGGTTAAAAGGGAATAGGATTAGAAAGGGTTAGAAAAGATGATACTAATGAATGGGGATAGAAAAAAGTAGAGTGGTGATGATAGGTGGAATAGAGATAAAATAGAAATGATGATATTTGATGTTTGGGGATATGAATGGTATTAAACGGGGATAACCCCCCTTAATTCGGACAGGTTATGTAGATTTTCTTGTTTTTCTCAAAAGACTTATAATTTGCTTTTGACTCAAATAAACAAAGAAAAGAAGAACAATTGTAGGTATCAATAAATTACACAAGCTAGTATATTAGTTTAGTGATAATTTGGTGGAAAGTAATTCCATGGAATTATATGGAAAGTAATTCACTTTTCATTACTGATTTTACTTTCCATCGAATTAAATATACGAGTTACTTTTCATAAAATATATGGAAAGTAACTAATGAAAATTAATTTGAAAATGTGAAAAGTAACTAGAAATAGTGGAAAGTAACTACCGACAATTTGATGGAAAATAACTGATGAATAATTTGCTGGAAAATAACTTTTACATAATTTGGAAAATAATTATTGCCAATTGTGGAAAGTAACTGATGTATAATTGTAGAAAATAACTTATAATACATATGGGAAATAAGTTACTTACTTTTCGTAATAATGGAAAGTAACTTACTTTCCACCAGGAATATCAACAGTCATCGGGATATGTTGGGAATTTTGCCATAAGAATATCAACAGTCACTGGGATATGTTGGGAATTTTGAAAGGATATTTTAGTATTAAAAAAAAGAAGTATGCCCTAAATGACTTAAGGAAAAGTATGAGGCCATGTGACTAAACATTTCCATCTGAATGGCCTAAACACCAATTATTTCAAAAAAAAAAACTCATATATACAGAGAACTGCTATTGCCGCTGGAAATCCTAATTACAAAACTGGATTGCAAAAGCAGCAATAAGAACAGCTCAAGCACACATAAATCAAGGGCCAAGTTCCCCTGTTTCACATAGATAACATATCCCCTGTTTCTCCCCTGTTTTCCTCTTCTTTTCATACCAAGTCCTCATATATTCACAAGAGATATCTGAATTTAATGAGAACTCGTCGGAGATTTATGGAACCATTCGCCTGCCGGAGTAGCCCGGCAACCATCATGCGTCGGAGTTGGCTTCGGAGGCGTAACCGCTGAAAGGCGTAACAGGGGAATCTTTTAAGTCCTCATATATTCACAAGAGATATCTGAATTTAATGAGAACTCGTCGGAGATTTATGGAACCATTCGCCTGCCGGAGTAGCCCAGCAACCATCATGCGTCGGAGTTGGCTTCGGAGGCGTAACCGCTGAAAGGCGTAACAGGGGACGCCGAGCTGCTGCTCTCCGGCCGAGACTTACCTTCTTTCTTGGAGCTTTTGGGGACGATGATTTGAACCAGGCTCTTAATAATCTCAGCTTTGATCTGGCCTCTCTTGGGCAGAGGCCTTCCTTGTTTGGAAGAAGCCTTAACTTGGTGGCACTCCATTGCTCCCGAGCTCTAGGGACTGAAACAGAGGAGCTACAGAGTACCTTTAGAATGAGCACCAATTAATGGAGAGAAGGATCTATGAGTAGCTTAATTGGAAGGTAAGAGGAAACTCGGAGATGGTCTGATATATATATATATATATACATGGAGAAGATGGATGAGTTCCTTGAGATGCAAGGTTCTTTGCACTTGAAGAAGAAGTGGGGTCTTTGAGAGGAGGTTGAACCTTTCAAAGGGTGGGGGCGCTGATGCGTTGTGGTGTTCTTCATGACATAAATGGGTACGTCACCTATGAAAGTATTATATACATATAGGTCTCATCAGGGAATGTGACAAACTCTAGTATGTCAGATGAGGAGTTTGATAGGAGTGGTGAGAACAGGGCAAGGTATGATCTTTCTTTCTTGCTTGTGCGGTTTCTTGTGGAGAGTTCTTTCTTTGCACCAAAGACTTTCTCGTTTGGTACACGGTTAGAAAAAATTGGGTTAAAAGAGGATAGGATTAGAGAGGATTAGAAAAGATGAGGTTAATGAATGGGGATAGAAAAAAATAGAGTGATGATGATAGGTGGAATAGAGATAAAATAGTAATTATGATATTTGATGTTTGGGGATAGGAATGGAATTAAGCGAGGATAACCCCCTTAACCCCATACCAAACAGGACAGGTTATGTAGATTTTCTTGTTTTTCTTAAAAAACTTATAATTTGCTTTTGACTCGATTAAACAAAGAAAAGAAGAACAATTGTAGGTATCGATAAATTACACAAGCTAGTATATTAGTTTAGTTTTAATATAGTTCAACATATCATTTGGCTTCAAAAGATTACTGGTGGTAAATGTTAGGCCGCATTTGTTTTGTGAAATTAGAATGGGGATATGAGAACTGGATTCGGGGGCCCTGCATCGCGGGGCGCGATGCAGGGAATACATCGCACGTTCTCAGCCGTGCGATTAGAGAATGCTGCATCGCACGTTCTCCGCCGTGCGATTAGAGAATGCTGAATCCGCCCCTTGGCGAGCACTCTCGTGTATGCATTCAGCACCACCTTGGACATGATGTATGACGGCAGCAGCATCAGCCACCCTCTGGCCTCCAGCTCTTCGGCCTTCAAGTCCAACAAGAACCTCTCCAGTACCTTGTCGATCCTCTCTTCACTCAAGTTTTCCAGGTCTGCCAGCTCCACTCTGGTGCTCTCATTAGGAATCCTCTGATAACCATGCACAGTATAGAACAGCTAGAAGGTTAGTAGCATACAGAAAATGAAAGTTTTAAAGCTCTCTCTAAGATTCATATCATATTTAAGACAATTCATAATCTTGGATTAAGATTTGACCATGGCCGAAGCTTTTCAACTGTGAACAATGGATAGATATCTTGAGCTCTGATCTAAGGGATGAGACATTAACAATCTTTGCTCCAGCTTGGGAGAGCTTCGCAGAGGGAGGAGACTCACTATGAGGGATTCGGGGGCCGAATCCTTGAGGGAAATCCATGAGGAAAATTTGGTGCTGAATGCATACACGAGAGTGCTCGCCAAGGGGCGGATTCAGCATTCTCTAATCGCACGGCTGAGAACGTGCGATGTATTCCCTGCATCGTGGGGCGCGATGCAGGCCCCCGAATCCTATGAGAACTACCCCCATTGACCAACCTAACCTAATCCCATGTGTAGTACACTTTTTGGAGATGTGAGTAGTAATCTCATGTACATGGGGTTTGGGATGTGTTTCTGGGCAGATAAAAGGTTGGATTTGAGTGAAAAATCTTAATTGCCTTCCATAAATAAATATCTTGTATGGAAAAAAGATAAAATTGTCTTTTAACATCTGCTTTATAACTTTTCACAACTTCAATGTCATTTATTCCTATCTTATCATGAAACCTACCAAATATAGGAGAAGAAGTCAACTGGGAGAACATGTCCCAGGAGATCACATCCCACCCTTATCTCATTCCTCGGAACAAACGCGCACTTATATAGTTTTATTATTTTATGTTAACTTTACTGGTTGTATATTGCCGTTTGATAAGTGATATGTTATTTAAGGTTAATGGATTTTGGGTTAAAAAAGATAGGATAACGAGTGAGGATAGACTAAAATATTTTTTTTAATAAAAAATAGAAATGAGAATACAAATCGAGGTGGAGTTAAATGGGAATAGAATAAGTGATATACCTATTTTTTTAAATGGCCCACCTTAATCCGCATTATCTCTATTTCGTTAACTCTATTTTATTTGGGGATAAGATGGGGATAATGTGAGGATAACCCACCTTAGCCCCAAATCAAACACAATAATACAAAGTTTGAATGGATAGGAATGTGTGAGTTTAGATTCGAGCATTTAGAGGCAAGCACATGGTGTCTTACAAATGGAGAGCACTGAAGGTTCCTTTGTTTTTAGCCACCAATTGATATCAACAACCAAATTCCATTGTGACAATTATTTTATATCTTGAGCTTATAGTTGTGGACGATTGTTGGATAGCCTTCTTGTTGGGGAATCTGAGGGGTCCCGGCGATGCCGGAGATACACCAGATAGATATGGGGATGTTGCAGCGGAAGAGAAACAACCAAACCACAAAAGAAAAGGAAAAAGTGGAGACAAGGATTTACGTGGAAAAACCTACCAGCAACAACTGGAAGGAAAAAATAACGGACAGCAGAGGAAATCTTCACTATGAGAGAGAGATTACAAAGCCCAAACCCTAGCAGAGACAAAGAGATCTCTTTCTAGGGTTGCCTACTCTCAGACCTCTCACAATCCTCTCAATAATATCTCTACCACACAAAGAAACCTTAAAAGCACCATATTTATAGTCTCCAATAAACACAAATTCGGATTAAATATGAGCCGTCGGATCTGCCCGTCCAATGGAGAGGGATCGATCCCACTCATGGGAAGGATCAATCCGAGTATGCCCGAGAACGAGAAATTCCAAAATCTCGAGTCGGATCGATCCCACTCTGTGGGAGCGATCGATCCATCCCTAAAAAACCCAGAATTCTGAAGAAGGATCGATCTGTGGATCGATCCGACCCCGACCCTTACGAAACCATGTTCTCTGTCTCTTTGTTTTCCGAAGCAGACGGATCGATCGATCGGCTGATCCTTTGTTGCCGTCACCCTCATGGAGGAAAAGTCAACACTTCTCTCACAGTATTGTGACGATAAACAATTTGTCGTTTGGAGGAGTGTGTGGAAAGTATCTGCTGGCCCAAGAGTTAAAGCATTCCTTTGGAAGGTCCTCCATGAGAAAAAATGCCTACTATGCTTGACCTTTAGAACTGTCACTTATCCATTGAGAAAGAATGCATGTGCTGTAAGGTTGAGGAGGAATCTCTGGAGCATATCCTTATTGGCTGTTGTTTTGCTAGAGTTGTGGTCGGAGTTTTTGGGGAATCAGACGCCAAGGAGTTTACATGAATGTTTTGATTGCTTGTCTAAATCTACGAAGTCTAGTAAGGATACTCAAATCCTTGGTAGCCTACGGTCTATGGAGCATATGAAAAGACAGATGCAAGGTCATGTATGGAGAAGAGAGTTATGGGGAAAGAGGTTTGATTAGATCTATTATGTGGCAGGCAAAAGAATACAGGTTATATCATGGCTCAAAGAAGGCTGGTGTGTAAAGGTATGCGTTGGAAGGTTGCAAGGTATAGGTTGATGCCTCTATCGATCTAGGTAGAGGACTCGCGGGGATTGGGATTGTGTGCGCCGACAATGATGATGTGACCCTCTAGTCTGAATCGACACCCCCGGCAAGTTTGCTCTGTTCTTATGGGAGAGCTTGAGGCAATGTTGTTTGTTGTCCATGAGAGCTGCTAAGCAAAACTGTCTATAACTTTTCATTGAAAGTGATTCCTTGTTTGGAGTCCATATGATTGAGAGTAGTGTACTCACAAGCGATGATGCTAAGCGAAACTGTCTATAGCCCTTCATCGAAAGTGATTCCTTGTTTGGAAGCCGTATGGTTGAGGGTAGTGTGCCCACAAGCGAGGCATGTAGATCTTTAGTAAGAAACATCTTGTGGGAAACTAGGAGGTTGGATGATTTCTGTTTATGTTATATTTCTCATGATCGTAACGAACAAGCGGATTGATTAGCGAATCAAGTTAGAGAGTTGTTTTTAGTTTTTTCTAACATGAATGGTGCTGGGGGTTTTTAGTTTTCTAACGAACGAGCGGATTTGTAACCTTTTAGTTCTTGACTGATTAAAAAAAAAAAAAAACTTATAGTTGTGGGCAGATAGCTAGACAAGCTGCACAATAAAAATGTCATCCTTTTCTCCTTCAATTGGAGCAGCAAGGTTTCATGTTAGACCAAGTTTTTTAAGGCCAACCAAGAGTACTCTCTAGCCATTTTTCTAAGGTTTCTATAAAAGATTCGAGCTTAAAAAAAGGGTTATTTATATGAGAACATTTTCTTGACCTGCAAGGAACTTGCGAAGACGCAACGTGCATCAATCCAAAGGTGGATATTATTACTATATTTTGACCCTTGACCATCTGACTCCCCGTTTATTTATTTATCTATTTTATTTGGCTCAAAAGATGGGTTGAGATGCTTCTAAGTAATAAGGACTTGAATTCGTGATTAAGAATAACCTGAGGCATGACTTCCATGTATGTGAAGGAATCCAATTGTAAATTTTAATAGCCTACGAACCATTTTTAGGATTCGAGCCTAGGACGGAAGACTACAAGCCTTAATCGTTACACCACCCACTGCCAGTATCAACACCATGAATTGGAATTAGAATTGGAATCCGAATCGGAATTGGAATCCGAATCGGAAGGATCAGGGCAAGTTAGGCACCATACTGAGATATGAGATCTGAGATCATAGGCAGTAAGCTTGACTACTAGAAATGAGGTCAAGTGACTGAATCATTCACATTTACTCATGGGGACACGACATGAGACCACTGTTTCTGTTCCTCTGTCCCATAAATTTCCTCTTCTGATTCGGCTATTGGTTGTGAACACTTAATATGTGCCACTGACTTCTGTGTTCATACAACATGTGGTCTTCTTCTCTACATTCTCGTCACCTTCACACGTGAAAGTGGGACTGATGGCATTACCAATACCAAGATTAAAGAGGAAAAAGTTTCCTAGTCACACCTAGGGGTGTATAACGGGTGGGTAACCCGTTTTGACCCGGAAAATTAATCCGACCCGAATCTTAATGGACGGGTCATAAGGCAGTCGTAAACGGAGCGGATCCGACCCGACCCATTACAATAATACCAGGTCGGGTAATGAATGTTTAAGTCTTTGCTTAATGGGTAACCGGTTTTACGCGTTTAGAATTAAGACTATATATATATATATATATATAATATAATATAATAATGTCACTCACGTAAGTACAATACATAACACGTGGTGTTTTTTGGAATTATTGATAATTTATACCTTTGGTTGATGTAGAGATAGATGGTCCACTAAGCTTATCCTCATATCCGAGTGCTTTTAATCGTCCATCTTTCACGACCACCCAGGGCCTTCATCCTCAAATCAACTCGGAAAAACTGAATTATGATTTAAACATTTGTTATGCTATTTTTGGTTGAATTTTGGATTAATAGATTGTACTTGAAAACTTTATATTTCTTCATATGGCACAACTTAGATTTACGTGTTTATGTTGTTTGATTTTTTGATTAATAGATTATATTTGAAAACTTTATATTTATTCATATGGTACTAATAACGGGTTAATGTGTTACATGTACATGTTAACATGTTGACTCGTTAACCTATCAACATGTTGATAAATTAACAGGTTAATGGACGGGTCACAAGGCTCTCAAAAATTAATGGGTCGGGTCAGACCCGACCGGTTAACCTGTTAACTCGACCCGTTGTACACCCCTAGTCACACCTCCAACTTCAAAAATAAAAGCACCTCTGCAAATTGAACATCATGGCCATTAGCTCAAGTGGTACTAATCTACATAGCTTGCATTATGAGTTTTGTTCTAATACAGTTCAAATTATCATCTGACCTCAAAGACTATACGTAATTGGTGGTGCACGCATCTAATACAAAAAAAATAAAAATAAAAAACCTGTCTAGAAGCAATTGTAATATAGTTTCATTCATAGATGTATACACCATTGAACACCATGGTTGGTGTTTGACCAACTTTTTTCATCTCTACTCTTCTAAGGTCGTTTGTTTTAAGATCATACTCGAACATAAAGAAGAGGTTATTGATATAAGAGCAGCCGCATTGGGCTCCCTAAATGGCTCCCTTCCCTGTAAATAGGAAAGGGAGGATGGGGAAAGCTCAGTTTTGAGCCTGCATCAGCCTCCTTGAGGCTCCCTAAATGAAGAGAGTGCTACAGTGCCGCCCTACATATGGGGAGCACTGTAGCACTTCCTATACAGTATTTTATATTAAAAAACATACTCGTTCTTTCACCAGCCCTTTGAATATATTTCTGCCGACCCTCTCTCTTCACCCCATCCTCGACCACCTGCCCAGATCTCTCTTCACCCCATCCTCGACCACCGGCGACCATCCTCGACCACCGGCGACCGTCCTCCTCAACCATCGTTTCCTGCCAATATTCTATTGACCTTATTTTTTTATGGGCTCGTTTGCACTGTCTCTATATTATATTTTAATAAATAATATAATCAAAGTTTAATTATGTAATATAATACAAATTTGATAATTATATAATCATTCAATAATAAATGAAGAATAAAATATGAAAAGAAAGATGGGGGAAAGAGTATTTTAATGATGTAGGGAATGGTTTAGGGAGGCTGATGTGGGATGTTGAAAATAGAGAAGCTGTAAGATAGGGAGGAAATATATATTGGAGTATTTTAGGGAGGATGGATAGTGAGGCTGATGCGGATGGCCTAAGAACATTTTCTTGACCTGCAAGGAAGTTTCGAGACGTTACATCAATCCAAAGGAGGATCTAATTATTATTTGACTCTTGAACATCCCCCCTCTAATTTTTTTCTTTTATTTTTTCGGGCTCAAAAGATGGTTTGAGATGATTGTAATTAACCTGAGGCATGACAACCATGTGAAGGAATCCAGTTTCAAGTTTCATCAATGAGTGGGAGCCATTCTTTTTAGACTAAAGGCTCAACTAGTATACCTTTAAAAAAGAAGGAAGCCAACTCATCAATCTATACCTACTATACCTACCTCTGAATTGGATGGATCAAGTAAGTTAGGAAATCATAGACAGTAATTTTGCTTAGAGGTAGGTCAAGAGGGACTGGAATCATAATGGAACATGACTCTTTGTGACCACTGGACCACCTTCTTCTTTCTCCCAGCAACTCTAACTCTTCCTTCTTCTTTCTTCTGCTTTTGTTATTGGAAACTTGGTATTGCTAAACATTCACCAGTAGATCACAGAAACAGAACACTCTATTGTATAAACCCTGTCATCAAGTAATTACATAGCCCTTTAAATTCTCATTAGCAGCAAAATTTGAGTACATTCTCTCTATAAATTACATCAAAAATTTCTTACACTATCTTTCATATATATTGGAAAGGGACCGAAAGATACTATCATGTTAGGACTTGCCCGGCACTGCTATAATCAATAAGCTCAGCGCCTATTAGAGGTTAATCCTCCGGTGATCGTCATGCGTCGGAGCTGGCTTCGGAGGCATAACCGCTGCAAGGCGGCGTTGTAAGCGTCGGCGAGCCGCTGCGCTCTTGCCTTTACTTCCCTCCTTTCTTCAGGCCGACGGACCGAACCAGGCTCTTAAATATCCCGGCTTTGATCTGGCCTCTCTTAGGCAGAGGCCTTATGTTCGACGAAGATGCTGGAAATTGGTACTCCATTCCTCTGAGCTGCCGAAAAGTACCTTGAGATGATGACTAACAATGGAGAGAAGAAGGCTTGATTTCCTATAGTGTGGACAAGTGTTGAGCTGAGTTTGTGGGAAGGTTGAAGGAAGCTGTGATGATATATATAGCCTTATAGGCTATAGAGATAGCCCTATAGGCTATAGAGATAGCCTTATAGGCTATAGAGAGTAGGGTGGTTGGTGATTGGCTTTACAAAGAAATGGATGACTTCCTTGTGATACAAGGTTCTTGCTGCACTAAAGTTTGAAAGGGCAGCCCAGCAATGGGGGATTCTCCATGACATAATAGAGTACGTCATCACCTTAGGAAGTATTACATCATTACATATATAGTTGGATGGAAAGAGAAAGGTGGCTATTTTAATTTGGGGTATGTGAAATGCTGGATTATGTCAGATGATGGTGATTAGAATTAATGAGAAGAAGAACAGGGGAAGGTTTCTTGTGGGAGAGTCATTTCTATGGCAACTGAGTCTGGAAACATCTTAATTGTGCCTATGGTTAAACGCTAGCATATATTATTCAACCACATGTTAACTTTGTCCGGTTGTTTGGCAAAAAATTATTAAGCTGATAGTAAGGGATATGTTTCGGAAAGATGAACTTATATGATCTAACACTTTCAACGCAGACAAAGGGTGTCTTACCACTTGAGACTAGGTTCAATTGACATCAACTACCAAATTTCATTTGTAATAATCATCTTCCATCCTGAACTTAGAATTGTGTGCAGATAGACAAGCTATACTATATCTTTTGCTCTCAAGAAGTTTTCTTTCTTCAATCTTGATATGTTCCATGGTGTTCCGATGGGTTTTTGCTTGACCAACTTTTAGACACCAACCAAGAGTATTCTCTGTCTATTTTTTTAAGGTCATTTGTTCAAAGATTCAAAGTAAAAAAAATGCCTATTGATACAAGGACATTTTTGGAGTTAGGAACCATACTGAAATATGAGATCACAGGCAGATAGTTTGATTGCTAGAAAGGAGGTCAAGGGACCCAATCACATTTACTGTGTTCACACATGAAAGTGGAGTGCTGGAGTGGGTTCCCCTGCTCCAGGTGATAAGAGGCATTACCAAGATTTAAAAGAAAAGGAATACAGGTCACTGAGTACCTTCTCCAACTATGAAAACAAAAGCACAGATGCATTCTTAAAATGGTTGCAAGTACGAAAACAAAAGCACAGATACATTCTTAAAATGGTTGCAAGTATGAAAACAAAAGCACAGATGCATTCTTAAAATGGTTGCAAGTGCTCCTCCAGAGTTCAGGAGACAGAACAGAGCACTATGGTCACTAACTTTGCATAAAAATTACTTTTTTTTCAGCATTTCTTCAGAAAGAGAGAGAAAGAGAGAGGGATTTTGCAGCAGGTTTTCCAAATGGCAAAATTATCAAAAAAAGAGATTAATTTGCTAGAAATTCTTTATTCGAACATGGCATTCGCAGAATCAGAAAACTCTGTACATACATATAAACCCTCGTCATGTAATTAGTAATTACAGAGCCCTTTATTATTCTGAGAATTGGCAGCAAAATAGAACAATCTGAGGGAAATTCTCTCTCTATATAATAAACCCCATCAAACATAATCTCAGAGTATCACACATATTGGGGAAAACTAGGAAACTTGACTCTGCAATCATGGTAGCTTCGTTTTCAAGACTTGCCTGCCGCTGCCTCATCTTGGAGAGCCCAATCTCGTGACTCGATTTGGATTTCCTTTGTCACTTTCATTTTCATGTGAAGGGACTGGATTTTGCTGGTTATGTAGCAATAGTGAGAGGAATTTTACAAAAAGGAGGAGGCTTTAGGAGCCAGTCTCATGGTGGAGTCCGGCCGGAGATCGGTTCACGCGTCGGATTCCGAGGCGTAGCCGCTATTAGGCCGCGTGGTAGGGGTCACCGAGCCGCTGCGAACTGCCCGAGACTTCTCTCCTCCTTTCTTGGGGACGACGGAGCGAACCAGGCTTTTAAAGATCCCAGCTTTGATCTGGCCTCTCCTAGGCAGAGGGTTCGATGATGCTGGAAACTGGTACTCCATTGCTCCGAGCTACGTACAGAGAAGAGATGATTAGCGATGGAGAGAAGGATCGATCGAGGTGGGAGAACCCGAGAAGCTGTTGAGCTGAGTTTGTGGGAAGGTTAGAGGAAGCTAGAATGATATATATAGTGAGGAGAAGCTTGAGATGCAAGCTTCTTTCCAGGGATTTACTTAGCTTGGGGGGAGGCCCCGGGCCCCGGGCTGTATGACGCAATAGAGTACGTCAGCCTAGAAAATAATTTATTTTAATAGGAGTAGTATCTAGCAGAAAACAAAAATTTACTTATCTGACAAATTGTCTACGACGTCCACGAGATTCAATGCCTCGTTTGGTACGGAAATAATTTTATTTCGAGGTTAAGAGACTTTATTTTCGATTTCTGAAATAATTTTGTAATGATTATTTGAAATAGGGGGAAAGTAGAGTGGAGGATGGAATAACTTTGTAATAATTATTGAAATAGGAAAAGATATTTGAGGAATAAAGTGTGAAATAAATAGTGAATTCAGAAATATTTTTAAAATATTTTTAAAATATTTTTAAAATATTTTTAAAATATTTTTTTATTCCCAATTGATATTTCCGTACCAAACGAGCCTGAGAACGGGCTGCATGATGCATGTTCTCCAACAGTAATCTGTAGCGCGACAGCACATTTTATTAATGTTTTAGGAAGGTGGCGCGCATTAAGCGTCATTGCTGATTTCTCCCACGGGCTACTGTGAAGCTTTTGTTTGTTGTCCCCGACGAAGAACACGATAAAGAAAAAGTGAGGACCGCCTTTCTCTTTGTTTTCTTCTTTACATAAGTCCTCGTGCTAAAAGAATGGCATCTCATATATTTAATGATGAGGTATCTATCTTTATGGCGGTGCACATCATGAACCTGCTTTTCACTGACTGCCATGAGATACACGTGATGCATTGAACCTGCTGGTATACCTTCTTCAATTATTGATTGCTTGGAAACTAAAAAATAACTCACGAACTGGTCCACTGTACTATTAGGCATGGGTCCTTTCAATCAGAGAAACTAGATTAGCTGTTCATCCAGACAAATAAAAGCCAATGGACAAACTAGTCATCAAACACCTCAAATTTTGATTCATCAAATCCATCAATTCCCTGTAAAAAAGAAGAAGATTCTACTGCTCAAGACTAGACCAATAAGTTAGTAAAAAAAAAGGGATCCAAACAAGTAACAACTTGATTGTCTCCAAATTATGTTGAATTAATTTTGCAAGAAGAGCCTGGTTCACTGTGTCTGATATGACACACTACAGGATTGAGATAGAATCCAAAGAGAAAAAGAGAAAGATAACAAGAAGACACCTGTGCTACCTAAAGAAGAACTAATCAAGGTTTCCACAAGGTGAGAAAGGAGGACAAGGAAGTTCAAGTCTACCTGCTATTATATATGACCTGCCTTGGTTCCAACAACAGGCCAGAAGCTTCAGGTGGTCTTATCTTTTAGGCAACATGGAGTTACAAGCAAACATATATGCCTAACCTGGAGATCTTCATCGGTCTAGTCTATTCAACTCTCTTGAAGTCCTCAACATCCAAAAGATATCCAAGGTTATCATGTTCACCTGCATACATGGGCTTGACCAGCTCCAGGGAGTTTGTTCTTCCACCTGACATGTATTATAAACTATAAGAGCATTCCCAACAGCTTCTCTATTCCTATCCCTATCCCTAAATTTAGGGAATATGATTAAAATTTGCTATCCAACAGATTTCCTATCCCTATAGTCATTCCCTATCCCATTCCCTAAAACCAACTTGGTTCCCTATATTTAGGGAACCAAAACTCATTCCCTAAATCTTAAAATAGTATTATTTTACACACACTCTCTGCCACATCAACATAAATAATATGATTAGTGATTCGGATTATATATATAAAGTTTATTATACTATATATTTAATATATATTGTATTATATTATATATTTAATATATATTGTATTGTATTATATTATATATTTAATATATATTATATTGTATTATATTATATATATAATATTGTATTATATTATATATTTAATATATATTCTATTATATTATATATTTAATTTATATTATATGATAATATATATTTAATATATATTATCTTATATAATAGATAATATAATATAATACTTATATAATATATAATATATATTTATAATATATATTATACTATATATATTATATTATATTATCAACCTTATAAGGAGCAATAACGGTTAACCTGCATTAATTCATATCCCCTAAGTTTCTTTATATATATTCTCTAAGTTTGCTTTATATAAACCTGCAATAATTCATATCAACCTAAGTTCTATTAATATTATCTTATGCAATATGCAAAGACTTATATTTATATTTATTTTATATACCCTAAGTTAGACTTATAATATTTTTTATTTTTATATTTTATTGGCTATGTTTTATGGTGGCAGTGAACAAAAAGTTATGACCAACCTTCGAACCCTGGACCACCTACGGGTCAACACAGCCGTCTAACCAGACAAACTACACGGAGTTTGTTAAAATTTTATATTAATAATAATTAAAAACTGTGCCAGGGGCACAAGTGAGTACTAGTATTATATAGTATAGAAAGTCATTAAAAACTGATTGAAATTTTAAATTTTAAAGTTTTTAAGTGATATAGGGAATCAATATAGGAAATCTGTTGGTTGAACAAGCCCAAAAGTGATTCCCTATATTAGTGAATGACATCAAATCACTTTAAAGTAGGGATAGGAATAGGGAATCTATTGGGAATGCTCTAACACTCAAACTAGACTTGTCTTCTAAATTCAGTATCAGACTAACATAATTAGGTAACAATCAGATGCTCCACATGTGAAAGAATTCGGTCACAAGTATATTAAGTTTGAAATCACCAAAAACCACATGAAAATTGCCAAAAGTTAGATGATTCTATTATGCTGATATTCCAGAATATACGAAATGCTTGGAAGGCGACAAAGATCTAAATGCCAATCTATATATGGTCTATGATTGATCCGTGAATTAGATATGAGCATCTAAAAATATTCATAGACGATCCATGGATTCATGAATGCTCAAGCTCCTTGTAAAAACTAAACCCATACTGTCTTTGTATTATATACATGCCGTATATATCACTAGGCAAAGGGCGAGAATTCTGTAGATCTATTAAGTAATCTGACAAAGAAGTCTTATCATCATTCCAAATGGCATGTTCAAAATCATGGAAACATTAGCCTGTGTAATTTTTCTTCCATCTGGCATGAGGGTACCTGTTGAGACTTAAAGCTAGAGCAAGCAATGAGAAAGAAAAACTTGTTTCTGCACATACTTTACATGGAGGCAGGTACTTCTGTATTCTTAGGGAGACACAATTATCATGCAAGAATTCAGAAACTTTTGACTGTGATTTAGTTCAGCAAATTACTGATCTAGGATGAAAAATGTGAATCTGAACCTTTTACGTACAAAACATATATGCACATATTTGTGCAGTTTTGTCAGGCAACTTTTACAATTTCTTGAAAACGAAAATCATATTCCATTTTACAAAGCCCTTGTATAAAGGAGTACATTTTTTTTTTTAATAGTTAAGCACGGCTGGGGGGAGAGAGAGTACCGGTTGGGGGTGAGAAAGGGTACCAACCATCGAACCCGGGTCCTTCACAGGACACAAGGACCCCCAAGCTGTCATACCAGATAAGCTAAGCGAGGTTGGTTGTATAAAGGAGTACATATAGAAGGGCAAAATCACTTGATTGGCGCTAAGAGTGTGTAGATTAGAAGCGTTGTCACCACAATTATAGCACCATACAAAGTGAATTTTGGACTTGTCCACAACCCGAGGTTGGACCTCTCGGTTCTCTTGATGGGATCAAGTTCCTCTGATAATGGGTATTCAGAACGTCGTGGATTCCAGCTTACATATTTGTCAGGTTTGAACTGCGAAAACAGGGTCTTCTTTCCTTGCTTCCTGAATCTTGACCAAGCCTTGTCCCAGTCAGTAGAAAATCTATCTCCTGAGAGTAAATATAAATTCAATGAATAGATCATTAATGAGCAAGTCGAACATTAAAGGTATGAAAATTGACTTTTTTTCAAAGTAGCAAACCTCATATTGAATGAAAATAACCCAAAAGTAGTGAATAGCTAAAAGCAAATCCTATGCTTTAGATTTTCACTAGACAGAGTGAATTTACAAACCATAACCTAAAAGTAGTGAATAGCTACAAGCAAATCCTATGCTTTAGATTTTCACTAGATAGAGTGAATTTACAAACCATAACCTAAAAGTAGTGAATAGCTACAAGCAAATCCTATGCTTTAGATTTTCACTAGATAGAGTGAATTTACAAACCAAAGCACTCGTATCTATATGCTAAAGACATACGAAAGCACAGTGCCAAGAAAAT
The DNA here is from genome assembly GCA_963920575.1 of Narthecium ossifragum. Taxonomy (NCBI): domain Eukaryota; kingdom Viridiplantae; phylum Streptophyta; class Magnoliopsida; order Dioscoreales; family Nartheciaceae; genus Narthecium; species Narthecium ossifragum. Next base: position 6,039,782 of record OY986966.1, read on the forward strand.
ATTCACACACTAGATTTTTGTAGATATGGCAATCTAGGAAACAAAAGAATAAATGACGGGCGCGTTTGGCGGCGAGGAATGGGATGGTATCCGCGAACCCGCGGTACGGTATCCGCTCTCACGGATTCCAAATCGGACGCCGCGATCCTTTAATTTTGGAGTCCGACACTTATCGGATACCACGGATTCCAAATTTGATAGCTATCTAAAGATTCTAAACATAGTAAGCATGGATGCGAAAAACACGGATACAACCCATCCTACTAATTCCACGCATCCACCTGCAGCCAAACACGCCTGACATTGATGGAGTACTTTTTCTAAATTTGATTGCACACAACAAACAAATGATAAGAAAAAACTGAGATATAAAGTGATATGAAGTTAAGTAATATGTTATCCACGTGTGTACATTAGTGTCCGGATGTATCTTAATTGACAAAAAAAGAAGAAGCATAGTGCTAGATATTTGACTATACCAGTCTCATCTCATACCTCAACAGTGTCTTCAGCAATTGATTGCTTGTCCAGGTACCTTCATATATAAGAGTCTCTTTTTCAACTCATGGAACCGTGTAGATTAATTTGAATCTCTTACAAACTATACTTTCAAAAATATGTTGAACAAGAAAGCTCAAAAGATATGTTCTTGAAGTTCTTCAGTGCAAGTGATCAAACAAATCGAGATCAGGTGCAGGCATTGTTTTCTGCAATTAATGTGCTGTTTTCACTGAACCAATTCAGGAAATCCGTTCACTATCAAAGATTATTGCTTAATGATCCCTTCTTGAATTCCAAAGCACAAGATGGCTGTTTCTCTATACTGGAGAGTGGGAGGTCACGTTGCATGTTCGCATTAATGCCACCATGAATAATAGATGACAAAATTGATTCTGCTCTTCCTTGTACAAATTAACCATTGCATATATGCCGGTTGCCTGATCCAACTCGATTTTAGAAATGTGCTATAAGTAAATTATTTTTCCTGAAAAGTCTCCATTTGACTATGTATATGCAAAGCTTCCTACTGAGAAAGATTTCCTTTCTTCTCAGAACAAGCCATGATAGCCTAAATATTTAAGTAGTAGTTCCCATTCTTTATTTCAAACCCAGAAAGCACAATCAAAATAGGATAATTCGACATCATTACTTAAGTGATTGAAATCTGGAAAACACAATCAAAATAGGCATCCTGCTAGCAACGCCTCCAAAATATCTTTGTTCTCAAATAATTCGACATCATCATCTCTCTTCTAGCATTCCTTAATAACTCTCTGATCCATAGTATCTAATCCAATGTCCTACTAACGTTAACAAATTTCCTAGTTCCTACTGCATAATGTCGGATGTAACACGACACGCGAATCAACTGTCGGTCGCGTTCCCAAGAGATGTGATGGTTCTCAAGAGGAGCATCCTCTCAAATGCATCTATACACGAAGGTCTCATCTCCTTTATAAATAAGTGAGGCTTGGCCGTTTTAAACTATCGCTGAACTCTTATTCTCTCTTTCTAAAGAAACCTTCTTTTCTTCCTACTCTTCTATTGATTTCGGATTGAACGATCAGGCTGTGAGTTTTCTTGGAGAGCAGACTTGAAGACTCTGTGTGGGGATTATATTGTATCCGGGAGGTGGAAATTCTAAGACCTACTGCCTTGGGGGAATTTCTAACAGCGAGAGCGCATTGCTCACTTCTTCTAACTTCCCTACTCGGACCTATTGTTTTCAACACATAAGCCGTTTAATTTTCCACCCTAGATTACGTAAACTTGACTAAAAGATCTTCTTTTTTTTTTTAAATCCTTCTCAAACAAACACAATGGAGGGGAACAAGCAAGTTAAATGGAATATGGTTATTTTAAACTCTGAAATTAGATAGATGTGCCATTCCACCTGCTAGAGTTGGCATTATTCTGTCCACTTACGAAGAAACAAGCTCACCTTTGTCGTTCTTCCCGTTCCCCGGAATTCGAGAGTCGTCCTTGGAGCAGCGTGGTCTGAGAGAACTCCCACCGGGTAACCTCCCCAGCCGGAGGTCCATCGTCGCCACCGGGATCAAATGGAGGACGAAGGTATTAAGAAGAGGAGAAGGAAGTCGGCAAAGCAAGTGGGGAAAGTCTCTCGTCCAGTGCTTCGCCGCCCTCCCTTATCGTTGCGACCTTAATTACCAGGATGATTTTTAAATGTACGTATTTATCCTTTAGAAAGTTTCTAAATATCATAATTATAATTACATTTTTTCAGCTTATTATGAAAACTTTAGAAAAGGGTTAATATGCCCCTAGGTTACTTGTCGATGAATCATAATATTCTTAACGCCGTTAACGACGGTAGCTAAAAAGACATTACTAGCCCTGTTAATATGCCCCTCACAGTCACCCTCTCCACCGTCGACCTCGACCTACGTCCCTCGCAATCACCCTCTCCGACGTCGGGATCACCGATCAGACCTCGGGGATCGATTCCCCATGTCCTCACGACCCTATCGATGCTGGTCACGACCTCCGGTGACCTTCTTCCATTGTCGATCCATCATCAACGTTTCTTAGCCACAACCGTTGGACTGCCTCTTCCAGCATCGCCGAGCTTATCTACAACCCTATGTCAGATATTATCAACCCTATGTGGATTAAAATCATATATCGGCAAGTTTTAAGGATCAAAAATTCAAAATCCATTGGAAACTCCTGTTGGTCATCAAAAATAGGGTAGCAACGCCCAACTCTTTCATGTTGGTCATCAAAAACAGGGTAGCAACGCCCAGGTCCGACCACGAGGGATTGGACCGCCACCATGACTCAGGGCGTTGTCGGCGCCACCGGAAAGGGCGGCTACGGCGTGGACGAGAGGTGCACGGCTCACGCATGGGTGCCGGAGGCAGTGGCGCGACACCACAAGCATGAGGCGACGACGGAGGGATCCATGTAGTGCTGCTCGCGGTGGCACAGCTCGTGGTGACTCCGGTGACGCACGGTGTGGATGCCGGACCTCCATCACTGCTTCATGCACACCGTCGAGAGGCTTGGACGTCGGACCTCCCCCAAACCCCCGGCGGGTGGTCCCTCTCTCCCTCCCGTCTCTATCTCTCTCTTCCTACATCAGCAAACCAAGGAAACCCAGTCAAAATAGGCAAAAGCCGGTCAAAATTGTTGAAAATACATGTAAGCTTAAGTAAAGACATGGACAATTAAGTAATTTACATGCCCTAGTCAGGTTATAACCATGATTAAACCATGGTTAAGTTAAATGGATAGACGGAGGTAGACGGAGGGGTAAGTTTACGCATTTTTCAAGTTTTCAAGAGTACATTAGTAAGCTAAAAAAATATAGGGGTAATTATGATATTTAGAAACATTTAAAAGAGAAATATGTAAAAAGCCCTTTTTAAATACATCGTTGTTTTTACTGCCAACTCCCAATTTCAATTTCTAAGTACGCCCGCTAAATTTTAAAAATATTTACCCTTATCCTCTGCCTCCCGATCACTCCCAACCTCGCCGGCGTCCAACGACCTCTAGCTCCAATGGGCACCGGTGGTGTTGGCGTGTTCACTTTAAACAGAATCGTTCATCTCCGATCAATACTTTGAAACCGTTTATATGTCATTTATTCGACTAGAGGAACCGATCAATTAATTCTTGCTCGATCGGATGCCATCGACCAAGTAACCTTTGGTCGGTTGGATGCCACCGATCAATTAATCCTTGGTCGGTCACATTCCACCGACCAAGGATGCCACCGGTCAAGTAACCGTTGGTCGGTCGGATGTGACCGAAAAAGTAATCCTTGGTTAGTTGCATTCCACCGTCCAAGAAACTTTTGGTCGATCGGATGCGGCCAACCAAGTAATCTTTGCTCAGTGCGATGTGATCGACCAATTAATCCATGGACAGTCAGACACGGCCGACCGGTTCAACAAAACCCGTTCAGACCTGACCCGATGCCCTACTCTGTCTCGCTCTTGTTCAAACCTCCTAGCTAGGTTGCCTAACCCTCCCTCCCTCCCTCTCTCTCTCTCTCTCAGTGGATTCACCTCCGCCTCTCCCGATCCGTCTCCCCTCTCCTAGCGTTCGGCGTGCGTCCTTGTCTCGCTCCATTCGGTGGTCCGCGCTCGCTCATCCCTCTCCTGTCCTCCTCTCCCGGTTCCGTTTGGTGGTCCGCGCCCGCTTGTCCATCTCCCATCCTCCTCTCCTGGCTCCGTTCGGTAGTCTGCGCTCGCTCGTCCCTCTCCCATCCTCCTCTCCCCGTCTCCGGGTCCTCCTCTCCCGGTCGTTGTCCATTCAGTGGTCCGCACCGGCGAGTCTCCCCCTTTCCTGGTCCTCCTCTCCAGGCGTTCTCCGTTGGGTGGTCCGCACCCCACTCGTCTCCCCCTCTCCCGTTCCTCCTCTCCCGGCTCCGTTCGCGCACCATACTTGTGATCTTGCGTGGACACCATACATTTTTGCAAATGCACTGACACGCCTTGAAAAGTGTCGTGGTCTTAACAAGAACGCCAAAATTAGAAATTTATAATCCGAATCACTAACTAACTACTTTATGGGTAGATAGCAATGAGTCCGAGTCGAATCCACAGGGAAAAGAAGTGTTAAGTATAATTACCTCGTATAGTTCTAAATCAAAAGATTTATAAAGGAAATGATTTTTAGGTTTAAACTACTCTTAACTAAGATTAAACTTCGAAATAATAATAAGATAAATGGCCAAGAGATTTCTAATCCATAATAAAGAACTTACTAGGTTTTTCTAGGATAAAAGCAATTCAATTAAGCGTTAATGGTTTTAACTAGTCGATAGGTGAATGGCTAGAACCCCTACCGCTCAACAAAGATTCGTAAGAAGTCTTCATCGGAATGACTAACATCAACGAATGGATATTTGGGGAATAAATCAAAGTGGTTCTAGCACTTTGAGGTTGCCACATCAATAATAATAAGGAACGAATGATAAGTTAAGAATATAGGTCTCAGTGGTTCTAGCACCAAGGTAGTGGTTCTAGCACTCCTATAATCTTAATCTAGGGTTTAGGATTCATAAACATAGATCAAACATGATTCTAGCATGAAAGCATCATGAAACGATCCCAATCCTAACCTCTAACATGCACAAGACTTAGATTTAGGGTACAATAGAAGAAATCATTCATCCACCATATAAATCGACACAAAAAAGATATACTAATAAAAGATTAATCCATTAAAAACCATCAAAAGAATACATACTCCAATCCATAGGAATCCCTAGATAGATTCTCTAATACATCATAGAAATCCCTCGAATAGATATTAGTTACTCATCTTAGGAAGGAGATCCGTCGATGAAGGTTGTCGCCACGCTCCACCCATGGATCTTCCACCAAAGATCTAACCTAATTTGTGGAAAAGAAACTAAGAGAAACCCTAAGAGATGAAGAAAATTCGGCCATGGAAGGCTTCTCAAAAATCCCCCAAAAAGGTCTATATATAGGCTTTAGTAAAACCCTAACTCGGATTAGATCTCAGCCCTTGATATTTCCCGCAGCGCTAAAAGAGATCGATCTTCTTTGGGATAAGATCGATCTTCTTCTCTCCGTGAATTTCAAAAATTGGATTTTTCCTGACCCAGATCGATCTGGTTTGGCTCAGATTGATCTGGATGAACAGTGCTCTCTATCAACTCTCTGTCGTGCTAAAAACAGCGGCTAGCTGGCTGACACAAAAATCGGATTGATATGGATTGCATCATCAGATCGATCTCTTTCTTCCGGAGCTTCTTTCTCTGCACCTCTGTACTAAAAATAACATAACTTCTTCTAAGAAACTCCAAATCAAGAACCGTAAAAACTCTCGAAAACTAGACTTCCAGAGCTTTCCAACCATGTATAGCACATCATCTGGTTCGTTATGAGAATGTATAGTTTTGATGTCAAAGATGACCCATCTTTGCTCCTTTGACTTCCTTGACTTTGCAGGTTCTTTATTTATTCGTTTTAGCACTAAACTTGATCTAATCTTAGCTGAGGGTCCTAATACTTGAAATGGAGAGAAGACAATTAAAATAACATTGCTCGGAGACTAACGAGGCCCGGTTAAAATGGTGATTTGTGCACTTTTCACGTCTTATCATGCACCGATGCGAGTATGCCCGTTCGGTCACGTTAAACCGAACGAGGTTTAGGTGAAGAGGGCGAGCGAGATCTTACCTTCGCATCATCTTCGTCTTGTTCACGATCGCCTGAGAGACCAACCGCTTCATCCTCGTCGTATAGCTCATCATATACCATGGAGGAGTTAGGAGATAATGTGGTGGAGAGAAGTAGTTTAGGGCAGTCACGATGTCAGGTCGGAGCAATGTGGACGACGACGACAATGGTGAGAATGTGAGAAGGGTATTTGAGTCAGAGAGTGGTGAGGATACGTTTGGTATTTAAAAAAAGATTTGTGTACATGGACGATGGCATTTGTAATGCACATGCCTTCTATTTATAGCCCACTATCGATGACTAGACGTAACTTGCATTACAAATTAGCACTCTATGATAACAGTAAGAATAATGTTTTGTGTACATTAACATGTGGCATGTGTAATGCACATGCCATCGAATCGGTAGTTTACTACCGATTCTTTCTTCTAGTCCATCGGTAGACCAATGGACTATATCAATGAATCAGTAGCTCACTACCGATTGAATTGTACCGGTAGTGAGGAACCGATTGGTTGATAGAGTCAATCGGTATCTCACTAGCGATTGACTAGATGAATAATTCAATCGGTAATGAGATACCGATTCATTGATCTAGTCTATCGGTAGAATCAAAGAATCTGTATTCCACTACCGATTGAACTACCGATTCGGGCACGTTACATGCTATATCAACATGTACACAAATTAACAATCAGTACACCCCCCTTCGTGGCGCCTAGGTGGCCCTGCCTGGGACGCTGACTGGGCTCACCACGTCAGCAAACTTGCTTGTGCCATTTGCCACGTTGGCCCGCTTCTAGAATATCCATCCGCGCTCGCTCCGACCCTGTCTTCTTCCCTCTCCCCAATCCCATCCAAACTGTAAATTTTAGCGTCGTTGGGTGGACCGCCATGGCCGAGGCGGCCCTCCTCATCGTCTCCTCATCCCTCCTCTCCTCGAACCCCTCACCCAAACCTTCCTCTCCTCCCGCCGGCCCCTCTCCCCACCGCCGCCACCGTCGCCGCCTCGGCCTATCCGCACCCAAACCCCTTCTTTCCGATGTCCGCCAAGACCTAACCGCGCCTCCCGCCCACGCCACCTCCAAAGACACGCGCCGCCTCCTGAAGTACTATGCTCGGCTCGCCTCTAAGCTCGCGCTGGACGGGAAGCTTAAGGACTTCTTGATGATCGCTGAGAGCGTGCTCACTTCCGACGCTGTCGCAGCCGAATCGCCCCAGTTCGTGGCCAGGATCGACACCAAGATGATCTCGAGTGGGATTTATGGGGTTCTTAGGAATGGGCGTCTTGGGGATGTTCTTGATTTCTTGAGCGGGGCCGAGAGGCTGGGGATATGTCCGTCGTCGCTGTTCGATGTAGCGGCAGTCGAGGCATTGGGGGATCAGTGCCGTATAATTGTGAAGGATGGAAGGTTGGAGGAGTTTGTAGAATTGATGGAAACCCTCGCAGGTAATTTGATCACTTCTTATCTGCCAAGTTACTTATACCACTAATCTATCTAGAAGAAAGTTCTACATACTGGGGTTTCTCTGCGCGTCAATGTGATAATGCAGGTCATGTCTACGTTTTCTCATGATTCAGAGATCAGTGAGGGATTTATGGAGGTTTCATATAATGTCTAATTGGCCAACATTTTGGCCAGATCCACTAAGAATAGTTTCTAGGTTATTTATAGTTCACACACATTTTTCTTTAATATATTGTGATGCTATTTGTGTTAACTATGTAGTGCTTCCTGCAAGCAAATGGTATTGGTTTCACATTATCAGTGCGGCCAATAATGTATCACAGAGTTCTTGAAGACAGTACGATTTTCAGAATTTGGAAATGCTGAAATTTCTTTGATATATATCTACAGCAAGCTTGTTTTATTCTGCCCATACTAATCGGATTCAAGGTCTTCAATGACAGTGCAACCATCTGTCAACTAGAACAAGTTTAATTGTAGTTTGTTCTTCATTGCTCTTTTTATGAATATTGACTCTGACTTGTATTAGTGATTAAAAATGGAAGTATAAGGAACATATTTTCTTTCACTACAACTGTTTGCTCATGTGCAGGTTTCCTTGTTGCATATATGCTTTTTTATACACTTCATTTTGACTTCTTTGTAGAATTTCTTTATTGAACTGCATCAAACAATTTTCTTGTCGCATAAATGCAATGTCATCATCTAGTGCTGTGATTCTATTCTAGCTTTTACGATTTGGTCACAGAATCCAAGTTTAAGTAGTTTGGATTAAGCTTAATCGTTATTGATGGCTCTGCCTATGGTTGATTTCAGCCTACAGATTCTCTGTGAGAGATGTTGTTGACCCATCTGACATATTAAAAGTATTCGTGGAGAAGCGGGACCCCAATGTTGCTATTAGGTATGATGAGTTTCTTTCCATGTCATATAAATTTGCAGTGCATAGTCAGGACCATTCTAGGGATGTTGTCCCTATTGAGCTTCATATTGATTTCCTTCTGAAGGTGATGTTAAGTCTTCTCTTCTAGATAATGTGTATATGAGACCGGATCCGTTCTACTTCTAGATAGACTAACTTAATATCACCATATCACTTATGTTGCGGATTTAATGAGGTAAACTCATGGAAAAGTATAGTCTGTAAGAGATTTTTCCTAGTCAATGTTGTCATGATGATCAAATTTTTTTGATGTCTTCCAGTCAAACTTTGGTGAGTATATTAGTTGATGTTTCTTGGCATACGTTTGTTATCTAATGGGAAAATCTATTAACTTTCAGATATGCTTGTATTTTTCCACATTCCCAGCTGTTGCTTTGTTCAATCATGCACGAGTATGGAAAGAAACAAGACTTAGAATCTGCTATGAGAACTTTTGAAGCAATGAAACAAAAGTCTGGTGGTTTCAACATGTTTGCTTACCGTAGTATAATTGATATTTGTGGTCTCTGTGGCAAGTTCTTGAGATCCAGGAGCATTTTTGAGGTGAATTGATTGCTTTGACTTGACTTCTAGTCTCTGCTATCTATTATTTTGAGCATCAATTCTATCTAGAGTGCATTTGTGTTATAAATGTAGGTATAAGATCTTTAGGGATGCCTATGCCCCTTGTGTTGGTTGTGCAGACATTTTTGTTTGGTTTTGCTGCTGTTGATTATTCCTTTTTCATGTGGAATTTCTCTGCAGGATTTGCTTGCTCAGAGGATTATCCCAAACACCTATGTATTCAACAGCATCATGAATGTTAATGCCCATGATTTGAGCTACACCTTGCACGTTTACAAGTGTATGCAAGTAATGCTATCTTCTTCTCTCTAATGCTGCCATTTGTAGGTAGGTACATATATGTTTACTTTACTACTCCTTATTTCTGTTAGACTATGTGACTGATGCCATTTTTTTTTCCTTTGCTAAAGGTTTGTTTTTGTCTGTGTTTTAATTTCTGAATTGGCCATGAGTTTGAAAAGAGTCACCCTATCTTCTTAATTGCAAATCAAATTGCTTTTTGTAATAAGCATGCCAGAATGGTATAACCTCATTCAGATTAACATGCTAGAAATATATTTTGATAAAGTCACCTCAAACAACTTGTTCCACTAGTATTCTCTGGCATCTTTTATTTGGGTTAAAGAGGAATTCCAAATCTGCCCAAAACATGCTTGCACAAGTGCATTGCACTCTACAAATGTTTTCCTTGTCTTTTTCGTGTTACTACGGGTATTCGTTTTCTTTTTAACTGTTTTCCTCATGACTTCGTCTTTGCTAATCTCTTTTATTGCGTACACAGAATTCAGGTGTGAGTCTGGATGTGACATCTTATAACGTACTCCTCAAGGCATGTTCTATAGCCAAAAGAGTTGATTTGGCCCAAGATATATATATGCAAATAAAGCAGATGGCATTAAGAGGAGTACTTCGTTTGGATGTGATTACATACAGTACAATGATTAAGGTACACTTTGCTGTTCAATTATTACATTAGATTGATCCCCGTTATACATCAATCTTGGTTCACATATACATCTATCTTTCCTTTTCGACTTTTGTTCTGCGTCATTTAGTTGCGTCAATCTATGGTCATCTACTTCAGTTGTAGTTTACAGTCTCTAGAAAATTTCAGGTGTTTGCAGATGCAAAAATGTGGCAGATAGCTTTAAGCGTAAAGGAGGAGATGATATTAGCTGATGTTAGGCTGAATGTAGTTACATGGTCATCTCTAATTAGGGCGTTTGCCAGTGCTGGTCTAGTGGATGGTGCTGTTCAATTGTTCAAAGAAATGCTCATGGCTGGCTGTGAACCTAATGCTCAATGTTGCAACGTTGTTCTTCATGCTTGTGTTGAGGCATGTCAGTATGACAGAGCTTTTCGATTTTTCTATATGTGGAGAGAGAATGGATTCAAGATTTTCCGAAATTTCAATGACAAGGGATGTTGGCATACTAATGCTTGCCTAATTACGAAATGCACAAGTGAAGATGATTCTAGACTTTCTGGTCAACCAAAGTACACTGATGATCCACAAACTCCTGGAAATGTTGTACTTGTGCCCTTCAGACCCACTGTTGCGACATTTAACATTTTAATGAAAGCTTGTGGTACTGACAGTTTCCGTGCAAAAGCTCTGATGGATGAAATGAAAATAATGGGTTTGTCTCCAAATCACATAAGTTGGTCTGTTCTGATGGATATTTATGGAACTTCACAGAATATGAGGGGTGCTCTGCAGGTTAGTCTGAATGCAAATATGTTATGTTATGTTATGTTTAATCATTTCTTGGAGTGATGAACATCTCAACCTACCTATTCGTGTCCGCATTTTTTTTAGGGTAGTAGATTTTATGAATATCTGCCTGGACTTTTTATTGATTGTACAAGCAATGAGAGTGGACAAGTTGCTCGATATTGTTGATTCTTCTTATAAGTCACAGGGTCATAATGTGTCTACATTCTTTGGTATGCTTACATGGTTTTCGACTTGTGCCTTCATCTGTACTCCTGATTATAGTCGAAGATTGTAGTTTTTGCAACTTTAGATTTTCTAGAAACTCCAAGGACGTGTTCTTTTGCTATGCCTACTTTATGCATTCTTCAAGACATGCACTCATGTATATGCGCTCAATTGCTTGAGTTTTCTGAATCCAAATACTGGTCATTCAAAATTACATTAAACATCTGAATAGTTCATTGTTTTCAATTGTCTTATTTCCCATGCTATTTGCATTTTAAACTGTATGTTAGAGTGACATAGTTGAGGTATCCTAATATCAACTTTCTTCTGCATGCAGGTATTTCAAACCATGCGAGACATGGGAATTAAGCCTGATGTTGTTGCATATACAACAGCAATAAAGGTATTATTTAGGTTCACTGTTTATCTCCATGTGGATTCTGGCTTTCCATGGACCTGCAATAGCAAGCCTATTCCAGGCCTTGCGATAAGTGGTCTCAACCGTCAGATTTTGAATCGATGGTTGAGGTCAAGAATGTATATATTATTGCGTGCATGCATGCATCTGTAGATGTTGTAATAAACCTGTATTGTTACTGACATAGAGGTGAGGTGCCTGCAATATTCGTGTTAAATACTATAATTTAATCTGGTGAGCTAACTGTCCTTGTTTACTGTTTCCAATGCAGGCATGTGTTGAGAACAAGAATTTGAAGATAGCGTTTTCCTTATTTGAAGACATGAAAAGATTTTCTCTTCAGCCAAATCAGGTGAGCCCTTTCGTTTTGTTTTAGTGCCCAGAATTTCTTACCCTTCCTTGGATGAGAAAAATGACTCCAATCTACAGATTCAAGTAGCCTATGAAATTGAAGAGGGGAGGGAACAAAAAGTAGGGGAGAGAAAATTCAAACAAAATAGAAACCTGCTGTGAGATATGGCGTTGTTTGAGAAAACTTGATGCTGTAGGAGTAAGGGTTCATGACAAGGGAGATTTCTAGTGCATTATAGATTCTTATTCAAGATTTCACCATATGCAGTAATTATCAAAAAGTTTGATACTATACCTTGTTTCAAAGTGCAAGGGCATATCCTCCATCTCATTTTCTTCTCTTTCTTCCTATCTATCTTTTGTCCTAGTGTCTTTTCTGTCATTTCTCCAATCTGTAAGGCAGGTTTCAACTTTGAAGTTTCCGTTGCATGAAGAGGCATTTCTTGATTTCAAACAGAGAGTTTATGGCATTACGTTGTTTTTCTGATGGTTCATTTTTGTTCTTTTAGCAAGAATTTGATTCCATCTCTTACCATATCCTCCATCACATTGTTTTCACATCCTATAGTGTTCAAAGGGAGAGATAGAATGTCAGAATATAGTACCGATGCAAAACGATGAATCCACAAGAAAGCACAAAGAAACAAGAGAGGAAGCGACTCACAGATTTACATTGATCCGAGAAGAGTTCCTTACGTCCATGGGGGAGAGTTCGTCTTCTTTCACTATGCAGAAACAGGGTGTTACGATCTTTCAGTCTCACAACCTCTCCAATATGTCTTATCCTAAACCCTAACCCTAGTTTACTTGAGTCTTTATACTCCTCCCAACATAACCTAATCCGGGGTGGGTCTAAAGACAAAAATCGGTCTGGTCCACCTAAACAGAATCCAACACAAAATAGGTCAACCCCTTTAAAGCTCTGCGTAGTGTCATAGTGGAGCTGGCGACAGAATCCAAGGCATCCCAATGCACAACAAAGAAGAAAGAATCGATTTAGGCAGGAAAATGGTAAGTATCACTATCACCACAGTGTAGCGTGAGTTGCTTCTATACTGTCACTATAAATCTATCAAAGCATTATCAGCAATGCGATGAAGTTCTCAACGGTTATGAAGTGCAAAGCTAGCATAATTAAAGAAGATCAGCGGTGACTCCTGGATCATCCATTGTGACTTAAATCTCATCTTGTCCAATAATCTCAATAAGAGAAAAGTTATTCTCTCTCTAGAATAGGTAACAATTAAATTTTTAGCATCATTTTTATGTATATCTAGGTTTGGCTGGGACTAGTTCTCCTTATTTGAAGTAAGCATGCAAATATGTATATTGTGTTATACGTGCGTTGCTGACACGATATGAACTTCTGTTTAAAATATGGTATTCAAGAGCGTAATCACTTCATCTTTAGAAAAACTATATTAATGGTTTGATATATTTTTTTCAGGTCACATATAATACTCTTCTACAAGCTCGTAGTAAATATGGATCCTTACATGAAGTGCAACAATGCCTGGGCATATATCAGGATATGAGGAGAGCAGGGTATACTTTGAATTCTCATGTGGATTTATGAACTTTGTCAGTGTAAATTAATGCACATCCTGCCAGTAGTTACTGCATGCAATAAGAATTATTGGTTCGCTAACTTTAGCAGTCCTACATGTGCATGTGTGTTTATATGCTTTTGTGTACATGTAATTCTGTATTCCTGCTTGCCTGTCTCCTCATTACATATTGATTATGTTAGACTCTACCTTCTTGGTTACTCTTTAAAACATCAAAGACATTACGTATTGATTATGTTAGACTCTAGCTTCTTGGTTACTCTTTAAAACATCAAAGAAATTGTTAAAGTTATTGGACGCTTTTAGACTTGGTGGGGTAGCTACTTGACATTTGAAGCTTCGGAGTCAATGAACTGAGAGGTCCGTGCAAATGAATTCTAAAAGTCAGGTTGTCTAATTGCCAGCATGTACATCTACCAAGCGATTGTAAATGCTGAATCAGATAGTTATGTTTAGTCTCTTTCTAGGAGAGACGAAAGTTTCAAGGAGAATTATTGGACATTTTCCTGGTTAATACCTGATTAGTCTAAAAACTGAAACAATAGATAAAAAAGTGGCAGCAGAACGGTGTGCAAGCATTTTGACATGGTAAACTATCCCTAGGGTCACTGCATTAAAAGATTGCCACGAGCTGGCAATACCCTTTCAAGGAATGTAGACTTCATTAAAAAATTTCTATTATCTCAGGCAAAGGCCTGATGACCATTGTCTGTCCGACTCCAATCACCTTTCATGTACATCACTTGATCCTGTATTTTTTGGATCTTGGATATGCTGCTGGATGGATTCTAAACCTGCACATGTAAATGGGTTCTCTGTATGGTTGCTAATGTCCTCATTTGGCTCTGCGCACATGCTTTATGTGCTCAATGCTGCTGGGCATTTGGTGTGCTCATGTTCTCATTTGATCCTGTATTTTTTGGATCTTGGATATGCTGCTGGGTGGATTCTAAAGCTGCGCATGTAAATGGGTTCTCTGTATGGTTGCTCATGTTCTCATTTGGCTCTGAGCACATGCTATATGTGCTGAATGCTGCTGGTTATTTGGTGCACTCTCTTAAATAGTTGCAATGGGTGGATACTGATTGACGATCATCACTGGACTATATGCTGGAACAGAACTAAATTGCTGTGGTTTCCCAATTAGTTGTCAAGTGACCAAAGAGTTCACTATAGTTCATGATACCATAACTTATAGAAATCACCTTTATAAAAGAGGAACTAAAAGGTCTTAGTTAAAATAGAAAGGGCGTGTTTGTTTCGTGGGATTAGGATCGGGATAGAAGAACTACTCCTGTTGACCAACTTAATCCCACCTTTGGTACGCTTTTGGGAGATGGGAGTAGTAATCCCATGTACATGGGATAAAATAATCCCATGGATAAAAAGTCAAACGTTATGGAGCGTCCATGACTATTTTTACAGGAACTGAAGTATACGATAACAAAAATATTTGCAAGAAAGCTGTGAAGCACATGACTACAATTCTTACTATGTTGCTTGAAAGAATTAGTGAATGTTATTGGGACCTTTGATTGCCCCTTTTATGTGATAGATAGAAATCGACCATTGCCTCTTTTGTGTGATAGGTATAAACATTAACAGAAAGTTCTGGCAGCCAGTCGACAAGAATCTGCCCAACTGTTTACTATAATATATCAGCAACGATCACATACTTGGCTAAACACCAAGAAAGTTTTTGGCATTGGATTCAAGATAACTCTTGTTACTCTTCTGTCGGCAAATGCAAACCTCTTGTGGTAGCACAGGTGTTGAAACATTGTTGTAATCTTGACTGTAAATCATATGCCTCATATTGCTCTTGAGGAGAGAAATTTTTTCCTTTTTGAGGTAAAGTATGCCACAATAGTGGGCTGAGGACCGTGTAAATATTAATCCAAATGATAAGCACACGTCAATAGCCCTTCTTAGTCAAACATACTGCTTTCCCAGATAATAAGTTCACTTTTCCTTGATGTTTTTGCTTGTTTTGTTGGAAAAGGTTTCTGGGAGGTTCTTTGTCATATCTTCCATTCTTAAAAAAAAAAAAAAAATTCTCATGCGATTATCCCGTTCATTGCAGGTATAGTGCGAATGATTATTATCTGAAGGAACTACTTGAAGAATGGTGTGAAGGAGTGCTCTTGACGCATCCAAAGAGAGGCCTAGTCAATATTGCAAATTCTTCTGATAGAACCAACAATGATAGAACTTGCAGCCTTCTTTTTGAAAAGGTCGCAGCACACTTGCAAAATGGTGTTGGCAAGAACCATGCTGTTGATACTAGAGGCCTTACAAAGGTAATTCTGGTTACTTCTGTAAAGTCTATAGGTTGTCTATCAGAAATGCTCAAAGAACTAACTAATACAAACTTCACTCTGGAACCAAGCTCAAGTTAGCAAAACATGCTTGATGAGCTTGTTGGGTTGCAATTTTGACTACCATTCTTTTTATTGCACTCACTTCTTTCTTATTGTTCTTCTTTCCTTGTCTGTTGGTCCCTCTTTCTTCTTGAAGTGGTTGTTGGGCTTCCACCTTAACTGCTGAAACTTAAGTACATAAACAGAATGGAATGAAAAGCGTAGCTCATCATTTTCCTGGGAGGAGGGTTACTGTGCCAACTAATGAAGCAAATTTTACTTGTCACTGTCACCTTGTCTTTGTTGTTATGTAATTTTGAGTTGGTTGCTCTCTTGTGTGTGCCATTACCTGATTGACTTTGTTCCTCATAAATAAATGTTTATACTTTCTCCTCTCAAAGGCTCTTAATTGCATATTGCCAGGTTGAGGCTCGGATAGTTGTCCTTTCAGTTTTGCGGATGATCAAAGAGAGATATCGGCTAGGTAAGACTGGATCTCTACGTTTAATTGTTTCATGGTCTATATTTTTCGCCCTTGCATGAGCACCCATAGTATATATAGACAGGAAATCACCTCATCCTATGAAATGTGTATAATCCATTATAATATATGTCTACCGGCAAACATTGGTTGCTAAAGTTAGCTTCGTTGTGATGTTTCCTTTTGTAGGTAAACCTATCACATATGATATGATCATCATTACTGGTTCAGATCAAGAACATAAATCCTCCGAGTCCTCCGAGGTGCAGCATGCTATTATCAAAGTTCTCCGTGACGAATTGGGCCTTGAGGTCAGGACTGGGCATGGGGCTGCAGCAATTAGACATGATGATGCCTTAACCCCCCCTTCAGATGTCCCACTACTCGCCAAGAGTGAGCCACTGCAGAAAGACCTTAAATATCTGGCAAGAAGACCACAAGATTTCGGTCTTCTGAAGGTCACTAGGATGTCATTGTACCATTGGCTACAGAAAAAGCCAGAAGAGTCCGCGCTGAAAAGAATTACATGATTTTTGTTTTCTTCATGTATTTTTTTAATTTGAATGTTCCTATGTGAAGGAACATCAATTCATCAATTTTTTAATTTTTTTTCCAGCATTTTGTGGTCGTTATTGTAATATTCCATGAGAGCTCCTGAAAAATGCTTGCCAATCCATTACATATGTTAGTTCTTATAGTTAGGCTTCTCGTTAGATATTTTTCGTGGCTAGTGTTAAAACAGCAAATTGATGGCCATTGGCCACCAATATACCGACGTGACGCTGAATACTATGTAGCTAGCAAAAGGAATACGGGTGAAAAATTTCCAATATAATAAGAAGAACAAACCGGAAAAATATGCGCTAAATGGATTTTTTTATTTTTATTTTCCTTGTAACTTAATTAAGGTCCATGGAATCATTCCGTCGCTTCAACCCGGAGCTCGTCGTCCTACTATCCTAGAAGCCGCTCTCGGGAGGAGTTGAAGAGCTGAGCAACGATGAGATTTCGATTCGCCTTCAAGGCTTCCAGGGCGACCAGAATCATCGACACCGCATCGAAGCGCTTCCATTCGGTATCGGAGAGGAGGTCCGTCCGTCCTCTTACGTATCCAAACCCATCTCCATCCTTCCTTCCGTCTGCAATATGGGAATTTGGTAATCTAATCTCATCGTGGTTTTCGTATTGCAGGCCCTCGTTTGGAATTGCCTTCGACATCGATGGGGTCATTCTTCGAGGTGGCAGTCCCATCGGTGGATCTCCTCAGGCTTTGAGAAGGCTCTATGGCGAAGATGGTGTTCGTCTTTTTTTTTTTTTCTTCTTTTGGGCCAATGGTGGTTTGCTACGGGTTTTAGTTTGCCGAGGCTAATCGTTTCCAAATCGCAGGGTCGCTGAAGATTCCATTCCTGTTCCTAACCAATGGTGAGCAATTCAACTTGGTCAATCTTGATTATTTCTAAAACATTGGTTGTTCTTATGAATGAGCGGCAATTATGCCCTTAGTTGGAGACTCATACCAGTAATTCCTTTGTCATGCATTTCTCTACTATTCTGATTTCCATGGTGACTTTTGGAAACTATATTTTGTGGAAATCTGCAGAAACTTGCTCACTGTTAACGAGTAATATTGCTTAAATAGGGGGTGGTGTTCCAGAATCCAAAAGAGCTTCTGAGTTGAGTGGATTATTGGGTGTCCAGATTTCACCTTTGCAGGTAGATATATCATCTGTGCTTTTCGTGCCTTGATAAGATAACTTCTATAGTATTTTATTATTTCGGCATAGCTAGATATATTATAGGATGTGAAGTGCAGAAAGTGGCTGCAATGTTCTATTGCTCATATCAGTTCTCATCAGCACATTTTTGAGATGTGTTGTGGTGTCGGGTTCATTAGTTTTATCTTTCGTTGTGTATGGAAACCCATTTGGCGGTGACTCATTTCTTCTTGAGATATATTGACCCGAGCCTGGCTGCTCTCATGTCCAATCTGAACCTGTTATTCCAGACATAGAGATGTTCTTTCTAAACTTTCGTTGTTGTTATGCAACCAAGTAGCTTGTTTTCTTATGCTTTTATTTGAATGCAGGTAGTGCAGGGGCATTCACCTTTTAGAGAACTTCTGCATAGGTATGAAGCTTCATTAATCCAAGTGATTTTGAATGGCAGGATACTTTGGATTATAAAGGCATGTTAAGCAACTTGAACATAATGGGTTCAGGGCATTTTTCTCTTTTTTTCTTGCCAGAGTATGACGAAATGTGTTCAATTTGTCATGGAAAATAGAGATTCTTTCTTTATCTTTTGAATTCATTTACAAGAGAATGGACCTTGTCATCACCATTATGTTCATTGTATTTGCTTTTCAAGATTCGAGAACAAGTTGGTTGTAGCTGTTGGAAAAGGGGAGCCTGCTGAGGTGATGTCAGAATATGGCTTTAAGTAAGTCCAACTTATTGTTGTCTTGTTATGGCTATTTAATGGTCAAATGAATGTTCTTTTTCCTATGGAGTATACAATCTCTGTTACTATAAACTTAGTTCCATTAGTGATTTTTTTCTTGTAGGAAGGTACTTTCTATAGATGAGTATGCGTCATACTTCAAAGACATTGATCCCTTATCGCATTTCAAGACTTGGACAATCAACCAAATGAATAATACCTCCATATCAAAAGAATTGCACCCAAGGTACAATGTTCATTTGGAAAGAGTTAAAGGAGCATTTGTTGTTAGTGATCCAGTTGATTGGGGAAGAGACATTCAGGTACTTGGCTTCTTTGTGTGATTTGTCAAATTCTCTTTTAATGAAAGTGAAGCAGATTGTTGTCAAGGTTGAACTGTTGCTCACAATATATGATGAGCAGACAATTCACATGACATGATATATCTTATGTATGGATATAGGTTCTGTGTGATATCTTAGGATACGGGGGTCTTCCTGGAAAAGAGGATGGACATCAACCTCCGTTGTTCTTTGCATCAGATGATCTAGAATACCAGGTAATCCAAGATTTATTCCGTGAAAATACATGACTTTTTTAAAAGTAGTTAAAGCAGCTGACTATGACATTGATTCAAAGGCAGGCCGCATTTCCTTGTAACCGTCTTGGAATGGGTGCTTTTAGAATAGCATTGGAATGCATCTTCAACAGGTAACTTAAATATGCATGTCGATGCGTATTGTTTACCTTTGTACTATGCAAAGTTCTCATGCGTTCGGTTTAAATGTTCAGAATACATAATCCTCCATTGGAGTATACATCCTTTGGCAAACCAAATCCATTTGTATTCAAGAATGCAGAGAGGATCCTGAAACAAATATCGTGGGAGATTTACCATGGTCAGGAGGCTATGGATGGAGTCAGAGGACACTATTTTCCTACTCTTTACATGGTTGGTGATAATCCTTCAGTTGACATTAAAGGTGCCATGAAGGTTTGTCCCTGTGGAACCACAGTTTTCCTGATTTTCGAATTGCGTGTTGCATATTTTGTTCTTGAGAACATGTTAGGGAAAAGAGAAAAAGCATTCACATTTATCTTGTAAAATCATCCTCTAGTCCATTGCTCATCAAGTTTTGATGTAGTTTGTTCCCTTCAGGTGATCTGATTGATGAGCTTCATAGAAGTGGTTCTTAAAAGAAAACTTTGTACTGGTGTGCTAAGTAGATATTGATATGGTAGTTGACATTATGAGAGGCTAAGTGCGTATATGTTCATTGGCAGAGTAAGAGAGTAAGTAGGGACCCTTTTTTGGGCATTGGTTGACTATTTGGTTAGTGATAGAGTGATGGTTTTTGGTAGAAGTCCAGATGGAAGTCTGTGTTCAATTGGGTTTAGTGGGTACTGTTGGAGCAAGGTAAACAAGGTATGTATCAGTGGATTTCTGCTAAAGTTGGAAACTAGGTGGCTAAGTGGGTAAGTGATGGACTGAGTGTGTATTGATGGAGTAAATAGGTATTGTGATGAAGGTATTGATAGACTCCTAATGTTTAATGAGTATTGTTACCCAAGGCATGTAGTATCATTGGAACAAAAGAAGGGTACATAGGTTTCCTGATGAAGGTATTATTGATAAGACTCCTAATGGTTCATTAGTATCGTTAGGCCAAGGTATGTAGTATCATTGGAATGTCAAAGGGTATTGCAGGAACTTAATTTGTATAAGAGATGAGTAGTGATGTAACGACACAGGTCCGTTTAATAGGGGACCAGGCAGCTGTGTGTTATGGAGTATTAGTCCAACATGGCGCGAGAGGATTTTCAGTTGGATAAACGTAATGGCACTTGGCATCACTTATTTTACTGGTGAGCCACTTAGGCTTGCCACATCAGGTGTGTTTTTGCACACCTGAAGCGTGGTCCGCAAAGTTTCTTTTCTGTGAGAGATTGAATTGGAATTGCTGACCAAGAAGGCATTGTTTGAGTGGGTGATGAGAAAGATACATGTATTCTATGTAGACTGGATAGGGAATAATGTATAAATTTTGGTTGAATTCATCTCTGTTTAATTCATTTTGGCATTGAACAGTAGTACATTTGCAATTTATTGAAACCATGCACTGTTTGCTTATAGGCGGGACACCCTTGGTTCTCTATTCTTACTAGGACTGGTGTTTTCAAGGGCCAAGATAACCATGCAGAGTTTCCAGCAGACTTGGTGAGTCGACTGATCTGATGTATTCGTTCATGTGCAAATATAATTCCCAGAAAGGAAGATACCTCTTTTTCGCTATTGATAATTATGCCACCCTTGGATGTTAAGCTTGAGTCGGTATGACTTATTTTATTTTGACGTCAACTTATCTAAAATGTCCATGCCGTATGTCCTCTACTCATGGTTCCTGCCCACTTCAGCACTGTTTCAGCTTTTCTTTAAGTTTTCATGGGGATCTATATTATCTGCGATATATGTAGCTATTATTGACCTAACTACGACACACAAATTCCTTGATGTGTGATACTTCTAGGTTATTAAATATTAGGCTGCGTTTGGTTGCATGACGGGAGAGGTAGAGGGAGTGGGAGAGGGAGAGGGAGAGGAGTGGAGAGGAATGGGATTGTCATCGTTTGTGTTTGGTATGACCATGGGAGTGGGAGAGGGAAAGACGTTGTTTGTGTTTGGTATGATCAAATTAAGATCGGAAAGCGTAGGAATGATATTGAAGTTACTAATATACCTCTAAATCTGATGGCTATAATTAGATCTTTTAAAAGATACATAATTTTTAAGAGGGGTATTTTAGTACTCTTCTTTGCGTTGACCAAAACGGGGGAAAGGAAACATGATTCCTCCCAATTTCGAGAGGAGTCCGGTTTCCTTCCGTCATGGGAGAGCTCGGGAGAGGGAGTCGCCTCTCCCGCGCTTAAATGCCAACCAAACGCGGCGGAGGGAGTTGTGACTCCCTCTCCCACTCCCTCTCCCATGGTCAAAAGGGTAACCAAACACAGCCTTAATGTTCTTTGATTATTTCTTTAAATATTCATATATGTGGGTATGCAATGCAAATGTAACCTCGTGTGACATGGGTTTCCACTAGGTTAGAAGGCTCGAGTGCTAAAAAAATCTTTCTATTCACGTTGTTTTTTTTTTGGTTTTCTAGAATTAAGAGAGAAATTGTTCCTCGATCTTGACTATGCTTAACTTGGTAATTTGTAATGCTTCTTGACCTCTAAATTTTAATTCCAAGCTGCAGGTTGTTGAAACAGTTGAGGAGGCTGTTGATTTTATCCTGACGAAAGAATGCAAATAATCGATGCTGTTTTCGGCGGTCTATTTATTACTTTTGTGAAAGGCCTCTGGTTACCTCACAATGAAAAAAATGTTTCCTTTTTGGTAATATATGAGCATTAATCCTCCCAGTAGGATATGTGACAAAAAATCATTTGATTTTTTTGGATCAGGAAATAATACTTTTGAAGATCAGTGATTCATTGCAGTAAGTAATTGTCTGTATCTCTATCTACATCTCTATAAAACGTCTGAAAACAGATGGGAAATGATCCTTTGTTTTTTTTTCCCATTTCCCTATATTTTTTGGTGTATGATTTATCTCTGAATGTTAATCCAATATTTGTAGAGATCCGATCGTAAATTTCAAATTTAACGCTCAGGATGCTCAGGGAAAAAGAAAGAAAGAAAGAAAAAGTTAGAAAAAAACACAAGATGAAAGTCCACGTGTTTTTGTTTGATGAGTTGAGCCACTAAGGCTAACAAGACCTACAAGATATCATTTAGGGCAGTGATGTTGTCCTCCAAGGCCCAATATAAAGGCACTTGCGAGCGGCGACATCAACGGGCAATTCCATTCGCCTTACAATTGTCTTGTCTAGGGATGTACACAAAAACCAAGCTCTCAAATTGTATCCCAGCTCCCCATATTTCGTGTAGAACTAATTCTACATGATGCGGCCAGATCATTCGACTTTGCAACAACTCCACCGCCATATTCGAATCCGACTCAACCAGTAACTGGGTGATGCCATTCTCCTTAGCCCAGCTGATCCCATAATAAATAGCCTTCAACTATGAGTGCAAGACAGAGTCTGCATCAATTGGCATTCCCATCGCCCAGATTGCCTCATCACCCTTCATTTCCACTGCTCCAACAGCAGCCCGACACTTCCCTTGACCGAAGGATGCATCCACCTGCAGCAGTCTTGCCTGTCCTCTGTTTATAGCAACAGTGTTAACCACCTCTTTGTTCAAGAATTCTTTAGCTAATCTGCAAGCCTTCATCGCAACCTTCTTCGCTGATTCTCCATTCCCTTTAGAAATAACACAATTGTGATCTTTCCAAATCTGCCACATAGCATAAGCAACATAAGACTTCAACATCCTTCCATCCTCTTTATTCGGAGATCTGAGTAGAAGGTCCAAGAAGTCATCTGCTCCCCAATCCTCACAAGATTTATCAATTTCCTTCATCACCAAGGCCAAGACTTCCTTGGCGAATTCGCATTCTATGAGAGCATGTGTGATATTTTCTGCTACTATTCCACACCTTGAGCATAAAGTATCCGACACTACTCTACACCTCCACAGAGCCTCCTTTACAGGCAACTTATCATGCAAAACATGTCATAAGAATTGTCTAACTCTCGGGCCGGTTGGCAATTTCCACATATTCCTCCACACAGTCATGTGTTCAAACCTCTCTTCCTGGATTCTGTCCTTCACCAAGTATGCATATGCAGAGCCAGTAGTGACAAAACCAGAGCCATGCAAAGTCCATCGACAGCAGTCCCCTGTTGCATCTCTTCTTATCGGAATTTTAAGGATCTCCTGCACCAAAGATTCATGCCCAAATTCTGCTATTTTATCTGCATTCCAATCAGATCCCTCCTGGAGATCCCCAACCATCGCATTGAAGCATTGAAAAAGTTACTTGAACAATTGAAGGGCATGGGAGCAGTGGCTAAGCATCCAATTTCCAGCCAATTATCATGGATTACACTTAGAGCACTCCCATTCCAAGGTCTACAAGCCAGTCCCGTTTTCAGACCCATTAACTCCCCTAGAATCCGTTAGGGATTTTTGCATTCCAATATCATGCATTTTCCCAGAAAATGCACTTTGGTACCACCAGCTCTGGGATTTGTAATTTGATACAACCAAGTTATAAACTAAGTAAAATTTAATTCCGACCCCCAACTCCGTTAGTATAAGTTGATGGGAAACCGCTCACATGCGCGCACGTGAGCGATTTTGCACCCGTTTCCCACCATGAAAGGTGGTATTCTCCACGAGTTCCTCTCCCGTGACTGGGGCGACGTGGCTCGGCTTGGCGGCGTCGCGGAGACGCGGGTCGGGGACGACCGCAAGGTCCGTGGGGTCTCCGGCGGCGAGCAACGGCGGGTGTTGATAGGGGTCGATATGGTGCACGACCTGCGGGTGTTGATTCTCGATGAGCTCTTGTCCCGACTCTACATCACGGCGGCGCTCTAGATCATCGACTTGCTCGAGGGCATGCGCGAAGAATCGCGGCCGCACCGTCGTCCTCAACATCCATCAGCCCATCTACCGCATAGTCAAGCTCTTCAACTCCGTCCTCCTCCTCGCCGATAGCTACGCCCCCGCCAGCTTACGACGCATGGCGGATATCAAGTGGCGGAGGTCCCGTAATGCTATTCCGGAGGAGCATGGAGGAAGCGGCGTCGGTGGCGGCGATGAGCGAGTGCTACACGCCCAGCAAGGTGAGCGAGGTGAGCGTGGAGTGCTCTTTTCCTTTCTTCTCCGCCGCTTCTCCTATGTTTTTCTCTTCTTTTTCCCCCCTTATCTGTTTCCTTTCTCCTTCCCTAGCCACATCCTCTCCCCAGCTTCTTTCTTCTCCGAACTCTAGCGGTGTTGGTGGAGGCGGCAGAGTGGAGAACGGCGTCAAGAAACCTGAGCATCGGTAATCCACGTCTGAGTCCAGGGCTTGAAGTAATCTCTCGCGCTACTGCTTCTTGGATCCGCTTCCACCACCGATCTCGTCAGCGGTCGCCCATCATTGTGGTGAGGCTCATGGGTCTCTACACCTTGCCGAATTCCGGCGGTGTTGGTGGAGGCGGCGGAGTGGAGAACGGCATCAAAAAACCTGAGCTTTGACGATATGGATGAATACCTTCGCTGAGGAGGTGAGGGGTGGCGGCGGCGCTAGTCGGACGGCGGTGAGGGCGCACGGTAAGGAGGGCCGCGGGCGGCACTGATGGCGAGCTCCGGTGGGGAACGGGGACGAGGGAGAGAGAGACACGTGTAGTAGGAGATGCCACAACATGTGTCTATGTGGGCTGACGGTAATCACGTGCGTATCATGTGACCAGTTTATCGTCAGCCTACATAACGCCGTTTGGGAGCTTGAACCACTTTATTCTGGTATTATAACTTGGTGGTATCAAATTGCAAATCCCAAATCTGGTGATACCAAAATGTATTTCTGCCTTTCTGGGAAATTGCATGATACCGAAATGCAAAAATTCCTATCCGTTAATAACTAGATCACCGGAATTTTAGGCCTTTTGAGGGCTGGTGACCCGATAACCCGATCTGTGGAGCCAGATGACACACAAATTCGGATGAGGATCCACATTCTTATACTTGGATTCCATCCGACCCGTTTTTACGTTTTTACCACTAAAATAACGCGCACTTCCAGCCGCAGCTCTCTACTGCTTCGAGCAATCCCCATGGCCCCGTCGGCGGGATCGGTCCGTGCCGCCGCCGCCCGTGCGAGCATCGAGGCTTTCCGTCGCCACCTGGTGGGTAGCCAACTCGTGGCGGGGATGTGGTGCAACGGCCTCACCGCGCGGGAGCTCCGTGGCCTCCGCGGCGCGCTCCCTCCCACCGCGAGCCTCCTCGTTGCCAAGCCCCCCGCCGTGAATAGCGCCGTCTCCGGAACGACCTGGGCGGCGTTGTCGAGCTGCGCGAGGGGCATGACGGCATGGATTTTCGTCCGCGGCGACAACGAGATCGCCGCCGCCCTGAAGCCGTGTCGGGATTTCCAGAAGCAGTCCGGGTTTCACGATTTCACCGGGGCGGTGTTCGAGGGTAGGCTTTACGGGCCAGAGGAGTTTTCGATTCTTGAGTCGATGCCGACGAGGGCAGAGATGTGTGAGTACCTGTTGGGGTGTCTTCATCTCCCGGCGGCGTCACTCATTGGTGCCATACAGGCGTCCCAAAAGGTGGATGATGCCCAGGGTGGAAATCAGGAGGACGCGTAAGTCTTCTCGCGGTTCTCTCTATTTCACTTCTCTTGCTTTAGGACAAAAATTAGATTTTTGGTACTTTAGTCTAAAGTTGTTTCTCTGTTGTAAACTCTGAGCATTAGGAGCTCTATGATATGGTTTGCCGATGGGGTTTCCGGCATATTATGTGTAAGAATTATTTGATTATAGACATCTGCTCACCATGTTGCTTATGCTTAAAAAAAGCACTGATGTAATTTCCCACGCGATTTTCATGAATGGATGGTCTTGCCAAGCAATGCATGGTAAGAAGTATCATCATCTATGACATGAACTTCGTTAGCATGTGAAGTCCTCGAATTGCTAGAGGGTTTATGGATTTAGAAAAAATATGCTTTGTTTGGGAATTGTTTTGATAAGTATTAATTCTTATATACACATTGCTTATTCTCATTCTATTTATTCCATTTCGGAGTGTTCCTACACATCTTGTTTATGGGTGCTAAGCATGTGATGAACTCACCTCTAGATGAGAATTAAATTTGCACAGATCATGTATTGTAATAGTGCCCATGGTGTTTTTTTGAGAGTTGTTGCTTAGTTTAGCAAAGTTAATTTATTGACAATTAGGCAAGCTTCCCTCTTATCTAAACTTCCACCACTCTTTTCTGTCACTCCGTCAGTGTCCCAAAAAACAATATTACGGCCTTATTGACTCAAGAATCCTTCATTAAGGAAAGTTTCCAGCCTTATAGACCCAAGAGTTCTTCATTTTGTAACCTCAAATCAGTAGTTTCTGTTGGATCCTCTTGAGCCACTAAAAGGATCCAGCAACCAATGTGAAAATAGCTCAGCTTAGCTGTGGGCTGTGTTGTATACTCTGGAAGTTGTTCAAAGTGGTTATAAAATATAAAAGGGCACCCTTCAAGTTAAGAATCTGGAGTCTTATAGTGGAATACAAATGCTGGATGTATTTGAGGAGGAGGGAATTGCTTTTTCAGAACTATATTTATTTGCTTGAGTTCTGCCAGATAGACCGACTAGTCCTTGGAGCTCTGATATCAATTCTTCAGACCTGTTCTTGTTGATGACTTAACATCTAGCACATAGGAAACTGTGGTACATGTTCTGCATGACTGAAACCAAGCTGGAAACTGGACACCTTCTATGATACTTGGCGCTTAATTCTCTTGTAGAAGATTCTCAGGGGTGTTATATTTAGGCACAGCTAAGTGGCAAGTATTCTTAGTGGTCCACCAATTATCTGGTGGAAAGTTTTACAATATACATCTTCCTTATGTTTGTCTCTTAGTTTCCATGGTTCAAGGTTCTAGTTTGGATATCTAAAATCCTTACATAGCTCTCGTGTACTGCTATGTTTAAGTTATTGGATGATGTTTTCCTACTGAATCTCTACATAACTGCACCCCGTTTATGTATCTATTTTTGCCAAATAGTAGTTGCTAAAATCAAAGCTTCTTGTCTGTGCTTCAAACCTCTCTACATCTAGTAATCGCAGTTCCTGTCGGGGTCAGCTCTGCTATCATTCTATATTTCATTATTGTACGAAGGGTTCCAGTAAGCTGCAATTTTTAGCATTCATATATGTATGCAGAAATCTTTTGGTGCTCTCAAAGTGTAGTTATTCAAGCTGTCACATTGTGCAAGAGTATTAAACTGTTTCTGTTCCTTTTGATTTTGATTGTGATGACAGGTCTGCGGCACCCAAATAAATCTGGCATCATGTGGCAAGGATCTGGTCCACTACAAGATCGAACGGATGGATTACAGTTGAGAAAAGAGCAGATGTTGTAGCAACAAATGATAGTTTTCCCAATTTTGAACGTGTTTTCACGGTTTTCTTCATAAATGTTAGTGGAAACAAACTTGTATCATTCTGCTGTATCGTTGGTACATCATCCAATCCTCCAGCAAGCAATAATATGCATGGAACAATGTAATCATCTCCTATTATGTGTTTGTACACCACTAGATTTGTGCATCTTGGAAGTACGTTAAACATGTATCTACATTTAAGAGTTAAAACTCATCCTTATGTCCAACTTTTCAAAAATGTCTGGCTTGTACCTACCAGGCTTCCGTGGTTTCAGATTTATCTTTTTTCCCTGTACAAGTTGCCATTTAGATCTCCAACCTGTGGCACTGATAGCAACAATATCTGAATATGATTCTAAGTAATTCAAATGACATTGAGTCATTTGTGTCCTTTTTTGAATATTATATTCTATTATTTATAGGAAGTTTGGAGCCGAATTTACTGAAAGATTTCTTGGATATTTATACTTTTAGAGAAGTAGAACTTCTAAAACTTAAACTAGAATTCAACAACATAGAAGAAAAGTATCAATTATGATAAACTTGGGTTAAATATGTATTGATATCCTGTAGTTTCTGACTTTTTTATGTTGGTTTTCATTTTTTTTAAAGTTGACATTGAGTCCCTGTATATTGTGAACCCTATTTATGTTGGTCTCGACGAGATCGATCAAATCAAAAACTTCATTTTCACAGGACTTTTGACCAATTTTGTCAGGTGTCAGAGCATGTATTAGCCAAACAAAGGAGATAAAGACCCAGAGAGGAGAGGGTTTCGGAGGATATTCATTATGGTCAATAGGTGGTGTTCGACACATGACAAAATTGGTCAAAAAATTTCGGTCAAAATCGAGTTTGTGGATAGGTCGGTTTGGTCTGGGCCACGTAGAAACGGTTCACAGAGCGTGGGTCACTCATGTCATATGTCAATTTTTTTGAAAATGAGAGTTTATATAAGTCTAATAAACTTCTACCTATAAGCCTCCCTCGTTTGATATGAGATTAGAAAAAATAAAAATAAGAAATTTTAGATTAAGAAAAATAGAAATAAAATAATAATAATTATTTAAAATAAATAAAAATAGGATGATAATAATAATAATTATTTAAAATAAGAAAAAAATAGAGTGTGAATAAAAATATATATATATTTAGAAATAAATATGAGAATAAGGCTTATTCCCGCATCAAACATGCACTTAACGAGACCTGTTGTCACGTGGCAGGAGTAGGATAACTTTACCTGCAAGATCTCAAAATCGCTGTCCAAAGCCGACGACGACGAAGTAGTAATCTCTCCCCCTAATTTGATTCCATTTCATTTTGAGTAGCCAACCCGAAACGCATCACTTTAGTTGTCTCTTCTGTTCTAAATCCCCCATAGGGAAGGATAAAACCCCCTTCTTCTTCTTCTTTGTTCAGTTCTAGTCTCTCCCTCTCTCTTCAGTAGGAAAGGGAAGAGATGGACGACTACGCCAGGGAGATGATGGACCTCAAGACCCTCGTCACCCGAACCCTCGAGAAGAAGGGCGTCCTCGCCAAGATCAGGGTAACGCCACTCCCTCTCTTCCTCTCTTCGCATCTCTTGGGGTTTTCTCTTTGTAATTTGCGGGAATTTTTAGGGTTTGGGGATGGATTGTCGCGGGTATGAGCTGATAAATGGTTTGCGTTCTTCAAGTGTTGGGGTAGGGGGGAATGCCGTTGAGGAAAACGAGGCTGCGGGTTGCTATGCGAGTTATGCTGCTAGGAAGATGTTTTAGACTTCGAGTTTTGCTAGAAAGTTCTGGTTTTGCACACGATAAGTGCGAAATTGGACTTAGGTCGATGCATGGTTCTGATTTAGGTTTTTATCGAACTGGCAGATTTTGCATGAATGTGCTTAGGTAGTTAGGTTAAGGAGCTTTCTATTGGTGAAGTAGTTGATCATCTGGCGTTTCTTGCAGTTTTGGAGCTGTCCAATATTGGTGTGTAGTGAATTTGTTAATTTTTAGCCCTATCAGCAGTTTCCTCAAGATTTAGATTTTATTTGGATGGGATGCGGTATCTTACTTGGAAGCTGATACTGAAAAGAAGCCACATACATTCTTCTATTTATTTTGTTTATTATCGGGCGAGACTTAAGTGAACTAGGAGCTTGCTTCCTGCAGTTATCTCTTACACTAGGAGAGACATGTCAAGGGTAAAAACTGATGCAGCAACCAACATTATAGTGAAGCAGTCTAATTGAGAGGTTATTAATTGTGTATTATTGCTGATTAAGTTAAATTTCTCAGGAATGCTAGGATTTAAAATAAAAGAAAATGAACTCAAATGAAATCTTGTATATCAAGGTCAATGATGTCCGAGTAGTTGAACATGTCAAGAGAGCTTGATTGATCAACAATGATGGAGGATGAGGAAACTATCTCAAAGGTTCAGTGAATTCAATAGTGATTACCTCCTATTCAGTAAAAGCATTTCATATCATCTTGTTTGGGCTCTCTCCAGTCTCCTCATGAGATCACTTGATACGGAGACATGGTCATTGGTCTGTTTTCTGGTTTGGCATTGAATTTCCTGTTTGGGATGGTTTAGTCATGTCAGACAGTTCTCTTGTAGATCCTAGTTAAAGTTATACATAGCTTTCGTGACTCCCACTTTTGTTGGGGGATCTTGTAAGATTTTTTTCATTGCTTTTGTGATCCTAGTTAATGTTATAAATAGCTTTTGTGACTCCCACTTTTGTTGGGGGATCTTCTAAGATTTTTTTTCAGATAGGCAATCGTGCCCTAGTTCCCTCTTGCTACTATCATGTAACCTTTTCTTTTCGAAAAGGTTGATCCTTGAAAATAGAGAGTGAGTGCTTATTAGTTGTGTTAGGGAAAAGGAGTGAACGAGAACCCTTGTAATTTTCAGAAGTAGGGCTTCTCTGAGAAGAGACCGCAGTGGGTCCCATATTTCGATGTTGTGGAAGATTGATAGGGCCATTGCCCTTGTGATTTTTCCCTTCTAGTTGGAAAAGCTTTCGATCTTGAATTTCTAGTGCGTCAGTTTCTTTGTCTTAAGACAAATGATCCCTAGCCAACCCACTCATTAGTTGGCTGATAGCCAACCTTAGGTGGCATGTTTGGATTGTCAACACGTGTCCCAATATCGATGGTGGATAGCCAACTAAAGGCAGTTAGTATGAATCACTCTGGTGTGAGGGAATGGTCCCTCGTGAAGTCCTTGCAGTAGTCATAGACCATGTAGTTGCTCTGGGCCCATTGCATCGCCGCCTGCTGCTGCGCTCTGAGCCCGGAGCTAGACGGCGACGATGGCGCCGGGCGGCATTTTGCCGAAGCAAAGGCCGAGCAGCCTTTGATGGTGAACTTGGTGAACCTAGCAACAAATGGTTCATACCGGTAGTCTGCCTTGTACCGGCTGTCGTCGGTCGCCCACGCCGATGCGTCCCAGATCGAGCCGTAGGCCCACATTGGCCTCATCGGAAATGTAGCTTCACTCTTCCTGGCGTACCGCCGTATCGGCACGTTGTCGACGAAGAATCTGTACATGTATACTTGTCATGTATAATTTATATGCCATTGATGTAATACCAGTCACAATCCTAGCTTTTATCCAGCCTACTGTGCACTCTGATGATGTTCACGTTACAAGATTCAAAGCCAACTTATGCCATCAAACTAGTCAAGAAAAAGGACATAAAACCTACTGGTAGTGTTTGTATGCAGTCAATATAATCCAACCAAAGTCCTGTAACTATCCCCTGCCAATACCTATCATGTGCATGGCTTTGCCCATGTTGCATTGACTACTAAAACAAGTGTCTCATTCCCAATACTCTGTTTTATGATTCCCCTGTTTCTCACTCCAAACATACCATGAACTAATATTGGCTATGAATCTTATGATCAGTAAGTTTATATGAACACTTACACTATTTCATCAGAGTTCCATAGGATTCCATAGCTATGGAAATTGGCAGTTGGGTCGAACCAGAGGTGGAACCTCATCTCCCTACCAATGACCCTTCCATCTCCATTCCCCCTCACGTATACATTTGTTTGCAGAGTGTATGGCTCCCCTGTCGTCCTCCCCAGGAGCTCGATGTCCACCTCGTCGTGAAACCCCGGATGCGCTTCACTGTTAGAGAGCTATCAAAGATGAAGCAATGGTGATCAGCCAATATGCTTGCCATTCTAATGTTTATCACAGAATGTTTCAGCCAAGCTACGTAACTTGCATGTTTATATATATATATATGTGTGTGTGTGTGTGTGTGTGTGTGTGTGTGAAGAACTCACATAGAAGGCAGTGTTCACTCCAGCAGTGTAGCCAGTCTGCAGCTTAATCGAAGAAGCAAAGTATCCGTTTCGGAACGGGCGAATTGATTTGAATCCACTCCCTGTTTTTTGTAATTTCAAGAATTAGTCAGAAAGCTGATAAGCAATGCATAGTTGTTTTAGAGATATAGTACTGATTAATGATCAGAGTGATGGATCAACCTGAGTTCTTATCAAGCCAGATGGTCACTGAGGACTGATCTTGAGAAAGAACCTGGTGCTGAGGTCCCCATAAGTTGTTGTGAGGAGGTACCGGGTCAAAATTAATGTAAATTTCAAAATTGGGACACGTGTTGATCAGCTATGTCGCCATGTCAGGTTGGCTGATTGCCAACGCCACGTAAGGTTGGCTATATATCACTGCTCTTGTCTTAATTGCTTGGATTCTGGCTTGCTTGACCTGTATCCAAGTTCTCCTCATTTTTTTTGGAAAATCCATTGCCCCAGTGTTCTGCTTTGCTCTTTGACATCTATCCGCTACTCACCCAATCCCAGCACCTATTCTGTATTGGTATAGGCTATATTCTAATGTAACCCGAGCCAGCAAAATCTGCCCCATTTATCGGAGTCGCTTGATATACAGTAAGAAGAGGCTGTTTCAACATTTTTCTGAAACAATTAGTTGCTTGTTGCTCGGAAAAATCCTGCTCAATCATCGGAGGGGGTTAAGCATCACAGTCCATCATGGTTAAATTGTGTAGAATAATACAGGCAGGCTCTATGTAGGTACATACGCATAAACTTGGGGCCTTGACTTTAGTTGTCAGTGCAGTATGCATGATTTGCCATGCATTTGGTGCACTGCATCTCTTCTGAGATTCTTCATGGTGCCTTTTTAACTGGCCTACTTATCAGATAGAAAGGAATTCGTGATAAGTGTATGAAGCACCCTGTTTATATTGGATTTCGAAAAGAATCCAGTAGCCCTTATCTATTAGATCCAGCTCGGATAACAAAAAGATTCCGAGCCTTCTTCTGGAGGCGGGAAGGTGAGTCACCTCATTGTCTAGAAGGATCTAACCAAGAATTTCTCCTCGGTAACTAGGTCTACCCTTGCGAGACAGTTCTTGACTCTACTCTAGTATTCCATACACATTTAAGCATTTGACGACTACTAGTTCTCAGTAGTAGCGGAAGAGGTATCATGTGCCTTGAGTATTTACCATCTTATGCAAACTAGATGTGATTTTTGGCTCCACATTTTGTGTCAGGCTGAACTGCGGGCAAGTGTTTTTGAGGCAATTGAAGAAGAGGATCGGGTTATTGAAAATGAAGATGGGCTACCTCCTGCATTACTTGGCAGTTGCAATGATCGTGCTAAGCAATTACATGCATCTCCTTCAGGTTTCTTATGCTATTTTTACAAATAGGATGAGCTACTATGTGCTATATTAGTATGCTTTACAATATCTATGTAATAACTTAATCTTTAAAGAATATTGTCTACACAGGTATTGTCATTCACTTCTCAGCAATGTCACTTTTGTGAGAAAGTTTTCTGTTTACATCAGAAAAGTAATAGGACTTACTTTGGCATGAGTATTGATAGACTTCCAGTTACTTGTTTTTGTTACAAAGATCTCAGATGAGTAGGAATGACCTGAACAGTGCTCAGCTTGGTTGTTGATTTGATAGACTTCAACTTAGTTTTCGCTGCGACATATGTGGTTGTTGGGTCTGCTACCTTTGTCATTCTCCTTATCTCCTTATATTTCTTCAACACCAGTTGTTTGTTATATCATATCAATGTTCTGTGCATTAGAAATATCTAAGGGTTAAATTAGTTCAGATTTTGGATTTTATTTATTACATATGTTTAATCCTAAGACTGAAAGACATTATTAGCTAGCTTATGTTTTATATTTGCCTGTCATACCATTTAGATTACATGCAAATTGTGCAAGTTGAGGTGTTCCAATCTCTTCATGCTTGCAGGAAGGCTATTAACAGCACTGGTATGTGAGTACCTGGAGTGGGCCCAGCTTGATCACACGCTGAAAGTATACTTGCCTGAGTGCAACTTGGTAATCATGTAGTTGTTTTCTACTGTTTGAAATAAGCTATTTGGTGGAGGTGATTTCCTATGTCACATGATAACACCGTGCTTTTTGGATGCTGTTATGGCTTCTCAGCAAAAGGACTCCTGGAAAGCTGAGTTGAAAGACTTCAGTAGTAAAAATGGGTACGACATGAACAGGAGTGGAGATAGTGGTCCTATGCTTTTGGATGTTCTTGAAGGCTTTTTAAAATATGAGGTTGGTGCTAACTTCTCGATCAATTTTCTTCTGTTAGCTTTGTTGAGAAAACCAGAGTTTAGTACTAACTCTATCTGGACCCTAAATAGATTGACACTTCAGATGCTTGATTTCCAGCATCTGATCCTTTGTTCTGAATAAACTTAGCTTCTCCTTATTAGCGTATATGCCCCATTTTCCTTGTAGGGGAGCAAAACCCAATGCTAAGTCGTCAGGATAACTGTCATACTTCAGCGGGGTGATAAATTTACATGTCTAAGGCCTTTTTGAATCTTCTGTCCTCTTAACAACCCCTAATTCGGTTTTGCACTTCGTTTCTTCCTTTTATTGAAGAGATAAATTAACTAGTTTCTGCAGTGATAGTTATTTTTGGCATCAGCTTGATTTTCCACTGACATAATTCTTAGATAAAGTTATTCTTTTTGCCCTTTCTCATCATTTTTCTCATTTTTTTATTTTATTTTATTTTTTTTAACAAACACTAGACATTTTTCTTATCCTGTTGCCCTCATTTTGACCAGGCTCTGTAGTCTGTGTTTTGAAAGTAAACATGCATGTTGAGCATTCTCTTGCATTGTTTTCAGGAGGAGGTAAAGCTTCTAAATTCTTCGTATATTTTAGGTTCGTAAATAGCAAAAAGTGCAAAACAGAAAAAAAAGAAAAGAAAAGAAAAAAGTATGGTAATGCTGCAAAGGTTTGGTCATCGGTATGATGTCTCTACTGTAAAACAACCTCTATCTTTAGTGCGTTGGCTTGATCTTTTCTTATATGCATGTGCTATTGATCTTGTTGCTGCTGATTATACTGCTCTTTCTTCATGTTCTTTATATCTGCCATAATATTCTCACTTGGTCTATTGTTTCTACTTCGGCAGAATTTGTCTCAAACAAGAGTTGCTGGAAGGAGGGTAATCAGTTCAGAAGCTGACTCAATGTCAAACGTAGAGTTTAGGAACGTACGTAGGCCGTCATCATCATCATCCATTGCTGGAGGGCTACCTCCATTGGGAAGGTGAGATGGCATGTTTTGCACAGTTTACTTCTTCAGGTCTGTTGGTATTTTTTTGCTTCATTTATTTCTAATCTTTTATGTTAAATGTTGCGCTCATGTATGTGGCAGGTCGATTCCTCCTTCCCAATCATCAGGTAAATTTGAAGTATAGAGATTCTGTGGTTGTCTTTCTGCTGAATGCTGCATTTCCTTCATAAGGCTTTGTGGCTGTTCAGATCGAAGAGTGGGTTCCTCTGCTTCGAATTTTCGAAAGGATGATTATAACTGGAGATATGATGCTGAGGATCTATCGGAAGATGTTATTCGTGCTTCTAATGCCTTAGAAAATATTCAGTTGGACAGGAAGGCACGGAATTTAACGTCATCTTGGAGGTATGCATACAAGCATCCTGATGGACATTATGCATGATTGTGTGTGGTTATGTGATGTCACCTCCAAGAACATTAATACCCTCAGGGTTAATTGGGCTTCAAGGGATTAGATGTCTTCCACCATAGTTTTACATAATTCGAGATGTAGTACTCCTGCAGCATTGCCTATGTGCTCGTCTGTCACCTGAATTTTTTTTAAAGTTGGTTTTAGTCACTAAAAATGCAACCATGTGCCATGCTACACTGAAGCTTGCTATCCTACCGATGAGTTCACAGACTTGGGGAATTTTTGTGTTTTTTTCTGGCTTAAATTTAGCTCTTCAGCTAATGGTATGATATGCATAAGCTTGTATTGTTTTATTCTAACGAAAGTATTTTCCTTATGAAATTGGTCTTAACTGCAGGCATGCCAGTGACAGTATCGTTGAAGAAGATGGCAAAGCAAGTCACCACTAGTGTGAGGAGCTGTGGTTCTTTGTGTGTGTCGTAGTTTGCTAACTGTCTTTAAAAACATGGAGATCGAATATATGTCTGTGTTATGCGTGCTTTTAGTAATTCAGTGATATTCTGTATTTTTTCCTCTCAAGTTTGAGAAGGGTTTCCCCAGTCATAATTGTGATGATCTGTTTTTTATTTTGATTTCTGCAAACTTGGGTGGTTTCCGGCATGTAACTAAATGCCTACTGTGAAGGCTGTGACACTCGAATGTGTGATCTTCTTCAATTGTGGCATTGTGTCTGGGTCGTTCTTTAGCCTTCAGGGGGGGTTTTATAGCTTTCGAAACCGGAAGAGCATGCTGGTTGCCAGTTTACACAAATGAATGAGTGAGATTATGATAATGCTACCTCTTTAGCCCTTGTTTGGAAGCTTGTTTTATTAAGAAATAAGGAAATTTTCGAAGGGTCAAAATTACAGTTGTATTGATGTGACTGGAAGATTAACCAAATCCTAAGCGAGCGGTGCAAGATTAAATTTAAAAAAAGAACAGAAAAATGTGAATTTCAATCGACTCTGAAAGTAATTAATTACAGGGGCAATTTGAGCGTGTGTTGTATTTTTTAATGACATGGGTGATTTGTGTTTGTAGATTATGGTTTTTGAACCCAAGGTGACATTGAAAAGTATACATCTCACGTTAATAACCGTGCTAGAAAAATATGTCATAAATTGTTAAGTGAGAGCGTGGCCCAGCTCTATTCAGTAATGTCGATGTGTTCAAAATTTTGAATACACCCATGTTAATGAAATCTCAAGTATGTTTAACTCCAAAGAAAGACTAAATACTAAAGTCTTTTTGATGAAATCTCAAACTGGAAATGAACTGATATCAAATCCATATTAATGAAAAGAATGTATCTTTTATCAAATCAAATTGAGCCTGGCATGGACCTTGATGTGCCTAGCTCTCACGAAATATTTCCTTTTCAGAATTATTTTAAACAGATTTATTATGAACACCACACTTCCGGACCCTAAACTAAACGCATATGAAAGCGACAACAAATTAGATAGGATCCGGACACGTAAAAGTCCACGAAAGGAAACGTTCTGGACCTTCTTGCAAATAGGACATAATTATAATTAAATCCGGCAAAATATCTTCTCCATAAGGGTAGTTTCGCTATTTATAGAGAAAGCGTAAACGCCGTCAACCGTCGCCGTACCGGATATCCAAAACCCGGTACACGGAACGCCACGTGGTTGAGAGGATCCATCGAGATTCGAAACCGAGTAGCGAGCTCGCGGCTTTCGATCTCGTCCACGGTGGACGATCACCGGCCCCCACCTGGTCCTCGTGGGCGCCAAGCTCACCGCCACTTTCTCCATGTCATCCTTCTACTCTAATATCTCGCCCTTCCCGTCCCCATAAAATATCTCAATATAATATCCATTTAGCTCCAGCCCCAGCTCATCCTTCTATCCTTTTCCCCAATCCCTATACCCCTAATCTTAATCCTTGCGTGCCTTGCGAGACCCGAAACCCTAGATTCTCCCATTCCTCTCGATCCGGGAGGTAATTTCTCTCTTGTTTTTTTGGTATAGATTTGGTGTAAAAATTCGTTGATTTGATGCAAATTTTTTAGATTTTAGAGTTGTTTCCCTTGTTGTTGGATCTTGATCCATGTTTTTATTAGGGTTTCAGATGGATTTCGCTCTTTTGCATGGTTTGGAAGATAGGTGTGAGTAGTCGGATTGGCGAACGGTTGGGTTAGGGAAAGACGATCAGTTTGTCATAGGAGGGCTTTGTTGTGCTTCTTGATGTCGGTATATTTGAATCCGGATGATGGGAAGCGACCACCGAGAGGGATCTTGGAGGGATGGCGATGACGATAAGGCCCAGGAAACTAATCAAGTAGGGCAGGATGGGGAGAAAGAAGTCGGGGTTGGCGAAGGCGGAGAGGGCCAGGAACTCTCGCAGGAAGAGGATTCTAAAATTAATGAGGCTGATGAGGACGTGAATGATTATGGTGGAAGTGATGCGGTCTTGCTGGGTCACCCTTCCGTTGTTCGGAATCAGCCACAGCAGCAGCCGCATGTAGGACCAATAGTTCAGTGGGAGAGGTTCCTCCCTGTGAGATCCCTCAAGGTTTTGCTTGTGGAGAATGATGATTGTACAAGAGGGGTAGTCAGTGCATTGCTTCGCAATTGTAGTTACGAGGGTGAGTGGTCTGTTTACCCCGCAAGTTCAACATTTTGGGAGCCTTGTGTATGCTTATGACCTTTCCTTGAACAGTGTTTTGCATTTGAATGGATACATAAGTTTTTTTCCCAATGCATTGTCTACAGGTCTGTCATGTCTAAATATGTGGAAAACATGGAAAGACGAAAGTATGTGATAATTGCGTGCCTAAGAATTCTGCATAATGGTCTCTTTATTGGTCTATCAGCATTTTTAATCATTTGCTTTCACATATAATTTGCATCTCAAAAGCGTGAAATATCCCATAATTATATCAATCCCTAGTGATGAATGAATCCGTGAATCATTTGTCTCTCTTTTTTTATCTATGAGCAGCTGCTATGTATTATATAGGGATGAAATGTTTGCTGCATGAATAGTTATGGAGAAATATGTATGCAAGTATCCATGATGCCTCTGCATTCAAACTAACACGTACTTTATTTGTGTGCTCTTAGTTTTTGATTCCGCATCTTTAGATTACTCGTGTCATTGCATGGCATCTCACTTGACACGTTTAGAACCGTACTTAATGAAATTATGCATCTTTGTCAGTGACTGCTGCTGCAAGTGGTCTGCAAGCTTGGAAAATCTTGGAAGATCTGAAAAATCGAGTTGATCTTGTCTTAACTGAGGTAGTCATGCCTGGCTTATCTGGCATAGGTCTTCTCTGCAAAATCATGAACCACAAAACCTGCAAGAATATTCCTGTGATAAGTGAGTATTACTATCATGTTGCTGGTTGAAGAAAATATGGAAATGCTGTTTTTGTTATGATTGTCGTCTGATATTTGTAACTGCTACACCTCTGAGCTCGGTATGCAGTGATGTCATCAAATGATTCCATGGGTATAGTCTTTAAATGTTTGTCGAAAGGTGCAGTCGACTTCTTAGTGAAGCCTGTTCGCAAAAATGAACTTAAAAACCTTTGGCAGCATGTCTGGAGAAGATGCCGCAGTGTAAGTTTCTACTTTATTGTGTCGATTTCATGATCGTGGATCATCTTGACAAGTCCTAAGTGTTAACAGTGACAGTGTTTCCGGGTTATTGAGTAGTTACTATAGGAAACCTAATTTGCTTTATTAAATTCAAATCCATTATATCATTGCTGCTTATTTAGATCTTTGGTTTTGGTTTTCTTTGTTCTTATATGGTACATTATTCTTCTCACTTCATTGCTCCTTATCTTTCAGTCTAGCACTAGTGGAAGTGAAAGTCGCTTACAAGACCAGAAATCTACAAATTCAAATAGTGCTGATGATTCTGACAATAACACTGGCAGCAACGATGAAGATGAATATGGGAGCACAGGAATGAATGCAAGGGGTGGAAGTGATAATGGAAGTGGAACTCAGGTAACTTGTTAAAATTATCTTGTTAATAAGCTGGCTATATTTCCCAACAGTATTTGTCAAGACACAACCACTTTTATCCTGAAGAGGTTTTACTTGTGTGAGTTTTCTTTGGCCTATTAATTTCAGGAAACGTTACAAAATGCTGATTGCTTGCCAGAGCATTATTTGCCTAGCTTGCCTTTTAGTAACTTCTTTCCTATATAAAGAAGTTTTAATGAGATTTTCAATGTGCAATTAATACTCTAGAGAACGATGTTATCTGAAGCATATGACATTTTAGATTATATGAATTTTAGTTTGCTTTTTGATCTTGCTAGTTTGCATTTAGGCAAAAAAAATCGTACATGCAAATTCTTCCCTTGCATTTTCTGCTTGCTGTGACCACTACTATTGTTGACGCAAGTGTGTCACCATATGCTTCTTGCAAGCAGGCAGCTATGAAGAAGGCTTAGATTTTTCCCCTAAATATATGAACAAGAAAAGGTCACATGATGTTGACTATTCTTTCTCTCCGATAAGGTAAATTCTAACAATTACTTGCTTCTTTGTTATTTTACTTCTCCCAGTAACCGGCTATGCTTGGGTCACTGGCTTAAAAGGTGATTATGGAACTTAAATTTAGCAGTTCTTAAGTTTTTGGTGCTCCTTTTGGATTATCAGAGATTAATATTGGCAAAGAGGGTCAAGGGAAGAGCGATGTGTCTAATTCATAAGTCTAGCAGGATCATTGATTGATGTTCAACAATAACTTTATGATCATTACTTTGTTTGTTGAATACTACATGATCATTACTTTGTCGATTGAATCACAATGTCGGTTGAATCACAAAAATACCACAATAGCTGGGAAAGCTTGTAGATTCAGTTTAATAACCTCTTACAAACTTTCAGGTTAGTTGGCTTAGACACTTGCAGATTAGTTAGGTCCTATTCAATGTGAACCAGATTAGGATGTCACTGGCCATGAAGAGGTAGTACGTGAAATACTGAGATGTGAATTCATGGCTATAATTTGAATTGGCCTCTGCGTCTTTTATGAATCTCTCATCATTCTCCAATATTTCATGAGTAGTAGGTTTCACATTTGTAATCAATCTCAAGGTAGACATCCAACAAAATTCTGCATTATTGACTCAGAAGTTGTTAAATGTAAGCAAAGATTGCTATGGTTGTTAAGCAGCTTTCATGCTGTGGTTTCATACAAGAGACTAGAGCTCAGGTATTTGTGGTAAGAGATGGGAGGAAGTGAGAACAGAGTTTGAGCATGTACAAGAAACCTGCCTTGATAGGATGACAATAGTACATATACTCTTGTGCCGAAGTTGCCATGTGATTCAAGTTATGGATGAGAATGAAAGTTGCTTTCCCCATAAAAAAAAATAGTATGTTCAGAGAATAGTATACAGGAACTCTCCTATTTAATTTTTCGATTCTCTCATTTTGGAAAGAGAATAGAGTTGGATTTCTCGCAGAATAGTGGTAAATGGAGGCAGTTTTACTTTACTGTGTGCGCATACACATGTATGCCTCAAATCCAATACCCAACTCAAGCATGATCAGTTGTGCCATATGGAACATCCATGTACAGTCATAACTATGGTGAAAATGGCTTGTGGGCGTAGTATTTCACAATTCTTCTTGGACTGATTAGATATCTGAGTGTACGAGTACTCTAGGATTTATAGCTTCCACTAAAGTGATAGTGTCACTAAGCTAGCTTTCTAACGAGATGCAACACTTATGTAGACCAAGTTATGGGAAAAAGTTAATTAAGATTTGAGCATAATTCATATCATTTGAAGGGTTGAAGTCGTATTTCCCCTTCAAAATGTCCAAAATAATGCATTTCTTCTTATATTCTTCAAAGTGTCCTTTATTTCCTTAGATTGTGGTGATTCTTTCATATTTCCCCCTCCTGTTAGTCATCATGGAATATCCACTGTCTCGGATATTTTGACAAATCTAGGGTGAATATGATATTTTTAATTTTTGGATAGGAAATACAATGTTAATCTCATACAAAACAATCGTCTAAAACAGGTGTTTTCATGTAGTGATGTGTTGGACCTTGAAACTGCAGGCAAAGTGTTGACTTCACTGAGAACTAAAAACGGATGGAATTGTGCTGTTTTATTTTTAAATTCCCCTGGAATGGAAGTTTTCGAGATCTCTTAACAAGAGGTGTAAAACCATAAGTCTGAGCTATATTTTCCTTGTGATAGTCATGGATCTATAATTTTTGCAGAGTTCCTGGACCAAACATGCAGTAGAATTGGAAAGTACCCAACCAAATTCTCCATTGGATCAATTAGCTCATCGACAAGATAGTACTTGTGCACAGGTTTTCTATCCCAAGCCTGAGTTATCTTTCAGTCCATGTGCGCCTATGATTACTGTGGAGTGCCAGGATCAAATAGGACTTCCTGGTATGCAAACTATGTTTTGTGCCTCTGGTTCATGAATTGTTTGCTCCTTGATATGATTCTGATTAATTGCATGACAGGCAATGATATAATGGGAAAAGACTTAGAGTCAGGGGTAGCTGATAATCCTGATCACACGCACTTATCTTATCCTTATGAAAAAAACAAGGAGAAAGTGATTGATTGTGCTCAGATAGGCATCAATGGAAGTTCACCAGAGCTTAAGTCGGGCAAGGCATTAGATGAACCAGCAACACATGCTGCTGACCATGGAATTGCCAATAGTTCTGAGGCTCAGCTACCAAAGAACATCACAGAAGGCAAAAACCAGACTGTTGAAAACTGGAAGGAGCTACCATCTCTTGAGCTGAGTTTAAAGAGGTTGAGGTCAAACGCAGAGGCTCAAGCTGATGTTATCAATGATCGCCGTGTTTTTAGATGTTCTGATGTTTCAGCATTCTCAAGGTGATAAACGCATCTCTACCCTCTTCGAGCTTCCTGGATGTTTGCACGCCAAACCTTTTTAACTTCCAGGAAGATGCAGGTACAATTCTTCTGCTGCTTCTAATCAAGCTCCCACGGTACGCGGAGGAAGCTCTTCTGTTCCAAATGATTGCTGCTCGGAGGCCGTGAGGACAGACACAACGTACAATATGACATCAAATTCAAACATCCCTTCTCTGAAGCAAGGTTCCAATGCCAGTAGTGACAACAATGACATGGGTTCCACCACGAAGAACACCTTCACCAATCCAACAGCAATAAAGGAAAAGATCCCACCGGCTTCAACAGGCAAGTGCATCTTCCTCTCAGCCTTCAACACTATGTGCATCTTCCTCTCAACAAAGGAAGATTGTTGATGTCAGCCGCTGCTGTGGTAGGGATAATAACAGGGGTCCAGCATCAACTTGAGGTGCAGCACCATCACCACAACTATCATCACCATCACCATCACCATCACCATCATGTCCACAGCATCCAGCAACAACAGCAGCAGCATCTGCAGTTGCATTCACCGCCAGATCATGAAAACATGGCATATAAAACCATCACAGTAGCTGGCCCACCCTGTGTGTCATCCAATAAATTCACTGGGCCAGTGGAAGGAAATGCTGCGAATTACAGCCTAAACGGGGGTGCCTCGGGCAGTCATCATGGAAGCAATGCAGCAACGGATGCTAGAGTCATGACCAAGGATAAGGATAATAGGGACTTGGGAAAAATAGAGACCGAGGGGGGTGCTAGTGGAGTAGACCAGAACCGCTCTGCACACAGAGAAGCCGCATTGAACAAATTCAGGCAGAAAAGAAAAGAGAGAAACTTTGACAAGAAGGTATGTATAGCTCTTATCGTTGCGTGTTTGTTATTTATTCAATTTCGTTAGAGCATATACTGCAAGAATTTAAATGCAAACCATGTCATAGCCTTCTCTGCCTCTTGCAAGAGAGTCCATGGACAATACAAGGCTTTAGAGGTGCATGGAGATGTAGCACTTTTTGGTTGGTATTAAAGAGGTAGAGAGGAAGATAAAACATATCTCAAATCTCCCAATCTTTTCCTGAGAGGCCTAGTACACAGAAGTCATAGGCTCATGAACAAAAATTCAACATGGCCAAATATCATATATACTGAGAAACCATGGAGACGTTAATCCACGGATTGTATTTGGCTTGTTGCTACTTTAATTTAGTTTGTCCTACTTTACTATTGTGTGGAAGAGTTCGATGGTCTTTTTTTGTTTTGGTTTTCAGGTGCGCTATCAAAGCAGGAAAAAGCTTGCAGAGCAGCGCCCACGAGTGCGTGGACAATTTGTGCGGCAGATGCATCAAGAAAGCTCAGGTGAGGACCAGGACAACTAAACCTCATCCGACTGGCTGTATTTGTGTACCCTCGTTTTAACAAGAAAGACAATGATCTTCCATGAGTTGACAACCAGAACTTAGATCAAAATCAGATAGGAAGAGCAAGGACAATGTAGTTATGGTTGTAAGAAGACCACAGGCACCTCTGCTATTGTGTAGCATGACTTGTTTATGACCGCAAGTACTTGGGTCGCAACCATGAAAGGGCGGTACTTTGTGAGTTCTGTGTTGTGCTATATGTTGTGTAAAGTCTCTTGTTGAATCAGTTTTCTTGATTTTACAGTAACAACTTTCATTAGTTTTTCTTGATTTTAACTATTTTGGTGAGAAGACTAACGCCTTTTCAAATCCTGAGTTACATATTTGAAATCTTCATCAGCCTAAGATCAAGATTTGATTGCTATTTCAAATTCGACAAATGCCAAGAAAAGCAAGCAGATTTGAATCAGACTATCC
Source organism: Narthecium ossifragum (assembly GCA_963920575.1). Taxonomy (NCBI): domain Eukaryota; kingdom Viridiplantae; phylum Streptophyta; class Magnoliopsida; order Dioscoreales; family Nartheciaceae; genus Narthecium; species Narthecium ossifragum. Next base: position 6,084,292 of record OY986966.1, read on the forward strand.
TGATTCTGGAAGAGGTGAACATGACTTGAGGTAGCACAATGAATAACAGCCCTTTTTTGTAGAACTTAAATTCCTAACTTCAAACAGGATATTTCAAAACCAATTCAGCAAAGAGTAGGATTCCTGAAACGAAAAGGCAGCATAATTAGCTCGAAAGTATGCATTTGTAGCCGATTCTCTGTACATGATTAATTTCAGTCTGCTCAAGTTCTACTCCCTGGATAGAAGTACTCAACGCCGTTTTCCCTCACTTTGAAATGAAAGTTATGGATTGGGATCACCGAATGCCCTCTTCTATTAAGGACTCCCCTGTTCATGACAGTCAGCTGTGACAAAAAAACAAACAAAAAAAACCACATTAGACTAAAGCAATAGCATTTGCAATCACCACTTGCCGGATATACATGAGTGGAATCCAAAGAGTAAGCTGGTAGAGAAGCTTCTTCATCAGAAATTTATTTCACCAAATATTGTTGAATTGCATGACTATTCCAGCAGTTTACAGACAAATCGAAGCTGTCTATTTTGACCGTGTTATTATGAAATTAAGCAGATATCTTAACCTGTCTCATCTTGCACTTGATCCATTCCGGTTGCTTAATACGTATCCATCACACTCTAGAAAACGAGTAAAGAGCTCCATGTAAAAATGCAAGTGATAACCGAGAGAGAAGTCTTACCTGTCCATGCACATCTGAAGCTAAACCAGTACTCAATGGCTCTGTTTTTATCACAATGTCAGCAAAGTACTCCAAATTTGAAACAAGCTTAGGGCCATCCAAGCTCGAATATATATCCTCATGATTCAGAACCACAAGCGAGCAATCCTAAACAAATGTGAAGGAGTGTCATCAAACAAGCTAGAACAGGGGAGCAATGATGCTTAACACACATTAAAAAGATGTTTAAACTTGACCATCTTACCTTTTCAGATGTGAGGGTAATGCAATAGTGCAAAAAGTTCAAAACTTGATCTAGAGAACCATGCGCAGCGACCTCCAAAAGAGAGAGGTCATCAATCATGATAGTAACAAATCCACGTTTGCCTTCCTTGGAGGAGTTAACTTCGATTGCCCTCTGAATCATTCCATAGAGTTCAATCAATCCACCTTCAATGGCATTCCCCCCTTTGTCACCTATAATAATTCCAGCATGCAAATAGAAGCTACATCGATTCAATCTAGAATGGAACATTCATAAGATAATAGCCACACCCACCGCCGCCGTTCCCACCCACCTGGAAACTCCAGCCGGAGCATGTCAAGGAAATGAAGTCTGCTGCTATCCTTGTGCGCCGATAGATTGCAGCCCTGTTTACAAGAACCAATTAAAGCTCATGCCCTGTGATGGAACTAAGAGCGCGAGGTGTTCGAGAAGATGGCTGGGGGAGGGGAAAAAAAAAGGTGATTTTGGACGATACCATCTTTCGTAGGATGCGGTCGTAGTGGGTGAAGGGGTGGGCGAGGGCCAGGAAGAGGACGGCGTCGTTGGCGGCGTCGGAGGAGAGGGCCCGCTTCATGAGGTGGTGGAGGATGAAGCCGCCGCTCGTCTCCACGCAGTCCTCGATCAGGACGACGCGCCCCGCCGCGGCCGCGCCAAGCCCGCCGGGCGCCAAGGCCTTGTCTAGGAGGTTAGCAGGAGGGCTCATCGCTCTCCCTCTCTCTCTCCTCTCTCTCGAGCGCCACTTGGTACCCAAAACCCTTGCACTGGCCCAGAATTATATTCTTATATTATAATTTGATATATATATATATATTAGTTTATAATTTTAATAATAAATTACTTTTTATAACTTATAATTTTCTGAAATTATATGCCATTATAAGGGTTTTTATAGTTTCATTCATCGTATTCTTCTCCATCTGTTAGATTAATTCTAAATGGAATTGCACCAAAAAAAAAAAGAAAAAAAAAAAGAAAATTGTTAGGAATTGCTTCTATATAAAGCATTCACGTGCTCTTCCCCTGTTCAGTCCACCTAACAGTCTTCCACACTCGCTTTGCTTTTTAACTTTCTACAGCTCAACTCTCTAATTCTCTTCCAAAAAATTCGATTTTGTTTCCATATCTCTCACGCACACAAGATCGAACACTTCGTTCTCTATTCTTGCTCGCTACCATTTCTAGTTCCCCAATGTTTGTTCTCCAAACATATGGCTGCCAGTACTTAGAAGACCCTCATTTCTTGTTCTTCCTAGAATCTGGGAAGATTGCTGCGGTAGAGGTTTGTGTGTTTTAAAAAGTCTCCAACTTTTTTGAGTTTCGTCTCTACTTAATTATAAGTAACCTTTCCTTACTGAGTTTGATGCAGTTGGCACAGGTTAAAAAAAAAAAAAAATTGCAGATCATATGAACCTCTAATCGTTCATGGTTTTCTTGTATAGCTCTGCTAATTCAGGTCACATAATGTTCTATTTGTCGTTGTCGGTTACAAGTACTCTTACTAAGTGCCTTTTGTTTTTTATTCTGATTTTGATCCTGATCTACAGTAGCTACTGGTTCTTCCACAACAGTCTTGTAAAGCTTTAGAACTTAAATGGGAGTTTTTTAGGCTACTTTGATGATTCTCTTATAACTCTACTTGAGGATACTCTTATAACCTTAAATTTGATGCTAATATGTACAGATCAGGTGAGCTTTCTACATAATTCACATCATCTGTTGTGCAAATACTGCGAAAGAATCATTGTAAAGAAGCTTACGAAATGACTGAGAGGTATAATTCCAGGGAGGCTGTCTTAGTTTACATATCTATCCTCTTCTTCGCTTTTGAAGTAGTACTAAAGGAGAAAGAGTGGTTATTGACAGGTCCAGCGCCACGAAAGTTTCCTCGGCATATGGTTCTTTCATCATAATTGTACTTCCCTATCCATGACTCTATGAAGATAAGCTCAGCTTAATTACAAGTTCTTAATCCAAATGGTTGGGACTTGATGTTCCATCTTTGGTCCTAATGGAGGTTAAAGACACAGGAAAGATGGTTGTAGCCAGACCAGTGCCTTCAAGACCATGCTCCAATTTCAGGGCCTTCTCAGAGCTCCTTGTTGGTGCCATAAATGCTTCTCCTCCGGAGACTGCAGTTGCAGTGAAGCCTAAAACACTGAGGCCAAAATCCTCACAAAGACATTGCTCTGCTGAATTATCAGTGAGTTCCAGGGTTCCCTGTTTTCTCTTTCTGTACCTTTACTGATGAAAATTTGCCGTTGTAGGGTCTCATTTTTGTAAAGTTGCAGGAAGGTTTATCAGAATCCATTCAGATTTCAGAAGCAGATGATAAAGGGTCGACAGCGAAATGGAAACCTATACCAAGACTTGCTGCTCGTCTCCTGACATATTCGGTCAGTTGTTCCTGATAAAAGTTCATTTAATGACTATAGATGGATGGTTCTTGAAATGTTCAGGCTCATGTTAGGATGCAATGCATGAGATTAGCACAATCTTCCAAGGCTACAATCCTAAGTATGAGTGAGAATTTGATTTCATGCCATTAGTCATGCTTAGTTTACGAACTAATATAAGTTGCTGTATTGCTAAAAAGCTTGTAATTCAAGCATTGTTGTTAGATAATTAGGAAACAATGACTCTTTATTCCTTACATTCAATATTTTCTTAGGGAAATATTGTTCACCAAGATCATTCAGACCAAACAACAGTTGACTATTTGCAGGCCAACCCTACCTCTAGTGCTCATCAGACCTCTCCTGCAAACCTGGATGCAGAAGAAATCCATGAACATCCAATTTACTCTCCTACGGATGTGGAAAAAGATTTGAGAACTCTATTGTCGCCGAAAAATCTAGATCGAGCTTCCTATGATGGGTATAACTGGAGAAAGTATGGACAAAAGCAAGTGAAAGGAAGTGATTATCCGCGGAGTTACTACAAGTGTACACATCCAACTTGTCATGTCAAAAAGAAGGTTGAGAGATCAGTTGAAGGAAAGATTGCTGAAATCGTTTACAGAGGCGAGCACAATCATGCAAAACCTCAACCCCCTCAACATCTTTTATCAGGAACAGATCAACAAACTTCGGCATCCGATGGACAGAATGACATCATTGTAGAACCAAGGAATAGCTCATTTAATCAGATAATTGGAAACCACAATGAAGTATATTTTTCAAGCACTACCACCTATCCTTGGAAGACCATACTTTCTCATGATGCTCCTTTTGCTGCAAAATGCAATAGTACCGATCGAACCAGTGATGCTTCAGGGTTGCTTATTTCAGACACTGAGTTAGGAAGCAGCACTATGAATGCAAATAAGAGAAAACTTCACTGTAAGATGAGGTATGTCTCTAGTTAACCACAGCAACTTTTCTTCTAAAACTAGGAATGCAAGTAGTGAACTGGCTCAGTCTCATCTCATTCTTCACCTATCCAAGTTTACGGCCTTAGTACTAAATAAGCTCTATCTTCTCAGGAGAAGTGAATATATAGTGAATGCAGAAGGTGGACAAATTGGTTTACAAGAGAGCCATTCTGCAGCAGGAACTCTGTTAGAACCCAATGTCACTGGAGATGGCTATCAATGGCGAAAATATGGACAGAAGGTTGTCAAGGGAAATCGATATCCCAGGTGACATTATCTTTCTAATTACCAGGACAGAACCTAACTGAACTAGGTTGTTCATTTCAATCTGTATTTAGACCTCAGAGTAGCGTCTTTATTTTGAGTTTCTCTGACTATAATCTCTTTTCCTCTTTATGTGCTATATCTGATATTCAGAATAGCATCAGAATACTCTATTAGCCACTTTTATGTTTCAAATCTATGATTTCTGTACATAAAGAAAAATAATTCTCTTGCAGAAGTTACTACAAATGCGCCAATCTCAAGTGCAACGTGCGTAAACATGTTGAGAGGGCATCAGATGATCCGAGATCTTTCATCATGACATATGAAGGGAAACACAACCATGATTTGCCTGTGAAAAAAAATCCCATTGCTTCTGAACCTTAGGTGCCAAACTTTTTTTTCTTCCACTTCTTGGAGGTGTTCCAATCAGCACGTGTTGAGCGGAATATCAAATTCGAAGCATATCTACTTATTTTCCTGGGAAATCACTCTGAAGGGATCAACAGTTTTATCCGGGAAAACCATTCCTTCTTTGTTAATGTTTTAGCTTACTAGAGAAACTACTACTTAGGTTTGTACTAGTTTTGTGATACTTTTCCAAGTCCATACTAAAACTTTTCTGTTTAAATAGCTTCTCCCTGTAGTTTTCTCTGTATCAATCTTTTGAAATAGTGTTTGGAAGGATAGTTTCGATGCATAACTTCCAATGAGTTATCACTAAAAGCTAGAAATAATATATTTGGCACCTCACTGCCTCAAAATATTCGTATAATTGCTTGTCTACTTCTCACTACTACTGAAACAAAAAAGAAAATTCATCTTTCATACGCTCGGTACAATCATCTTTTTCCGTTGAATGGTGCATCGACGGTGATCGATTCTGGGAACCGTTAGAACATTCAGATGAGGTTTGGTTATGCTTTTCTTCTTTCAACTCTTGTCTTTCCTATAATATTGAAATGTGACTTTCAGAAGGCAGTAAGGATTAAACAAAGACAACCGTTAGAACATTCAGATCGAGATCTTTTTCTTTTTCCTTTGTTCCATAGTTTTTTTTTTTGATGGGATGAGCCAAGAGACTGAAATTTACAAGGACTCAAACATATAGACAGCTACAAACATGTTTTTTCGACCCCATCTCACAGGACCAGACAATAACTGTGCCGGAGCTACGACACGCTCAAGCAACACTATCGGCTCTTGCGTTGAGTAATCTGGTTATGTAGAGAAACATGACACAATAAAAAAGGAGGGTGTGAAGACAAATATTCTTCACCATCTTCTCCAAATCTGGAGGCCATCCTCTCAAACCATTGAAGATTTGTACTGCAGTTAGCCTTTTGAACCCAAGTAGCTTGGCTCTCTTCATTGCCTCTAGGATCGACTGCATTTCACATTCTAGCACTGAATTAACCATAGTCGGTTTGGCCCAAGCCCAGGCCTCATTACCGTCCGGTAAGAGACCTAACATGCCTACTACTGCGCTACCGAAAGAGGGATCGACAGAGATGTCCGTTTGGATCACGTGAGCATCGCATGACTGTTGTTGGGAGATTGGCTTGATGGGTTTATGTGCATCGTAACATAACCATTCTTTCACATGTCTTCTTATTCTACATGCAATGGCATCAATGGAGTCTCCATGTGCTCCAAAAACGATGGTATTACAGTCTTTCCATATTAGCCAGATACCATATGTTAGGTAGGTCTTCATTTTCTTGGAGCCAGCTGTGAGGAGGGATCTGTAGATGTCATCCGGATTCCAAGGAGGAAGAAGTTTTCTTTTGCAGCAATCTCAAAGAAGACCTTGAAGGCAAATTGACATCCGAAGAGCGCATGATCAATAGTTTTGGGTTCTCTACCACATCTCGGACATTCCCTATCCGATGTTAATTGCAGCCTCCATAGCTTGTCTTGCACTGGAATCTTTTCATGGATCACTCTCCATAGGAAGTGACGGACCCTCGAGCCCACTGGGGATCTCCAGAAGTTGTTCCATTCTTCTTCCTTATTAGTTCTGGACTGTGGGATGGAGTCTTGGGTTTGAGATAAGTATGCCGACGCAGAACAAACCTTGCCATAGCTATTGAGAGGCCATCAACAGTTGTCTGCATTTGCACATCGTTGTTGGAGAATGTTTTCAATTAGTGAAGGGTGGAATGAGAAATGGAGAGCCTCCATGTTCCAATTTTCATTCACCAACAGATCATCTACTTTTAGACTGTCCAAGCCGATATAAGTATTGAACATGGTTGGTCAATGGGAGAGTGGTAACTCATCAGCCCAAGCATCATAGACTAAGTTGAGATTACTTTTAATACATGGAGTCCAAATTAATCTCCTCTGAATAGAATCCCCGGCAATACAGATGTGCTTCCAGTGGTTAGAGCATGATCTTGGGTCGCGACAAGTAGGGAGAACTTCTTGTCAATGATATTTGGCTTTAGCTAACTCTTTCCACACATTAGGGCCATGTTGTAGGAAGTTAGCAACACACTTGGCCTTGAGAGCAATCTGCCAAGAATTGAGATCTCTCGCGCCTAGTCCCCCTACTTCTTTGGGAGTGCATAGATCTTTCCAGGCTAGATTGCATAGTCCGGACTTACAACCCTTCAATAAGAAATCACGAGATATGCGATCTAATTTGTGAATGACACCAAGGGGGACATGGGTTGTTGTCATGACAAACGCAGGTATGGCTTGGAGAACATATTCAATGAGGACCAATCTCCTTGGTTTTGAAATGTGCTCCCCCTGCCATGAGAGCACGCGATTCACCATTTTGTCAAGAAGGGGTGAGCAGTCGGCTGTTGTAACTCTGGTAGCAGTGAGGGGTGCTCCCAGATAAGTCCAATTGGTTGTTGCTTCCGTCAGACCAAGAATATGACATATGGTGGTTCTTTGCTCTGTCGAGACTGTAGGTGAGAACCGTATAAATGATTTGAGGACGTTCATCTCTAGTCCGGAGAGGAGCTTGAATCTCAAAAGCATCTCTTTGAGTTGTCTCGCTTCAAGGCAAGTTGCTTTGGTGAAGAATAAGCAATCGTCGGCATATAGGAGGTGTGAAAGAGAGAAATTGGAATTTTTGAAGCTTAATCCCTTAAGACCATTTGAGGGATTCTTCAAAATTCTAGAGAGGACTTCTTGCACGATAAAAAAGAGATGAGATGAAAGTGGGTCTCCCTGTCTCATACCGCAACTGGAGGAGAAGCGACCATGCAATTTGCCATTGACTATGATGGTGAATCCATGGCCTTTGACGCACGCCATGATGAATGCAATCCATTTCGGAGGGGCTGGGGGGGGGGGATTCATAACAAAGAGCACTCTTTCTAAGAATCGCCATTGAACCCGATCATAGGCTGCCCATAGATCATCTTTCAAAACCATGAGGCTCTTAGATTTAGGAACGATCTTCATCGAGTGGATGACTTCTTTTGTGGCATCAATATTATCGTGAATGCATTTGCCGGAGATGTATGCCGACTGTTCTAATCCAATTAGACTCTTGAGAACCAGTTTCAGTCTTCTTGCAAGAATGGATGTGATTACCATATAACATACGTTGCATAGGCTAATAGATCTGAATTCTTTCACATCATGAGGGAACTTGCACTTTGGAACTAATTAGATCAGTGATTGGTTCCAACTATGAGGAAGACGGGCTGATTTGAAGAATTTTTCGATGATCTTGACGAAGTCATTTCCAACTATATTCTAGTGGGTGAGGAAGAATTCCATCGGAATACCATCGGCGCTGAGACATTTATTTCACCCCATACCTTTGAGAGCTTCTATGATTTCAGTGTTGTTGACTTCATATTCTAGCAGTTCATGCATATCCTCACTGACTGTTGGTGCATCAAGTAGGTTGAGATTGGAGTAATTGTTGTCTTCAATGCATAGCTTGGAGTAATATGTGACGAAGGTTTTGCCAATCTCAGGCTAATTCCTTAGCATCAAACCATCCTCACCTAAGATTTCAATAACCTTGGACTTGTGACTTCTGGAGGAAACCAGGTTATGAAAGAAAGAGGAGTTGTGATCACCAGTTTGTAGCCAAACATGCCTAACTCTCTGGGCAACTCTTGCTTCTTGCTTGGATGTCATGGCTTCCTTTTGTTTCTCTAGCATTTTTAGCTGCAATTCATCTCTAGCTGACAAGTTACCTTGTTCTTCTAGTTTCTACAGGCCATCTAGACAGGCTTCTACCTGCTTGCCGGTTCGAAAAATGTCCTCACATCGAGCTTCTTTGTCCCAATCTCTAACGACACAATATTGTTCGCTTTTGGCTCAAAGCAGAAATATGAGAAAACTTCCCAGTGGGTCACCCATCCTGGGACCGCTCCAAGGCAAGCACGCTTAACCTTGGAGTTTTCTGACGGATCACTGCCATCACGGCTTTAAAACGCGTTGTGTCTTATAAGGGTTACTAATATACTTATTATCTACGTGGGGTTGCTTACCCGGTTACATGGTTTGGCCACATGCCCTCCAGGCGAACACCGACACCTAGGTACCCTGGGTCTCACAACCCAACCCCCTTAGAGGCCCAGCGTCCTCGCTGGCATAATTCGACTAACAAACCTACAGCATGCTCTGATACCATCTGTAACGGCCCCCGCCGTCCGGAGCCCGCAGGCCCTGGGCGGCCCAAGATGGCGGGGGATGTTACAGTATTGGGGTCTTCTTCATCCATCTGGCTTCCCTCATCGGCTTCTAACATAGTTTCAAGGCATCCGAGATCCGCTTCAGGTGGAACATCAGAGACGAGTGCTAGCTCCATGCGTTTGACGAGGTCTGCATGGACTTGGTCAAGCTTTTCTATAGGAATTTTGCATTCAAGGTTGGGATGACTGTGGTTCTGAAAGACTTGCTTTTGGGTATCGAAGTCTATGGCAAGGTGGACTGGGTTTGCTGGGGGTGGGCCATCTCAAAGATATGAGAAGGGTTGTGCCGATGGGCTAGAGGGGGGAGGGTCGGATGATTGGCCCACTGCAAGGATCTTAAACCGATTAGAGGAGAAAATAGGATTGCCACGTGGGCTGATATGTGCGTGGTTGCTAGCGGCATAACTGGAAGGTATCACAGAAGCATTTAAGGCAGCCTCCATGCTTTTGGTCATCTCCCCAATCTTAAAACCAGAACAGTGACTTCCTTCTCTACTACATTACTGTCACCGCTTCTAGTGATTGATGGGGAGCCATCCTTTTTGTCGTGCGACAGGGATCGCGGCGGGCGTGCCCTATGGCGGTTTGGTGTAGGCCTTTCAGAGGAGCGTCCCCTACTGACACGTTGGGCACGATTTACGAGGCCACCTCGGGAGCTGTGACGGCTGACGGTGAACCAACCATCCGCCGTCTCCGTCGTCTCTATTGGTCACTTAGCCTTCAAGTTCCTCCTTTCTAGATCTATTGCCTTTTGCTTTGCATCTTCATGGTGTTTGGCATGTATGGATTGAGTTTTATTTATTACTGTGTTTGGTTTGGTTTTCTCCTCTGCGCCAGCTTTGTTTTTGTTTTGGTTCTAGTTATGCACGGCTTCGGCTTCCCCTCTCCTCTGACTCACTGGTTCCTTGCCTTCTTTGTTACTTTCACCCATTCCTTGGTCATGGTGTTGCCCTCTTTTCTTGGTTTGATGGATCTAAATGGACATGCCCCTATCTGATGACCTATTCTTGCACACCCGTCACAAATGATGACATTTTCGTATTCAAGATGGACAAATCTAGGTCTAGTTTTGGAGTTATCTGTCAATCCCAATCGAGCAGGTTGATTAAGATCAGCCTCCAAGCATACACGGGCGTATCTGCCATGTTCAACATCCCTGGTGAAGAGGTCTACTTTCATGGGTGGTACCAATTAGGGAGTCTACGATCATAGTGACCTCTTCCTGGAAGCATTCAATTTGTATTCCAGATAGTCGTACCCAAACCAACGCTTTGTTGAATTCGACAATGATCGGATAGAAATTTTCTCACCACCGTACTAAAGCCAACGGGATGCCATTAACATACCAAGGGCCTCAAGATAGCACATGTAGTATGACCTCTCCGTTATTGAATTTGAATACAAAGACACCCTTAGCCATGTCGGTAACCATGAATCGTCTATCTTCTCCCCATAGTTTTGGTAGTTTGGCTTTAAGAACCTCCAGCGGTACTCATCCACCTATGAACAGTCCAAATAAGGAGAACTCCTAGTGTTTACAACAACAATGCATTAGTTCATCGTTGATGTATACTTCTCCCGCATAAAGTTCACCCATTTTCATTGCATCTTCAGGGGAGATTATAATAGGCCTAGCCTTGATGACACCTAAAGCTTCAACATAACAGGCTAATCCTCAACTTCTTGAGAATGCGGTGTCTGCTATAGGTTGCTCGAACGGCATGGAAAATCCAGGTGGGGTTCTAGAGGATGAGGAGTTACCCATCTTTTGCAGCTGCAGGGAAGAGTAGACAAGGAAAGGAGAGAATACAGAAAGAAGGGGGAGAGGAGCTCTGCTAGTGTAGGCTAGCACCACCCCACCACCGCCAGGCGACGGCCGGGCTAGGCACCAACCGGGCCGGCCACTAGCCTTCTCGGAGCTCACTCTCAGATGGTTTTCTTCTCAATCTCTCTTCTCTTCTCAGTCTCCGATAAATTCTACATTGTTCATGACTTTAGTCGTCAGATTTTTCGATCCCCTTTGTTTTGTAGTTGAGCTAAATTGAGTTGATCAGTTCTTACTACCTTCTAAGATTCATAGAGAACAAACAATCATACATGAAGACCATAGAATTCTATCTCAGATCTTCTTCAAGAAAATAACAAAAAGCACCTAAAAAGACTTGTGCCCACCAAGAACTGAGAAATTCATTCAATCTCTTTTGTTTTTTCATTCTTCTTTTTGTTGTTGAGCTAAAGTGAGTTTATAGATCCTTAATACCTTCTAAGATTCATAAAAGAAAAAAAATCCATAATATATGCAGACCACTAGATTCTCTCTCAGATCAAATACCCGTGACACAAGCTGAAGGCCTTGATAACCCATGTCATTACATTGTAGCTTTCATGACAAATTGTTGTAATTAAATAAAGGCTAAAGTTCATATTTGGTACCTGTAAGATATGTGAGTTACTACTTGAAAACATGAGATTTTCTATTTATAAAATTGGTATCTTAAGTATCTTAACCTATCAATATAGTACCTACCGTTAGCTGCCGTTATCCTCAGTTAACGGTATTCTGCTTATGTGATATCACGTGAGCGGTTTTACTGGATTCCCGCGTCACGAACGCGGTTTTCCGGCGAGCTCCATCTTCTCCAACGGCTACCCTTTCACTGGCAAGATCGTCTTCCACGACGAACCCATCCACTTCGGCCATCTTCAACACTTCTTCCTCTTCCCACCTGGTTCTCCTCCACAAGCCCCACCTCTCTCTAGATCCCCCGCAACCATCTACTTTTGGCGACCACCGCTCCTCCGGTGAAGTCCCTTCTCCGGCGAACCCTATTCATTCCGACCATTTCCCTCACCTTTCTACTCCTCCTCCACCGTCTCCTCGTCATCTCCTACCTCCTCTATAGCTCGTATGCGAGATGCCACAATGCTTAACCCAGAGGTCATTCATGCCGTTAAGATGATCCTTGCCCAATCACTCAGCCTGAAAGAGATTGGAGTTGCCCTCGAAGAGGGAGACGATATGGTCGGCGTCAATCTCGGGGAGGACCCACTCCTTCTTGCTCCACACGCCGGCGCCATAGGGCTAGGTGGTGCGGCTGAAGCAGGAATCAAACAAATCACGCCTATGATCCGGGGAACTTCTTGAGCGTGGAGAGGTCGTGGCGGACATTAACCCTGCTTGCCATTAACCCCAGCTCCTCCTCCTCTCCGTATCGAGCTCCGTCGCTGTCAAGGCCTTCTGTTCCCTTCGGATCTAGCACCCTGCTGCCCCATCTTCCTTGACGACGCCTCGAAGCCGCTCAACCTCCCCGCCCTTCGTCCACGTTGGGATTTCACCCGAGCACTGTCCACCTCTCCGATCATTGTCGACCGCCACATCGAGCTCGGCGGCCACCCGAGCTCCCTGCATCTCCCTCGGGGGTCCACCGCCCACTGCCTCCTACCGACGTCCGCCACTGCGACCCTCCTCCGACCGTTTCCCAACCAGATCCGGTTGTCAAGTGCTGCCTCCATCCCTGGGTAGCGCCCATCGTCTCCCCCGACGAGCTCCTTTCAGCCTGAGCTAGTTCAAATTGTTCCGATAAGACCCAAATCAAGTTTTCCGTTATAATTTTGACGTCGTTCGAGCTTTCGATCAAATTGTTACTGTATTGATATTTGAGGTATCAATTTTGTAAATAAAAAAGATCATATATTCAACTGGTAACTCACATATTTTACAAGTACAAAATATGAAATTTATCCTTAAATAGAAAAAAAAATCCGGTAATTTCTTTGTAAAATATGTAGCAGTCCTTTTTTGAGCCCTTCGAACTTAGTTCTTAAAAAAAAGAATCCAGCCCTACAGACAATGCTTAGCTGTTTATTATAGTTCTAGCCTGCAGATATGTAGCAGATATGATCTATATATTAATGAACCAAGTGTCAAGGTTAGACTTGCTTTCTTAGTTTGAACACCACCACCAATGTGCAAAAAAATATATAGAAACACAAAATTAGCTCATTTTTATCCTGTTCAAACCAAAAACAAAACAAAACATCTAGCTCAAGTCATTTTTATAAATCAATTCTGGTCATGATGTCAATAGACCAGACATTCAACATGGTGTGTGAACACTTCAAAATGTAAAAGTCTTCCCATTCAAATTGCAAGTTTCATGGTACAGAAATACAAAAAAAATTCAAAAAAAGAAGTTCAAACTCCGTACAAAAATAATAGAAATAAGAAATAGGAAATCAATGTTAAAATGGTTGTTCTAGTCCTTTTATTTATAGTCATTGTGTTTAAAAATTTGAGAAGCTTCCATTATTAATTGATTTATGGCAGGATGAGAGCTTTTATTTCCATATAGAAAAACACTATTATTCCTATATTAGTTATTAGAGCTTTCACAAGATGGACGGCCAAGATCGAGTGTAACCCAATCGTAATGTCTATTTTTTTGTCCTCCTTTATTATGCCTCCTATTCTCCCCCCCCCCCCTCTCTCTCTCTCTCTCTCTCTCTCTCTCGTCTCTTTCGTTCCTCTTGCTTTCCTCTCTCCCTCTCCCTCTTCTCTTCTTCTCTCTCTCTCTCTCTAGAGTTGTTCATCAGCTGAAGAAGGGAGAAGGGGAGGTTCAGGTTGGAGATGGGGTGGTTTCCATGCAATGGAAAGCCCAGCAAGAAGGTGAACAAGAAGGATCGGATCCCGTCATCTAGAGGTGCTCGAAATCGGCGCCATTCGTGGGTTTTTAGCTTTGTTTATTTTGGATTTTGACTGGGTATCGTTTGAACTGGTCTGTTTCGGTTCTTTTGATCTCCAGCGTGAAATCCCATCTGGGTTGTGGGTTTTTGGTCCGATGGTAAAGGATTTGAGGGGAAAAGTGTGATTTTTATGGTGGTCGTGTTCGATCTGGTTGTGCTTTTGGCTTCTTATTTCTAGGTTGAGATCGATTTATTGGTAGATTTTTTTTGACCTTTCTTGTATCGATCACTAGTTGATCGCTCAGAGTGGTATTTAGGGAGGCTTGGTGGGGGGAACCAAGCATTACCATCATCTATGTGTGCCCCACTATGTTTCAACTAATTGTTAGGTTTTGGTCCGAATGGAGTGCCGGGAGAGCGTAGGAGATTTCTCGTTTACTAAGTAACCAAATTGTTTTCTTGGCGCCTGTTGATGCTAGTATATGTGTTACATGTCTTAATGTTAGTATAAGTGTGTAACGATCTTGTTCAAAACGATTTCTTGTTGATCTGAAATAAATGGCTTAGTTAATGGGGGAAATGTTTCAAATTCATGTTTTACCCCGTTCTAAGTAACCAAATTGTTTACCAAGTAACCAAAATGTTTTCTTGGCGCTTGGTGATGCTAGTATTTCTGTTACATGTCTCAATGTTAGTATAAGTGTATACCAATCTTGTTCGAAACAATTTCTTGTTGATCTGAAATAAGTGGCTTAGTTAATGGAGGGAATTGTTTCAAATTTCATGTTTTACCCCGTTCTTGTGTTTTCTAGTCCAATCATGTTGAGAAGTTCATACTGTATGCTTCTTTGTGTCATGTCGTTCTTGTGTTTTCTGTAGGGTGAAAGTTTACTGCAAATCCAAAAGATGAAATTTGATATTTCTTCGGCTTGTTGTCATTATGAATCTCTAATCCCAACATGTTATTGGAAGTTTTTTCGATACTAACTTTGGTACTTTAATTAGCAGAGACTCCCAAGTCAAATGGCTCGTTGGATGTAAAGAAGCAAATTTCTCTGGAATTAAAGAAGGGGACTTCAAATAATGGATCTGAACATATTGCTGCTCAGACATTCACATTTCGTGAATTGGCCGCAGCCACCCTGAATTTCAGACCTGAGTGCCTTCTAGGCGAGGGTGGTTTCGGTAGAGTCTATAAAGGCAGGATAGAGAGCACCAATCAGGTTTGCATATGCTATACTAGCACTTTTCAGTATATTCTTACGGGTTTCCATCATTCTTGAGTTATCTTTGAATGTCTCTCCAGACAATTTTAGAGATGCACTGAAGCTTTATGTAATTTTGTCTAAAGTAGGCAGGAATGTGACTTAAAGTTCAGACTTATTTGACACTCATACTGGGCTGTTCATCCTAAAAAATTTACTCACTCCTTCATTTGAGAGTGCTGTGCTAGAATCATTCACTAGAAGGCTTGGACAAAGATTTTGACAATAGGGCGTACCCATCCTATATTGTTTTCTCTGACTTTTTCTGTAGAGTAGGTTCTGAAGTTTGTTTCTTTGTAGTGTATACTCATCCTTTATTAACCAATACCCTTGAATCCCACTCAAGCACACTGTCGAGTCGTGATATTTCTTGGCATTTGAGCAGGAAGTGGCCATAAAGCAACTTGATCGAGATGGATTGCAAGGAAATAGAGAATTTCTTGTTGAAGTTCTTATGTTGAGTCTACTTCATCACCCAAACCTCGTTAATCTAATTGGGTATTGTGCTGATGGCGACCAAAGGCTTCTGGTTTATGAATACATGCCATTAGGATCTTTGGAAGACCATCTTCATGGTAAGTCACATTGCAATATCTTATTGTGTTGTTTTGCATACGGCTTCTCTGAGCATGAGATTTATGTTGCTGGTTTTAAACTACTACACCTGCTCAACTGATTATTCTCATCGGAACAGATCTAACTTCGGACAAGAAACGGCTTGATTGGAGCACAAGGATGAAAATAGCTGCTGGGGCAGCTAAAGGACTGGAATACTTGCATGATAAGGCAAATCCTCCAGTTATATACCGTGATTTAAAATGCTCTAACATTTTACTTGGTGACGGGTATCATCCCAAGCTATCTGATTTTGGATT
>OY986966.1:6107735-6200235 GCA_963920575.1 Narthecium ossifragum
CAGCCATTGGATGTGTTTGTAGGCAAATCCTGACCACTCTTTATGTTTTATAGGGGGGACATTTCAAAAACCATCCTTCCTTATATAATAGATGTATAGGTATGTATGTTATGATATGTATTTATTATTTTATATATAATATAAAATTTATATAATGTATAATAGACATAGATTCGTAAAACACACACACATATATATTCATTATATATATTTGTATATATGCATGTGTGTTTGTGTGTATATGTATGTTATGGATATGTATTTAGCAATGTATGTATGTATGTTATGGAAGGACTTCACTTCGGTACGGTACGATACTGTATGATGGATACGCTACGCTCAAGCGGTTAAGGGAGTACGCTCATTCGCAAAGGAAATATTAGACATTTTCCTTTATCTCATGTAGCTGCCCTTCAAAAATCTACGGGGCCCTCCCTGATAAAACCCCCTTTCGTGCGCACGTGTGTGTGTGTATATATATATATAAAGAGACTAGATATTAAGAAGAGGAGTGATACGAGTCGATCCGACTCGAGCAACTGGACCCGAACCCAGAAGAGGAACCAAGCTGTTTCAACCTCTTTCCTAGTTTGACTTGGACTTCCCTAGTTCAAACTAGAGTATTTAATTAGTATTTATCATTAGTCTTTTATTGAGTCCTAGTTGATTGTTAGGAATTAATTAAGAGTCCCTTTGAGTTAGAAAGTTGAGTTGAGTTTGAAAGCCTTATTACTTGCTAATTAAGCAAGGGGGTTTTTTAGTTGGATTAAGACTCTGTCAGGTCTCTATAAAAGGACCTTAGTAGTTTGTATTAGGTTATGATGAAAGCATGAGATGAATGATTAAGAGTAGTTGATAAATTATCATAGGAGTAGAATATCATAGGAGTAGAAGTAAAGTAGATTCCACCAGATATCCACCATAGATCCACCTTCTTCCCTGTCGGTCATCTTCTCCGTAGCCGGCACCGCCTCCACCAGTGTTTCTCTCTCCACGCCAGTTTCTCTCTCCTCCACGTCACCGCCACGTCACCCCTACTATTCATCTTCTTCCTCCTCCCGTGCCGGAACCCTAGCCTCACCGCCGTTCTCTCCTTTCCAGCCACCCCCGCTGCCATCCAAGACCGCCATCGTCTTCCCCTTGGCACCACGACTCCGGCCATACCCTTCCCGTCACCCATCGTCGTCTCCGGCGACCTCCTCACCGTTCCCCACTTCACAGCCGCCGCCGTCAACCCCCTGTCCGATCCCTATCCCACCTCCAAACCATCCTAAAACCATTCCCCGGCATCCCTAGACCCGATCCCGACTGTCCCAAGCCTCTGCCGAGCTCCCCGTCGTCCCCGACGCCGGTTAACCCAAACCGCCGCCGACTACCTCTACAGATCCCGTCGATCTAGCCACCCTCCGACCAATCCACTCCGGTGGATCTCTTCCCCATCACCCCGCGACCTTCCCTGCCACGATCCCGACCGCCGCCTCCGTCCCAACGCCGGCGATCCACTCCGGCGAACCACATCCCTTGGATCCAATCCGGTTCAACCAGCCATTAACCCGATTCAGCCACTTAACCCACTCCTAGCCGTTTCAGCCAAGCCACTTAACCCAATCCGAGCCAGATTCAATTCCAAGAGCCAATCAACCAATCCAGACTTAACCCAGTCGAGTCCTACCCCAATCTGAGCCAGATATGAACCAGATTCGATCCAGATTCAGCCAATTGGACTCAAATCAAGTCCGATCAGGCCGATTCTGATTGATTGGAGCAGTAGAGACCCATTACGAGAGGATCATGAGTAGACCGCTCGTAACAACTTGGCATCAGGGCTCTGTTCCACCGACTGTGCGGTTCAGACCCTACTGGAAACTTCGCCACCATGTACGGAGTACCCCAGGAAAGTTTGGAGCAGCAATTCAAGATTCTGCAGTCCCAGTTGAAGCTCTGTTCAACTTTGATGGAACGTCAAAGCAGAAACTTGGAGCGCACCAGTAGGAAGTGGGAGCAGATTACCAGTAGATGGTCAACTGTGACTCAAACAAGTCCCACAGGGATTCAGGTTTTGAGTCAGACCCCTACCCTAGCTGCAACCCAGATTACGGAACCCGACCCCGAGCCAACTCGGATTAGGACTCCGACTGATACTCCTCCTGCAACTCCGAGAGCAACCACAATTGCAACTCAGAGTTTAACTTCGCCAGACCCGGGTGAACACCCTCTACAACCTTCCCATGATTTTTCTGGAAATTTACCTATTTTTTCAGATTTTTCCCGGGATATTCTCTCTTTTCCTGGTTTGGCTCACTCTCGGCTTAGCCACGTGGCTCATCCCCTACCTCGAGCCGCGGCTCACCCCGTACCTCCCGCCCGGCTCAGCTCCAAGCCATCATCCACTCGTCCCGGCTCATCCACGGCTCCGTCGGCTCATCCCCAAGCTGCCACCCCAACGCCGACGTCCGACGCCGTCTTCTTCTCCCAACCATCGAGGAAGCACCGGCGTCCCTCACCGAAGCCGCCGTGGCCAACAACGACCACGATTGAGGCCGGGATCGCCGACATCCAACTCCGGCAAAAGCCCATGTTCCGGCCTCATCCACTCCACCAAGATCTGAGGTTTATCCTTCGATCAAACCTCACGAGAAAGGTCCCAAGACCTTCCCGTACCTGTTCCCGACGAGCTCAAGCACCGTCGCGGCCTACATCACCAACGATCTCCGGCGACGACATCCACCGCGCCGCCACCTTCAGATCCGGCGTGTTCGATGCCCCATCCAGCGATCAGATAGTACGGATGGAACTCCCACGTCCCTGCGAAGCTTCCTATGCCGTTGCCACACTCCGGCGACCTGGTTTCGCCGTTGATCCAGCTCCGGCAGCTTCTCAGCCGTCCGATCAAGACTGCAACTTGATCCAGCCATTTGATCAGCGTGATCTTCGATCTAGTGCTTCCGATCTTCGATCTGAACCTGATCAAAGAGTCCCCAGCAATCAGGACCATCCAGATGAACTCCAGGTGATCAAGATGCATCCTCGATCGTTGATCAAGCATCCGAAGGTTGATATGAGTCATCAAAGGAGCTACCCTCCTTATTCAGATGCCATATTCAATCTGATCAGATCTGATTATTATGGTAACACCGGTTTGGCTCAACTGACTCAAGTCCCTATTGACACCGGTAGAGCCAACCAAGGTAGACAGGTTTGGACCAGAGTACGACTCAGCGCAGCTGAAGATTCAACTTGGTTCAACCAACTTCTAGCCCAGACTAGTGCAGCAGAAGCATGGTCCAGCCATCTTCACTTCAAGTTGGACCAAAGCCAGCTTGACCCAGATTCAAGCCAAGTCCCTGCACAGTTGATGAGATCATGGAGATCAAATCCCATCCTATGGTCATGGGCAACACTACTGATGGGACATGATGAGGATGATCCAGGAGAGCCATTGAAGATCATATTCCACGAGCTACCTGAGCCGTCAGATCGACCTCCAGATGCTCCATCCTCTGCACGATCCATCAGATGCTTGGTACTGCTACCACTGGACCCATCATGGGATCGACCTGGTTTCTCCCCACCGAGTCCAGAGTTACAGAAGCAAGACGATTCGGTCCAGCCTCATAGAGCCATCCTACCTGACTTGACTCTGGCCTTGAGGACAAGGCCAATTTTGAAGGAAGGGGGGATGATACGAGTCGATCCGACTCGACCAACTGGACCCGAACCCAGAAGAGGAACCAAGCTGGTTCAACCTCTTTCCTAATTTGACTTGGACTTCCCTAGTTCAAACTAGAGTATTTAATTAGTATTTATCATTAGTCTTTTATTGAGTCCTAGTTGATTATTAGGAATTAATTAAGAGTCTCCTTGAGTTAGGAAGTTGAGTTGAGTTTGAAAGCCTTATTACTTGCTAATTAAGTAAGGGGGCTTTTTAGTTGGATTAAGACTCTGTCAGGTCTCTATAAAAGGACCTTAGTAGTTTGTATTAGGTTATGATGAAAGCATGAGATGAATGATTAAGAGTAGTTGATAAATTATCATAGGAGTAGAATATCATAGGAGTAGAAGTAAAGTAGATTCCACCAGATATCCACCATAGATCCACCTTCTTCCCTGTCGGTCATCTTCTCCGTAGCCGGCACCGCCTCCACCAGTGTTTCTCTCTCCACGCCAGTTTCTCTCTCCTCCACGTCACCGCCACGTCACCCCTACTATTCATCTTCTTCCTCCTCCCGTGCCGGAACCCTAGCCTCACCGCCGTTCTCTCCTTTCCGGCCACCCCCGCTGCCATCCAAGACCGCCATCGTCTTCCCCTTGGCACGACGACTCCGGCCATACCCTTCCCGTCGCCCATCGTCGTCTCCGGCGACCTCCTCACCGTTCCCCACTTCACAGCCGCCGCCGTCAACCCCCTGTCCGATCCCTATCCCACCTCCAAACCATCCTAAAACCATTCCCCGGCATCCCTAGACCCGATCCCGACTGTCCCAAGCCTCTGCCGAGCTCCCCGTCGTCCCCGACGCCGGTTAACCCAAACCACCGCCGACTACCTCTCCAGATCCCGTCGATCTAGCCACCCTCCGACCAATCCACTCCGGTGGATCTCTTCCCCATCACCCCGCGACCTTCCCTGCCACGATCCCGACCGCCACCTCCGTCCCAACGCCGGCGATCCACTCCGGCGAACCACAGCCCTTGGATCCAATCCGGTTCAACCAGCCATTAGCCCGATTCAGCCACTTAACCCACTCCTAGCCGTTTCAGCCAAGCCACTTAACCCAATCCGAGCCAGATTCAATTCCAAGAGCCAATCAACCAATCCAGACTTAACCCAGTCGAGTCCTACCCCAATCTGAGCCAGATCTGAACCAGATTCGATCCAGATTCAGCCAATTGGACTCAAATCAAGTCCGATCAGGCCGATTCTGATTGATTGGAGCAGTAGAGACCCATTACGAAAGGATCACGAGTAGACCGCTCATAACAAGGAGTGGAAAGTGGTGGATGGTGGGATCCACCTGTCCCCACCCCATTGGGCAGCCCATAATGGCAGGGCCTGACATTGCAAAGTTAGGCCCCCAGAATCCGTTTGTTTGTGATTGTGGACTGCTAGCCAAGCCAAGGACATCTTGGACCACAACAAATCATGTGTGAATATTTTTTGGATGCACAAACTACTCGGTTGATTTATAATGCAACACATATGTTGTGAATTGATGTTTGAAAAAAATGTAATGTGATGAGTATATCCCAACTTGCAGGGACATGGTGGGTGAGATTACTTCAACTGGGCAAATGTGGGAGTGGATGAACGTGGGAATGTAATCATCAATGACATGAAGATGAAGATGAATATTCAGAGGTTGGAAGTGGAACTGGAGCAACTGAGGCTAAAAGAGGCAGACCTTTGACCTAAAACCAGTTGTTGGTATCAATGTACAAGTCCAGAGATGATGGAATTGCTAAGATGAAGATGGATATCAAGAAGCTTAAATATAGAAAGAAGATATTACATTTCATTATAGTGTTTTTAGTTTTTTGTATCCTTATATCTTTGTTGAACATATATTGAGGGAGGAAGCTTGAGTCTGCAATCATGATACTGTTGTGTGATTGCAATCATGAAACTGTCTATGTTTCCAATATCTATGTTTAAGAGGAGCTCTATATCTTTGTTGAATGTTGTTGAATTGGAGCTGTGTTTATGCTTACAACATTACTCTAGTTGAAATAATATAGAACCAATCACATTCTAACATTACATTCATGTATAATCAATCATCTAAATACATGTTTGGAACAATGTAAAACCCTACACATTCTAGCGTTACATTCACAAATACATGCTTCAGTCAAAAATAGCGCATCCATCAAATTCTTGTAACAATGTGAAACCCTGCATTGGGCGTCAAAAATACATGTTACAATACCATTTATCAGTTTCAAGACTTAAAAACGTGTTTGTCATCCACAAAAAGAAAATAACACTTGATTACAAACATTCTTAAGTCAAATCCTAAAATTTAGTCATTGTTCATCACAAATATTCCAAGGCATCATGAATTCCTATTAGAAGTATAGCTCCAATAACTGGTCTTGGAGTTTTGAATGGATCAAGTAGTTACTGCCATTCCTTACCAGTCAACAAACATAAAGCTATTGGCTTAACTTTGTGACTAGGGGGGGGGGGGGGGGGGTTGCCTAGGGCAATACTGATCAGCAAAAGTACCCCGAATCTTTGTCCTTACCTTTCTTCTCACATTATATGCCTGGCTTGTTGACATGTCAACTATGAAGTCCCTTTTAACCATATGTGTTATTGTGTCCAGCTTCATGCCATGTCAATTCTAAAATCATCAATGTACTTTTCAGCTAACCAAGTAGAGTTAATAAGCTTGTTCTTGTAAGTTCTGCTGCAGACATACCAATCAATGAATGTTTTGATCTGAAAAGTTTGCTGGTTATGCATGGGGAAGGCATGGACCCTCCAAGGGCATCCATCTATGCACTTGGCTGTGACTCTTGATGCTGCATTCCTCACAAACTTCACATTGAACCCTCCTTAGATTGCATACTTCCTTACAAAGGCCTTAAAGATGTTTGCGGAGGGGAATTTGGTTCCCACCACAATTTTAACACCCCCATGCATGTCAGTTTCTTGGTTGAAGATTGGATAGGAATCAACCTCCTCATCTGAAGAGCCACACAGACTGGTTAACTCATCACTTGGCAAATACTTAGAATCTTCTCTCTCTCATTGATCCTCTAGACCAACATTAGCTTGTCGTCCCATTACATCCTCAATATCTCCCCCAGCCTCAATAAATCCTCCAACACCCTCACCACCATCTTGTCCTCCTATTTGATCACCACAGTTGGATGCTAGATAAGGCTTATAATGTATGTAATCCTCATCATCACCACTACTGCCTTCAACTAAAGGATCATATTTAGCAGCCTCATCATCAGTGTTGTTGTCTAAGTCAACCTAGTAAGGACCTTGATCATCCCACCAATATAATCCAGCTCACATTCATCAACAAACACATGTGCCTCATCTACACAATGATCAACATACACATGTACTTCACCAGCAATGCTGGCAAGGTCAGCCATATCTAAGACATGCTTATATGTTACTAAAAGCATGATACCAAATTCTATGCTAACCCTAGGTCTCACATACCACAGTGTGAACATTGTTGCATGGCCCAATTCTCTCATCACGTGCTCAAATTCTATCATGCTCAGCTGATCAGGGTCATAGTTGTCAAAAACATCTATCTTCCCCCCAACATATGTAATGCACATATCTCCATACATCAAGAAACCCCATGGTGGACATGCATATTAAATGGTTCCACGTCTCCTTGATTGGCCATCCTGAACCTCAAACATGAACAAAATCAACTATTTTAACACTTGAAAAGCATATACATGATCTATATAGAAAAGTAAACATACCACAATCAACTTAACATGGTACTTTAGCATGTGTAGCATGCCTCGCACATGTGATCGATGGAAGCAAGACACAACAAGGGTCCTACAGCCAACCCCACACACTACCAGTCTAAAAATACCCCCCCTACCCCATCCCCAAACCTCAGAGAAACACAGTTGCAGACAATAAACAAATCAATAGAGAAGTCCTACTACGAATCATAAATCACTATCAAATCGCACATACATGGTTCAAAACATTACACAAATCAACGTAAAAAATCCAACATTCCACATAAATCACTCCTGAAATCAAGAAAAACGATACCCTAACTAATACCACACACAAGTAGGGCTAATATCTGTCTCGGGACAATGGCTGGAGATGATCGCCAATCAGATCGCCAATGATCACCACTCAGGTTGCCCTTGATCGCCACTCAGATTGTCAGTGAGGTGAGCTTTGGGAAACCCCGATGGAGAGGATGATGGGGTTTGGTGTTTTTGAATAGAATATGGATGAATTCATCTCGAGGTAGCTGTTGGTTGATAGCGGGAAATGGTGGCCACGTGGCTAAGCCCACTAACGGGGTTGGATGGCTAGTCACATGGGTAGGGTAGGTGAAGGAACGGGTTCACGTGCGTCGCATGTGACGCTTTTTCTGTTACTTAACTTACAACAAGTGGGGTGGAAGCCCACATAACAACCAAAAATAAAATTGAGGAGCTTAATGTCATGAATTTAAAATTGAGGAATCATATAAAAAGTTGACTAAAACTATATGGTACTAATCGATAATTTATATATATATGGCTATATATAGATTTGGCTTTAGTTCCGAGCATTGTTCCATATCATGTATCACGATTAGAGCAACTCCAACGGAGCTACAAAATTCAATTTTGCAGCCCCAGCTCTGTCACAGTCCAATCCAGAAAACTCATCCGATCCAGGGCGTGAGGGTTCCAAAGCTACTCAATCCATCTGTGGCGGATTTATAATAAGATAAAACATCTAATTATCTAAACATAAGATATGGGGCAAGATATAAATTTCTACTAATTCAACAAGGATTACAAACTGTCGACTTACATAGATACCAAAAATCCTCAAAAGGGAAATTATACATGTAATATAAACCTTGAAGGGTATCTATATACAAAAACTGCAAAAAGTACAACACAGTCCCTAGTAACCTCAAACGCCTCCAGACGTCGACGCGCCACCAAGTGTCTGTCCAGCGGGTACTACAGAAGAAGAGCTGACGCCTGCACCGACAAAACACAGCCTGGGTAGGAGTGGGCGATAAGCTCAGCAGGATTCTATTTTATGACACACAGAAAGGAAGGGAACAGTAAACCCCCATGTTCCATCTCAACTCTAGGGGAAAAACACACGTTACATAAACCGCCTACCCCAGGGCACGCACTCTGATGACCTCCACTGTCAATAGTCGTCCCTCTCAACCAAGCGCTCCAGCTGTGAACAACAAGGGTAGGACACAGGGAGATACGTAACTACCCCTTCTGAAATGAGACTGAGAGTGGAACTGGCGCAGGATAAACGTGGAAGATGGAACCTCTCTATGGGAGAGACAACCAGACTTCTCTATGGGAGAGACAACCAGATTTCTCAAGGGGAGAAAACAAGAACCCTAACTTTTCATTAATCATCAAAACTAACCTCTTTACAAACCCTAAGGCCTCCTTTTATATGATTAAGGAAAGACCTGACCAACTCAAACATGGACTCAAACATGATCAAATCCTAATCCAAGTATTAAACCCGAAATTCAAATAAAAGAAAATCCTACTCAAAATAGGAAAGTTGCCAAAAATAGAAACCGATAAAACTGCCTAAAAAGGAAAGTTTTCACTAAAACTAAGATTTTAGACCAAAGGAAAAAGAATTTGACGATTTGATGAGAAGTCATGGAGAGATCGAAGATCTCCAATGATTAATGACGGGCTCGTCGACCCGGTCGTTTCGACTGGTCACACGCCCCGATCGAACACCCGGATCAAAAGTTATGCCCGTCCGACGATCGGGGTCGCCCGGGTTTTGTCCTGCATCAGGAACCTAAGATGACCTCTGCACCTCAATCAGAGTAAATTTCAGTCAGCTAGACAGTATCCTCGATAACATCAAATTATCATAACAATTTAGTTCTAGACCTTGCTACCCAACCGTGGTCCTACGGTTAGATCCGTGCTGCCCGAGCCCTCGGATCGATAATCAACCCATCGCCCGCACCTAGCCTAAAATGCATCTAATGCAATCAATTATAATGCAATCAATTATATGTATGCTCACACACACATAATAAAGATTCCATGCATGCAACAATATGTTAAAATAATATACATGGATAGGCGCAGCATACATCTCGCCAAGGGTGAACATAGCAAGGGTCTAGATAAAGCGGATAAATAGACGCACATGCCTACAAGTCTCAACGAGACTAAGCAAACAAACTAGATTAACAAACAAGTAGGTTTAGGCATTACGACGGCAAACACATGTCGTCAACCAAAACACTACAAAGGGGATACAACCCCAGCTAAACAACAACCTACCAGTTGAATATTTTATTCTACACATCTCAAGGGGCGTGACCCCCTTGATTCAACCACATGCCACGCACACAAACATAAGAACATATTTATATAATAAGACTGAAAAGTTCGATTTATCGAAATTAAACCAACTATACTATTAACTTCGAAAAATTTTATTTTTCAATAAAACCGTCCGATTGATGTGAAACTTGATATGCCTACTCATTGACATACCCCAAATCACATATCCGAAAATCGGACCAATCGGATAAAATGAAATTGATAAAAAATTAAAATTTTGGTTTTAATTCAGAATTGATAAACAACTCAAAACCCTCTTGAAAATACCTTGGATTAAAACCAAAATTGGCATATCAAACCTAAAGACCACTAAGATCCTCATAGCGAAAAAATTAAATCAATTAGATAAAGAAAAACCACTTAATTCTTCAAATTAAACTCACTGCCCTGTTCTGCACAGCTTGGCTATTTAATTGACTATAAATCATACATAAATACGAATAATATGAGCTCAGTTGGAATTGAAAGCTAACTGATATATATACAACTTTTATGTTGAAGATCAACTGAGATAATGCACGTATAGCTCTGTAATCAAGCTCAAACATCGTTGTTCTAATGAAACCAGAAAATCTGAAGATTAGATGATGAAAACTTGCTTAAATCCGATTTAAATCAATCCAAATTCCAACCAAGCTTCAATAAGATGTTAAGTAAGCCTATAAGCATCAGCTAGCATAGTTGAATCAAGCAATTAGACATACAATCAATCAAGAACACCTAATTAAGCCTAAAGGTAAAAAAATCCTACCAAACTACGGTAATCCATATTTAATCCTTGATTAAACCGTATAGGGAAGCTGTAGATGTGTTCCTCTCCTTGCCGGCAACCTTCCCAAATCTCAGGGTCGAGCTCTTCTCGCGAAATAAAGGAATGGTGAAGAGAAGAGAAGAAAAAAGAAAACTGTGGCGGTCCACGGATTCTTATAGGCCCGAGTCTAATCGGTTGCTCTCTGAGCGATCGATCGGACTAGGTCGGTTCGCGTCCTTATCCGAACATGTAAAAGGTGGTGCCGACTTCGAATCCGACTGATCGCTCCATGGGCTGCCAGCTGTCCCAAGGACAAGCTTTCGCTCGCCCGAGTTCGAATCTTTCGATCCCAAGCCTGCTTAATGTTCTAACAAGCACAATAAGCATTTATAGGGCTATGTGTGCACTACGCAGGTGTGAAACTGATCACCAAGGTATAATTTATCAAATTGCCTTTGGGTTCCAAAATCAACAATGCGATAAGACAGATCACGCTCAACGCGGAAGCAAGTCAACATGGCACGGCCCCGACCTACGCGATCGAGCCAAATTAGAGGAACGGATCCCCTCAAACTCACTCCAACTGACCTCTAAAAACTCATCCATTTATGTAGCTCCCCCCCAAAAGCTCCATTTATCCAGCATATGAGAGTTTGCTGCATTTCACTTAATTACCTTTATAATTCCGATATTACCCCCCATAGTCTTCTCATCTAATTTCAAATTACTAATATACCCTATAGCTAAAGTACTTTAACTATAATAATTAGTGTAACTTTAAAATTACTGATTTATTTAAAATTACCTTAACTACCTTTATAATTCCCATATTACCCTCCATTTCTCTTAATTATGTGATTTTTTTTGCATTTTAGTTAATTATGTAATGTTTTCTATATTGTAGTTAATTATATAATATTTTCTATATTTTATGCACTCTTTTTTTATTATTAATTGCTGAAATGTAATGTTATTATCTCTATTTTTAGAATAAAAATAATTTACACCGAATCAATCTTTTTAAATATAATGAAATAGTAAAATATAATATAATATAATGTTGAAGAATTTGTTTAAAAAAAGAACCATTTGAGTGCACCAGCTCCGTTGCTTCGAATATGAAACAAACAGTGTCTTTGGTCGTTGGATTAGTTTCTTTGCTCACCGCATTCCTGCAGGCAGCATCCGAGATGCTCCTATGAAATGGAAGATATGCTTTGACGTTAGTGACGTTAGTGCCGGCAGTACCAAATTTTTTGCTTATTGATACCCTTCATGTTCACTTTTTGCATGTCTATACCCAAGCCTTATTTTTTTGCACAATGATACCCCCAAGCCACTGAAAGGACCATAATACCCCTGCATTTCCCATCCCATTATACATGTCATAATTAAAAAACCAAAAAAATAGGTCGTCACATGCCGACGACAAGAGTGAGCATGAGAAGACCTCAGTGCCGATGGTGTTCGCTTGGCTTCCTCTCTTCACTCCACCGCTCGCCACCATTTCCGCCCCAACCACCATTCCCGCCGCCCTCAAACCCAAGTCTCCCTCCCCCTATCCTCCGGTAGCGATTACACCCTCTCCCTCTCCCTCGCTCTGTCGCTCCCAACACCACCATCTCCTCACCTCCTCCGCCGCCCTTAAACTCTATACCAGGGGATCCCCTGTGACCACCCATCTTGCTCCGCTGCCCACTCATCCCTCCCCTCCTCTGACCTTTGCGCCATCGCCGACTGTCCTATGGGCGACCTGGAAACCTCCTCTTGCTTCTCCTCCTCCTACCACTGCCCCCGTTCTACTACGCCTACGACGACGACAGCCTCATTGGTTGGCTCCTTCGTGGAGGATGGCATCTCTCGATTCCTTCGAGACCACCGATCTCTCTCCTCAACTTCACCTTCGCCTGCTCGCACACGACGCTCGTGAAGAGGAGATGTGTGACGACTCGTACCTCCAACTTCACCTACGCGTGTACAGAGTTTCTTCTCAGCACGCATATAAACTCGCACAACCATGCATACAAAGATTTTCTACGTGTGGTTGTGTAAGTTTCTACGCGTGTATAGAGTTATACTCTATAGACGAGTATACCAACCACACATAGAAACTCACACAACCACGCGTAAAAACTCTTATGTGCGGTTGTCCTTTTTTCCCTAGCCCAACTAACCCATCTCTTCTCTGCGAGCGTCATGTGCGAGCAAACGAAGGTGAAGTTGAGGAGAGAGATCGGTGGTCTCGAAGGAATCGAGTGATGCCATCCTCCACGAAGGAGCCGACCAATGAGGCTGCTGTCGTCGTAAGCGTAGTAGAACGGGGGGCAGTGGTAGGAGGAGGAGAAGCAAGAGGAGGTTTCCAGGTCGCCCATAGGATAGCCGGCGATGGCGCAAAGGTCAAAGGAGGGGAGGGAGGAGTGGGCGGTGGAGCAAGATGGGTGGTCACATGGGATGGGTATAGAGTTTAAGGGCGAAGGAGGAGGTGAGGAGATGGTGGTGTTGGGCGCGACGGAGAGGGAGAGGGTGTAGTCGCTGCCAAAGGATAGAGGGAGGGAGACTTAGGTTTGAGGGCGACGGGCATGATGGTTGGGGCGGAAATGGTGGCGAGTGATGTCGCTCAAATGTGTCACGCACAGCGGTCGCGGTGCAGTACAGCATAAGAGAGGTCGAATCCCACAGAGAGACAAGCAGGAAAGATCCAGAAACACAGATAACAATGAATTGAAAACAATCAAGAACGATGAAAGTTAAGAAAATAGATCGAAGATGTAATGGTAAGATAAAGTTAACGAAAGAAATCAAGATTTGAATGAGGCTAGGCTTCAGGAATCACTTCACTCGGATTTAGGTTCTTCTCTTCTCAACGGTTCATATGATACACAGTTAAGGGATTCACATCCCAATCACCTTAACCGGAAGATAAAGAATTATGAATCTGATAAAATATATAAATGTCTCTTCCTACGATTGGTTCTTCCTTTTTATAGTTCTAACTTCATCCAACCAAACCTAAGAATACACGATACCGGCTGTCACTACAGGCAACGCGCAGCAAAAGTTCATCGGGACAAAGCCCTAACTCTAACCGGATCTCTAAGAATACACAATACCAACTCTCACAATCGGCAATGCATAGCAAAGATCTCACGGTATAGAGCCCCAACCTTATCTAACCAGATCCCTAAGAATATACAATACCAGCTGTCACTACGGGCAATGTATAGCAAAGGTCTCACGAGACTCGGTAGGAGAATTGAAGGAGATAACTATGGGATCACAATATCATAAAAGAAGCATGACTGGATTTATAATAATGTTTAACCACAAAGCAATCTGTGAAGATCCAATACATAAGAAGAGTTTAACAATAAAGATTAAAAACTATGAACCATTGTTGGAGAAGAAGCCCTAGTCCTCGCTAGATCATCCGTCCGCCATGCCCGCGGATTACTCGGCCATGGATGGAGATTCCTTCATCTTCTTTCCTTGAGAAACACCCAGAAAAGAGCCTCCAAAAACGTCCAAGAAGTCCCCTTTGATTAGCCCTAAGTTTCCTATTTATAGGGTCCAAGAATTAGTAAACTCGGATTAATCAAAGCCGTTGATTTTTGTCACTGGGCGAGTCCGATCGATCCTTCTCGGGATGTTGGATCGATCGGTCTCTTGAGATCTCTAATCTTCTAACTTCGCCCGTGTCCGATCGATCGGACTAAGGGAGTCGGATCGATCGATTTCGTAAAAATCCTTCGTCTCTGGCTCTTCCCGAGTTCGATCGATGGACGGATCGATCGAACTCTGCTCCTCTAAAAAGCATACGTTCTGTCACCCTTTAATTCCCAAGTCCGATCGATCGGATTATGAATGCTGGATCGATTGGTTGAGTAAAAATCCGCTGTTTTTGACTTTTTCCGAGTCCGATCGATCGGACCATTGGTGTCGGATCGATCGGACCCTATAGGAGCGAAGGAGGGATCGATCGGATCATATTCAGCCAAAAAATGCATGTTCTGTCACGATTCTGTGAGGTCCGATCGATCAGCGGATCGCTCGGACTTCCAGCTTATTTTCCTTTCTGCCATTCAGACTGCGTATCGGTACTGAAATTGCCGTAACTTCCTCTAGGAAACTCAGAATCACGAACCGTAAAATTCCCCAGAATCTAGACTTCAAGAGCTTTCAAACCATATATGGCACATCATCTGGTTCTTCATGAGCAGGTACAGATTAATTGTTGAAGTTGATCCATATACTCTTTTCAGCTTCTTTTAGCTCCAATTTCCTGCATTTTCCAAACAACTATGTGAAGCATATAAAAGTATAAAAATAGTGCTAAAGAAGTTGATTAAGGGTGAAGATATAGCAATTGAGATGGTTTTAAGGTTGTTCAGAGTGCACTTTCATGCACTCATCAGCGAGCGGTGGAGCGAAGGGAGGAAGTCGAGCGAACACCATCGGCACTAAGGTCTTCTCACGCTCATGCTTGTCGTCGGCATGCGATGACGTATTTTTTTTATTTTTTAATTATGACATGTATAATGGGATGGAAAATACGGGAGTATTATGGTCATTTCAGTGGCTTGGAGTATTATTGTGCAAAAAAACAAAGCTTGGCGAGCGGTGGAGCGAAGGGAGGAAGTCGAGCGAACACCATCGGCACTAAGGTCTTCTCACGCTCATGCTTGTCGTCGGCATGCGATGACGTATTTTTTTTATTTTTTAATTATGACATGTATAATGGGATGGAAAATACGGGAGTATTATGGTCATTTCAGTGATTTGGATTATTATTGTGCAAAAAAAACAAAGCTTGGGTATAGAGATGCAAAAAGTGAACACGATGGCCTTGTTTGGTATGGGAATAAGAGGAGAATAACCTCATTATTCTCATACTTATTCTCAAACATTTTTTTTTATTTCAAGTAATCATTGTCCATTTATTCTCATTTCACCTACCACTATCACTCTATTTTTTTTATTTTAAATAATCATTACTATTTTATTTCCATTTTTTTCTAATCTAAAATTCCTTATTCGGTGATAAATTAATTCCGTACTAAATAAGGCCGCTATCAATACCAAAAAAAAATTCCGGCAGTGTCTGTCATAATTCAGCTTGCATTGAATGCTTCAAAGAGGGATGGCTATCTCGCCAACTTTATCCGGCTCTTCTTGGACAGCAGCGATGAACTACTACTGCTGACTTTGACGACTGATGTGAAATTGATTGATGGCTACTTTTCTCCAATAATTTGTGTCGAATGGTCTGCTAAAAAGCTTGGAGAACGTATGCAATTTTCTCTCTTCTATGACAAAATATGGAAAATCTTATTGAGTTTCATAGACATACAACTCATCACTTGTCACGGTCTCGATGATGAAGTAACAGTGGGAGTGGTTAGAAGTCAACATTTCCTCCAAAGAGTTTTTTTTTCGGTTCAAATTTATTCTTGAAGATATTTAGCCCCCTTTGTTTCGGGATCAAGAGGGTAACAAAATGAAGTTAAGAAATAAAAATAAGAAAAATAAAAAGAAATGAGATAAGTGGAATAATGATAACCCTTATTTCTACTTTGATGTTTGAATAAAAAATAAAAATAAGATGGATAAAATGAGGTTATCTCCCTCTTATCTCTTAAACAAACAAGGGCTTAAATCAGAAACTTCATCCTCCAATTAGCCGAGTAAAGCGCTTTAATTCTTTCCAAAATTTACATTGTACAGATCTCAATCATTTGACTCGGAGGAAGAAGATAGACAAGAAGTGAGCCAAATAATGATCAACAAAAACACGGATTCAAAGAGCTAAGACCGAAGAAGAGCAATTATGACAGTGATAAGCTCTCCGTGGGTCATGAGTCATATATATATATATATATATATATATATATATCTCGGTAGACAGACTATAAAAAGATATCCATGATTGATCATAAGACCACATGCGTGTCGTCCCTTCTTCCTGGCTGTTGTAGACGACCTTTGTCGGGTGGAGACGAGCTTCCACGGTTAGTTAGTGTTCTAATAATAGACATCCAAAGTACCTAACTGTACGGTTGGTTGACAGATGCATGCGTGAGATGTTGAAAATAAGACTCTTTTTAAAGCCGCGCAAGATCGATCGTACGTAGAACAATAATATGATGGAGTGAGTGAGACACAGTTAGGGCCCTCGTGGGGTGTCGGTGGCTGGCTTAGCCTGGAACATGGATCTCTTTTCTTTGGGACTAAACTCCAGGCTGTGGATGTTTGCTAGAGTAGAGTCTTTGTTGTAGCTCAACATATATCCTCGAGCTCTTCGCTTTGGAGATTGGTCTGCTTGTTTAAGGACACCGGCGCCGGAGGAACCGAGAAAGCTGATCAGTGACATGAAACTTTAGGCTGGTGATTAAATAAGTTGTTGGGCATCACCGTGGCTAGGCTAAGGGATGGACTGTTGAGATGCTAAAGATTGGGTCCTTGGACTCAAATCCAGGATTCCCTGCCCATTAAGACGGCATATGCTTTGCGAGGATCAGCAATGGTGGAAGTCTGATTTATATAAGACTGGATGGCCCGTGCCATCTGACAGGTGGTTCACCCACCCTCACTATCCTCTCTCTATACGGTTACTCTTATTGATATGAATTTATTTACGCCACATATGTCATCAAGATATATGGCTCATATGATGACTAATGTGTCATGTCATAAACGTTATTTTATAAGATAGATTTCTTATGCTTTTTCATACGTACATATATATGTACCCTAGTATTTGTAGACCAGATGACTTGTCTTGCCCTTAAAAAAATCCTCGTTTCAGACTCGATTAGAGGTGTCAAACGTGCTGGGCTACCCAGGCCCGTCACAGGCGACACGCCATGTGGCAGGCGCAGGCACAGCTCCAGCTGGGGGCGGGCACGACCCAGCTCTGAGCCGTGTTGGGCCTGGGGTTTGGGGCCCAAGGCACGGCCACGACCTGGCGCGCCGCCTGGCCCGGGCACGACCCAGGCTCGAGCCTGGCACGCACCCGGCCCAGGCACGGCCTGAGGGCACGCCCTGCCAGCCTTGGGCACAAGCATGGCCCGCCCACCTTGGGCACGGGCTACTTCCATCGAGGGAGGAGGTGCAGTGGTTGGCAGTGGAGGGGAGTCGGATCTCGGTGAGGAAGAGAGAGAACGACAGATGTAGCCAGAGGGGAGATCGAGAGAGGAGAGGGACCTTGCCGGAGATCCGAAGGCGTCGGGGTCCTCCGTCCCTGGGGATGTAGCCGAAGGCCGTCAGGGAGGTAGCCGAAGGGGAGATCGGGGAGCTCTAAGGGCGGGATGGCCGGTGGAGGTTGGTAACGGCGGTCAGTTTGGGGATCGGGTAGATCCAAGGGCCGGGGTGGAGTTAGGGTTTATCCAAGGGAGAGATGAGAGGGTTTAGCCGGTGGAGGCTGGTGACGATGGTCAGGTGGAGGTAGGGGTTTGGGGACATCCGAGGGCAAGCGAGAGGCTGAGAGATCTCAATGGTGACGGCGGAGGGTGGAGTGTGGACGGTTGAGGTCGGCCCTTGTCAGATCTCAATGGGGAAGAGAGAGGCTGATAGAGGCATCGGATCTCGACGGGGAAGAGAGAGAGCAACGGAGTTGTGGAGGGGCGGAGAGGTCGACTTGGTCCGGCGATTGGGAGGTCGGTGATGATGAGGTCGATGGCGAGGAATGGGGTGGCCCAAGGGTTGTGGGCCTTTGGCCCGACCCATAATATGGGGGCACATGAGCGGCACGTGCACGTTAGTACATGGGCCGTGGGTCGGGTTGGGTTTGGAGTTAGACTTCTTGGGCCGGCACGAGCACGGACACGCTGGTTTGGTGGGTCGGCACGGCATGAGCATGGTATGGGCCTCAATTTCATAGGCCGGGTCGGCTCGACATGACACGTTTAACACCTCTAGACTCGAGGTTGTAATTAATATTATGTACACCTTTTTTTTTCAATTGCCCATAAAATTGGGTTATTACGCATAAAATCTTCTCTATGCACCCAAAAACTATTTTCACCATCTTACATAATAAGTCAAATAACTTTAGTCAAATCTTGCATGTAAGTCTCAATGCAAGCTTTTCTATCATATATTTGCATATACCCCCCCTGAAAAAGGTTTATTTTACGTATACCACCCTAAAAAAACAAAATTTGCATAAAAAACCTTGAAAATCTTGATTATTTGCATATAACCCCTCGGGTTACTTGGGAATGGAATATTCTGTGTGCAAGCTAACGGAGGCTAACGGTGGAAATACATTAGCAATTTACAATGGAAATCACATTTTTGTTTGCATTGATTACAACCATGCACTACAAAGCAGATACTGCAACCTTGATTACAACCAATAGCTAACATATTCAGCCTTGGATTACAACCTTGATTTCAATTAACAATTCACAGGTAACATTTGCCCTTGATTACAAAGCACAATTGCTTAGAGTACAAACTTGATTACAATTAACAGGGTAATGAAGATAAACTGAGCATGTATGCTCACAACCATTTTGGACACAGTTTTTTCCATCTTGTCGATGCTTTCACCCCATCTCCTTGCACTTTGTATTGTTTCATTGACTCAATCAATTTTCCTCCCTAAACTTGCAATTGATGTTTGCAGTTTTTCCTCGACAGCATCGAATCTCCTTAGTAGCTGGTTCTCAAGATCAATGTAATGATTTAAATCAACAGTTGAGTGAGCATCATCCAACCACAAAAAAAAAGCGCAGCCAGAATCATCCATGCTCTGAGAAAATAAGACTAGGGTAACCCGAGGGGCTATATGCAAATAATCAAGATTTTCAAGGTTTTTATGTAAATTTTGTTTTTTTAGGGTGGTATACGTAAAATAAACCTTTTTCAGGGGTATATGCAAATAA
The DNA here is from genome assembly GCA_963920575.1 of Narthecium ossifragum. NCBI lineage: Eukaryota > Viridiplantae > Streptophyta > Magnoliopsida > Dioscoreales > Nartheciaceae > Narthecium > Narthecium ossifragum. Next base: position 6,127,449 of record OY986966.1, read on the forward strand.
CCCTTTTTAGATAGGATAGTACATGAGGGGAATTTAAAACAAACTTATGCAAGGTTCAAATGACGATATTGGCCCATGCATATCTTAATAATTATTGTTTGGTATTATTAAACTAATTGTTTAGCATTCATAATTTATTTTTTGGTAGCAATACAGAAATTATCAATGCATATCTACTAATTGGTATAAATATATATACCTAGCTGATTATTGTCTGATATTAATAAAATAATTATGTTAATTTTTTGTTGTTAATTTTTCATTTAGCTTGCAAAATAATTCTATCGGCATGGTATTAGTTAGCCAAAACAATTATATTGAGATGAGCAATAAGTGAACAAATAATACAAAATAACAAAGAACGTAGGTTTGATATTTGGCATCTAAAAGTAACCATGCATGTCATTAATCTCATTCTTCACAGTCAAACACCTTTTTTCTCATGTAGCATGTCTCTACTTTTTTGCCTTCTCCAATCAAACACCTTTTTCTGTGTAAAAAAGTTATGCAAACCATGCGCACCGTTTCCACCAGGACATTAATTTGAGCATCAAAAGGTAATTACATTGGGCCCTGATGTAGTGTGTTAAACTGACACATGGTGCCTAACGGTTCAGCACCGCCGAATATACATGGCTGTCCAAAAAGCCCAAATGGCCCGGCCCAGTACGAGTCCGGCCCGGGCCCGTCACTCCATCAGGGCCGTAGCCTGGTCCGGGCCGGGTATTGGCCCTGCTGGACCGGGCTGATCCGGGTTCAGGGCCGGACCAGGGTCCATTGGTCAAAAACCCGGTCCGGCTCGGGTTTCAAAGAAAAAGGTTTACCCGGACTATTGAATCATTGATTGTGATATGTTATTTTAGTGATTCAACAGTGGATGTTTGCTTAAACATAAAGAAATGGAGTTGATGCCTTGGTGGGGTGGTTCCAGTGAGAGGAGCTGGTGGTTGCGGAGCATCGCAGCCTCCGCACCGCAGTCCTTCGCCTCCTCCCGTTGACGCGGCTGTTGACGATCCTGGTTGCCGGGTTCCACGCCTCGCCGGAGACTCATCCATGCCGCCGGGGAGCAGGGTTCCATGCCTCGTCGGAGGAGTGGAGGAGCCGATCCCGTGGTGAAGGGTGAGCTTGTGGTTTCATCGTCGGAGGAGTGGAGGGGGTCACCGAGGTGAAAGGCGAGCTTGGGGTTTCGTCGTCGGAGGGGTGGAGGAGCCAATCCAGAGGCGACGGGCCGATGGGGGAGCCGCTATCTCTCCCCCGCCCCACGAATCTAAGTCCAGCGTTGCTTCGCTTCCTCGCCGAGCCGATCCCAGTAGTGGGCCCGCTCTCCGATTTGGAAGCCGATCTCCACAGTCGGTGCTCCGATCTTTAGGCGTCCCTCGTCGATCTCGGCTGAAAGCTCTTCGCCGCGGCCACGGACCACGCCGCCCGATCCTCTAACGCCCGCGGCCTCCTCAACACCGCCAGCTCCGTCCTTGTCCAACCCATCGCCCTAACTCCGTCCTCATCCAGCTCGTCGACCCTCTGCCGCTGCTTTCGGCCGGCCTACCTTGCCATCCCCGATCCACATTTAAAAAAAAAACAAGAAGGTCTCCAAGCAGGGCAGAGCCACACCTGGGCCGGACCGGGTCGGCCCATATGGACACCCCTACAAATATATCCAAATAAATAGCCCCTCAGGCCTTAGGCTGAGGAACAGAGGCCTCTAATTTTGGAATTGGTCCATCGATTCCGGAATTGGCCCCAAATGGTATACTACCGGTATATTAATTTAAGAAATCTCTAAATCCCAAATAGTATATTCCGCAATCAAATGCCACAAAAAAGAATTGGGATAAGCTGGAATTGGGCAATTCCATGTTCCTAAACCTACCGACAACCCTACGTGATACGCAGTGTGTAGTGGGGTCTGACATCCCCACTATCATTTATGCAAGGGAATAAGGAGTTGACATGTGTCAACACTCTTCATTTATATCTCTCACACATATATCTATGCAATAGGGAGTTGACACGTGTCAACTCGTCCTATATCTCTCTTCTTCTATCTTATATATAACATTTTATTTTTAACTTCAATGTAATGTATGTGAAATTAAGAAAGTATTTTATTTTTATTTTAGGCTAATATCATAATGTATTCTCAATTTTGTTTTAAATTACTCATTGCATGATTCTCAATGCACTAGTAAAAAAGACATCAATATTACTTATTCTTCATATATATACAACACGAGTAGTTTTGACATTTTACCTTCAAAAACTACAATTTCTATCATTATTTCACCTCACATCCGAACACTATTTTTTTATTCCAAACAATCATTATAAATTTATTTTAAAATATCAAACTCAAAATTTCAGAATTGGTTGCACCAAATTCAAAATTGCATTCAAACAACTTTATTTTAGGGGTTGAAATAAAACCCGATATAAGTCAAGATGAATATATGCATTAGAATATTAATAGTATGAAATTGCAATATTATTAATTATATGTATTATAATATTATTAAGTATGAAAGTCAAGACAAATATTACATGCATTATAATATTATTAATTAAATCCCTAACATATCCAACACAATGGCCTATTTGGAATTTACTTTCCAAACCTCACCAATCCTTATTACTCATCTTCTTTTATCCAAACACCAATTTCTTATTACAAACATTCATTACTGATTTATCCCTACTTTTCAACCAAACATCACAAGTGGAATAACTTTACCCCACTACTTATCCCAGCATATTAATCCCAGAAATCTCTAAAACCCAAAATGACTTATCCCGCAACCAAACGCCACCTTAGTCATACACACGGTACACGTGTGATGAGCCCAGCCCACCCACCGTCTTAGAATTTGGTACTTTAGATGCACGAGACAGCTCTAACTCACAGTTGACGGATTTATTGCCTAAAAGGCCTCCCGGTCATCCCTATTAGCAGACCGAGACCCCACCTCAAAAGTTTTTGCAGATTCAGACCCCAAACCCACATAATTCCAAAATTGCCCTCCAATTCACCCCAGTATTAATGGCCATGGATGGCCATGCCACATGACGTGGCAAACGTGGCATGACCATCCGATCGCCATCCCCACTATCCCATTTGAAATGACAGCATCATCATTACATGGGTCACTTTGCGTGTTTTCATTGGTCCATGTAAGATTTAAACAATAATAATAAAAGAAAACGTCCCGTCGAGGTGAGAGAAGAAGCTGTCACTCACCTCCTTCTCCTTCCCGCCAGTAGAAGTTTCTCCCCGCCAAAATCCTTGCCGGTAGTTACACATTCACCTGCTTCATCTCCTTCCCATGGTCATCTCCTTCTCCCCTTCACCTGCTTCACCTGCATCCTTGCATGACAGTCTTCTCCCTTGGAGATAGCAGTCTTCTCCCTTGGAGGAAGACATGGATGTGGAGATGAGAAGCATTAAGCTGCATCTCCACTACAATGGGCAGGCCGTTTGCAATGACGGACTACCATACTATTACGGCGAGTCTTCCGATATCGAGGAGTTTTCGTCCAACCTAACACTTGCAGAACTGAAGTCTCGCTTTTACCTTTTGAGCAATTTGACTCCAAACGATTAAGCAGATGAAGGTGATGAAGCAGATAAAGGTGTAAGTACCGGCAATGATTTGATGGGGAGAAACTTCTACTGGCGGAAAGGAGGAGGAGGTGATCGACATCCTCTCCTCTCACCTCGACGGGACGTTTTCTTTTTTTTTTTATTTAAATCTTACGTGGACCAATGAAAACACGCCAAGTGGCCCATGTAATGATGATGCTGTCATTTCAAATGGGATAGTGGGGATGGCGATCGGATGGCCATGCCACGTCTACCACGTCATGTGGCATGGTCATCCATGGCCATTAATACTGGGGTGAATTGGAGGGTAATTTTGAAATTATATGGGTTTGGGGTCCAAACTTGTAAAAAAGTTTGGGGTGGGGTCTTGGTTGGTCTGCTAATAGGGATGACCACGGGGCCTTTTAGGCAATAAATCCCACAGTTGACCCTGTTATCATCAGCCCCTACGTATTGTTCTACGATAATGTCATACCATGCTGATAAATCTTAACCCAAGCATTATATAAGCATTGAGGCCAGCATACACCAGAAAGCCCATCCAACTTCTCAGCTTCTTGTTGCAGCACATAAGCGCCTGCTCCTTTGTGTGAGGACTTTGTGGTTGTACAAGTGTTTGTCAAACCTAAGCTAAGATAAAAGCCTCGATTTGAAAAACGAAAAAAAAAAAAATACCTTGGCATCTGCTTGATAAGGTCTCTGCCAGCTCAGTCACTTCAAAAAGAAAAAAGAAAAAAAACTAGAGCTTAAGAATGTAGCATGATGACTTCAAAGAAAATGCCCAATTAAAAGAGGCTCCTCTGTCACACGGCCTCAGATATATATTATTATTTGTGTTGCTAGATCGCCTATTGTAGCGTGTATGTGCTCTTTTAGCCAGCGCAAAACGAACAAGACAGTGGACACTTATTTGCCCACAACTCTCAGTTACTTGGCATGTCTTGGGTGTTCAATGCTAGTTGGGTGTTCAACCTAAACCCTTTGGAAGAGCTGACAATAAGCATCCACCCACCTATCTGGCTCGAATTCCTCCTCAAACAAACCACTCAGCTATATCAATGCATGACTAGACGACTAGTAACCGACCAGTTTGTTGTACAAACTGGAGTAGAAGATTTTTAGTAATAGTACCCTGCATCCTGCAAAATATTCTTTTGTTACACAATAAGCCAGCTAGCTCAGCATTAATTAATTCCAAAATTCAAGGGACGATATAAGTGGGTCAGGATATGAATTATCAACACACAGGGACGAGATTATTGTGCGACCTTGACAATCTAATGCAACATTCTTCTTCTTCTTTCTTCTTCTCCTAGCACTAACACTTATTATCTGTTGACGCAAAACAATGGATGACTATCTTATACTATGCATCTCTGAACAAATTACACCGGAAATTGCAGGACCCCCTAAAGACATAAGCTCTTCTTCCTAAATGGTATTTGATACAGCAGAAAACGGAACTGATAAGCACCTCCCAAGTCATCAGCGGTTATAACTTTATGTTTCTTCCCGATCAAGAATATAAAACAGAGGACATGATGATACTATAGTATGGGTGATGGTGAGCTGCACGTACACTTCCATCAAGTATCCTGCTTATCCGAGCTGTTATGACCATTTATATCTTCTGGCGCGGTTATAGGATTTTGTGCGCTGTCATGAGACTGTCTGCTTTCGCCTGAATCATCTGCATTGGTTGGTTTTCCCTGGAAATCGACGGACTTCTGAATTTCAGATTTTGAAACCATAGAAGTACAGTCTGCAATAGGGACATTGGAAGCACAAACAAAGCTACTAGACACAAATAACAATGACGTCTACTGTATCTTCCAACCTATATTTCTGCAAGTTACTAAGAACAGTAAACAAATCATGACAGACTACCGATAAGATCAAATACTGCATGGCACATGAGATGAAAGGGAAAAGCACTCCAAAGATCATGGTTCCTAATCAAGTTCCATTCAGCTACAAAGAATAAAACTGCTTCTAGGGAAATGACAGCCTAATTCATGTTCATCTTGGGATCATTGCCATCAGCGAGAGAATGTAATAGGCTGGACGGACCAAGAGATACACAAAGGTTTCATCAAGACAGCAGTATCAGGCATACTCCCAATAGGAAAGAAGATATTGTTTTCAACTCCATTAAGATAAGCCGAATGCAACCAAACCTCCTATGCTAACAGTTTGGAATTTCAACAAGGATCATTTCATGTGAGATTATTTTTTCCATTAAATGCTGAATCAGCTTCCTAGAGATTAAAATAGGCATGAGTCGCATGACCACCTAAACATATATGGAAAGAGTCGCGATTTGTTTACATGGGCCAGAGCATGTACATTACACATGCCATCGAATCGGTAGTGAGATACCGATTGGTTGATCTAATCCATCGGTAGATATCGATGGACTAGATCAACCAATCAGTATCTCATACTACCGATTAGAAAACATGTGCATTATACATGCCACGTGGTCATGTACACAAAACTTTATCCATCTGGAAATTTAGCCAACAGTGTATGGCTTACCTTATTCTTGTCACGCCAACCAAGTACAAAGGGTCTGGAAAGCAAACCCATTTTCCAGGATGGGGCATCCTGATATGACTCTTGATTGCTTTGTGCCAAATCTCCCCTTGGAGCCCTAAAAAAGCTCCACATCATAAGAGTGTATCATAGTAATTAGAGAAATGTGCATGCTGCAATGCAAGCATCATACTATGCAATGTGTCAAAGGAGAGAGGTTTCCATGCATTCGACTACAACAGTCTCCCACATAAGTTGGTGCATTTAACTTGAGAGAACCATTAAAGTTAGCAATTTGTTGTTTGGCAATTGATGTTGAGCTCATTAGGATCCAAATGCCACAAAACTGTGAGTGGAAGGCGAAAGGATACCTAAACTGAACAAGCTCAAGATGGTTTCAAATTGTCCCTTGCTCACTACTAGCATGCACAATATACGTGGTAGAACTAGTTTAGTGATGGGAATACCTTGGAGAAGGAGATGGTGATCGTTGTGCTTTAACCTGACTGGACTGGTATTGCAGGGTAGCCTCCAACATTGTTTCAGCCATTACAGCCCTCTTTTCCATTTGAGAAAGCAAAGTCATTGCTTCTTCATATTTTTCCTGCATATATCTGGTAAGAGTGGATAAAGATGTACACAAATATGACAATATGCCAATATAGCACATTAAAAGCTTCGAGCTATCTGGAATCATAATAGAATAAAAAAGGACCAGTATAGTCTTCCACAGAGATTGAAGAAGGGATAACCCTTAGATATTTGGGAAGGACCTCTATTAAACAGATTCAGTGTCAAGATTGTCAATTAACATAAAATGCTTACGGAACACCTTTTTAAGCTCAGCTGTAACAGCAGTATTTATGCAGTGCAGCCTTGAACATTAATATGCAGAAAAAAAGAGAAATTAGGTGCTTAATGATTAAACTGGTCAACCTGTCCACAAAAGACAATAGGAATTCAAGCAGAATACGCAGGTCCATCTCTGAATCTACCCAGGAATTCATCTAGGGCCTGTTTGGCTTTATACACTGCGGTACCCGCGGGTATCCGCTCGGAATGGTGTCCGCTCGCCATTCACGGAATCCGCCCACTGGCGGATTCCGTGTTTTTGGAATCCGGCCGTTTACCAAACGGCCGGATGAGGCGGGAGCGAATCCGCTCATTCTCGGATTCGCCGGGATATAGCGGATTCACTCGGATCCGCCCTCTGCCAAACAGGCCCCTAGATTCTCTTGAAACAATGTCCCCTGCTCTTTCCGAACTCCCAAAATCAATGTATAAGGGCTAGTCATGAAGAGCAATGCTCAGTCAATGAGACTATCAAGGAAACGAACAGGCTTTTACAACCAGCCAAATCTCATCGAGCTGGTGGTGCCTGGTCGAAGGAATTATAGACAATAGAACAGCTTGCTTAGTGAAGAGAGAGGTCAGCCACATTCAGAAGAAAGTGGGGAGGTTGAGATATCTAAAACTTAGATTTGACTGATATATGCTCAAACGAAGCAGAAAGATCCTGTGAAATTCTCCTGAACTAAGATAGAAGGTGGTGACATAGGAAATAGTGAGCAACAATATTTTAAAAGGGGATTTTGCTTTTGTTTATATACCCCTCAAAGAGCTAGCCTTTGCATAATTAGCTTCATAGAACAGAACCATCAATAGCATACATGTGCTCCAAAAATCTCCTTTTCCACTATACGTCCTTTGAACGGTCTGACAGAGCTTTCTATCAACAGCAGAAACATTTCGAATCTAAAATGACCATAATGCTCATTCAACCAGGTTGGATTCATTCAACTGGAATAGATTTGATCAAATTAAAGAAAAGGTCTTCAATCAGCTCAATTTAGTAAATCCAAGCTAAGCCATGGGTGAAAAACATTATCATCTGTTAGCCTTAGGCTTGAGATAACCCAACAGCACTAATGGACAGTAACAGCAACCAGATCCATGAAATGAGGTTTGAAAAGGCTATACACATAAGTTGTTTTCTTATGACAATTAGAAAGGATCATAACTGATATGCTCAAACTTTCAACCTTTAGAGAAACTACAAATAGAGAATGACACATGAAAGTTTACTGACTATTGCGAGGAACCCTACTAGCAAGCCTATTAAAACATGAAATCTAACTCCACTAACAAGACAAGGTAAAGGTCTAAACAGAAAACAGGTATTGTGATATGTCTAGCTGGGTTGTTTAAGGCTGCAGTGCAAATCTGAATATCTGACTCCCAGAAAATTAAAGAAATACCCCTGCATACAACTTTAGCCCTGGTCCATCCTTTTTAAAAATAAACAACCAATGAGGCAGATCATACCTCAAGCTTCTAGGCGAATGGTGTGTTTAGCACTTAGGCATCCATCAAAGTATACCAATTTTCATAAGCTCCCTTAAGTTTCAAAAACAGTCCTATGAACAAGCTCTTAAATTGAAAAGGTATCACGTAAGCAGAACCTTTGGAAGACCCTATTCGCAGCAATAACAGTTTTTGAGTAAGAAGTACAACAAATGCCCTTTACCCTCAAGCCTAACCCAAAACTAATTATTGAATGCACAATAAGTTAAAACTGCACAAAACATCAAGAATGAGAAATAACCTCAAGAACATGGGCTGCATATCGCCGAGCAGCAGCATCATGCTCGGCAAATATGCGAGCATCTTCAGTTACCTTCTGTTCTTGTTCCACCCTCATTAACACCTATAATAGTAACCACCACTGTCACTATATCGGAAATAACATGAAACAAAAACAAAGAAATGCAGACTAGCAAAATGATTGTATAGAGGCTAAGGCAAATTACACCTGAAGCATGGCGTGTTCTTGTTCCTGCTTGTCGGCAAGAGCTTGACGCAACTCAGTTACCTCTTGCTCCAACTGTTCTACCTAAATTTTGAATGAACAAAATAAGGCAAATAAATCTTAAAGGATACCTGCAGATGCTGTAATTAAGAAGAGAGACATAGAATTCCCGCTGAGTCAAATATTACAACTCTTATAAACATCATAATGAGTTTGTGTATCCCCAGCCTTCGGGCTTAATTAATAATAAAAAAACAATGAGTTTGTGTAGCATAATATTAATGCAGCTCACATATTCAACATTCTTAGAGTTCAATATTATGATTATGCCACAAAGCTCATAGTCAGATGATTCATACATTATCTGGAGAGGTTTCTGGAATTGCAAAATTTCCACACAAACTTAAAAGAAGCAAAACTAATGAAGTTTGTACACAGAAAGGAACACCACATAATAATCATGATTCGAGATTCCTAGTGAACTCTAGCTCACTAAACACCCAATGCCCATCTTAACAGGTAGCACATCGAACATTAATCAATTTGTATACCCCTGAGCTTTGATCGCAGAGCATCCAAAAATCAGACTTCTAGAAAATATGCGATGAATATTTTTGACCAACAACAGATACGACAAGCATGAAAAATGCAAATAAAGCTTTGAAAGGGGGAGTTTTAGGATTAAGTAGACAGGAAACATCCAGCAGAATCTATGAACTTTGTAAAGGAACTCTGTAAAGGATCGACAAAAATGGACATACTAAAATGGCAACGTAATCTCTCCACCGCATGATTCTGATGTACCTTAGCACTCAATTGGCGTCTATTGTCCTGCTTCACCATCTCCATCAAGGCTGTCTCTAACTCCTCAGCTCTATAAGAACAGGCAAAGAAAATAGAACTGAGAATTCACAAACTTGACACTCAGACAAAAAAGAGAGCTTAAAGGAAATTCTCATGCTTCTCAAACTTTACAAACACAATAAAGACAAGAAAAAAGAGGTGTACAGCTTCACCAAATACTGTTTTAGGGATGATGCATCAACCTCAGGCATTATAGAATAGAACTACATTCCGACACAGGGAACTTCAAGAGACATTATCTTATCATTATATCCAAAACATGTGTCATGGAGCACAATTAATTGGACAGAGAATCACGAAGTGTCACTAGGATGCCATAGGACCACCAACCTGAGAACAGCAGATCTTTTCTCCTCCAGCAGTCTGCATAACTCAACTTTCAACCACGTCACCTACACCAAAGTGTTTCATTCTCTAAATCAATGACAGTCGAATAGTAACAAAAAGGGACAGCACGAATAATAATTATCACCATAGCTTGAAACTTTTGGTTTCATAGCATATTCTACCAAGGTATGCTTTCCATATGTATCGCTAGCAATGTATATTTGACAAAAATCGAGATAATCAACAAAAAATAAGAGATGTATACGTAACTTTAAGAGGAAACAGATTCAAGACTTCAAACTTCCACATGATCAACAAATAAAAAAACTTTTATCTTCATTATAGTGATATTGAGCCAGAAAAATAGTTTTATTATTCATTTAAAGTATGTATGCAGATTAATTCCGCAATTTAATAAACCATGTATGCATAACTAGGTCTTAGATGGTCAAAAGAGATGCATGATAATCTTCTGTAATTGACCTGAAATGTTCAAGGTCATCTTTTTCTCAAAGCTATACTCGATTTGACAAGGTCAACATCGATTATGATGTTGGTGCCAAATACCTCTCAAACTGTTTGTACTTTGCAAAGTTGCAATCTACACCTACATTTTGTTCTGAAAATACCGTATTAACCTCGAGATTGCTTTTACAACTCTTGCCTAGTTGCTATAGTTCTACATGATGATATTAAACTGCAGAACTACTTGTCAGCATTTTCAAGGAGACATGCATAGTGCAATGATGTGATTCGTGATGTGAATAGAGGAAATGCCAAAAACATTACATGGTTTTACCTAACTAGTCTTTGGCTAGGTTTGGACGATTAGGACAAGCGATTTGTGTCAACTCAATGTGTCAGTTAATGTGCTTTCGCCAATTTATAGTTCAGTCACATGAGCTTGGTTTGATGTATTCTAGGTCAACTAAATACGAGTTGAGTATGATTCTAAGATGCCAATGGGAGGAACTCTAATATGGAGTAGAGGAATTTGAACATAACTAGGACTAACCCCCACTACTTTTCTATGCCATCCTGATTACCTTCAATATATAAACAAAGAGAGTTCTTTCTACTTTTCCATACTTTTGTGTGGACACTGGTAGGAATCCGAGCCTTGGTGGATACTTCCCAACAAGTCAAAGGGAGTCTGGCATCCTTATCCTCCCTTCTTTTGCAGTTTCTCATGTTTTTCCTTGTTCTTTTCACTTGCTTTTAGTTCCAAACAATGGATTATCATCCTGGTCTTTGGCTGGTGTGCCGACAATGGCAAAGACTCTGGCCAACTGCATGTTTTAGGGGCAAGGTTTGTGAATGTTATAGTTTAAAACTAAGGTTATAGAGTGATATACTAGTCGAGTATATGAATCATGCCGGCAGCCTCGAAAACATGCAGTTGGCAACGTAGGGTTGGGCAACGGCAGCCTCGACTAGCATGACAATCCATGGTTATCACACAAACCGAACATCATTGGGACATAAGAACCTTTAGCTTTACCACTCTTATCATTGCGAGAAACTACGAGAAGAGAACTTTGAAACGCTTTGCTGAAAATGAAATTCTGACTAGTGGATCACTCTATGACCGTAGGTATCCACAAATCTTGCCCCTAAAGCATAGCTCATCCTTCCCAAACGACGTCAAAGAAATCACAAGCACCAAATCAAAGTCCACAGCCCACATAACTACTTGATTAGTAGGGATTACTCAAATTTACTAGCGAGCAGAATAACCTTAATGCTTGAATAAGACCCGATTCCACCCTTCAAAATAGATGAAACTGCTGTAATTATACTAACAACAGGCCATTTTACAGTTTGGTTGTGATGTCGAACTATGCTTGAACCACTAACTATTGGTGTTCATATACACGATTCTCATGACTTTCATCAACAATGATACAGCATACAAAGGCAAAGGCTTCATTCAAATAGCATAAAGCTTGAAGAGTATGAGATAAACCAAATATAAAACAAGATTATCTTAAAAACTGACAGATATAAGAATGCGGATATTTAGATATGGAGTACAGAGATGCAAAAGGTACTAGAGCCTTCTTCTTCTTGCAGCTTAACAATACAATTGTCAGTGGGCAGTTAATGATCAATCCTAAATCTTAGATAGTCGCATCCGCAGTTCACTCAGGCCCTGAAGCATCTGTAAGTTGCACAGTTTGTGCCCTTGAAATCTTCATGTGCAATCAAACATGAATATTTTTATGGTTGCTCTGATGGCATTTTGCTTTACTAAATCCTAAATCTGGTATTTGAAACGAATATTGTAGTAGATTTACTCAAAGATGAGACAATTGTCTGTTTTGAAACTCAAGCAAAGACGGACTCTTGGATACACATCAAGTAATAGGCTCATTATTGTTATCTTGGTATCTACCCAACATGTGCTAGGCAATGATAGGCGTCAATTGAAAAGTAGCAGCAGTAGAATCATTTCTCTAGATTATTTGCTGTTCTGGAAATTTACCATTAAAGCATGGAAAGCAAGGCATTGAATATCACCTGCTCTTGAAGGTCTGGTACCGAGTTCACCTCAGCATCTAGCATTTTATTACCCATAAGTCCATTTAAATTTGTTGATTCAGTCTCCAAAATACTGCCATTCACACAAGTATCACCTGATCCTTTTGATGAGGTTGTTTCATTCAGCAATGACTCTGGGTTATGCCTGAAACTGTAAAGCTTAGATGCAAGCCCCTTGGAGTCTTTCCACACGCGCATGCCTTTGGATCTTTCCTCCATAGCGGATATAACTGCCGGTCTATGCTTTTTTCTCAACTCTAGCAATTTAGCCTCATTGACAGCTTGATATCCCATGCACGCTGTCAAGACAAGTTGGCTGCTGTCGAAGGTTGAACCAGCAAGAGATTGCAGTAATGTGACTGCATCACCAGCATCCTTCGTCGTCACCAAAGCAGGACCTACGAGTCAACACGTGATCCGAGAATAATCATAAGATCTACAACCTATATTCCCTAGAATTTAAAACTCAAACATGATATTGCAGTATTCCTTTTGTTACCCATAATAGAGGCAAAATTGCATGTAGAAATTTAACATGTACCATATAATTCCATCAAAGCAAATGCAGTATGAAACAGCATCACACGATTTCCATCAAAGAGAAGCACATCCCAGACGCGAAGAACTGAAAGCATACAACACTATAAATTAGAGCTGCTTTATAGCATGCATGCAATAATGCATAAAGGACTGACTTCAAATTAACATATTATAGCACAAATGGATGAGGTATCAGCTCTTAAACTATCTGCTGTCAGTGTCTAAACTAGAATTGCTGCGTGCATAAAATAGAACCTGACCACTTTCCCAAGGAAGCATATTCACGAAAATGGAAAGGAACCAAGGTCCTGTAACCCATGCCACCTGAACTCCGAGGTAATCAAGATGATTAACTGCAATGCCAAAGTAGATAAAAGTGATGAAATAACTTAGACGTGTAACTTGATATCAGGACAGTTGTACATACATCAATCATACATGCATAGACACATAAGATACGGACCCAGTTTCGGAAATCTCTCACGAACCAACTCCTCAAGAACAAGCTGGTCCACCTGATACAGAACAGGATTTATATTAATACTGTCAACAGTCTGCAATCTAAGCTAGTTCTATCCCAAAAATTTCCACTTGCAACAGTTATCAATAAACAACAAAGAACTGCGGAACAGAATGGTACCTGAGATTCTATCATTTCCTCAGAGTAGTAGCCATCGAAATAATCATCAATGATGCCCATTAACGTCCTAAAGTATCACTAGAACTTAGAATCAATGAAGCTTAAGCAGCTAACAGTACTCAGTATAAGTAGATGTTCAGTTTATTAATGGATAGTTTCTATGCTTATCAGCGACATAAAGAATCTTCTACAAGGCAGAAATACTCGCAGTTTCAGTACAAAAGGGGAAAGAAATTGAGACACACCAAAATGCATTTTCCTCTGGCATCAGCAATAATAATAGGCCTGCAAAAAAATTCATGGCCTGCACAGCACAGAGAAAATCAGGACAAAAAAATTATCCAGAATCTCATTCAGAAAGTGTTCAATTATCAACATTGAACTGCAGTTCTTTCGTATTAAAAAAAAACATGACACTTTGTACATCAATCAACATGGGTATATGCATTAAGCAAAATCAAAACATTGAGTACACAAAACATGCTCGTTTACCTACTTCCAACATTACACGATGCACAAAAGTTTGTCTAGAAAATTACAATTAAAAAGAGTTGTCACATAGGCACATATGTCAATCATCACCAAAAGAAGACAATCAAGTTCTGCTTCAAGGAGAAGAAGAAAGTCCATACATCAATGCTGGTCAAAAATGTCGAAGTAATACATTCCATGTAACAATTGTTAGCTTTTTTCTGGACATGGATCCTGGATAGTATGCTCCTACATAGTTTGCTTATTAAGTCTTAGATGTTCAGTTTTAGGACAAATTATAGAAGGATTTCAGGAAGAAGGTATCAAACTTATTGATGATGGTTATTAAAAAAGGCAATACAAGTAAACCTTTCTGCTCAACAGAAAAAAGAAAAATACAACATAGAAATTAGAAATTGCTTCTCATGGTGAGACATTAGAAATGCAAATCGTTGAATTATGTCATCATATTCCTTATATATTTAAATACAACTATGTCTAATATTTGAAGGATTCGTGTTCTTCCTAAAAACCAACAAATGCCCAACAAGTAGAGGAGTCAGGAAGAAATACATAATCAATACTATAAAACACAGAATTAAAAAGTCAACTACGTCAAATGCAAATGAAGGTACCTGGCAGTACCCAACAGATGGATTATGACGTGCATAAGCAGTAAGCAATCGCCTCAAAGCATTTCTTCCATCCTCATCCAGTGCGGGATGCCCAGGAAATGTTCTAGGCAAATCCTAAAAACATAAAACACAAACCACCATGACCAAAATATTCCCAGCTCTGGCTATAACAGCAACATATTATTCCCTGTACTGACACGATTCTTGATTCTACCTTCTGACCATTATCACATCATTTGCTTACCTTCTCTATCTGCCCTTTCCATTTCTCAGTTGCAGCCCCTTGAGGCTTTTTAGGGGCATCAGTTGGAATATGATCATCAAGGCATTTATCATCATCACCAGATTTAGACTCTCGTGATAGCAGATCATGGTAATATCCCTCCACCCTGCGAGTTCTCACTCCCACAAAGGCTTGCCATAGCTGCAGTCCAAACAGGACCATATAAGGCAAAGGAACCATCAATTAAATTAATAAGAACATGTTCAAACAGTATCGTCTGTTGCACCTCTCCTCTGAGAGCCATTGGGACTCCGCCACGAACCAGGCACTCCAACTCTTCTTTCCAAGGGACCAAAGATTCCAAACTAGCTGGAATTGACGTCAAATCAGTGTTCCCGCCTTCACTCGAGACAGCCTCTTGTGCCAGATCCGATCTCTCCACATCGTAGAACTCTTCTTCCGACTCCTCTTCATTTGCCCCTTTCAAGGGCATCCCCTCCTCAATAGTTGGAAGAAGGGTCCCAACTCGCCCTGCTTCTTGCCCTTCGCTCATTCCATTCTTTCTCTTCTTTACACGAGAGCTCATCATCTGCTCAATGGCACCAAGTGACGGCCTAATCTGAGCCCAAATTTGGATTTTATGGGCCCTCGCCTCCTTATCCACCAGCTCCTTCTCCAAGACCACTTCCTCCGAGCCACCACATTTGTTCGGCTCGCTCTGATTACACTCCTCCACAGACACACTCGCTGCCTCCACTGGCAACGTGGAACCACCTTCATCTGCCGGCGTATCATTGGAGGGCGTCTCAGCAGATTCTGACTGCCGTTCCAAGAAGTTATTCCATCGGTCCGATCTCTCCTCTTCCTCCTCCTGAATCAAGAATGGATGTCCATCCAACAACATCAGCAATGGATCAAGAACCCTGAATCAAACCGTAAAGCAAGAGAAGAAGGAAATGAATACATTGCCTTGTAGATATTCGCGTATTCCCGGTATCTCTGCAAGTGTTGAGGCCGCACCGCAAACCCATAAGCATCCCTGCTCAGATATCCACACAATCAGTACATAAATCGCGCCAAAACTACTTCGATCGCACGCTGAAGCTAGAAGGGAAAAAAAACTACCAAACCCTGAATTCAAGATTTATACGGACACAAAATATCTATACCTGAACTCCTTTTCCATAGAAATCTAAATCAATTGGACAACCATTGCAAACCTCCAATCAGATCGTCCATGGCGCTATCTCTCGCCGGACTGATTCTCCATCGGAGCTAAAACCCTAGATCCCAGAACTCGATCTACTTCAAATATTCAGGAATCCAAGTACGTCCAACGGTACAATACCTATATACTATTAAATTCCTATAATTCTTGCCAGATTCTAGCAAAAGATCGGAAATCCGAGAGACATAGATTGAGATCGGGATCTACATTGCCCGAATATGGAGAGAGAGAGAGAGAGAGAGAGGTCTGAGAGGGGAAACCCGAGAAAGGCCCGAAGGGGCGAGGAGTCGGGGATCGTGGGATGGCACGTGGCAGGGATCGGGAGAGTGACTCACCGCTTGTGCTCGAATGTGATGAGGGGGAGGTGGTGAATCTTGGCCGTCATCTCCGCGCCCGCGAGCGTGCGAGGTGGCCGCGCGAGTCCTCCGGGCAGCGTCGCGTGGCGGCCTGCGAGTCTCGGATAAGATACACGACTGCCCCGCGCGCGCTCCGGCTGCTGCGGCTGCTGGCACGTAGGAGTGGCGGCGGCGTGAGCGGGAGGGTGCCGTCCCGATGGGATCGGGGTTTCCTAGTTCTATAGCCGTGCCGTGGCGCCTGCCTACCTTCTCTAAAATGGACGGCGATGACCGGGTTTTATCGGCGATTTGGACCCTATTGTACTCATTTTACGCGTCTTTTTGCGCTTGTTCGTGCTTGGGGCCGCCTTATACTCAGAGTAAAAACCTCTCTATGCAACGAGACCCACTTGCTTGCCCACGTGATTTGCTCATCTCAAGACAATCGAACGGTGGACGCAGTATCCGCACTGTGGGATCCTTACGTTTGAGATTAAATCCCCCTCGCTGAGATCCCGATCTCTAGGCTGAAGCCCGTTTATGGATTTTAGCGGGGGTACGAAGGATCAGCTGGGAGAATACAACAGGGGAAACGTACAATACTCCCTTGTTTGGATGCTACGTGTAAGTCCTTGAGTGGCTTGAGGACGTCGTCTAGGGATCGCGGCCGCCTTTATGAGAGTGGAGTGACGGGCCATGCGGGAAAAGGGTCACATGGATGACGTCGTACGACTGGACGTGAAACTGATGATATTCGGACTCCGTTAATTGAGTATTTATACTCCCGACGCCACTGCATGGAGAAACGGGAACACCGGACAGGGAACAGTGAATAAGAGAGTCTTTATCACCGGTTTGATTCGTAGATCCACCGACAAGGAGTTCATCAGAGCCAGGTGAACTGAATTCGAGGCAATCGTGCGGCTTTCGATGGTTAAGTGGGCACGTGACTGCATCATTGGGTCCGGTTTGATAGCATCATTTGGTTGGCGAATGCGGGTGGGGTCAATTGAGTACACCAATAGGAATTGAGGACATTGGAGGGTTGGGATCATGATTTGGCGCGTTGAGATACGTGACGCGCGTGATACGGAGATAATAATGGTATGGAGAGGGGAGGGGGTTTTGGATCCCAACCCGAACGCCAGGGCTCCACCCATGGCCGCGACCTTTCCCAAACCCCTCCCCGTCTTTATCCATGGAAAGCAGCACATGCGACGCCATCGCGTCCTCTTAAAGGCGGGATTCACGGCGCCGAGGGTCGATTATTTTAGTGGCGTTATCCAGACGCGTATCTTGGGCGACGGTCGGAGGAGGATGGGGGCCGGGAGCGACGCGATCCGGCAGCGGGCGATGAGTGGTGGTTCGGTGGGTGGATGGGAGGATGGAGGGGGGAAAGGGTGGAGTAATGGTGTTGAGGAGGAGCGGCGAGAGGAGAAGAGTCCGGGGAGGTTGATGACGCTGCCCACCGTGCTTACTCTCGGCCGGGTGGTCGCTGTGCCGGTCCTCGTAAGCAGTAGGTCTCGTTTGATCTCTCTCGTCCGCCCTTTGGATGATATCTATGAGTTCCAATACTTTCTGGCTCTTGGTTTGCTAAGAAAAATCCGAGTTTGAAGCGGATTCCCGGCTAGGTTTTTCTTAAGAGTGGAGATTTGTGTTGGAAATATGTGGTTTTTATTTCGAACATGGCATTGCTTCAAAATGGTTTTCTCCTGCCTGTCTTAAATTGCTATGTTTGTCGTTATTACTGCTTTGATGTTGGCAATTTGTTTTTGACATGCAGCTAACAAAGAAGGTGTGTTTAAAATGTAAACCTCATTTGTGTTTTTTCAAGTGTGTTCAGGATTTTTATACATTTATGTTTAAGGTTCAGCCTTGTATCTGAGATGGTTGCAGGAGGAACATTTGTATCAATGCTCTGAAAAGTATCAGTCATTGATAAGATTCTACCCTGACTTTATACTTGGCGGTTAAAGACTGATTTTTGCAAAGGATAGTCTTATCACTTATGCCTTAGCCAAACTGCAATGCTTTAACCTCCTTTACTTAAACAGAGATATGAGTGCAATACTTGTTCATCAAACTTTTGATGGCGTGAATTCCCTGTTATAATTGGTAAACCATTCTCACATAAGACTATGATTTCGATTCTATCATATCTATCTTGAATCTCCATCCGAAAAACATTATTGCTTTCATGTCGAAAGGTCTGTAATACCACGCACAAGGATATCATTGAAGATTTAATACTCGTGGCCTGGCCTGATAAGTAATTAGTTGTCTGTTGAAATTCAAAGGACTCATCACCAAATGTTAGGCAAATAAGAGAACTTTTCAAGGGTTACAAGCACTCAAGTTGGTCTTCTAGCTATAGATCAAACTTAAGATTCTTAGGTTGGTCACGCCAACACCATGGTTAAAAGAAATATATGAATGACCGTCAATCTGTCCAACTTCTTAAGCACAAACACTTTTGGACTTTACCATGCATAATAGTCGATGGATAGTTGATGGTGCAGCAATGGTTTGTAGATTATTGTTGCTGTCTCTTTATTCTATTGTGCTGGATCCCTTGCTTAGCCTATAAGTCGTTTCCCTGGTTTCGGCATATGATGCTTTTTGGGAGTTTTACATTGGTATTCTCGTAGGCGCAACTCCCTTTGAGCTTTCAAACACCTTTTATTCTTCAATCAGTCACCTCCTATGCAATATCTACATAAGGAAATTTTCTTGTGATCTCAAGATTGATAGTGCAGCTTTAACTCATAGTGTTTTGCTTTTATCCTATGAAGCAACCTTTTAATCTTCTCACGGTTGATAGAGTGACTGCTCTGCACTGAGAATATCATCTGTCCCTGCAATTCTATCCCTTGAAAGATAACATTAGGCATCCTGTAGGATATCTTTATCATACTTTGCCTTGGAACTTACATCATGTTTACCTCAGCCTTCTATGTGAACTATTGGTGGGCTACAACTGCTACGACAAGCATATTTCTTGCTGCAGCGATCACTGACTGGCTAGATGGTTATATTGCTCGAAAGGTTAGTCTTTCTTTGTCTTGCAAGTTAATCTTTTAGTCATACATCAAACTCTGGTTACAAGGGGACAAATTATATTGCATGCTGACATTTCCTTTCAAATGACAGATGCAGTTAGGAACACCTTTTGGTGCTTTTTTGGATCCTGTTGCTGATAAGGTTCCCTAAATCGTTATGCATTCTCTATAGTAGTTCTGCTTCTATTGAGACAAAAATGCTAAGAAGTTTACATATAAAAAACTGCATTGGCAGTTTTTAACTCGAACATAATGCTCACTACTTGCAGCTTATGGTTGCTACCACATTGGTATTGTTATGTACAAGACCCTTGGAAGTTCCCGTATTTGGCAAGGCACCATGGCTTCTGACAGTACCTTCAATTGCCATTATTGGCAGAGAGGTGATCTTTCCAGCCTGCGGGTTACAAAACTAATGACGCGCAATCAAGATGACTTTTTTCCTCTGAGATATCTTCATCACACCCAACATTTGCAGTACAATTATGTTGTTTTCTGCATTTATAGCGGTTTTATAAACTTGTCCATCCAACATTTGAAGGACAATGATGATGGGTTCTTGTAATAGTAGTGGTGTCAAAGTCTTTTCCCCTGCTTGTGAACTAAATCCTATTTTATCCTTTTATAGATAACCATGTCAGCGGTTAGGGAATGGGCTGCATCTCAGAATGCTAAGCTTCTCGAGGTTCTTAACTACTTCCACTACCTCCCTGTAGATTGTTTTCTATTTTATTGTGGATTAGCAACTCTTCAGTTGGCAAATGTCGGTGCTGACCACTCATTTTCTGGTGGCAGGCTGTGGCAGTGAACAATTTAGGGAAATGGAAAACAGCGACACAAATGACTGCACTGACAACCATCCTTGCTAGTAGAGGTCCGAGGTTCGTTGCCCTGACTTGCACTCTGATCATCCTTCAACATTGTATAGGTTGCAATGTGGTTCATTCATCTTAGGTTTTTTGTGAATGACAGCCTAACAGGGATGAATGCTATAGTTATTTCTGGTGTAATCCTCCTCTATGTATCCGCTGGACTTGCCTTATGGTCGCTAGTCGTGTACATGAAGAAGATATGGAGCGTTTTGCTTTAAGCAGTTGTCTACTGTTTTATGATGGCTGAGAGATAACTTAGGAGAATACTGAGGAACTTGGAGTCAATTTTGATCTCTTTAAGTTGGTTAATTCCAGAGCTGAGTGGAACAGCATGATGCGATGGAAGACAGTGATCGGAAGTTTTATTGCCACATCTTAGCGATAAAAGCGAGCTCAAACTCTGTTTTGTTATGTTCCTGGATAATTATTGAATTCTCAACTTGAGATATGATTGTATCAAGGTCTTTTGATGACCATTCCAGGAACAAGAAAACATACGGATATGTATTACATTAGCAAGAACAGTTATCATATTTCATACTTGAAAATTTTCACATTCTTTAATGCAAGCTTTGACTGTTGATGTTGATTCTGGCGTAGCACGTCATTGTCTTTTGGGTGAGAATGAAGAGTTATAATGGTGTAAGAGCATGCATATCAATATTAGAGAGTTATGCTACTCAATATATATATATATATATATACACTGTCCCTCTCGATCACTACACTATGCCAATGGAGGGCCACCCTCACTATATATATAATTAAGGGTTAATTGGTGATATACCCAACTTAGTGACCTTTTTCATCTCAAAACCCTATTAAAAATCTATTTGATAAAAAACCCATCTAATTAGCAAAAGCTTGTTGAATACACTAGGCGCGAATCCCGAGGTCATCAATCCGACCTGGGGTTGCGTGCACCTTCTGGCAGGAGGAGGCGTCCTTCCTCCACTCCGCGTGGTGCCAGGGGTCAGGGAGAGGCGAGGTCTCCTGACAGAGGGAGAAGCCGACAGAGAAAAAAGGTGGGGCGGTGGCAGGCGAAGGGAGAGGAGAAGAATAAAATGGGGGCCAGCTTTGGTGCTGGTGGGCAGAGGAAAAATGTTGAAGGTGACATTGGACATCCGGAAGCTTCTTCACAGGGGTTTGTCTCTGATGCTATTAACCACACACGTGGCTTGGTAGAAGAAGTTGGGCCCGCTGGTGGTAGCCCATTTTTTGCACATGGGCTCCCTGGTGTTCCTATGGAATTGCATTTGAGTGGGCTGGTTGTTGGGCCCTCACCTCATGGGATGCCAGCAAACCCACTAAAGCCAACACCCCACTCAAATGGTAAGAGCTCGGGCTCTAATAGAGCAGGAATTCACACCAAACTATTGGAAGCTGAGCTGCAGGAAGAACATGAGGAGTTGGTCTCTCGGATGCATGAAGTCCTGGAGAAGGAAGTGCCTACTTTGGAAGAATTAAAATGCATGGAAACACTGTCTGAGGGTGATGAAAATGGGAATCACAGCACTCATGCATCCCATTTTTATCATTGATGAAAATGAGAACAAAAAAGTCATGCATTCCATTTTTATCATTGACAAAAATGACTTTAATCATTGATAAAAATGGGAATCACAACACTCATGCATCCCATTTTAATCATTGATAAAAATGATAAAAATGGGATTCTCATTTTTATCAATGATAAAAATGGGAATCAAAAAGTCATGCATCCCATTTTTACCATTGATAAAAATGAGAATAAAAGTCATTCATCCCATTTTTATCATTCCGAGAATGATGAAAATGGATTTTTATCATTCCGAGAATTTCATTTTTATCATTCCGAGGATGATAAAAATTCATTTTTATCATTCCAAGCATTTCATTTTTATTATTCCGAGAATGATAAAAATAAAAATGATTTTTGATCATTCCGAGACATTCCTCATTTTTATCATTCCGAGAATGATAAAAAATAATTTTTATCATTCCAAGAATTTGATTTTTATCATTCCGAGAATGATAAAAAATTATTTTTATCATTCCGAGAATTTTATTTTTATCATTCCGAGACATTCCAAGAATTTCATTTTTATCATTTCGGGAATTTTATTTTTATCATTCCGAGAATGATAAAAATGAATTTTTATCAATCCGAGTATGATAAAAATTCTCATGCTGATTTGGTTTGGGTTTTTTTTTCCCGAAACAGTGCGTAAGGGTATTTAGTCAAACGGTCTTTTACATGTGGGGCTCTGGACCCTTAGTATTAGCTTGACTTTTAGGAGAGGTAGATTAGATTGATATAGGTGATTTATGAGGTGCTTTAGAGCTGTTCCAGTTAAGGAAAATTGGAGTACCATGTATACCATTTAAAGGTGCTTTTGTCATGCAATGCGACAGTAGAGAATCCTGGAAAATCAGGAACAAAATCCTGCAGCATGCGTTGCAGGGAATGGAGGCTGGTTTCATAAACATAAATAAAGATTGTGGAGATTTTAATTTGGAATCTAGCTTTTGTCACAAGATTCCTTTCGTTCGCAACAACAATTTTGTTATAGTGCCTCGCATTGTTTGCCAATGCATTGATATATAATTTAGTTTTGCCAATTATGAGTCCTTGGAATGTTCTATCTGCTTTTAGGCAACTATCATTGTTTACAAGAAAAGGCGATGGTGGAGAAAAGGTGGTGATGTCTTTTTGCATGCTATTTGGGTTTAATGCCTGAAAAAAGTACTGCCTTGGCTTATTGACAAATTAAGACTAACATTTGGGCCTCTGGCCAAATCCCCCTATAATTAATAGCTTTCTCAGCATAGCGTGTATCCTTCTCCGTTGGTAAAACTGTATTTTGTGGTAGTGCCACTATATTGGGTTTTTTTTTTTTTTTGACAACTTGAGCCCAAAGGCTGGTGAAAATAAAGACAAAACAGGATACTAATAAGCCAAAAAGGAAACAAGCATAAATACCCTCCTATCTGGGATGAGTAAAACCTCCTCCAAACCTCCCCAGGCCATCGGCGGCACCGTTCTCCTCCCTCGGAATGAAACTGATATGAATTTCTACAAACTGGGAGGCCAACCAGCATACTTGCTGAAGTCTTTGCTTAAGTGGCTCTGGCCAAACATGGTGGCCATTAAGACACTCCACAAGATCCCAAGCATCCATCTCCACAAACATCCGATTAATGTCGTGAAGCTTAGCCAAAATAATTGATCGTTCCAGCGCACCAAGCTCCGCACACATAACATTATTAGCAGTCCCTCCTTCCGACAAAACCCAGACTTGCTCTCCATGACCATTCCAGCAAGCAGCTCCAAATCCTGCACGCCCACTGTTACTGCAGTACGAGGCATTGGTCCTCAACAAAAAAAATTCTGGCCTAGACAATTGCCTCCTCTCTACTGTATGTCTCTTGCATCCTCTCCCTCTGAGCACCCATTCCTTAGCTTATCAAATAACCGATTTCACCAGGTTCTGCACAGAGTCTCCAACCCCATCAAACACGACTCTGTTACGATTCTTCCAAAGCATCCAAATACCATAACCAATTCTCGCCTTCCTTTCAGTCCATAAAGTCGATTTAGTGGACTTTCCAATCACCTCCGCCCATATGGCCCAGCCCTCCCGGGATTTAAACTCCATATCAGTCGCAAAATCTCTCCTCCATACATCCTTGGACTCATGGCAATCAAAGAACAGGTGATGGATGGTTTCCTCTGCAACTCCACACCGCGAACACAAAGCATCTTCAACGGCGCCTACCTGGAGCAGCGCGGCTTTCGTCGGAACCTTACCATGACCCAATTTCCATAAAAAAGCTCGAACACGAGGGCCAAAAGGTCCTTTCCAAATTGAATTCCATCTGATAGGTCCCTCAACCCCCTCCCGGGTACCTTTGCGTAGTTCATACAACATCAGATACGAAGAACTGGACGTAACCTTATCAGCCACTCCCCGAGTCCATGCTGGCCTCTCCCCTTCCTCTGTTCCTGCAATAGGTAGAGCTAGAATCTGATCTGCAACCAGCGGAGAGAAGAGCTTCCTAACCTTCCTGGGCCGCCATCGTCCTTCACTGTTGATGAGTTTACCAACGCTCATCTGATCTTGCATCAAGTTGATATCAAAGAACGTAGGCTTGCGATCCAGAGGAAGATCGAGAACCCACCAGTCCTTCATGACGCTAAGCTTACTTTCTGAATATGGAGACCATCGTAGGCCTAGCCTAAGATAATGAAGAGACCTACACACAGAACGCCACACCGGAGAGGAGCCCACGGGAGGTTTTTCTGAAGGAAGAACCCCTCGCCATCTGTACTTAGCCCGGACAACACGCTGCCAGAGGGACTCCTGCGAACAAAGCTTAGCTGCTCTCATGCTTCGAAAAGCTTGTTGCCATATAGAAAGACTCCGAAACGCTGCACCTCCATCTTCCTTCGGGGAACACATGATCTCCCAACGAACGTTGGACATACTGGACTGTCGCCCACCCCAAACAAATGCTCTCCCCAATTTCTCGATCTTTTTCAGAATCGCTACCGGCACCTGCACAGCCATCATCATAAACACCAGGAGAGATTGAATGACATGCCTATATAGGGTCATTTTACCCGGGAGGGACAGCTTCATTGCACTCCATTTGGAGAGTCTGTCCACCACCTTATCAATAAGATCACTAAAATCCTCTCGACGTAGCCGTCTTCCACTTAGAGGAACTCCCAAATATTTCCACCTAGTAGAGGACTCCTCGATGCCTAGTCTTCGGCAGATCCGCCGTCGCCGGCCCTCCCGGAGCACCAGAGAAAGTATAGCACTAGATTTTGTAGGGTTAAGAGCCATTCCAGATACTTCTTTATACAAGCTGAAAATCTTCCTTAGCCTTTGCGCCTCCGCCAACGAGGCCTCTGACACGATGAGACAGTCATCCGCATGAAGAAGGTGCGACACTCGAGCATCGCCACGTGGAAAGGTAATGTCCTCCATGCCCCGTCCCTCGAGCGCATGAAGAAGATAGGAAACCCGAGCGTCGGCACGAGGGAAAGAGATGCCAGCCATGCCACTCCTGTCATCATTGAGAGCACACGAGAGCGCAACCTGGACAAGGATGAACAAGAAGGGTGATAGCGGGTCTCCTTGTCGGAGCCCCCGCTCAGGCAAAGCACGACTAGGCACTTGACCATGTATAATAAATGCAAACCTTGGCGTACATACACACTTCATCACCCATTGAATCCACATAGAGGGGAAGCCCATCTTCCTCAGAATATGCTCCAGAAAATCCCATCTGACGCTATCATAAGCTGCCCGAATGTCTAGCTTGACGGCCATCAACGGTAGACCCCGCGGCGCCCGATCGATTGAGTGCAAGAGCTCTTGCGCCAAGGCGATTTTGTCTTGGATGCAACGCCCTTCTACAAAAGCGGATTGCTCACAATTAACAAGCTCTGGGAGGATAGGTTTAAGCCTCCTCATAATGATAGTAGAGATTATCTTATAGGATACATTACAAAGGCTGATGGGTCTATAATCTTGCACCCTTCTAGGGTTCTTACACTTAGGAATAAGAGAAACAAAAGTGTCATTCCAGTCTAATGGAAGTTTAACCTGACTGAAGAAATTGTTGATCACCGCAAAGACCTCTTCGCCCACTACATCCCAGCAAGATTTATAGAACTCTGCCATCATACCGTCCGGCCCTGGACATCGGTCATTACTCAAGGATCTCACAGCTTCTTTCACCTCCTCTCTGGACACCTCTGTGACAAGATTGCAACAAGCTTCCTCTGATATGCACGGTAGCATCAGGCAACCGGTTTCCACAGGCCCCCCGACATCTGCCCATAAAGTTGTGTAATACTCAGCAAAAGCCGCCCCAATCTCTTCAGTCGACGAAACAACCTGACCTCCATCTAGTACCAACTCACGGATGGGAGAGTGATGACTTGTCGGATTAACCATGGCATGAAAGGCTGCAGAATTCTCATCACCCAACTGCAGCCATCTATAGCGCGTCGCTTGGCCTCTCGTGACATCTTGTCGCCTAAGGATAGCCTCCCACATATTCTCCATGACTTTCATCTGTGACTGTTCTTCCTCAAGAATGCCATAAGATTCCTCCTGTTCATATAGAGTTGCCAAACTGGCAGACAACAGCTTAGTTCTCGTTAGGAACCCAATATCATCACACAAACTCCAACGCTTCACTACCTTTTTAAGCGCAGAGATTCTTGTCCGAACAATGAAATCTGCAGTGCCATCTCGAGGCCGCTGCCAAGTATTCTTGACTAAGGATTGGAAGGCTGGCGCATGAAGCCAATGAGACCTCAATCTGAACAGCCCTTGGCCCGACTGTCTCTCATCAGGTTTCGCAGAGACAAGTAATGGGTTATGATCAGATCCAACACGAGGAAGATGACGGACCTCCGCTGCCGGGAATTCAGATTGCCATAAACTATTTCCCAAAGCTTTATCTATGCGTTCGAGAATTCTAGTCCGACCTGTCTGTCGGTTGCACCAAGTAAAGGTCTGTCCTACAAATTGTAGCTCTGACAAGGCATTCCGCTGAGCACAATCCAGGTAGTCCATCACTTTCCGCGAGAATGCAAAGGGCCTACCACCTCTTTTGTCCTCTGGAGAAGAAGCAACATTAAAGTCACCAATGATCAACTGAGGAAGTAACACGTTATTCATATTAGAGATCGCCTCCCACAGCTCTCTCCGCCGTCGAGTCGTCCTAGCAGCATAGACCCCCACTGCCGCCCAATGTCCATCCTCAGGAGAAGATACAAGGGCATGGATGGCTTGATTCGTAGGCGCAAAGCAGGACACTATCCCTACAGAGCAACGCCAAATTGCGAGGATACCTCCCCGGCGACCAAGAGCGGGAATAAGAAAGGAGTCGAATGAGTTTCCTATCCGAGCACGAAGGGCTTGCGCTTGATCTTCGACCACAAAGACATCAAGAAGGAAAAGAAAACTCAAGTTACTATCTCTGAACAACCTCCGACATATATACAGAGTTCGTTGGGGGCCGGCACCCCGGACATTCCAACAAAGCAGCTTAATCATAAGACATAGGAGAAGCAGGTGCTCCTTTTTGCTCACGAAACTTCCCCTTCTTTGCCGAGTGAATAGATGCAGATCCCTCATCAGGGTCCTCCTCTATCGGCACCATAGAGCCTTCAGCCATAGGAACGTCGCCTTGCCCCGAGTTAGCATAGGCCCCTAGCAACTCACGTTCCATACCAGAGTTTGGGATTGACAACGCACCTCCATGCATAACCTGCAACCCATTATTCCCCAGCCCATCCATAGATGGATTTCCATGATGTTTAACCAAGGCCTTTTCCATCAGTAGAGCCTCCCTCTCATGGGTTGAAGCCAACTCTGCTACTAAGTCACACACCGAGGGCCCAGGCCTTTTAGCAGGCCCACGAGGTGTAACAACTGGGTTAGACCGACCTGGACGAGCCACACCCTTCCCAGCTCTAATACAAGCCGCTTCAACTATCCCAAGGTTCTCAAGATCTTTATATTCTATCTCCTCTCCCTTGTCAATATCCTCTGACATCTTAGCAGACAAATTCCCTTCTTGTTGTGATAGTCTGTCCACTCCTCCTAATGGTGCTGCAGGAGCATTTAATGTCGTTGCCTGTTTACCCAGATGGGAGATCACTCGAACCCCACCATCGGCGATCTTCTTCATGCTACCCTCTCCCGGTCCTTCTTTCCAGTCCTCACCTCTTAATGGTGAGGTATGGCCGGCGCCAATAGGAACGACCATCTGGTCCGGATGAGACAGGTGATGATGGCTGGCTCCCTTCCCTTTGAGGTCTGCTTTCTCGGGTTTCGTGGCCTCCTTCTGACGCCAGGTAAGCTCTACTTCTCTTGTACGGCCTTCTCTACCACCTCCTCTTCCACCTCCGGCTACCGGATTCCGGCGACGAGCCCTGTCCACTGTTGTCCATCCCCTCTCTGTCTCTACAGGCAGTGCTATCTCCATGGCCACCTCCGCTGGAGTGGGAATCATGGTTGGCACCTCCATATCCATGCTCCCCTGACCGTCTTCTTCATTAATGTGTTGCTTTTGGACCACCGACACAGCATTCTCCTGGCTGTGAGTGTGAGTACAGAACCTTCGTAGATGCCCAATCCTACCACACCCCGTGCAAATGATCACCCGCTCATAAATGAACTTTTGGTAGTAAGTATGTGGATGCACACCAACCACTCCTCCTCCCACTGTAATACCTTTAAGAGCAGGGTCTTTAAGATTGATCTCTATACAAGCTCGTGCATATTTGCATCTTTCCATTAACCCAGTGGAGTAGTCTATCAGCAAAGGGGTACCAATACAAGAAGCCAATTGAATCAAGGACTTCCTTTTATAATACTCTGTTGGGAGATCTGGGAATCTCACCCACACCGGCACAAAATCAAAGCTATCTGGTGTTGGTTGAAAACTGGGTCTCCATCTGATCAGAGATATCATCTTCCCTGCAATCGACCAAGGACCTCCTGTCAACACCGCAGCCATGTCCTCCCTTGTGCTGAAATTGAACACATAAACCCCATGTGACATATCCGATACCGTGAACGGCCCCTACGTACGCCACAACCCGGCCAACCTCTGCCTCAGGAAATCCACATCCAACCTCCCTCTAACAAACCTCCCAAAAAGTGCAAATTCCCATTGTTGGATGCTCTTTTCCACCTCTGTTGGATCAAAGATGATTCTGTCATGGTAGGGCCGATCAATACCTACAAGTTCCTCCCTTGAAACATAGATATGGTTACTACCTCCCCCAGCTACATGCGCCCACGAACGCTGTTGCTGCAACTCCGACGGCGTAGAAGGTTGTGAGCCCGTCGGCATACCCTTGAGGTCTTGATCCTCCATGACTATTTCGGACCTTCCCTCTTCTCCATCAGAAACCGGCGGCGCCACCTCTTCTCTCTTGGAGTCTTGCTTGCTGCTCTAGTGCTCTGTTGCAAAACATCCACAGGCCACTATATAGGGTTGATAAGGAGGACCCTCACTAGCAGAAGCACCGGAAGGCGCTATTCTTGATGAATGCTAGAGGTGGCGTTGTTCACACTAGCTCGCTCTTTCTTCAGTGACGTTTTGTTTGAGAAGTTTTGAGTTATGGTTTGATATGGATCCTTAATGATCTTAGTGTCACTTAAGAATGTGTTATGGAGATTTCAGCAATTGTAGCTTTTTTGTGAATCAAGTTGAAATAGTTTTTGTGGTAGAGATCTAAATTAAAAAGATGCAAGTTGCATAACTCTGTTTTTTAGAAACAGTGGCGCCAAGAAATTATCATATGTATGTATCAAATGATGCTGAATTTAAAGTATGTTGTATAAATATCAAGAACAACACACCAACACACCTAATATATGTAAGAACTTGAGAGAGAGAGAGAGAGAGAGAGAGAGAGAGAGAGGGAGAGGGAGGGAGGGAGGAGAAGAGAACAAGAGGAAGGTAAGAGCTTGTCTTCACTTCAATTCTTACCCACCTTGTTTCATCCAATGCCTATTTATAGGCAAATCTCATACAACAAGACAAATGGTCATGGGTAAAAATTTCAACCCTCATAAATGAGGGTTAGGTAATGGTCATTCATGTATGACCATGTATAATGCACATGTTTCACAACACTCCCCCTTGAATGACCATTAGTACAAGAGTGTGCATCGTTAAAAACCTTTACTAAGAAAAATCCAGCATGATAAAAACTCAATGAATGAAAAGAGTGTGCCATCCTTGCTTAGAGAGGTATTAAGCTATCAAGACTGCCTCGTTAAAACCTTGCCAAGGAAAACCCAGTGGGAAAAACCCTTAGCGAAGGAAAAAGAGTACAGTACCTGGATATCTCCATTACTCCCCCTCATGAAGATATAAGATAAGTTTAAGCACTTAGATCTTTGAGATGATGCATACCGATCTCATGTACTAACTTTTTGAATGTTGTCGTTGATAATGCCTTTGTAAATAAATCGGCCAAGTTGTCACTAGAGCATATTTGTTGGACATTAATATCACCGTTCTTCTGGAGCTCATGTGTGCAAAAGAACTTTGGAGATATATGCTTGGTTCTATCGCCTTTGATATATCCTCCACTGATTTGAGCAATGCAAGCTGCATTATCTTCATATAATATCGTCGGGATATTCCTGATTGAAGATAATCCACAAGTGCCTTGAATATGCTCTATCATGCTTCTCAACCATATACACTCTCTACCTGCTTCAGGAATGGCAGGTATCTCAGCATGATTTGAAGAGGTAGCAGTTAGTGTCTGCTTCATAGATCGCCAAGATATAGCAGTGCCGCCATACAGTAAAATATAGCCGGTTTGTGACTTGGCCTTATGTGGATCAGAGAGATAACCAGCATCTGCGTAGCCGACTAACTGTGGTATCGAATTATTTGGAAAAAATAGTCCGAGATCTGTAGTTCCACGAAAATAGCGTAGTATGTGCTTGATGCCATTCCAATGCCTTCTGGTCGGTGCAAAACTAAATCTTGTTAATAAATTGACTGCAAAGGCTATATCGGGCCGTGTACAATTTGCAAGATACATGAGAGCTCCAATTGCGCTAAGATATGGTACTTCAGGACCAAGGAGTTCTTCACCATCTTCATGAGGGCGGAAAGGGTCTTTCTTCATATCAAGAGATCGGACAACCATTGGAGAACTCAATGGGTGAGTTTTGTTTATGTAAAATTGTCTTAGGACCTTTTCCGTATAATTTGATTGGTGAACCAATATTCCACTTGGAAAGTGCTCGATCTGCAGGCCAAGGCAAAATTTTGTCTTTCCAAGATCTTTCATTTCAAATTCCGACTTTCATGGGTAATACGCCGATCGCCAAAGTAGATCGGCCTGTAAAACCGTGAATAGCCGTCTCCGTAGGAAACAAGTCGGAAGGGGTTTTACCGAGAGGTGCCAACATGGCCTCGGGAAGTAGGCTTATGACGGAGCCATTATCGATTAGTACTCGAGGCACTAATGTAAAGAGCTTTCAGGTGCTCCCTATCGGTATCATTAGGTTTCTTGAGTTAAAAATCAAAAGGATTTGGTTGAAGAAGCGTACCAGCTTTGGGGGTTTTTTGATCGTCGGCTCCTAAGTCGACGTTGGCGAGTTTCTTGTCGGGGACGTCATCGGAAACCATGACCTGCCCTATGGATTCGTTATCTTCGACGTCTCCTTCCAAGCGCCCGATTTGTATACGTTTGTTGGAGAACATAGCCGGCAAAGTAAAGGTCATGTTGCAGTTGGCGATTTTGCAGTCGAACTCGCCTATGCGGACATAGTCGTGTCCTGGGTGTCCCTCCTTTGGCAACATGTGGCGAGAACCTGACCATGAAGAAGATTCGGCGTCGCTGAACTCTGTTTCCTCATTTTTCTCTAACGGGCGTTTTACCGCTGGCGGGGAAATGCCCGGAGATGTGACATAATATTGTTGAGGTATCACGGTGCGCTTCTGCATTGTGCGGCGCTGATTTCTGAAGGCCCTTCCTGGTAGGGGTTGAGGCCCCATTCGACGATGGTTGGCGGGACGAATCCCGGTCTTTGTCAGGAGTGATGGACGAACAGTCGTTCGCCTTTTGACGGGGTATGCCTATGGGAGTGGCCAGTCGTTTGGATCCGGACCCACAGGGGGCTCTACCGGATTGACCTTGGCGGCTGCTTGGAAGATTGAGTCACCGCCCAGTTCTTCCTTGATACGATCGTGTTGCACAATGCCTTGGTTCACAAGCTCGATATGTAGGATCATGGAACATTGTGGACACATCTTATCTCGGAGTGACTCGAGGTCTGATACCAACATCCCTATGAACGGCGTCTGCCGCGTCGGAAGCGGGAACGTTTCTTGGGCTACCTCGTGCATGGCTTGTAGGCGATCCCAAACTGGATTTGGGCGTGGGGTCCTTAGGGGCTTGGCCGCAGGCTTCAGGGTGGACTTGGGTAGCAGATGTCCGGTGTTGGTGATGCGCAAGGCCCTGCTGTCGCGCCCCGACCCGCGGACGCCAAACCGGGGCGGGACACGAGGGGGAAAGACCTACAACTACTAGCCTCAACTGGCGGAAACAGTTGAAACTAACACATAGCTGGCGGAAACAGCTGACCACAGGAACAAGGCGGAAGCAAACTTAACAGCATCTATTAACATCTATTACAAAACAGATATAATAGAGTTAAACAAGAGTTGTAGTACAACAAGATTTACAAGCGATCAACACAATCCCCAAAAAGAGCTACGACACCCACCGGGGTCTCCGCGAAGGCACAAACAAAACCCTCCTGACCCTCAGACATGGCCAGGAGCCGGCGCGCTGCCACGAGACGACCGAGGGGGAAGCACCGGAGAGGAGCTGGGACCTGCACCTGCAACAGCACAGTCCGGGTAGGAATGAGCAACAGCTTAGCAGGGTCCTACTCTACCACTCTCGCTAAGAAGGCAAACCCAAACGAACCAACTCTGTGCCAAGTACTGAGGCTTGCCAAGGATCCCATAAATCTCGTCAATAACCCGAAGGACTCCTGTCCCAAGTACGCCCCTCCGACAACCACTGCTCGGGGGAGGACAACTCCGACAATCCCTGTCACAGGGTGGACATGGCGCTACTGGTAGGACACTCTTCTCCAAGCGGGATCTCCACACTTGGCGAAACGACCGTGGTTAAGACTACCATCTCTCAGTACTCCAAACAGCAAAGTCAACACGACCACTAACTCCCGACCAAAGACTAAGTCTAGCCAGGGAGTAATCGATCCCATCGATGTTTTCCCCCCCAGGGTTCCTGTCCAACGTACGTCCCTCCGATAGCCACTGCTCGAGGACTGGGCTACCTCCGACGGTCCTTGACACAGGGTGGGCCGGACGATACCTGTAGGACACCCTTGCCCGTGCTGGACACCAGCACGGGGATACCAGTCGGGTAACGGCATCCACCACTTAGCCTTTGATCACCGAAGTCCACGGGTCAACCCCACCCATTCTAACCTAGCATGTCTAATGCACAGGAAACAGAGCAGTATAAATATAAAGCAGTAACAGGCAACACAACAAGGGCACACCTTCGGCCCATTTAGTCTAAGCACTCCCGAGGATCATGACTTCCTCGGTTCACCACAAAGCGGTAAAGGGCATACCGTCAGCCCATTTATTCTATACATCCCGAGAGGCATCACCCTCTCGGTTCCACCACAAAGCGATAAGTATTCAAGCATGATGAGTAACATGATAAGCCCCAGGGGCAGAACCGTCAAAACCACTTACATGTGAAGCCCCGCGGGCAAGACAGCATTTAAAACGAATAAAAGCCCTCCCTGCATCGAAGGAGATCGATCTCATGTAGCAATGAGATCGATCTGCCTCAAGGCAATAGGTACCAGTCCTGGTCACCCCCGCGGGATCGATCTCCACCCATATGGAGATCGATCTCGTAGGTGACGTAAGACGCACTGATGCCAGCCGCCAAGAGATCGATCTCCCTCCCAGGGAGATCGCTCTCGCTCGGGCGGGCTGGGCCACCCCGACCGAGATCGATCTCATCCCATGAGATCGATCCGGATTGGGTTCACCGGCGGCCGGACGGCAAGGAATACCGTCGGAATCCGCAACCAAACCTCACCAAACTAGGTGGGCTGGTAGATCCAAGCATAACGAAGCTTCTCAAGGCTTCAAAACCGGAAAACATCAACTCCATAGAGAGATCTATCGAAAATCAAAACCGGATTTCAAACCTTTAAAACAGCCGGAGTCTTTGAGTAAGAACCCTACCTCCACAAAGCTGCTTCGATCCACGAAGCCTAGCCTAGGATCTTCCTCACGCCATCACGGTTCCAACGAGTCTTCAAGCTCCAAAAACGGTGGCCGGAGGAGGGAGAACGGGGGAGGAAAGGGCTGCCTGAACAGGGGAAGAAAACAGGGCCGGGAGGAAGAAGAGGGAAGAAGAGAAAGAAAGGGAGGAGGAGAAGGGGATAAGGCCGGGGAAAGCCGGAGAAGGTGGGGGAAAGGCGAAGGAGGGGAGCAAAAGTCTCCACTCCCTTGACAGGGGAAGGCCATCGCCGTGGCCGTCCTTCGATCTCCACCGCCAACGACTTCCAGGCACAGAGAGATCGATCTGCATGCCAAGCCAGATCGATCTGGATAGCAAGGCCAGATCGATCTCACCACCAAATGAGATCGATCTCCCTTGCCCAGAAAGGCATCCTTGGGCTGAGACTCAAGCCCAAGCCCAGATCTTCCGGTCCCAGGTCCACCTAACCTTTCTAAACAAACACAAGCACCAAACAAGGTCTGTATGTGCACACCCAGTGTGAAACGACCGTCAAGGCGCAATTTCCCAAATTGCCCTTGTGGTCGACCACAAGCCACATGAAAAGAGGGGCGGGTCCTCACACCTGCTTTGCTCATTTGTGAGTGTCAGCTTCTGCTCCGCGATCATCTGTCCGACGAAGCCCCGGAATGCGTGACATGAATCGGTAGTGTGACTATCCGAAAGGTGCCACATGCACTTACCCCTGTACGCATCCTCGGAGAAATACGGGGCTAGTAGCCACTTGGCCATCACGAGCTGTTTGAACAATTCATTGGCCACCTGCCAATAACGGGCATTGCGAGATGCGACCTGCATTGCCTGCAAATGCGAATCAGAGTCAGAAATTTCGATCGTATTCGTCTCCACATATGATGCGCTAAATGGGTGGATGTCGACTTTGGTTTTAGGCGCCGGGTCGGCGAACTTGAGTTCACCGGCCTCAATCCTATCCTGAATTGTATTGCGAAAGACTACGCAATTTTTTGTAGCATGGGTCATGACCCCGTGCCATTTACAAAACTCCTTTCCCTTCAACCTCTCGGGATCCGGGATTTGATGTCGGAGCTTTATGCGTTTGTTGGCCACCAACCAGTCGAAGATTTTGTCGGCCTCGGTTATGTCAAATGAATATTTACGGGTTTCCCCTTGCATGGATTTAGGAGCCTCTATATTGAGCCGGGTCAGAGGTTCGTATGTTAATGGGTTTCCCATTACGAACTCGGCTTGGTCGACCTCCGGGTCCTCTAGTTCCTGGTGGTAGGTGCCGTGCGAGCCTCTCCTCTGAGATGATTCTTCTCGGAGCATCTGTTCGTATCTCGAGGCCCTCTCGGACAACTCGAACATATCGTTGAACACCATCCCCTCAAACTTCTTCCGTAGTTCGAATTCAAGTCCATCTTGAGCCAATTTCACGAACTCAGGTTCGGGGAGGGGCGTTTTACACCTAATCTTAGCTCGTCGGAAACGGGAGATGAATTGCTCATCCCCCTCTCCTGTCTTTTGTCGGATCCGAGCGAGATCAGCCATCGAGATCCCGGGGTCGGTTTTCGAGAAGTACGCCTGAAATTCGCTTTGTAGGTCGTCCCACGAAAAAATCGAGTTCCTGGGCAAATTGATGTACCAGGTAAAGGCTGACCCTGTGAGAGAAGTATGAAATATCCGGAGTTTGAGAAAATCATTGTCTCCGTACTCTCGGCATTGGCAGGTAAACCTTGCCAAGTGCTCTAGGGCTGACATGTCATTATCCCCTGAGAAGAGGGTGAACTCCGGCATTCTAAAATGGTGTGGGTAGGGATATTCCCTATCTATGTGATCCAGATATGGTTTTCGTAACGTGGGTCGATTGACTCGTGGAATCCTGGGCCCATACATCTGCTCAACTACTTGAGCGATATAATCCGCTTCAACCCATGGATGTTCGAGTCTGGAGCTCTCCCAGTTGTGTGGTGGTGGCCTCGGCGGCATGCCCCTCCAATCGTCGTAACCCCCATGGTGTATTGGGGTCTTTCAGGTTGGTCTCGAGTGCCGTGAGGTCCGAATGGGGTCCTAAAAGGAGGTTGATGCCCCCTGTATACATGAACTGATTGGGTGGCGTCGTCGGCTGTCCCTCTTGTCCACCCAACTGCACGCCTTGGGCATTTTGATAGGGATAGTTTAATGCCTGCCCTATTCGAGCGCTCTGCCCTCCGTTATGACCCGGCGGGTAGGGTATCCCTCCCGCATAACCTGCAGGGCCCCAATGTACGGTAGTGGTTCCCATCGGACCGGGTGGTCTAGGAGGGTAATTTGGTGGAGGCTCTACGTTCTCTTCATACCCTCGGGTCGCCGAAGTATGCGAAGCCTGTGCCCACGGTTTCTGCCCTCCGTGATTGGTCGAAACGGAATTGGACCCTCCCGGGTTTACATACCCTTGAGGGGAAACGTTCGAGGTTACAGTCGAATGTCCGATAAGCGGTGGCTGCACACTTGAACTGGGAGCAGCAACGACTCGGGCGACTGTCCTAGTGGTGGTTGTGTGATTGACTGTGGGTCCCGCTCGAACTGCTTCGCTATAGAGTTTCCGATGACGCTCGGCTTGTTTATCGAGGATGGGTTCTAATCCGACTATTACTTCTTTAGCTACTTGTTTTACTAAAGGTGTAGTAGTCTCTGACAGAATATGGGTAACATCATGTATCACTCGATTGGCCTGTAATTGGGTCCTGTTTGTCATGAGTACCCCCATCTCGGAGATGGTTTGTCTGATGTTTTCTGAGGATTGTTTCTAGGACCCTATGGCCTTGTCGACCTCCCCAGTGATTTCCTGCACGCTTTGTGCCATTGCTTCTTGAATGTCCGCGCGAGTCGACTGTTGCCGAGCATGATAGGTCGCGACCATTAACTCAAGCTGATTAGTTACCTTTCTGATTCCCTCCAAGGCATCCCTCCACATTTCTTCCGGTTCCTTGCCTGGGGAATGAGGTGCATCGCTGCCTAAGGTCTCCGAGGTTAATGGTAAGTCCGTCGGATTTTGAGAGGACAAACCGTCTGGTTCATATCGATCCTGAGGATCAATAATGGTAGACTTAAGTGGCATTTTTGGCCTCCCACTGTGGTCGCCAAAAAGCGTGTTGCTCAAAAACTGTACCCGTGAAGGATACGTGGTCGCCAGGCACGTGAGGTGTGCCAACCATCGCACAGAGATTTTCAGAAGGGGTATGGGTTACGCCTTGCCTCAATCAAGAGGACTTTGTGTAAACTTAAGCCTAATAACAGATGAGACTTTTTATGATTTTCTTTGCTTCCCGTACAGACACTTCAAATACTATGCGATTCTACCTTGAAATTGAATGAAACTACTCCTAGTAAAAAATCAATACTCCTACAGAGTAAACTGCACTACTCCTGGACTAGGTTGAAATAACTACTGAGATCTAGAGACATGAAAAAACAAATTAAACTAGATACTTACTTCCATTGAATGATGAAGAAAGCTACAAATCCCAATGAAAGCTTCTACAACTTTGCACAAGGAAATCTTCTACAACTCCGAAGTAAACGAGGAAAGGAAAGTTACAGTAGCTACGCCTAATGAAGAGTAATAGTAGAAAAGTCTTGATTTTGTCGGGGGGCTCCTCTCTAGCCCATCTCTCCTTTTTATACTTCGAGTCGCACTCCACTATGACGGTAGCTAACCGTTATCCACGACTCCCGTCCACGATCCGTCATTTTTCACTATGTACTGATCGTGGTCCATCACGCACCGGACCTTGAGGATGTCCTGACACGTAGCTCCGAGCTACCCGTATTGTTTCCACCTTCCGTCTTATCCGCCTGAGTTTAGGAAAGATCGTGTTGACGTTATTTCGATTCTGGACTTTAGCCTGAGTACTCAAATTTCGGCTTTATATACCTCCGAGTCTTTTAGGCTTCGACTTTGAGCACATGTCTTGAGCTCCTTCGGGTTTCGAGGACCTTAGCCTGGATATCTCGAGCTTCAACTTTGTATCTCCGAGGCTCTTATGCTTCGACTTCAGACGCATGTCTCGCACGCCTTCGGGTTTCGAAGACCTTAGCCTGGATATCTCGAGCTTTGCCTTTATATCTCCGAGACTCTTAGGCTTCGACTTCAGACGCACGTTCTAAATTTGAACTCCTTCGTGCCTCGAGGTTGAGTGTATATATATACTCTTTATTTCCTCGTTTACTCACAATGATGAAGGCGGCGTGATGATGATTTCTCGAGCCCGATTATCGAGGAGCCTTTAATGCGCGCACCTTCTGATTGGTCGACGTCTCAGCTTTCGAGGAACTACGTATCTGATCGTGTGCCGCACCCGTACGACATCACATCTGCGACACTGTTTTTTCTTCCGATGGGCGCCACGTGGCGTCTCCGACGGTGATGGTCCACCGTGTCACTCGAGTGCTTTTTCCCTCGGTAACAACAATCACTCAGGATTTCCCAGTATTGGATAATATGTGATATTCTATCATCAAAAGACATCAATATTCAAATATCATTGCACCTAAGACTGGAAAAAATACAATAATTTATGATAATGATAAATTAGAGACGGAAACAACTACTTTTCATTCAAAATGCCACGTTGATACATTTCTTTTACAGCTTTTATGAGAAAACAACTGGAAAATAGGCCTATACAATATCTACATACTAGTATAAAAGGAAACTAAAAATGTAACTAAGAACTACACTGACATCTAGCTCCATGGTAAACCTACGTTCTCTATTGCATGGAGTGACTAATCCTCGAGCCACCTACGTCGTCCCATGGCTTTGCATGAAAAACAACCCAAGAAAAGGGTGAGCCCAAGAACTCAGTAGGGTGAAAAACACTACAATACACGGAGTGCAAGAACATAACATCGTAGAGCATAATCGTAGAATTCAGGCTTTATCAAGTACTCATCATGCACCCAAAATAAAGAAAAGATAATTGGATTTGGGACATTTATTCTAGCGGATTACTATATGTAGTGCCCAAAGTACAAGGAACGTTTGTCCAAGTCCAAGATTTCTTCTGGACGGCGGGTCCAAATGGACATAAGTCCAAGTCCCCATTCTAACAGCCCAAGCTCGACACAAAGTAGAGGAGAATCAGGTGTGAGCTCCGGTTGCACTGGCCATCCTGCCCACCTAATGGTCAAGCGCAGGTTCCGAACTTGTCAGACATTGTGCCCACTTGAATTTCAATAGCTATTAGACATAAACTCCATTAATTATTTCTATGGATTACCATCTTCTTATGCTCTCTCAATAGTCTTCCATACCCATCGAGGAAAGTCGGGATTTTCACAACTCATCATAGTAAAATGAGATATCAATAAAAGAGAACTAACTCAATTCATCAAGCACGAGCCAGTTTAATAGGGCTTTTTATGTACCATTATGTCCACATTCTAATTGATAGGACATACTTCTGATTGGTCGACGACCAAAGGGTGGCAATCGATCAATCTTTGGCCAATCGATTCGAGCCTAACTTGGGGCAAAATCTGCAGCTTGCTATTTTCAAGTGAGAGATTCTCTTTAGAGAAACAAGTATAAATACCACCAATTATACTTAAATAACGTGTTATTCATATATAATAAACTCCTTACTAGCGTCATCCCTAATTTCAAAAGATTAGAATTAACTATTTATGCTGCCAAATGACTCTTTTAACCTCATCGTCATCTACGAACATACAGTGAATAAAACAATCATAACTTGTTGTACATTCAACCAAAAATAAAATTCAGATATGCAATTTGTAGCTAATTTATAGATTTACAACATTCCACAACACTTAAACAACTGATTATGTCACGCCCCACCCCGAGACATGCCTATCTCGACCACGGGACGTGAGGGAAACCTGTTCAAACCAATCATAGGTATTCTTAGGTTATGGTAGGATGGAGTTAGGGCTACAACGAGAAGAACCAATCATAGGTAAAGACGTTTATATTTTATCAAATTCATAATTCTATATCTTCCAGTCGAGGTGATTGGGATGTGAATCCCTCGACTGAGTTTTGCATGAACTATTGATAAGAGAAGAACCCAAGTCCGAGTGAATGATTCCTGAAGGCTAGGCTCATCCAAATTCTGATTTCTTTTGTTAACTTTATTTTACCATTAAATCTTTGATCTAACTTTCTTAACTTTTACGTTCTTGATTGTTTTTAATACCTTGTTATCTGTATTTCTGGATCCTTTCTGCTTGTTTCCCTGTGGGATCGACCTCTCTTATACTGTATTGCACCGTGACCGCTGTGCGAGACACATTTGAGCAACATTAGGGAGGAGCGACAAACAGAAGGCGCCGAACTCACTGGAGATCCAAGAACAGGGGGCACCGGATTGGATGGAAGAGTTCGCACGAACATGTGGGATAGGAGAAGAATGCAGAAGAAGACGCCGGAGCCAAAGACGGCTAGTCGCGAGCGTGGCCTGGTCACGGACCGTCCGGAACAGAATCGTCGGAGACAAACCGCCTCACTAGAACCATGGGAGAAGAACGTCGCCGGGGGAGATGCCGAGATCGCAAGTCGAAGGGACAATAGAGCAGACGACTAGGAACTCGGGGTTGCGCGCTCGAGAAGAGGATGTCATCGTGGAGGACAGAGGGCTGGTGGAGATCAGATCCAAGTGGCAGAGCCCGAATGAGGGGAGATCCGAGGTTCCAAGTGATGGGGTGGATTGGTGTGGGTGCCCGGGTGGAACTCGGCCTCTCAAGCTCCGGCTGCGTAGGGAGATTGGTTGGTGGAGAGAGAGGGAGGAGGCGACTCGAGAGAAGAGGGAGGAGAGAGAGGAGGCGTCGCGAGAGAAGAGGTTGGAGTGCGCATTGTGGGACGACGCGGTGATAAAATCGCCGGTGGATTGGAGATCCTGCTGCATGCTCCGACTCCCCAACATACTCTCGATCGTCCTCGTCCACGATCCCAAGATCTTTCCAGAAGGCCCCCCATCTCAAGATCGCACCAGAAACAAAAACTGGACCAAGCACAAATGGTTCGGATTCAATCGGGATTAACCATCAATGGTCAGAATTAGCTCTGATACCATGATAAAAGATAGAGACGAGAGTGGACGATTTTGTATTTATTCTCTATGTATATTATAATCTATAGAGGAGGCCATCAACCTATAGAGGAGGCCTGGTCACGGTGTCGGTACGCAGCACGTCACGAGCGATTTCTAATATCTTATCTGCCTTCAAGTAATCATCTGAGATCTTGGCCACCATCCTGAGCACGCTAAGGTCATCCTCCCCCTCCTCTATTGATTCTTTTCTTTTACCCCTCCTCTTCTCCTCTCTTCTTGATTCTTTTCTTTTACTCATCTTTCCCCTTCCAAAAAATTAAGAGAAGCAATACTGCGTATATATTGGTCGAACTAGAGTGAGAATTCTGATTCGAATTCGAGTTTCTATCGTAGTCGGGATCCATTCTAGAGTCCCGGATGGATGGACTACCGCGGTGTGGGCGTGCTCCTCCAGCGCTGCGCCAACGGGGGCCTCCTCCGGCAAGGCCGGACGCTGCTGCATGCTCCGACTCCCAAACATACTCTCGACCGTCCTCGTCCACGATCCCGAGATCTTTCTCGAAGGCCCCCCATCGCAAGATCGCACCAGAAACAATAACTGGACCAAGCACAAATGGTTCTGATTCAATCGGGATTAACCATCAATGGCCAGGATTAGCTCTGATACCATGATAAATAGAGAGAAGAGTGGACGATTTTGTATATATTCTCTATGTATATTATAATCTATAGAGGAGGCCATCAACCTTATAAGGAGCAAAAATGGTTATGCTTAACCGCCCCCATTATAAGATTGATTTAATTCATATAGTTATATCTATTCTATAGTTATATAGTATCCATACTAATCCATTAATCACATTCGATTTTTATAATAGAATCATCCATCAACTTGATGGTTACCCTGCAGTGGCCCACCTAGTCCTTTATATAGAGGAGGGGCACATAAGAAAGAAATATATATATATATATAATTGATGCTAATTGTATCAAATCCTCATTAAGACAGAAGTAAGCTAAATATACCAACACTATGTACGTGAAAAGAAAATCGAATTTTTGTGGTTCAAGAGCTTCCACTTTCCACCGTGCAGGAGATCATACTACTCTACTCTACGGTATTTTCAAGAAAGATCAAGAATCTCATAACTTTATCCTCCAATCTATAAATATATAGACGCAGCATACTCTTCGCTTTCCATCCATTGTCTTCCACAAGCTCCACCCACCTTCTACCGCTGAGAACCACGACAGGCTTCCTATTGTGTACGCCCCAGCATCTCAGTTTAACCTCGTATATTCTCCCTGTCTAGTCCGTGATCGACGTCTCGATGGCATCTTCCGTCGTCCCCATTAGGATCCTTTTCTCATGTTCATCCGTCACGCGCTCCAGCGCGCCCACCACCTCTTTGGGGAGGTGGAGCCGGCTCTGCCCTGCCTGGCAGTCAGTCACCTCCAACGTCTTCTCTCCCACATACTGAATGTCTACCACGGCGTCGGTACGCAGCACGTCATGAGCGATTTCTAATATCTTATCTGCCTTCAAGTAACCATCTGAGAACTTGGCCACCATCCTAAGCACGCTAAGGTCATCCTCCCCCTCCTCTATTGATTCTTTTCTTTTACCCCTCCTCTTCTCCTCTCTTCTTGATTCTTAATTACTGATTAGTCTCACTGGGAGACTTGTTTTACCGATAAGTCTGAATTAGAAGTCCTTAACTCATTTAGTCCTCTAATCATTAATTTATGACAAATATGCCCTTCTCCTCTATCTCCTCTTCTCCGACCGGATGGGGTCGTGGGGCTCGACGGATGAGGTTGGCGAGGTCTAGATCAAAGCCGCCATCTACGGCCAATCCTTCGCAGCAACCCCCATCCTCCTGTCCAACTCCACCTGAACCATGCCGGAGATCTCAAACCGCGGCGTGGATCGCGATGGTGATCGCGGCGTGGGGATGGCGATGGAGGATCGCGGCGGTGGGGGTATTGGGAAAGGAGGTGGCGTCCTCCACTCCGGAGGTGAGGGTGGCGAGAGCTCCGGCATGGGGGATGACGCCAGATTCCTCTTCTCCGGCCGGATGGGGTCGTGGGGGTCGACGGAGATCGGTCATGGGGGTCTCCGGGCGAATGGTGAGGGCGTCGAGAGGAGATTGGTCGTGGGGGTCCTCCACTCCGGAGGTGAGGGCGGCGAGAGCTCTGGCATGGTTCAGGTGGAGGAGATTTGGCGAGGTCGCGACGCAGAGGAGTGTAGGGGAGGAAGAGCGCGGTGCGGAGGAATTCGAGCGAGGTTGCGACGGGGAGATCGGCGATCATGGGGGTCAACGGAGATCGCGCGATTGCCGGATACTTT
The DNA here is from genome assembly GCA_963920575.1 of Narthecium ossifragum. NCBI lineage: Eukaryota > Viridiplantae > Streptophyta > Magnoliopsida > Dioscoreales > Nartheciaceae > Narthecium > Narthecium ossifragum. Next base: position 6,171,338 of record OY986966.1, read on the forward strand.
GGGGACGACGTGCGGGTAGTGGGAAAGGGAGAGGTGAGAGAAAAATCCAAAAAAATTGATAAAATAGGTAGAAAAAGAGAGAAAAAGGATGAAAATATTACTATTTCATGAAAAGTAGATACCAAACCACTAATTTGAAAATTATTTGTGAAAAGTAAGTACCAACATTGAGGAAAGTTACTACCAATATTTTTAGTAACTTTTTAATATTTTTTAGTTATTTTTCATATTTTTTTACATTTTTTGTCGAAAACTAATTTGGTGGAAAGCAACTACCAAAATAGGTGAAAAATACCCAAAGTGCGGTGGAAAGTAACTACCAAAATTGCGGTGGAAAGTAATTACCAGTATTTTGAAAAGTAACTACCAATATTTGTAGTTACTTTTCAATATTTTTTAGTTATTTTTCATATTTTTTTACATTTTTTGTCGAAAACTAATTTGGTGGAAAGTAACTACCAAAATAGGTGAAAAATACCCAAAGTGCGGTGGAAAGTAACTACCAACATTGCGGAAAGTAATTACCAAAATTGTGGTGGAAAGTAATTACCAGTATTTTGAAAAGTAACTACCAATATTTGTAGTTAGTTTTCAATATTTTTTAGTTACTTTTCATATTTTTTTACATTTTTTGTCGAAAACTAATTCGGTGGAAAGTAACTACCAAAATAGGTGAAAAATACCCAAAGTGCGGTGGAAAGTAACTACCGACTATGCGGAAAGTAACTACCAAAATTGTGGTGGAAAGTAATTACCAGTATTTTGAAAAGTAACTACTAATATTTGTAATTAGTTTTCAATATTTTTTTAGTTATTTTTCATATTTTTTTTACATTTTTTGTCAAAAACTAATTTGGTGGAAAGTAACTACCAAAATAGTTGAAAAATACCCAAAGTACGGTGAAAAGTAACTACCAACATTGCGGAAAGTAACTACCAATATGGTGAGAAAATCGATGAAAAATACCAAAATTGTGAAAAGTAAATACCAAAATTGTAGTTACTTTTCGAAATTGTGGTGGAAAGTAACTACCAAAATTGTGAAAAGTAACTATAAAATATTGAAAAGTGAATTTCAATTTTTGTAGTTACTTTCAGAGTCATTTTTGTAATTACTTTCCGGTTCATTTTTGTAGTTACTTTCCGGGCCAATTTTTGTAGTTATTTACTTTCCGGTTTCATTTTTTTAGTTACTTTTATGTTCATTTTTGTAGTTACTTTCCGGCCCCATTTTTGTAGTTACTTTCCGGTCTATTTTTGTAGTTACTTTCTGGGTTCATTCTTGTAGTTACTTTCCATGTCCATTTTTGTAGTTACTTTCTGGGTTATTTTTGTAGTAACTTTCCGGTTCATTTTTGTAGTTACTTACTTTCCGACCCATTTTTGTAGTTACTTTTCTGGGTTATTTTTGTAGTTACTTTCCGGCCTATTTTTGTAGTTACTTTTCGGCCCCATTTTTGTAGTTACTTTCCGGTTCATGTTTGTAGTTACTTTTCGGGCCAATTTCTGAAGCTACTTTCTGGTTTCACTTTTGCAGTTACTTTTCCGACCAATTTTTGTAGTTACTTTCCAAGTCATTTTTATAGGTACTTTCCATGCCCATTTTTGTAGTTACTTACCTTTTAGCCCATTTTTGTTGTTACTATCCAGGTTCATTTTTGTAGTTACTTTCCGGGCCCATTTTTTGTAGTTACTTTCCGGTTCATTTTTGTAGCTATTTTCCAGGCCAAATTTTGTAGTTACTTTCTTGTTTGTTTTTGTAGTTACTTACTTTCCGGGCCATTTTTGTTGTTGCTTATTTTCCGGGCCATTTTTGTTGTTACTTTCATGGTGCATTTTTGTGGTAACTTTCCGGATTCATTTTTGTAGTTACTTTACGTGTCCAATTTTATAGTTACTTTTCATTTTTATTATGAAGTAACTCTACATTTCATTTTTGATATTTCCACTTTTTTCCCCAGAATATTTCCCTATTTTTCTGATTTTTATCCTTTTCCCCTGCCTTTTTTCCCCTATTTTCCCTGCCTTTACTCTCTCCTCTCACCTCTTCCCACGAGTGTGTGGTCGTCCCCAAAGTACCTGATCACGACTGATTTAACCACCGGGATCCGATAGATCTAGCCACTGGCGATGGATCTAACAACCGGATCTAGCCACCGGCGATGGCGAGATTGGGACTACGAGCTCGGGACGGCGACGAACGATCGGAACGACGTACAACGATCGGAACGACGTACGACGATCGGAACAGGACGGCAAGATCTGGACGGCGATGGACGATCGGGACGATGGACGGCGAGATCTGGACGGCGACGGACGGGGAAGGATGTGGCGGCAAGCTCTCGTCGGATCTGACCGGTTCGGACGGGATCTGTCGGTATCGGCGATAGGGTGCCGGGGGAGGAGGTAGTGGCGGGATGGCACCTGGGAAGGAGGTCGCGCCGGGGCACGGGGGGTTGACGGCAGATGGTGACAGGGATCAATGACGGACTGCGACAGCGAGATCAGGATCAGTGACGGACGGGGATGGGGGGTAGGTGGGTTAGGGGGGACGGATTGGAGGGTGGGGGGTAGGGGGGTTTTGGATATATATAAAATATATAGGTGGGTATTTTGGTCCAGTGTATGATGAGAGACCAATTGGTAAACGGGGTTCTTTTTTAAGACTAATCGGTAAATCTCCCTTTCTTTTACTCATCTTTCCGCTAAGCAATACCGCGTATATATTGGTCGAACTAGAGCGAGAATTCAGATTCGGATTCGAGTTTCTATCGTAGTCGGGATCCGTTCTAGAGTCCCGGATGGATGGACTACCGCGGTGTGGGCGTGCTCCTCCAGCGCTGCGCCGACGGGGGCCTCCTCCGGCAAGGGCGGACGCTGCACGCGCGGCTTGTGGTGCACGGCGCCAACCCGGATAACTACCTCGCGTCCAAGTTGGTTACTTTCTACTCTCGTGCTGGAGAACTCGCCGACGCGCGCAGCATATTCGATGGGATATCCCACAAGAACCTCTTCTCTTGGAACGCCATGCTCATCGCCTACGCCCACGACGACCGACCTCTCCAAGCCATTCAGCTCTTCTCGTTGCTTGCTTCGTGTACTGAGCCCGATGCCTTCTCGATATCGTCTCTGTTGAAGTCGCTTGCTTCGTGCTCGCCTTTGTCTCCGCTACCTCACCTGGCTAAGGAGGCCGCCCATGGATCCGTTGTCCGTCATGGGTTCGATTCCGACCTCTTTGTCTCTAATGGGCTGATCACGGTTTACGCTAGGTTCGACGATTTGGTGTCTGCGAGGAAGGTGTTCGATGGAATGTTTGTGAGGGATATCATCTCGTGGAATTCCATGATTTCTGGGTTTTCCCAGACTGGGCATTTTGAGGATTGTTTGAGATTGTATGAGGAGATGGAACTTGGGTTAGATGGGGTAAAGCCGAACGGTGTCACGGTGGTCGGCGTGCTGCATGCTTGCTCTCAGGTTAAAGACCTCATATTTGGGATGAGGGTTCATAAGTTCGCCTTGGAGAGCAACGTAGACATGGATGTCGTTCTGTGGAATTCGGTCATCGGTTTCTATGCCAAGTGTGGAAGCTTGGATTATGCTAGGAGATTGTTCGAAGGGATGCCAGAGAAGGATGCCGTCAGTTATGGCACTATGATAACTGGGTACATGAGTTATGGGCTTACGGACAGAGCCATTGAGCTCTTCAGGCAAATGGCAAACCCTGTTCTTAGTACATGGAATGCGCTGATCGCGGGTATGTGTCAGAACAACCAGCATTCTGATGCTTTAGGGCTGCTTCTCGAGATGCAGGCTTCCGGTTTCCTTCCCAATTCTGTCACTCTATCAAGTGTTCTTCCCACCCTCTCCTTCTATTCGAACTTCTTGGGTGGGAAACAAGTACATTGTTACGCCATAAGGAATGACTGTGATCAGAACATCTACGTCTCCACTGCACTCATTGACATATATGCAAAAGCTGGTTTGCTCTGTGATGCTCAGCGAGTCTTTGATCGAAACAAGACTAGAAGTGTTATTGTTTGGACTGCAATCATATCAGCTTATGCAGCTCATGGCAATGCTGTTGCTGCGCTTGCTTTGTTTGCTCGAATGCTTGATGCAAAACTGTATCCAGACACTGTAACGATCACAGCTGTTCTATCAGCTTGTGCTCATGCTGGAGTTGTGGATGAGGCCAGAAGGATTTTTGATGCTATGTTGCCGGAGTTTGGTATCCAGCCAGCAATTGAGCATTATGCCTGCATGGTAGGAGTGCTTAGTCGTAGCAGACTGCTTCAAGAAGCAATTCAGTTCATCAACAAAATGCCCTTTGAGCCGAATGCTAAGGTGTGGGGTGCATTGCTCAATGGTGCTGCAGTCTTTGGTGACGTCAAGCTTGGGAGATTTGTTTTTGACCGATTGATTGAAATCGAGCCCGAAAACACTGGGAATTACATTGTCATGGCTAATATTTATTCACGAGCTGGGAAGTGGGAGGAAGCCGAAAAGGTTAGGAAGAAGATGAGGGAAGTCGGGTTGGAGAAGATTCCTGGTTGCAGCTGGATTGAGATGAGCTATGGATTGCAGGTGTTTGTGGCTCGGGATACATCAAACAGATGTTTTGGAGATATTTATGTCACGCTGGAAGGGTTAGCAGAATCTATTCGAGATGAAGGTTATGTACCTGGAAATGAGTTAGATGAGGAAAGTTTCGGCACTTGAAGGGATTCCAGAGACATGAGGTTCCTAGTTGTATCTAGATTGACATGCACAATGTATTGCAGTCTTTGTGACTCGGGATACATCAAACCGATGTTCTGGAGAATTCTATGATGTGCTGGAGCGTTTAGCAGGATTGATGTGAGACGAAGGTTATATATCTGGGAATGTGTTGGATGAGGAGAGTTTTGGCACTTGAGGCCATGCTCAGGATTCAGGAGACATGAGGTTCCTGTCTTATGGGCAGATTTTCCAGGGGGAGATGATGTAATTGAATTTCTTGGCCTTACATTTGATGACTGATTCTGGTAACATTAACAGTGTTTTCCATTAGAGGAGATTCTGTCACCGCAACAAGTCTACAAAGGCTTCTTGAGCTATTGTATATAGTTGTCCTTAACTATTCGAGAAAATTTGAGCCAACCTGACATTCGCAACTGGCGCAGTGTAAAACGTGGACCTCTCTATGGGAGAGACAACCAGCTTTCTCAAGAGGAGAAAACAAACCCTAATTCTTATTCATCAAAAACTGTCCCTTACAAACCCTACGTCCTCCTTTTATATGTTTAAGGAGAGACCAAAACCAACTCATACATGAACTATGATATGAATTAACATAATCCAAGTAACTAAATTCGGAATTCAAAAAGGAGAAAACCGACTAGAAATAGGAAATTTGCTAAAAAAAAGAAAAGACCGAACAAACTGCTTAAAAAGAAAAGTTTTTCGCTAAAATGAGATTTTAAGCCAAAGGAAAAGGAATCAGGAGATTCGGAGGTCAAGGTCATGGAGAGATCTTCGATCTCCGATGAATCATGACGGGCTCGTCAAGCCGGTCATTTCGACTGGTCGCACACCCCGATCGGACGTCGGGGTCGAAAGTTATGCCCATCCGACGGTCGGGGTCGTATGGAGACCTGAGTCGGACGGATGGAATCCGAACACGTATTGCCTAGGGAGCTGCTCCGGATCGGACTCGGTCAGGTCTGGGCTTGGTCCTGCATCAGCAACACTTCTAGAAACGCCTCTGTTTGGTTGGGGGTTAAAAAATTGGGTTAAGGGGGTTAACCCTCTTAACCCCGTTCTTACCCCTCAAACGCTTTGGGGTTAAGCTTTTGGAGTTAAGAGGGGTTAAACCAAAAAATGGGGTTAAGCTTCTCTCTCATTTAAACCCATCACATCTATTCTAATATTATTTTGATGATGTCAATATATAAAGAATGATAAAATAATATTTTTTTACATGATGTGGACCAATCATGGTATAACATGTGGGATGTAGGACCCACATATATTAATATTTTATCATAATAATATGTTATTGATATTATTTAATACACTATGCATAAGAATTTTTTTTACGTGATTTTTTTATGCGCTTCTAAAAATACATGTAATATTTTTATTTTGGTATAAAAATGTTTACGTGTGTAGTAACATTTTTTATGCGTGTTTGTTTTTCTACGTGCAAATATTTTTGTGAGCCCATAAATATTTTTGTATGCGTTTTTATGAGCGTATAAAAACTTTTGCGCACGCATAAATTTTTTTTCATATTCTTAGTGTATTAAATAATATTATTCATATGTTATTATAATAAAATATTAATATAAGTGGGCAAGGGTGGAGCCACCTTAAAGGCTAAGGTGGGCTCCAGCCTAGGTAGCATAATTAAATTTTTAGTAATTACTAGGTATATATTAAGTAATATTTAGGCCTAGCCAGCTTGAATTGAACCTCAGCCCAGGTTAAGTTCAAGCTTAGTCCATAAGAGCCCTATCATATTCAATTAAATGTCTTGAGTATCACATATTCTAGAAAGAAATAGTATTCATTTTTTATATATATACTTTCTAGACCTCCTACATGCATTTGTGTAATAACAGTTACCAAATTAAGTAGATATATTGGTGATTTTTTTTTCCTTTAGCTTTAGTAAGCCCAGGGCAGAAAAATTTTCTGGCTCCGCCCTTGTAAGTAGGTCCACATGCCACATGTCATATCATGATTGGTCTACATCATGCAAAAATCATTTTTTATTATATTTTTTAATAATATAATAATATAATATAATATTATATTAGTATAAGTGGGTTCGCATGGGGATGCATTGATGTGTACAACCATGCCACGTCATCATACTATGCCATATGGCGATACGATTCTTCTTCGTGTCCGCTGTAGGTGGAGGCTACGTGTACGTCGCTGGCGGGCACAGTGCGGGCAAGAACGACCTCAACACCGTTGAGCCATACGACCCGGTGGAGGATGGGCGGGCATCGTTGCCAACGATGGCGGAGGAGCGGGCGTCTGCCGGAGATGGCAAATAAGTGGGGGTTGATAGGAGAGGGATTCGTCGATGGAGACGTCAAACATGACGGATGGGGTGGTAATATTGGCCTCTGCCACTTGGCAGGGTAACACCCATCAACTTCCCCATTAACCATTAACTACCCACAACCCTCTCCTCCTCATTAACCACCTCCCTCACTAAAAGCTCCATATAAAGATGATAAGGGTTATAATCTACCTTAGGAACTTAGGAACATGATAAAAATGTACAAATCTAACTTAGGGGATATGAAATAATGACAGGCTTATAAGGAGGAAACGGTTGTAACCGTTTTTGCCGTTTTTGCTCCTTATAAGGTTGATAGTTTATACACTTTACAATTGTAATATTATATATTTTATACACTTTACGTAGATACATTTGACTTAATTTAATAGTTAATTCAAATATTATAATCTTAATCCACTAGGTTACACATTATTATAATATTATATATTTTATACACTTTATAATTCTTATCATTATCCAAAACTTAATCCACTAACTTATCATGTTTCTGAACCAAATTTTAAAAGCGGGTTACTCCCATTTCTTATCCTCATTTTTCTATCCCTAATCCTCTAAACCCTATTCCCCTTTATTTACCCGGAACCAAACGGAACGTCATCTGTTAAATTCTCCCCCAAAGACCTCATCAAATACCTAGGATTCGGAGAGAGAGAGAGACAGAGAGGAGGTTGGAGATGCCTTGGAGTTCCACTCAATGTTGCCAGATTAAAAGTCAGTGACTTCAATTTCTTAGTGGAGTCAGTACAGTCAAGACTAGGCTTGTGGCAAGCTCGCAGGCTCTCAGATGCGGATAGAGTAACCCTGCTGTGCAGACTCTACCTCTCTTCGTCTTGTCAGCCATACCTGTTTCACCCACCACTGTGAGGAAGCTTGAAGCGTTGGCTCGCAATTTCCTTTGGCGTGACAAGCGTGGCGGGCTCTCTGTTGTTGCCTGGTCCAAGGTGTGAAAGCACAAAACTAGAGGCGGCCTCGGACTGAAGGATCTCTGTAAGTGGCCACTAGCACTTCGGATGAACAGAGCGGCCTCCTTCATCAATCAAGAACCTTGAGTCGATTTGGACAACACTGGCTCGAGCAAAATACCGGCTACAAGGTCTGTTGCCCCTGATCAAGCCCCCCTGCTTCTGCCTTCACCCCTTTGGCGATCCTTGTGCATAGCTGGTTTCTTCCTGCGACGTGGTCTATGCTGGACGGTGAGCCCGAACTGCAAGGCAGATGTGTTGGATGACTGGTGGCTGTTGGACGGACCCTTGAGGACCTCATGCTATCAAAATTCAACCTGGTGATCATATCGAGGTTAGTACCCTTTTCGATGATACGGGCCAGTGGCGTAGGGAGTCCCTCTCCTCATTCCTACACCCTGAACTCGTTGATCTTGTCCTATCTTCTCCTATCCTCCCCTCTGAAACGCCGCTGAGATTGGCCTGGAACTCGACTGGTGTAATCTCCAGCCTGCTATATCCTATTGGAAGACCTGGAGGGGCAGATGGAGGACAGCGATATGAATTGGTGGTCTGTTTGGAGAGTTCATGCTGGTCCGCGCGTCCGCCATTTCTTGTGGTGGTTGGTGCATGGGAAACTGGTGGACAAGGGCAAGCTATCAGCTCTCAGGGTGATTGAAGATAGTAACTGCTGTCAGTGCGAGCAACAGGAGGATTCCTTGTACCATATTTTCTTCTCTTGTGACTTTGCAAGGTGGTGCAGGGTAACGTGGATCTCTCGATGGAAAGACAACCAGACTCTCTATGGAAGAGACAATCAGATTTCTATATGGAAGAAACAAAAAAAACCCTAATTTTATTTCCTCATCAAAAACTGACCATTTACAAACCCTAAGACCTATTTTTATAGGTTTAAGGAAAGACTAGACCAACTCAACATGGACTCAAACATCATTATCCTAATTCAAGTACTAAACCCGGAATTTAAATATGAGAAAACCTACTAGCAATAGGAAATTTGTCAAAAATAGAAAGGATCCGAACAAACTGCCTAAAAAGGAAAGTTTTACGAAAAAACTGAATTTTAAGCCAAACGAAAAGGGAATTTTGGAAGATTCGGAGGTCACTGTCATGCAGAGATCTTCGATCTTCGATCTCTGATGATTCTTGACGGGCTCGTCGACCCGGTCGTTTCGACTGGTCGCACGCCCCGATCGGACACCCGGATTGAAAGTTATGCCCGTCCAACGGTCGGGGGTCGCCTCCTGATTTGAAAGGACTCGTCCTCGCGTCTGGATTGCAATAAACCCATATGTATGTACCCATATGTCTCACATTAAAGGTATCAGAAATTTGCACTTGGGGTGGGCGCCGGACTCGGTAGGCCTCCTTGAGAGAGTGTGACCATGACAGCATAGTCAGAATTCGGCCCTCCTTGTGCTTGGGCCGCAGCTCCTCCCGTCTCGGCGCTAGGGTCACTCGCCTCTCAATGATCCGCAAGGTGTAGGTGTTCTTCCGACCGTCGTAGACGACAGAACGATCATATTACCAGGGACGACTCAGCAACAGGTGGCAAGCATCCATGGTCACCACATTGCACCATACGTTATCCTGATAGTTGGAACCAATAGAAAAGGAAACCAGGCAGCGTTTATCGACCTTTACCTCGCTGCCGCACTTGAGCCACGATAGTCAGTACGGAACTGGATGGGCCTCCGTGGCCAGTTGCAGCTTGGTTACCGCTTCATCCGCGATGACGTTCTCACAGCTTCCATTGTCCATGATCAGCTTACAGACTCGCCCGCCGATGGTACACGTCGTCTGGAATAGTTTGGTCCGCATCCAGTTGTCGTCGACCTCCTCCTTGGGCGACAGGAAGCTCTTTCGCAGGACCAGGGTCGTCGCCGTACAGAATCTCTCCTTCATCGCCATAGTCATTGAAGACGGCCTAGGTGGGGTCCGCCTGATCATCCGCGTCTTCCTCAAGGAGCAAAGCCTTCCCTGCCCGGCTAGCAGGTAGGCTACAGTCCGAAGCCCGGTTGCCCACTTCTCTACAACGGAAGCACCTGAAGGTGGATCCTGATGCCGGATTTTGGGGAACAGGCCGTGGACCCGACGGCTTCGCTGGCAGGGTCGGGTTCAGCGGTGTTGGAGGTGGTTGTGGTGTCCGTCCCATGGTAGGCGCACGCGCTTGCTGTTTCTCCGCGGTCAACGCCCGCTGATAGGCCTCGGATACCGTCCACAACGCGTGAAGGCTCAGCGCGTCCTGGATAGATAGTCGCAGCCCTCCGAGGTATCTAGCGACCGTTTGCTCCTCTGTCTCCGACAGGTCATTCCTGGCAAGCAACTGATAGAATTCTTCGGTATATTCTTCAACAGATCGCGTACCTTGGCGAAGCGTATGTAGTTTCTGGAAGAGGGATTGGGTATATCCGAACGGGGAGAAGTGCTCCTTCAACTTCTTCATCTTCTCCCAGTTTCGGATCTTGCCCTTCTGCTGCTTCTCAAGAACCCTCTTCAGTTATTCCCACCATGCTGAAGCTCATCCCTTCAACTTGATTGACATCAACTTCACCTTGATGTCGTCAGGAACTTCCCGAAACTCGAAAATACGCTCCACTTGATGAAGCCAGTCCATGAAAATCTCGGGCTGTAATCCTCCCGCGAACTCAGGTATGTCCACCTTGAATCCGTAATCCATGGCACGATCCCGCTGGTCACCACGCCGAAAAGGGGGTTGGTCGGCATACATATTCTGAAAGGAGGACTCGTCCGAAGACAACTCCTCTTCTTCTTCCAGCGAGGACGTCCGGTCTCGGTTCTGTTGTTGTAACTGGAGTTGGAGGGCGGCCACATGTCGTTGAAGATCGACGATGGTCGCCTGCAAGACCCCCTGTTCCCACGGGGGAGGCCCACCATCGACAGGAGGCCGACCACGTCGTCGAGGTGGCGGCGGAGAGACGCTAGGCGGTCGTCGAGCACGGGCAGCTCTGGTTCGAGGCGGCATGGATCCTCTTTCCAGGAACTCGTATGGCTCTGATACCACTCGGGCGCAGGGTAACGTGGATCTCTCGATGGGAGAGACAACCAGACTCTCTATGGGAGAGACAACCAGATTTCTATAGGGAAGAAACAAAAAAACCCTAATTTTATTTCCTCATAAAAAACTTACCCTTTACAAACCCTAAGGCCTCCTTTTATAGGTTTAAGGAAAGACCAGACCAACTCAACATGGACTCAAACATCATTATCCTAATCCAAGTACTAAACCCGAATTTGAAATAGGAGAAAACCTACTAGCAATAGGAAATTTGCCAAAAATAGAAAGGACCCGAACAAACTGCCTAAAAAGGAAAGTTTTATGAAAAAACTGAATTTTAAGCCAAACGAAAAGGGAATTTGGAAGATTCGAAGGTCACTGTCGTGGAGAGATCTTCGATCTCCGATGATTCTTGATGGGCTCGTCGACCCGGTCGTTTCGACTGGTCGCACGCCCCAATCGGACACCCGGATCAAAAGTTATGCCCGTCCGACGATCGGGTTCGCCCGGGTTTTGTCCTGCATCACAAGGTCGGTATGGCAGCAGTTTATCGGCTATTCTGGCTTTGATCTTGGTGCTGTGGACAAGGATTTTTGCTTCGGATTGTTCCAAAATTCTTCCAAGGAAGAGGGAGTTCACCAACTCAAATCTTTGGTGGCATATACCTTATGGATGCTGTGGAAGAACCGCTGCCACAATGTGTTTGGTGAGAGGGGTGAGGACTATCGGGGCCTTACCGCAGCATTAGATGGCAGGTTAGAGAGTTTTAACCTCATAAGAGTTCCTTGTTGACATTGACGCCAGTGTGGGTTACTATGAACTCTATGATATCTTTTGGTATTAGAGATTGATTTGAGTTAGAAAACCATGAATTCTCACTGATATCATTAGTTTCCTTGATTTGTCGAATATCTTATACTTTGGACTAATCTGTTGCAGAAATTTGCATATCTCCCTCAGTGTTGTACTTGGTTTTAGAGTACGAGTGAACCCTGCTAGAAGACCTTGTGTCATTGAACTCTTATCCGTTGATATAGAATAACAAATGTTTAAACTTCATAGTTACCATGTGGCCTATTAGCTCAGCTGGTTAGAGCGTCGTGCTAATAACGCGAAGGTCGCAGGTTCGAGACCTGCATGGGCCATTTTTTTATTTTATTTTTTCTAAGTTGATTCAATCGCACCAATTTCAAACTTGGGTCATGTCGAATAATAGCCTGATCTGATATTGAGATCAAGTCGCACCGATTTAATACTTAATAGTGACCTAATTAATAAATTCTTTTTTCTGCATAAATTTCGCCAATTAGTGATGTCTTCAGTTCGGAGCTTATACAACAGAAATTAGCGGAAATAATGCATTTCAAGGATGAATGACCATTAAGAAGGTCAAAATGGCCAAAAAAGAGTATGTTTCCGTGGAAGATGGTAATGGCAAGAACAGTCGAGGCGCCTATATATAGTAGAGCTTTTTAGATGGGCTAATGGAATAAGAAATATCGTAGAAAATTTAAGTGTTCTATAATTGGAAATTTCAAATTTTCAGAAATTTCGTTAGGTCTTAAGAAATAAGAGCAGGCTCTGACTTCTTTGAAAGTTCCTATTTGCAATTGATCCATTTCATCTTGAAAATGAATTACCTTTCTTTGCGTTATTTTTGACTTGATCAATAGGTATGCCGAGATCGAAAACTTTATAAGATAGATGATCTAGTGGGAGGCGCACCAACTAGCCTAGTTGAGAATGAGGAGGAAACTCCTTGACCTTCTAGGGATGGTGAGAGCGACTTTACTAGCGCACAATTAATCTAGTTGAGAATGAGGATGAGCTCCTCTATATCCAAGAAATAGTGGGAACGGTTTTGACTACTGGTGGCTTAGGTCCATTGGAAGATAATTCTCAGGGCACAAAATTGTGTTGAAGCGAATATGGAGTTATCCTTGGTCATTTTTTTTAGATTGAGAGGGAGAATTTCATAACTGCTCCGCATGATGATGGAGAGCCTATTGCTAGAGAGGCCTTCTCATCCCTTCCTAGCATAGAAAAGACCTTGCATTGTGAAAAATGTTACACGTTCCCTATTCTAATGCCATTGCAAATGTTCTGAGGCTTGCTCTGTTGTTGATTATGGAGTTGTTTGGTTAGTGTGATTCTTCAGTATTATGAGTCATCACAAACACCTGGAGTGTAGTAACGATTCATGGAATGATTGCATATGCGAAGGTTTTTTATATGTTTTTGATAACACCAAACATCTTGATATGGGATGTCACTCCACTCGAGACATGATTGCATCGAGGAGGTGATCCTAAAGTGCATACCTACGAGTAATATGATTGTGAATCCTCTAACAAAGCCCATTATTGAGAGGCTTGTAGCTTTTGTCAGGGCTCTAGGACTCTGTAGGCTTGTCATGCGCTCGAGAGTAGTTGATCACTCCTTAATTCATATATAAGTCACTTCATCAAGTTAACTCCAATTGTGCAGTTATAACTACTTGCATGATTGTTGAGACTTGTTGAGATAGCACACACATGAGGAGCATGTCAAACAGACAAGATTGGCTCACTCACACGTGCAATCATCATTGGCGCTTGAGATAGCGAGTAAAGATGAGACCAGAGTGTCACCCTATCGGCAGATAGGATGAGACTTGATATTTGGAGTATCGCGCCCCGACCCGCGAAGGCCCAACCGGGCTGGGCGACGCGAACCAGAACCTAACTAATGCGAAATTTTTTGGCGAGGGGTTCCCTCTAACCTACTGGTCTCCCTAAACAATTCATAAGCACCCTTAATGAAACAATAATTAACAACCTCAAAAGATATAATATAATATTCAAAATCCTCAAAAGGGTTTACATTTATACAACATACTCCCGGAGGAGACTATCTAAATAAAAAGGGTGTAGAAGATTATCACCGCTCCTCAAGCACCATCAGACGCCGCCACGCCACAAAATATCTGCCCGGTAGGGGCCACTGAGAAAGAGCTGACGCCTGCTCCTGCACCTGCAAAACGCAGCCCAGGTAGGAGTGAGCATAAAGCTCAGTAGGGTTCTACACTACGACACACAGAAAGGAGGAAACTCAACAGTGTCTCCCCCAAGTAAAGTATAGGTGTACACAGGGGTCCCATAACCCCACCGCGTGTCCCTGAGGTCCATGATCATGATCTTCCAGAAGAACTGGTCACATGATGGGTCACGCTCAGTAAGCAGGAAACCAACACTGCTGACTCACAAGCAGGAAACCAGCACTGCTGGTAGGAAATGACACCGCTGAGTAGGCACACCCTCTACTCAAGAGTCGTTATAACCGAACACCGGCTACACCTTAGAACATGACTCGAGACCGACACGACCTCTAAATCATCGATTAACATGTATTCGAGTCATCTAAGCCTATCATCGATATCGACTGAATACTACAATCCAACCTGGACCTTGCTACCCGCCACGGTCCTAGAGCTAAATCCGAGCTACCCGAAAGCCTCGGATCGGCGATCAACCCATCGCCCACGCCCTATCCTTATGCATCTAATGCACAACAGAATGCATGCTATGATCATACATAGGTAAGAGATAAGCATGCAACATGATGATAAAGCAACACACAAGTCCAACTGGATCGCTGCAGCGGTACTACCAACCGCTGTCAACCAATCCGTAGCGGGTCCTGGCATTACGACGGTACTGCGACCGTCAACCGCGGACTCCTGCAACGGGAAGCAACCCTGAAAACTCAGATGAACATATAATATAATATTATATGTTCAGAACATATAATATTATTAAAAACACCAATATCCTCTAATTAGGGGCTAAGTGACCTCATCGATCCGATGTCCAAACGATGTCGGATTCAAGATCCAACTTAGACACCCACAGAATAACATGCTGGGATCAACATACCCAAAACCAGGAAACATCTGACGGCTAGATTACCCGATAAACACTAATCAAAATCAATAATCTCACTAATTACCTTTAATTGCTACAACACAACCCATCCGTAGGAAATTCATAACAAATCATAGGAACATAAGAAAATTATAAAACTAGTTGGCTCTGAGAGTAGATTCAAATATCTACAACTTTCATGTTCATCATAAACCAAGATCATGCATGTACAGACCGGAAAACGCGTCGTACACCGGATGTTCTTCAAGAACAGAGAAACCA
This sequence comes from Narthecium ossifragum, assembly GCA_963920575.1. NCBI lineage: Eukaryota > Viridiplantae > Streptophyta > Magnoliopsida > Dioscoreales > Nartheciaceae > Narthecium > Narthecium ossifragum. The sequence goes on from OY986966.1 coordinate 6,186,581, forward strand.
GAAAATCCGAGTTTAAACATGCTAAAAACCTACTAAAATCTCAATTAAATCTTATGAAACTTACAACAGAAAATAAGCCAAGTAAGAGGCATCCAACCACACCGAGATCTACCGACTAGACTAAGAGAAACCTTTTATTAACCCACGTAGGTAGAAACTTACCGGAAACGCAAACCTCGGCTGATTCCCCGCACTACGAGCACTAAACTGGCTTCAAATCAAGCTAGGGATCTTCCTCTCGCTACCACGAATCCAACAAGCCTTCAAACACCCAAAAAGATGGCCGGAGGAGGGAGAACGGAGGGGAAGAAGGAGACGGGAAGCAAACCGGAAAAACAGGGGAGGCCACGGGCTATTTATAGGCTCGAGTCCAATCGATCCCTCCAGGGATCGATCGGTCGGACTGGGTCAGGTTAAGTCGGTTCGCGTCCTTATCCGGACATGTCGGCCACGCCGACGACCGACACAGGTCCGATCGATCGCTCCAAGTAGCGATCGATTGCACACGGGCCGTAAGCAGCCTAAAAAATAGGCTTCTACGCGGTCGAGCTTGGATCTTTTGATCCCAAGCCCGTCTAGGGTTCTAGCAAACACATAAATCAAACATAAGGGATGTGTATGCACCACGCGGGTGTGAAACAAACTGACAAGACGCAATTTACCAAATTGCCCTTGCGACCCACAACGAGCCACGGGCTCGACCTAAGTGGTCGACCCAGGAATGGAGGGACATGTCCTCACATGGAGGTCAATAACAGTCATTGCCCAGTGTCTTTTATGCTTGTTATGGTAAGCTAGATGTGAGATCTTGATTTGGCGCCTTGGACGGCGAGCAAATGAGAACTCGGGTTAGGCGCTTGGAGAGTGACTAGAGTAAATCTTTACGGTTGGTAGGACATGTGCTCTTATTTGAATGATCTATCCCCGTAGCATGTACTTCATACTGCATGCGCTCTGGACCGATAGAGGAAGTGAAGAGAATGGGTCCCTGCTTCCACACTGTGTGAGTCCTCTGGGTCATTTTTACATGACCAATATCATCGTGCTCTTTGACCTTTGACTATGTCACGAAGTAGAAGATAAATGTTGCTACTTTAGTGTGTTTCGTATGGCCATGAGTGATTTGGCTAATCCGGAACATGTCTAGGAAAGCGATTAGCTTAAGCCTAGTGGCATGAGGGCGAAGGGAAGACCATCCGGATCATGTCGCTCTATATTCTTGTGTGTATAACGACTAAATATGAATATAGGAGCAAAAGTTTTGAGAGGTTAAGCATGTTCTTTGAGGGATTAGAGATGCTTGAACCGGTGAATTCGAAAGGGTCTTGGGTACATAAGACACCTAATATTTGTTTGTTTATTTTGAGAGGCTGATGTCTCTACACTAGTTCTTGTGAGCTTAGTGAAGTAGCTCCCAATTGCATGTGTGCTTAGTAGTCCACGAAACAGAACCAAGTATGAACTCGCACTACAACTAAAAGTAAGATCAAGAGAGAAGTGTCAGAGTCGAACCCACCATATGCGAGTGGGAGATTTTGGATTTGGACTATGATTAGAGTCCAAATTGGGCTCCTATTAGTGGTTCGACCAATTTCCAATCCAACTAAGATAGGCATGCAAAGTCCTGATGGATAAAGACACTTTTAGCCAGTCCTCTATAAATATCAGGAGACCTCTAGGGTTTCTGTAAAACGAAATTAGTGAGAGACGTCTACAACCGTTCCTTTCTCTCATTCTCCCTCATCTCTTCATATGTGAGCGCTATGAGGTTCATGTGTTGTGAACGAGAGATGATATTCTTGTAACATTATCCTACCGCCCGCAAGCTTCAGCGAGGAGAACATTGTGAAAGATGAATGCGGGATAGAAGCCCTGTCGGATCCGGGATCCAAATCTACAACAAGATACGCTCGAAATCGCTTCCACTAATGCGTGTATTCTTACAAATACAAACAGAGCTGGCCCAATCAATTATGGGGCCCTAGGCAAATAAATCAAATGAGACCCTTAAGTATTTACTAACCACAGTTAATAAAACAATTAAATTAATTAAATATGATAAGCATATTTAAAAATCATCCTTCTAGCTTTTTGGACTGTGAAAGTACTGATTAAATTTTAATATTCAAGTTTAGCTAATATATCTTTCTCAATAGATAACATAACTAATCCATTTAATCTTTCTTGAGACATGGTTGATCGCAAGTAAGATTTTATTAGCTTCAATTTTGAAAAGCTTCTTTTCTGGAGAAGCAACCGTTACAAGTATTGTCAACAATATTCTATATGTGATAGATGTATTCAGAAAACAATCTAGTCTTTTGATATTGTTCAAGATTTGAATTGGATTGTTATTCTCTAATGGCAAAACTTCTTTCAAAAACTTTAGTTCATGAAATCAATCCAAGCTGTCAATAGTAAAGTTATAAATTAATTAGAGGACAAAATTTATGGACACATGTCCATATCAAGTCCCTAGAATTTTTTTGTCAACCGCACATGCCTTTTTCAAATTCCAAGTGAGGTAGCTAAGGGGCCTTTTAATAGAGCCTAATAGCTATCTTTACATTAATTAGAAGGTTGGGGGCCTAACGGTTACGTTAGAAACCTAATAAAGCATGAATTCAATAACTTGGTTTTTTTAATACATATATAGACCCTAACTTCTTAATTAGCAATAAAGCATGGATTCAATAACTTGGCTTTTTAAATACATATATAGGCCCTAACTTTTTAATTAGCATATAATTTGGGGCCCCCTATTCAAGTGGGGTCCTAGGCGGGCCTAAGTTGCCTAGGGGTTGGGCCAGCCCTGAATACATATTCGTCCTTGCATATTGAAAACCCTTATCTTTGCGGGCCTCCCTTACTACAAGTTGCCTGAACGATGGAACGATACCAGGTCGAGCAGCAGCTGGTGGCAATGAAAAAGTTTCTGATGGAAAAAATGAGAACTTATGGTTCTACTTGGCATCTGAATCATATACATCTATTGCACACGTGGTGGAGTGGCTTACGTAGGAGATCATGTGTTCAGGTTCGGGTGGTTACGCAGGAGATGTAAGGGCATGGGCCCATCGTCTTCGCTATCTTCATCGATTGGATGAACGCCATCAAGGTCTAGTCCGACGGAAGCGGTGACGGCGGTAGAGGTGAAGATGGCTTGGATTACGTTGTCGAGCTAGGACTCCGACATCGATGTGTCCAGACGTTCGCTGCAGTCGATGAATATGGCAAAGGCGGTGGGGTCCTCCGGGAGGAGGCGTCGCGCGCCAGACATGCGTGTCGAGAGACTGGAAGGTGGATATGGGCTTGGCATTAGCGGAACGGCAAACGTTGGTGTAGATCTTGATGCGATCGATGGCGACCTCCAAGAAGGAGAAGATCTTGTCGTGGAGGGCATCGGGAGGCTGTTAGTGTTGGCTTTCTCATGGGCATCGGCCGAGTTGGGGAGGTCAAGCTTGGTGAGCTAATAGCGATGCCATCCTTAATTCATGGGTTTTTTAATTGCTGATAAGTTTCTATCCTTAATTTAATTGCTCATAAATTTAAGGGGTATTAGGTCAGAACCCCAAATCTAGCCCTCTTCTTGTTCAAGACCCCATGCTATTTGTCAAAAACCCCAGACTCATTTTTTCTAGATGAATAACCCCAAATTACCTCAAAAAGACAATAATACCCTTGTTTTATTTTTTTAATTCCAACCCTTTCTCTCTCCTCTCTCTCTTCTCTCCTCCGGTGAGAGAACCCTCGCCAACCACCCACTCCAGCGACCACCCCCTTCCCTGTGATCTCCCCTGCGACAACCCTCCCGACCTCGGATTCGAGCACCGTGACCCCGCCTCTCCTTCCTCGGCGTACTTCAGATGAGATCCAACGCCCGGCTCATCCCTCCCTTGCCCCGCGACCGTCTTCTCTGTCTTCTCCGGCGAGATCCAACACCGGGATCCGCCCAAGATCCATCATCCTCCCAGATCCACCCAAATCGGCCTTCCTCACAAAGCTTCCACCCTCCTCCAGTGAGGTCGCGGCCACCCGCGACAACTTCTCCCAGTTCCGTCGCCACCGCGGCCACCCGACAACTCCTCTCCACCCGACGACGCCGTCGATGCCTCCCGTCCCTGAGCCTCAGCTTTCAACGGAACCCAACACTGCCCGACGAGGCCTCGACACCGCTCGTCCTTCTCGGCCTCCGTCCACGTCGGGAGCCCATTCGAGCTCCTCCTCCCTCTTAGATCAGGCGCCGATTCATCGGAATCCGCCACCCTACCGGCTCTCCACCTCCACCCAATCCCGGATCCAGCCATATCATCGGCTTACAACCCTTCCCCGCCCGTTCCCAGGCAAGATCCACTGCCGCCCACTCCTTGCGGTCGTCCTCCTCGTCGAGCACCATCAGCCTCAACTGGTTCAACCGAGCCAAGTGGTTTGAAACGGTTCAGCCGGTCAAGCAATCTGGTGTTCCCATTGCCTCACGGCCTGTCCTCCACCATTCCCCGGTGTGATCCACTATCACACTTCTGAGGACCCGTCCCTCTACTCCTGTGGCTCGTCGTGGGCCGCAAGGGCAATTTGGTAAATTGCGCCTTGTCAGCTTGTTTCACACCTGCGTGGACACACACTGACCATGTTTGTGGTAATGTTTGGCTAGAATGGTTAGTGGGACCCGGGATCGAACGATCCGGGCTTGGGCTTGAGTTTTAGCCCAAGTCTAGCTTTCTACACCTAAAGGATCGATCCTTCCTTGCTAGAAGATCGATCTTTTGGTGCCAGAAAGTCAAGTGCGATCGTCATGAAGGATCGATCTTTGCCTAGGGAAAGATCTATCATTCATAAGTCGGTTCGTTTGCCTATAAAGCAGACGAGACTTTCTTCCTTAAATCCTTTTGAAATCCGGAGATATGGAGCTCAAATCTGTCAATTTTGAATGCATTTGAGGACGATCCAAGGCCTAGCAGCTGGGATTGAAGCTGCTATTGCTTAGGTAGGGATCCTACCTACATCTCTTCCGGGGTTTTGGAGTTTTTTCGGTTTGTGGTTGATCTTTTGCTTAGATCTGTAGATATACACGTTGGTTTTCCATGATTTCACCAGTTTTGGACTCGTGGTCCCTTGATCTACCAGTACCCAGAGTTTTAGGGGGTTTGGTAGCGTCTTTCGGCGGTATTTCTTGCCGTCCGGTTTCCGGAGAACCCATCCGGATCGATCCTTCTAGAGGAAGGATCGATCCCTCTGGGTTGGTCATGCTGCGCCCTGTCGCGCCCCGGCCAAGAAAACCCATCCGGACCGGGACACGAGGGAGGGGGGTTCCGTACATCTACTAACAACCAACCGGCGGAAACAGAAAGCAAAAGTAATTCTAACAATTACTAAACCAAAACTGTATATAAAAACATCCGAGTTACACAAATTTAGAGTATTAACAATTATCCAAAAAGAAATACAACACCCGAGGCCTCCGCAAAGACACTACAAAAGCCCTCCTGGCCCTCAAACAAGGTCAGCTGGCGACACGCTGCCGCAGGACGAACACCGGGGCCCACAGGAGAAGCGCTGGTACCAGCACCTGCAAACACCACGGTCCAGGTAGGAATAAGCAAAAGCTCAGTAGGGTTCTACTCTACGAAACACACAAGATAGGCGATACCGACTGTACTAACTCTATGCCAAGTGCTGAGGCCTGCCAAGGACCCCATAAATCCCGTCAATAACCCGAATGGCACCTGTCCAAAATACGTCCTCCGATGGCCACTGTTCAAGGGTGGTCCACCTCCGACAGTCCCTGACACAGGGTGGACATGACGCTACCCGTAGGACACCCCTCTTCAAGTGGGACCTCCACACTTGGCGGAACAACCGTGGTTACGACAACCATCTCCCAGCACTCAAAGCACAGAGCCAACACAACCCCTAAACTCCAAATCAAAAGCTCAGTCCTACCAAAGAGCCCACAAATCCCTTTGATACCCCCAGGGTTCCTGTCCATAGTACGTCCTCCGATGGTCACTATACAAGGGTTGGGCTTTCTCCGATAATCCCAGAAACAGGGTGGACAATGACGATACCAGTAGGACACCCATGCCGGGGTAACGACAACCACCACTCATCTATTGATACTGGAGTACTAGGGACAAACCCCAACCCACGCCTAGCCTATCATGCCTCTAATGCACAAGAAAGCAAGACAATTATAAAAAAACAAAATAAAATAGTAAATCAGGCATCAAACAAGGGCACACCTCCGGGCCATTTATAATAAACATTCCTAAAAAAACGTTAATGAACAGTGAAAATATAATATTATATTCCAAACATCAAACATTCTCTACATGGCAGCTAGTTGACCCCATAGATCCGACGTCCAAACGACGTCGGTTTTAAGATTCAACTTAGACACCAATAGATCTACATGCATGCATCAATATATCCAAAATCCAGAATCATCCAACGACTAGATTAACGGGAAAACACTAATCAAAACCACTAATCAAACTAACTTACCAATTAATTGCTGCAACGCAGCCCTCCAGTAATAAATTCATAACAAATCGTAGGAAACTCGGCAAAATGCGAAATAAGCTGGAATGGAAAGTTAACACAGAGATCTACAACGCTTATGTTCATCAAAACCCAAGATCATGCACTTACAAGCCGAAAAATTCACCGCAAGCCGGCTGTTCTTCAAGAACAGCAGAAAACCGGAAAATCCGAGGTTAATCATGCATAAATCCTACTAAAATCTCATCCAAAGATCATGATAGGCAAGATGCATCTAATGACATGAAGATTATCAAGATCCAACGGTTAGATTAGGAGAATCCCATTAAACTAGTTACGTAGGTAGAACACCTACCGAAACCGCTAATCCTTGGTTGATTGCTCGCTAAACAGCTGCTAACCAAGCTCCAACCCACGTCAGGGATCTTCCTCATCAGGGATCTTCCTCACGTCGCCACGAATCCAACGAGCTTTGGAACACTCAAAATGGTGGCCGGAGGAGGGAGAACGAAGAAGAAGGAGATGGCTGCCGGGAAGAACAGAGGAAACAGAGCACCGCGGGAAGAAGAGAAAGAAGGAAGAAGAAGAGAAAGAAAAGCCGGGAAAAAGGGGGAGGATGGGAGACTTTCTCTCCTCTCCCTCTAACAGAGGGAGCGACGGCCACGACGGCCGTCCTCGCGAAGGAAAACAGCGCGGACTCACTCACGAGTCCGATCGATCGCTCCTAGGAGAGATCGATCGCTCACGGGCCGCCAGCTGCCCAAAAGCAAGCTTCTGCGCGCCCGAGCTGGGATCTTCTGATCCCGGGTCCACCTAGCCATTCTATTCAAACACATACACCAAAACAAGGTCTGTGTGTGCACACGCGGTTGTGAAACAAACCATCAAGGTGCAATTTATCAAATTGCCCTTGCGGTCAACAACGAGCCACAGGAATAGAGTGACGGGTCCTCACACGCCCGATGAAGGATCGATCTTCTGCTTGGAGATGATCGATCATGGGTCTTGGGTAGCATGGTTACCCTGCGTCGCGAGGAGGATCGATCTTCCTGGGAGGAAGGATCAATCTTTCTTGGACAAGAAAGGTGCCCTCTGTCTCGAGAAAGATCGATCTTCCTGGGAGGAAGGATCGATCTTTTTTAGCTCGACAGTGAGGGAAGGCTCACTGTTACTTAAAAGATCGATCTTTTCTTAGGAAAAGATCGATCCTTTAGTAGCAGAGAGGATTTTTCATGGTTTTTGCCCGCGGGGCTTGATATGCCGGTTTTCCTTACCGCTTTATACCTTGTACATATGTTTAAGCATGTTAGCCCTATAATAGGGGCAGTGGTGAACCGGGGGAGTGATGACTCCCAGGATGTTTAGAATAAACTGGCGGGCAGCCCTACAACTTTCCTTAGCCTTGCATGCCGGTGTGCACCGAGGGCTTTATCTGTGATATATGTAAGCTGTTGTTTGCGTGGCTGCTTCCCGATGCAGGTGTTGTGGTGAACTACTGGCAGTTGGTGGTGGTACCACTGCAGCAGCTCCTAGACCTTACTTACCTGTTCACCACCCCGGGCCGGCAGGGTGCCGTGCCCAGACCTTATTATTTATAACATCACATACTGTTGCATGTTTATCTGTATTACCCTGCATGTGCGCATAGCATGCATTGTGTTGTGCATTAGTTGCATCTGTGTAGGGCGCTGGCGATGGGTTGTTCGCCGATCCGGGGCTTTCGGGTAGTCCGGGTCTAGCTCTAGGACCGTTGCGGGTAGCTTGGTCCAGGACTCGATTTGTAGTATTCAGTCGTTTTCGATGATAGGGTTAGATGACCTGAATACATGTTGTCTGATGTTTAGAGGTCGTGTCGGCCTCGAGCCGAGTCCTGAGGTGTAGCCGGTGTCCGGCAGTCTTTGACTCTCTGAGTGGGAGGTGTGCCCACTCAGCGGTGCCTTGTCCCGCCAGTAGTGTTCACTGTCATGCTGTGAGTCCGCAGTGCTGGGAGCCTGCTTTCTGGGACATCCGGTGGGTTTATGGGACCTCTGTATACATCTAGGCTTTGCTTGGGGGCGACACTGTTGTGTTCCCTCCCTTGTGAGTGTCGTAGTGTAGTGTCCCTGCTGAGCTTAGTGCTCACTCCTACCCGGGCTGCGTTTTGAAGGTGCTGGCGCTAGCTCTTCTTCGGTCGCCCCTACCGGGCCGGTGTTTGGTGACGTGGCGGCGTCTGGCGGTGCTTGGGAGCGGCGATCTCAGTTTTACCTTTTTGTTATAGATAGTCTCCTACGGGAGTGATAAATGTATAATTTCTCTGTTTTGAGGATTTGTATTATATTCCAGTTCAGTCTTTGAGGTTTGTGAATGATTGTATAATACAGGATGATTATGAATTGTTAGGGTAACCACTACGATTAGAGGAAAACCTCGTCAAAATTTCCGCAGTAGGTTAGGCTCCGGTTCGCGTCGCCCGGCCCGGTTGGGCCTACGCGGGTCGGGGTGCGACAACGCTGCCCGACCTTGCTCGCGGTCGTCGTCCCGACGAGCAGCTCTCCCTGAGCTGGTTGGGTCTCAGTTGGTTCCACCAAGCTAAGTAGTCTGGTCCGATCAGATCGAATCTAATCCAGCCCAACTTGATCCAGTCTGAATCCAAATTAGATCAACAAAGATGAAAATATAAAATAAAGATGAAAAAAGATCAGAAAGATGAAAATGAACAGAAAGATGAAAATTGATCCAATACTGTCGTCCCCACTCTACACCGTCGCCTCCTGCCTCTCCGTCCCCGTCCGACATCAGATCCAAATACTAGAGGTCCTTCCGACTCGTCTCCAGCCATCCTCCAACCAGATCCGATAGCTGCTCACCGTCTCCCCTGCTCGCGGCCATCGTCCCCAACAAGCCACCTGAGCCACCAGATTGAATCACCCTTTGATCTCATCTGGTCCAGCCCACCAGATTGAATCATGCCCAAATCTCGCAATCCAGACTTGTCTTGATCAACTTAAATCAGATTGATTTGATCCAGCCATCTGCCAAGATCTGAGCTGATTGCAAGCTAGATCAAGTCAAATTAATCCGATTGCCAATGTCAAAAATTGAATAGTAATATAACGTAAAAAGTTTGTAAATAAAAATTTACACATCAAAATTGTACATAAAGATTGGAAAATTGACAATCTAAAATTGACAAAAATGCATTTTCATCTTTTTAAATGCATTTTCATATTTTTAAATGCATTTTCATATTTTTAAATTCATCTTCATCTTTTTAAATGCATTTTGATCTTTTTAAATTTATTTTCATCTTTCTAAACGCATTTTCATCTTTTTAAATGCATTTTTATCTTTTTAAATTCATTTTCATCTTTTAAATGCATTTTCATCTTTTTGAAATCATTTTCATCTTATTAAATTCATTTTCATCTTTTTAGAAGTATTTTCATCTTTTTACAATCATTTTCATCTTTTTAAATTCATTTTCATCTTTCCTGCATTTTTATCTTTTTTAAATTCATTTCTATCTTTCTAAATTTATTTTCATCTTTTTAAATGCATTTTCATCTCTTTGAATTTATTTTCATATTTTTCATTCATTTTATCTTTTTAAATGTAGATCAACATTTTTCTCTTTTTAAATTCATTTTAATCTTTTTACAAGCATTTTTATCTTTTTAAATTCACTTTCATCTTTTTAACTCCATGTTTTTCTTTTTAACTCCATTTTTATCTTTCCAGCATTTTTATCTCTGATGATTTTTATCGAGGGAGCCAGGACGCCCGACACACCTCGGATTGGGTCGGCTCACCTAGGTGGATCGTCTTTAATTTTTTCCACTTTTTTCATTATTTTTCCATGAAAAATGTGGAAAAAATAGGAACTCTCATTCTTCTTCTTCTCCCGCTTCTCCACGTAGATTCTCCCCTCCCTCAGCCTCTCCTTCTCCGCACGAAGCCGCCCGATCTCCACCTTCGCCTCCCTCTTCTCGAGCTCTCTCTTCGCCAATGCCGCATCAACCCCACCTCCGCCGGCAGCCCTCTCGCCTCCTCCCTCTCACCGAGCTCCACCTCTATCGGATCCGGCGCTGCCATCACTCACTACCACCGCCTCAGAGCTCCAAATCCCTACCTAGCCTCAGATCCGGATACCCATCGCCTCATGATGCCTCCGCCTCTATTCCCTGGCGAGATCCTGAAGCTTCCATAAGACTCAAGAGGTCGCCCCGCTGCTTCCTCCTCCATCCCCAACCTCGACCAACGCTTGGATCGCCGGATCCCGACTCCCCATTGTCCCCATGCGCACCGCTCGCATCCGGCCCATCTTCGATGACCTCCTCCTCGACCAGCTACTTTCGATCCGGAACCTTGAGCCTGAGATCGCCCTTGACACCGCCTCCCCTCCCGCTCTCCGGCGTGGGGACTTCCTCCTCAAGCGCTTCTATTCTTTCGGCTTTGAGCGGAGCCTTGTCGCGGAATGGCTGGTGGTGGAACTTTCCATGGCGTCTATGTGGTGCTACCGTCATCGCGGCTTCTGGAGTAAGCATTGGTCATCACCCTACCGATCTCCATCTCGATCGAATCTCTGTCATGCTAGAAACCTCCTCCGACTCTGACGCCTCGCCCAAATCCGTGGTGTCGTCCTCGTCCTCTGACGAAGAGAGGCGGCGTCACCTCTTTGATGAGTCCGGTAGCAGCGACGACGTCCTCGTTGAGCTACCAGGCAACGCAGACCACGACTCTTGAAGCCCTCCCGGTCATGGCAGTCAGGATCGGGATGGGGATGGTGGAATCCTTCTTCTTGCCTAGCATCGATCAAGCCCTGGATCGTCGGATCCCAACTCCGGCGACCATCCATCGCGCCATCCGCCACCGCTGTGCTGCTGCCGTCACCATTTCTAATAAATACATTTAACTATCATGGGCATTTTAGTATTTTTTTAATTACACCAGTCAAATAAACCTATCAAATGGGTTCTAACCTTAAAAACACATCAAATGGGGTTTATAGCAAAAAAATTTACTAAACTGGTGTTATCACCAATTGTCTATAAATTTTATTGCTGAAAAGTTGAGTGGGTGTTTAATTGCTGATAAGTTTCTATCCTTTTGTTTCTATCCTTAAGTCACGGCAGAGCTCAGTGGACTGTCCATGGTCAACCAAATTGAGAGAAATATATGTCATGGGTTTTTGTTTTTGGCCCATATATCTCTCAAAATAATTTTAATTGTCTATATGCTCTTACTCCCTAAAATCAGAAATTGCATATATATCCACCAAAAATACAGATAAGAGGAGATTTTGAAATTAATTAAAACAAAGATTTTGGAATTAGTAGAAAATACAAATTTTCTATAATCATGTTTGACTGGTTAGAAAAATATGAATAATTATCTACTAATTAGAAAAATATGAAGATTATTCCATGCTGTAATTTTGGGATAGGAGAAAACCATGCCGGGAGCACATGCCCTACATTAATTTATCTTATAAAGTAACATTTATGACGAGTCATATGACTTATATATTTTCACACATGTGACATCTGAGTCATAAATAAAAAGAGGGGAGGATAGAGGAGGGTAATGGGGTGGGTGGTTACCCATGTCAGATGGTACCCCCCACTTAATAGTAATAAATGGCAATTTAGAGGGACTGGTAGCAAATTGTAATCAGGTGAGGATAGAGGGGGGTGGTGGGGATGAGTGGTTACTCATGTCAGGTGGTACGGGGGCCACATCATAGTAATAAATGACAATTTAGAGGGATCGGTAGCAAATGGTAGTCATAAATTTTAATTTAGAGGGATTGGCAACAAAAGATAGTTGAGAGGTATTAAATCCTGATGGTTACATGATAATGACTGATCAGGATCATAATTCTCTCTATAACCAGTGAACCGTTCTATATGGATGATTCCTCTATTTATGAGTACGATGTATTTTTAAAATTTGTGTAGTGACAAGATATTTTGTTTTCTACTTCATTGTGGGGACACTGGCAATGAAAATGCCATGGTCCTTGCTAGTTAGGATTAATTTTCTGTAACTTTAAATCCTATTTTTAGGCAATTAATGAGTTATTGGTTTACAGTGTAGTTTTTTAATTGGCTGAAGCCCCCCCCCCCCGCCCCCCTGACACATAATTTTTTTTCCCCTTATGCCCCGCTTCTTTTTTTCCCTCCTTCCTTCATTTCGTTTTCTTTCTCCTTTTTCTTCAATTTTGTATTATTTTTTCTTAATTTTGTTTCTTTATTTCTCAGTAGTTTTGTTTTTATTTAAATCAGTTTTCTTTATTTGTTTTATTAATCAATTTTTTTTATTTTTTTTATCAGTTTTATTTTTCTTTTTGGATAAATAGTTTTTTATTATATGTTTGTGATCTTTTGTTTTTTTTTTAGTTGTAGATTTTGAGAGTCATTATTTGTAAAATTTTTAAAAAGTATAAAAATATAAATCAAAATAAAAAGTATATATATGAAAATAACAAAAATACTAACTGTTAAAAATTGCATTGTGTTTTGTGAAAAGTCTCATAAGCCAATATTGATTTAGCCATATTCAGTGAATAACACATGTAACAATACACAAAAAAGAGATACACAAAAATATATAAAAATACAAATTCTAATCAATATTGCCTCCAAATTCTGCTCCCGGTGCGCTTGGTGTTGTGATTGGATGCTTATATTGCATTCAATTGATTGATTTTCATATCCAAATCGTGCTTAATTTGTGTTATCTATGCATATTTATGATGAATTTCATGAATTTGGATCATTTACACCTTTAGTATGTTATTGGTGTTAATTCGGTGTGATTGACATGTTTATGGATTTTTCGTACTCTTAAGAACAAATCTCGTATTCGAAGTTGAATTTTGAACTTAAATCGTGATTTGTGAATACATGGAAATTCGAATATAATTGTTTTAATTGTTGATTTTAATGCATGAGCATGTGTATCACACCATATTTGAGATGTCGGAAGAGCTATTTGTGCTTAAAAGGTCAAGCATCAAAATATGACACTCAAAGCCACTTTCATTTTCCGTATTCTTGAGTGAATGATATGCGATCTTTGACAGTGTATAAATGCTAGCATATAAGTCCGAAAAATATGTTTAAATACTTTAACATGTGTGTTTCATTGTATACTTGAAGCTCATATATTTGGTTTGA
>OY986966.1:6205235-6219185 GCA_963920575.1 Narthecium ossifragum
TACTGCCATTCAAGTGCTCATTGACTGTTTAAGGACGAGCATCTGAGGGTTTATTTTAGGAATCTTCTGTCTATTGTTTCATTCCCCGGAGGGGAAAGATTACATTTTAAAGGGTCTCTGATCTTTCAGGGAAGCAGATAGTGAGAAGTGAAATTGTAGGCGTGTGGACGATTCTTCTTTTCGCTCTTTCATGATGGCGCACTAACTCCATGGATTGTTTTAGGGCGCAGCTCTTCGAGATTTAGTCCTCTGTGCTAATTTACCTCTGAATGTTAGATATGAGCTAGATGATGCTCATAGAAAAGTCTAATCTTGGTGGTTGAGAAACTTATTAGGTGTTGGTGACATTTCTGAGCTGCCTATGCATAACATCCGAAATATAGTGTTAGGATTCATCTACTTTTCTAGTGACTTTTAGGATTAAAAGCAAATGTCACTCACGGATGATGTAGATGCTGAAGAGGGAAGCTTTAAGATGTCTTCTTTTACCATGAAGTATCTTTTGTTACTGATACATTATATTGCTTAAGGGTCTGTTTGGTTAGGGTGTATCAGGGTGCGATGCTATGCACCCTGATACACTGATCGCGTGTTTGGTTCGTGTGTGCATCGGATGAAACATGCATCATACGATGCATTCAGCGCTGAAATCGCACATCTTATGATACGATGCACCCTCGCGGTGCATTGTGAGCTCGTCGTCCTCGCCGAGCCCCATCCACCCCTGCACCGACGCCACTCTTCCAGCTACTGGCGGCCTCTGTCCAAGCTCCGCCATCGTCGATATCCTCCGTCCACTCCGGTTCCAGCGCTCCCCAGCGACTCCACACCGCCTGACGACTCCGTCCACGAGTTCCAACCCCCATCGAAACCTGACACTGACCCTTCATCATTGACACCGTCTCCCAGTTCCCCGGCATCTCCTGAGGTCTTCACCGACGAACCCACTCCAGTGAGGACTCCACCTCCGGCCTTCGACTTCCCATGATGTTGCTATTCCTTTTATACATAAACTTCTGCTCCTGGCTGTGCCACTTCACCTGTTGATGCACTTTACACAAATGTGTGCGATTGTATCACAACTAATCCACATTTCACGGGCAAACTAGAAAATTGTTGTTGGTTTTTCTTGCAAGTGAAGAGTATGTGGATACAAGAACTGCTCGTTAACCATGTTTTGGTCTCAGTTTTGTGATTGATTACTTCTCACTTACGTCATGGCAAGAAAAATGGTTGTCCAATAGTTAACCTGCCGATTGCAATTTCATGACTAACAACTCCAACCTAGGTCCACACATTTTTTGTGATTGTTCTAGCTCAGTCATGGACAGACTGTTGTCGTCAGAAACTTAAGGCATATTCTGTTTTCTTTATGAGCCCAACCATGTCATTATATGCCTGAATCTAATGGGGTTCATGCTATTCTGTACCTCTAGGTAGGTTCAATCAGTTATATATCACTACGTGTAATAAATCAGTTTGTGACATTCTTCATTCGCCTGTTTTTGAGGTGAAATACTGAATCTTTCGCCTTGTAATATTGCATTGGCAATATGGTCTTTGTGTTTTTTTGACTCTCATCTGCACTTTTGTCTCCTTGACAAATCAAGATTTAGGTTTGCTTACTCGGATGAATATTATTCTGCAACTTTAGGATATCTGAATCTGTCATGCAAGCCCATGAGTATTATTACCTGCTTTGCATGTGGTATTTAAGCAGTTCAACTGCTTGGATTTGTCATAATCTTCAGCACATATCCATCGTCCTCATGTGCATCTCAAATGTAATCCAGATTTTGTGCTCTAGTGTAAAAGATTAACTTTTGCTCTTTTGCATCTTACTTCTGGTCAAAGTTCTAAGTTTTGCAGTCCTTGTCGTACCATATAATCTGGCTACATGTAGCTTTTCCCTTGTGAGGCAATATTCTTTCTCTCATATTTTTTGTGTCAACATAGCAACTGGCTATATATTCAACAAGTATCTGTCTTGTTACTTCTGTTTGTGAGCAATTCTTCTTTGCCCTTTGGTCATAATAAGTCACATAATCCAAGAGGCCAGTTAGTTTGTGAGTGGCTTAATACTTACAAGCAACTTTGCCTTTTGGTGGACTTTGCAATTTGGTTTAACCTTGTTATATTGGCAGGTTTGGTACTATCTCCTCCTCTGGTGGAAAAACAGGAGGAAAAGTAGAGGAGCAGAAAAGAAAGGCCAGGGCAGAGAGGTCACCTGTTGGTCAAATTACTTCAGCAATAACCCTTTTAACATCTTAAGTTTTAGTGTCTGCTAACTTAACTGCATGCTGATTCGCAGGTCATATTCCTGATTAATTAGACAACCTTTGACCAATCTGTTTTGCACCATTTCTCAGATTTGGGCTTGCAGTACAGCCGGCTGATAATCAAGAGGCCAAGAAAAAGGCTCGTTTAGCACGATTTGCAGATGACACTAAGGTGGATAGTGCTAAGGTAGATAACACTAAGGTAGATAATGCAGAAGAAGAAAAAAGAAAGGCAAGAGCTGCTAGGTAAGTTATCATTTCTGATACTTCTATATGAACTTAAACTGCAGCTTTTTATGCTATAGTGAGTTATTTCGGTATTTCTTGGTTCTGATTCTTTCAGGTTTTCAGAGAAACCTAGTGCATCTTCTGAAACCAATGGAAAGGCGAATTCTGAGCTGGTAGGGCTTGTTATATCATAATTGGAGAGAAACAAGGACAGTTGCATAATATTTTACTTGTATTTGACAAAATTTTGCTTTTGTTGTCAAACCAGAACCCTATGCTGGCTAAGACTGAAAGTGCAGCCTGAGCATTGATGGTGCGACATTTGCAGGTTGCTGATGTAATATGCACAGTTAAAGTCTTGTATTCAATATTGCCTCTCAGAAGTTAGCCTAAGATTTGTACGTGTCCTTAATGTTCCTCTAGACCGTCTGACATTAATTACTTCTTCATTTAGATCTGACTCCTCCGTGACCTTCCCTGGGGCGTTCCAAACTTGTTGCTGCAGTTATGTATGCATATGGACTGCAGCAAATGGACCTAACTTGTGAAGAAACACATAGCAAAATTTTGATGACAATGCTGGTGTCTCTTCCAGGCCATTGCAGCTGTGTTAATGATGTATGTTTTTCAAGGCTTGCACTGTAACTAGTAGGATTTAGAAATATTTGGTGGCTTATCTGGTTCCAAAATATCTCATTGATCCAATGCTAAGTTGGTTCTTGATATTACTTTTCATCTTTTATTTCATGTCGTGGTTGTTGGCATGCTAAATAATGCTGTGGTGGTGTCTGGGGAATTCCTTTTGGGATTTGGGGCTTTTGCCTTATATGGATGTCTATCATCTGCCATCACCTTATGCCTGTAGCAAGAGCTGATCACTAAGAAGCCATCAAAAGCATGACTCAAGCTCTGAAAACTGCACCACATAGGATCTCCCAAGCAGCACTGCCTCCATATTCTGCAAACTTCATGAGTCACTTTTAACAAACCCTTACCAGAATGAATAGCTTTGGTTCTGCTTGTTTAAAAAATGCAAGTTCGAACATTCAAAATTATCTCTCAAGACGAGTACAAAAATAGAATTCATAAATAATGTCAGTCCAGCTAAATACAAATCTGAGAAATCTCTACAAAGAGCCTGTTGAAACCACATCGAACCAGCAAAGAGACTTATTGGTCAGTGAAGAGCTCTTATAATACTCTCTTCGTTCTTGGAAGAAAAATAGTACCTCTGCATGATTCAAAGGAACAGCCAAAACGGATACGTCTACCTTTCCAACAAATTTTCATCTAATGGTTCATCACAGCTAGCATGCCCAAGCTGCGAAACAAAGAGCAGCATTAGATGGTTTGCATGTAGAGATAAGTGAGCCTTCAGTACTGAGCAAAGCCTGGGAAGACGAAGTTATACCTGCAGTTAAACGACTTTTAGTAGTGTTTACAAAACCATGAAAGCCACATGGTTCTATCTACCCAGTCAAAAACGAGAACCACCGGCAACTTAATACGTATAGGTAATCTTCCTATAAATAATGCTAGATCTCTTCATTGCAAAACAAGTGCTGCTTCATATGCCGAGTGAAGTGTGACAAGAGCAGCTAGAATCTCAACATCGAGGAGTCTGCTTGCGTAGGAACACCCCATCCTCTTAGTGAAACAACGGGACCATTGTAGTAACTCTTACTAATAGCTGCAGTATCCAGAAAGAGAACAATGACAGTGATGTCATCATGAAAATGTCTCCTTACTCCACGTTCGATCTTTTTCAGATCAGAATATCTCATTTCCCTTTTCTTCGCTGCCTCTTGCAATGCAACTTTAATTAATTTCTTTGCGATTCCCTGTATGAAATAGTTGCAAATTGGTATTTGAACTGGAAGAGAGCTTTATTCTCGAAGTCAAAATCAGAAGAGCAAAGCAATAAATGAATTATGAAGATCAGGATTCAAGTAGTAACTAAGTAGTTTTGAATGTTCATTCTAGCAAATATACGAGTTCACATATTCAAAAAAAAATCAAATAGATACTTTAGCCATCAGAGACAAATTAACATCATAGCAGATTACTGCTTCCAGAAAAATGTGTATCGAAAAGTAGTACATGAAAAAGAAGCATAACAGGCAGAACCAACACAAAGTGGAATGAGATGGTGATGTTTCCAGAAGTCATGTAAAAGCATCTTCCATCTGTATAAAAGAAGATTTTATTGCATGTTATCTTCTGCTAAATATCATACCGACTATTTCCAGAAAATTTATTGGGACATAGATGGCAGTGTTTCACAGTGACAAACTCTGCTCATGATAAATATTGCTTCAAAGTAGCTAAAGATTTCCAAGATGTATGACCCTACAAATGCTTTGAAACCACAATACAAAGGTTCTCAAAGAGAGAATTCTTGATGGAAACAAAAAATATAACCATAAACGAGAAAGAAAACTAGAAGTAGGAACCTTCTGTTATTGGCAATATAAAATCCATCGAAGCATATATTAGCCTATTACTTTAGTATCAATAATCAGTACCAATGAACTAAATAGGATAGATTGGAAGAACACCATTTAATATACTAGTTAAAAATGAAAATCCACTGTATTGTGTATGAAATGGTTGGTTTCCATTGTACAAATCCAATCACCTCGATTTGAGATGAGAAGGATTCCCCATTGGTAGCAAATGGCTATCCATTAAGCGGAGGAAGCTATACTATTAAGAAGCAAAGAAAAGGTTATGTTCGTTGCAAAAATCTTACATTACGAGGAGAGTTGTGAACCATCTCCACAGCCTCCTGATTGCTCAGGTGCTCCCACAGACCATCAGAAGCAAATATTAGAAACTGGTCTTGTGGAGAGATCTTATGTGTGACTACAGACGGTTCGGCACTAAGAATCGATTTATGAAAGGGTTGTGGTAGCCGAAACCTTGACAACAGAGGTTCTCTGTTAAACTCGGCATCTTTCAAATAAGCATCACCAATAGTTCTGGACACCTGCAGTTAAAAGAAAAGCTTAAAAAATTCAAGAGGAGAGATTTACTTCAACCCCATAAGAGATCGAATAATGGGAGATGAACACAAGACTACAAGGCCATGACGGCCATGCTGCTCAAAAATCTAACAACAAAGGTAAATGTCCGGAACTCGGTGCTTGCATATTCTTCAACATTAAACAATGGCTACACAAGATAATAATTCAAAAAGAGTGCACTAGAATCAGAATTCTATATAGTTGACAATATTTGTGCACTTTAATATATAAATAGTATCATCAATTAAAGAACTATCTGTTAAATTAGGAAAGAAAAAGGTGCAAGAAGATGTTTAAACCTTGATGAGACGCTAAAAGAACAAGGGGTTTAACGAACTAAAAGATTCACCACTCTCTCATAATGTCATCATCATTGATTTGGAACCCGAATGTGCCTCATTCAGAAAGATGATGCAGAAGTGTGCTTCAGCTTCTCTAATGTTTGGAGGAAGAAAATTGTAGCGATTTCACATAATTGGCTCATGCCAATAAGGCAACTCAAACAAGTATTTACATCTGCATGCAACATACAATTTGGCACATACTATGGAGACATCAGATTGTAAGTCTAGCATGTATACCAGAATCCCATTTTCAAGGAGGGGACCATTCCTACAACCTGAGAGAGTGAATGAGAGCGGAAAACAAGCAAATAAATATGTGAGCGCGGCTCTGTATATTCATGTTGCAAATCGGAAACACGGTAACAAAGAGACGGTGAAGGCTTCATCTAAAACTTCAAGGGCAATCAACCTTCAAGGAGATGGTGAAGCTTCATGTAAAATGAGAATTGCTCATTTGTAAAAACCATCCAGATGACCTGACAAAGAAAGCAATGTCTCATGCAAAATAAGAGGAGCATCTAATATGCTCATTTCGTCAAAAATTCATCATATGTTACAATCATATAGAAAAGCTCTATTTGCTGCTTATGTGATCCACAAATAAAAGTAACACCCAATGCAGATATATTTGTTCGACAACACAGTTTGTTTGGGCAGTGGATGATTCGATGCACATGAATTAGAGTGGTTGAAAATGATTTTCCTCTACGGCAATAAAATCAAATTCCTTTCATACATATTCAGTTGCTTAAAGTTCCCCACATACACCAGTATTCCAGTGAAAATACCTGTATTAGGCCCTTGACGCGCCAAACACTATGCTTCAGAACAACAATCTGTGGGTCATTGGGATGCAATGAACGCAATTCCTCCCTCACAGACTCGTTACTCGCGTTATGCTCCGTCGTCATCTGAACCGCTGTAACTTCCCTGATGCCTCTGTCCAATCTCCCTAAAACCGCACGAGAATCTCCTACATTTGCCACATAGAGTATTCCGGCACATATGACACCAACTAAACAGCATGAACCAACCGACGCGATCTGAGGCTTGGTAAGCCATTGCTTCCTCACCAAAGAAATAAATCCCTCCTCCGTCGCAGAGAATGCCTTGCGTATGACATCGACTGACATGCCTTGCTCCTCCAATACAAATTCTGCAAGAAATAGCTAATCTTGAGTACAACTCCTAAGCTGACAAATAAATCACGTGACTATCAATAAAAAATCAAATCAAGGCCACGCATGAAGACTCTAACAGCTACATATCAAAACCTGAAAATCGATTCTGCTTCCTAGTTTATCCCTGGATATATCTAATACGTAATTTGAAGATGAAAAATGACAAGGGTTCATCAATTTTTAATGCAGGCACGAAATGCACATGCATTTGCATCATTAATTTTTCAGATTGGAATTCAATCCTGCCTGGGAAGGATACTACTTCTTTAAGAGGAACATATGCTTAAATGGATCATCTTTTGCAAAGTGTGGCTACATTAAATCAAAAACCTCAAAAAAAAACTCGCATAACCCATCAATTTTCTCCAAACTTCGACTTTTTTCCAGAATAAACAGTAAAAAACAACAAACAAATTCATCAAAAAAAAAGACAGAAGGAAATCGTACTCTGGAGGTGATAGAAGAGATGGTCGCCGATATACTGCGACGTCTCCGGGCCGCCATGCCCATCATAGACCCCAACAAAAGTCCCAAAGGGCGCCACCCCCGACCCCATACGACTCAAAGGACCGGATTCCAATTGGCTGCCGTCTTCGAGCAACCCGTTAGCCTGCACCACCGCCATAGAGAACTCCCCCGCCGCGTGGCGCCCGAGATCCTTGTACCAAAGCAACCCATCGGCCCTTCCGCTGCCCGAGTACGATGAAGACGACGAACCGCCGCCACGGCCGTCCGAGGACGCCTTAAAACAGGGGCCTATGATCTTCATGAAGGTAGAGGTGGAGCGTACCATCCCAGGGGCAGTACCATCCGACGCAGACGCAGCCGCCGCCACCTTCGTCCTCGAGATAGACTCCACCGTGATGCCGATGCATATATCGAGCTCCTCTTCCCAAAAAGGCGAGACCTTTACCACCACCACCACCACCTCCTCCTCCTCCTCCAATGGTTTCTTCTAGCGAGCGGACTTTGGGTGGGGATCTTTGTTGAATCTTTCCAAGATATTGGTTTCCTTCCGGAGTCGAGGAATCGGTATTAAATTTGGGTTGGCTTTCTTGGTGGTGGCCTGGATGCATCAATCTGCGGAGGTTTGACCGGAGGAGGAGGTGGCGGAGCAACCAACTACCCACTTTTCTAGGCTCCTTTTCCTCTCCCTCTCCCTCTCTCTCTCGTCTCTCTCTAGGTTGGAATGGGGTCGGGTCGAGTTAGATTTGAGGTTGGATCGAATTGGATTGGAAATGTCCATGGCTCTGCCAACCTTATCTACTGGGATCTTACACACCACACGTGGACGAATCTTCTTTAGATTCTATGTGGGATTAGTTTAGATTTGGCACACGTGCAACGTGGGTTTGTTTTATTTTAGGGAAAATTATCGTTTAGTCTCTTTGGGAGAAGTAGTTTGCTATTTAGTCTCCTTGAAAGATTTTAAGCCATTTAGTCCCTTTTTGGACAGCTGTACTTTTTTATCTCTAAAATACCCTTTATGTATTTTTTTAAATGAGAGATGAATGGATAGTTTTTGAATTAGGTGGTTGGCATTAATTGGAGTGATTGGGAATATATACACCTATTCCCAATACAGAAAAGACATGCATGTAGTGATGGCAACGGGGCGGATCGGGGCGGATATTGGAAATACCATACCCGTCCCCGCACTCCTCCGCCCATACCATAACCGCCCCGTCCCCGCGCGGATAATGGGGATCGCGGACCATAACCATCCCCGCGGGTACGCGGATATTACCCGCAATCCGCGGTTATCCGCAAAACCTAAAAAAACCATTCAATTAGCATTAAGCCTCTAAAATCTAAATCTAAATCCACTAAACTATCATCAACATTCGGTCTCTAAAATCTAGATCCACCAAACACTCATCAACAATTAGTTTTTATTAGAGTACTAGTGAATGCCCGTGCCTACGACACGGATGATTAGAGTTCCTTTCAAAAATTTTTGACAAAACTTCCCCTGTACCGAGGGCTAAATGAGACAGTTATACAAAATTCCTGAAATATAAAAATTAAAGTTATAAAAGGGGCGAACATTGTCCCCGGAGTAAACCTTGTCCCCACAAACCATAACTGCAGCAATTTATATAGCTATCATGAAGAAGACAAATAAAAAACTATTACATTCAATTACATTCAAGCTACTTATCACGATGGAGAAATCACCATTAAAAAACTATTACATTCATCAAGCTACTTATCACGATTGAGATAATTCTACAACATTTTTCAAATACAGAAATTTAATCACTATAAAATGGGCTAACATTACCCCCGTGGCAAACATTGCTCCACAATCCATACAAACAATTCCAAAATTACCACGGTCCCCACGAATCACAACTTCAAAGAAAATAAAAAATAAAGAGATTCTGATTTCACTTAATACAATCACTTCTCCATGGCTCTTGTATCAATCGAGAGAAACGAAGCAATGGAAACATGATAGCCACAATGATATCTGTTTTCCAATTAGAACCATTTATAACCATAGCAAAAGCCATGACTTCGATTTCTATACATTATGTATTATTAACATAGTGGCTATAGCAATACGAAGCAATGGAAACATGCTCTTGCAGCTCACATGATTACCACCTAGAAGATGGTGTTGAAGGCATCATCACCTATTGGTGAAGCTACATTCCAGTTGAACTTTAAATCACCATTTTGAGGGGAATTAGCAAGTCACATTCCAGTTGAACCAATGGTGAGACATAATAGGGGTTTCAACTGAAAATTGAAGTAGGGAAAAAACTAAACTGCTCAAGTTTCATAGATGTCAGCTAGAATCCCTTGGTTTGTACTTAGAGAAGAAGAGAAATAAACAAAAGGTAGCAATTATCATCTATTATCCAAGCATTATGCTAAGCTTTAAAAGAGATAACTAAAATGAACAGATTAAGAAGAGAATTTTTCTTATGAGTTTGTCAGCTATAATCATCTAGCAGTAAGCATGTCACTATTACTTTAATCATATAGCAGTAAGCAGATTACTTTCTGTTTTCAATTTCTAGCCCAAAAGCAGTAGGTCAAAGCAAAAGATTTGGCCCAACAGGAAGAGCAAAAGTATTGGTTCACAAAAAGATATGGTCCATAACCACTGAACATTACTAGACAGCTACAGCAACATATACATTTTCATCTGCATTTATTGTCACTAATGAGGATTTTCATGTAATTAGCAACAATTATCAGTTCTTCGCAGCTGCTGGAAAGCCAGAGAGTTGGAAAATCAGCTTTCCATTCCATGTAACGCTAGTGCACATAATAGATGGATAAATATTAGCATTCAAAGGAGCAACTACTATATGTATCTTTGGAACATGGGGAAGGAAGGTAAAAACACCATGCTGTACAATATGCACAGACCTTCTCCGAAGTATAATTGTCATAAGTTTAGCCCTTTTTCACACAAAATCAGGTACAATATGCAGCACAACCTTGACGCATGAAGGCTTGAAATAATAAGTGAGCAATTGCTTAATCACTTGGTGCAAAGGGAACCAACCAAACTTGAAAGCTGGCTCACATGAAGGAAAACATGACTTGTTGCTTAAGCAGTTAATGCTCATGCAGAAAAGGGCCAATCCAAGTTTTGTAAACTTCAAGCTAGCCTATACCTAGTTACAGAGGGCCTCATTCATATCTACCACAACTTAAAAGGCCGAAAGCCACACTAGAAAAGATTTCAAAGGAAAATGCTTCAGAAACCAGGTATAAAAAAATATTCTTGGCAATCGTTGCTCAGAGATTATGGAAGTTTTTTAAAATTTGGTATGGTTACATACCTTCCCTCGATACCATGGAAGCTTATCACCTCCATGGTGATGCAAGGTCCAGCCACATCACAAAAGTCTGCATCCCAAATAAAGTTCATTGCAAACATCATAACCGAAAGACTTCCAGAACAATATCTATGAAGCCTAAGCATCAAGAATGAAAGGTATAAAATTAACTTACCAAGCAAGGATCTCCATAGAGTTTAAGAAACCTTAGAGGGCCCATAAGCCAAGAAGCCCCTGCAAGCACAAACACCATTGCAGTCCAACATGCAGTAGAAGTTATCACATCCCTCTTCTCATTCATACAGTAGTAGACATATTATATTATCAGTTCTTGATTACTTTCTATTTTCAATCATACAGTAGTAAGCATATTATATCTCAAACTTCCCAAACTTCATTCAGTTAATATTTTCAATTAATTTTCCATAGCTTACGCAAATACTGAAGTCCACCATTTACATGGCTTGTTCAATTAATTTGCCATTGCTTAACCCAAGAATTTTTTTTTAGCATTCCAAAGTCGACAATTTTTTTTAACATCCTCCCAATAGTGTTAGTTTCTTTAGGCTAACAAAGAATGTTGCTATTAAAGACAACCAATCTCAAAACTACTGTATGATTATAGCTGACCCAAAAATCCTCCCAATTGCTTAACCAATCTCAATTTTTTTTAACATCCTCCCAATTGCTTAACCCAAAAATCTCTCTTTAGCAAGGTAATAGAATATTCCAACTATATCCATAATGACACATGACTAAATAATGAAAAAAAATTATTATTCTATTAGATGAAAGACATGATTAAAAAATTCTCTGCATGGAAATTTTATTCTTATCAAACCTTTTGGACAAGAGTAGTAAAACCTAACAGCCTCTCATCTGTTTGAAACCTTTTCCAGCTTGGTGTCCATAGTTAAATAGTACACCAATACAGAAAAGCAAATAAAAAGCTTCCACATTCCCAGTCCCAGGTCTATATCAATGCCCTCAAGAAGGCAACAACAATCAAAATTTTCAAACCAGGAATCACTCAGAACGACACCATATCTGCAGCAAACAATGCTAAACCAAAGATCTAAACATTCCAAGCTTAGCTTCAATGAAAGTGTTCCAGAGCTAAGCAAACGTTAAAGATCTACACCCATTTCATCTAAATGCACAAAACATAAGACGCAAAGCATGAAAAACAAACCCATAATTCCACGAAGTAAAAAGCTTGCATCTTAATCCAAAATTTAAACATGAAGACACAACAACCAATCAAACATTAAAAAAGAAGCAAAATAGATTTTAAAAAACAGAAAAAAAAAGATCAAACTCATACACCTCACTCGCATTATCCAACACTTAAAAAGCACAAACAGACTTCCTATTATCCAAATCGCACACAATCCATGAATACCAATGAAGTATTTATAGATTGGAATTCAATATCCTATGACAACCAGAGAAACCCTTCAGACATGTCAATTTCATCCTTGACTAAATTTTGTATGATGCTCTATAAATTCCATGCTGAAAAATGATGCTCTATGTACAAACAACAATGCCATGTCTTTCTATGTATGATGCTCTATAAATTAATCAAGCTCAATCTCAAATAGTTCTTTATGTACAAACTTAGAGTCTAGGATAATATGCTATTGCATGCAATTGGTGAAGAAAACTACACAACCGTCGGAAATAAACTAATCAAAGCAGTTGCCCTCATATTATAGGTGCATAGCCTTTATGCTTTAATACTGAGTTCATAGAATGATTTCATGAGCTATATATCTAAACCAAAACAATCAGTGAGTCTAAAATTCTAGTAAAAGAGAATTTAATGTAGACTCTCAGAATATTTGCTCTAGAACATTTAACTACACACTACCATCACATCCCTCAAAAAGCAAATATTTGAATGTAGCAATGCTTATACAAAAGAATTGAATGTCTTGTCAAAGAACCCAAACTGGAGCTTACTTGACGATGCCAAATTATAGACACCAGTGATGGTGCTGCTCACAGACCGAGAACCACGTTCGTCGATGATTAAATTCTGAAAAGTGAAACAGCCACAGAAGTTTCATGCAACTACAGTTATTGCTTCTTCCATTACTCATAAGTCATACATAATAACTCTATCAAGCATCTGACGAAATTTAAATATAGTTTTGCACATAATATTGAAAATCCCACGCGGAGAATTCATCAAGAATTTCCAACTGAGATGAGATGCCGTGCCACAGATATGAAAGTCTGAACATTCATTCCAATGAAAGAGGAGAAAAGTGATGGCATGGAAATTGCATATTTATGGCTTATTAGCTATTATGACAGTGGCTCTAAGTTTCGAGAGGATAAAAGCCAATGAAAAATAATACGGACCTAAAATTGAGCAAAATAATGAACATATTGCTAGCAAATGAAAAGAACCCAAAACCTAAAGAGGAAAAATAGTAATTGATGAATTTTTGAACAATGAATGCTTGAGAAGAATGCCAACATGCAATTAAGAATACATGAGCTGAATTTTTGAAGACACGTGGATGATTGGTTGTTGTCAATCTAAAGGACTGATAGAGTACTTGTTTGCTTCAGACAGCTTTTTGCTTCAGCATGTAATATTTGAGAAGTCTCAACAGTTTTCTATATGATCCTTAACACGGTCCAAACACCAGTATACTTTAAATAAACATCCCAACCCGAAAGAGTATAAGCAATGCTCTTCTTGAAGCCATTGTATTCAACAACATCAAATGAAACACCAAACGTGCATTCAAATAACTACGCAAAGAGTCAAATTATTGAAGTATCTGAAACAATAATCATCACAATATACACACCCAGGTTTACCTTGATCAGGTGGTGAAATTGTCCGGCTATATACACATCCAGGTTTACATAGCTCTTTCATTAGCTAATTCACTTTTTTGTTCTTCTTTTTCTTCTTCAGAATCAAGTTCTACCTCAGAAGCAATATAGTTTGGACTTCCACAGGTTGTATGCAGTAATCCATCATTCTGAGAAACAAATTGCACACAAAAATTTCATAACTCCAAAGATAATTTGTACAGGTTCAGAAAACCTCGAACAAACTTTTCATGTTC
>OY986966.1:6219385-6391452 GCA_963920575.1 Narthecium ossifragum
AAGGAGCAATAACGGTTAACCTGCATTAATTCATATCCCCTAAGTTTCTTTATATATATTCTCTAAGTTTGCTTTATATAAACCTGCATTAATTCATATCAACCTAAGTTATATTAATATTATCTTATGCAATATGCAAATACTTATATTTATTTTATATACCCTAAGATAGACTTATAATATTTTATTTTATATTTTATTGGCTATGTTTTATGGTGGCAGTAAACAAAAAGCTATGACCAACCTTCGAACCCTGGACCACCTACGGGTCAACACAGCTGTCTAACCAGACAAACTACAGGGATTTGTTAAAATTTTATATTAACAATAAGTAAAAACTGTGTCAGGGGCACAGGTGAGTACTAGTACCTTATAAGGAGCAAAAACGGTTATGCATAACCACCCCTTATAATGTTGATTTAATTCATATAGTTATATCTATTCTATAGATATAGTATATTAATCTAATACAATCAACCTTATATAATATCCATACTCATTAATCAAATTCGGTTTTTATAACCGAATCACCCATTAACTTGATGGTTAGACAAGGGGCCCACCTAGTGTATATATATGAGCAGCGTTTTCCGAGACAAGGGCCAACTAGCACGAAAGGAGTTTCCATTAGATGGGATACTCTCGCACGCATTAGTAGTGAGAATATATATATAGATATTATATGTTTGAAGAGATGAACAAAACGTATGGATATGTGCACAGAGAGAGAGAGAGAGAGAGAGAGAGAGAGAGAGAGAGTGGGAGGGCTTCAGCACAACAGCCATGAGACTCGCAGCTGAGGAATGTCCTATCCTAAATATGAGGGCCAGCCTCACACGATGATCTCTGTTTGGTATGGGGTTATCCCCTATCCCCACATTTATCCCCAAACATAAAAATAATTATTACTATTTTATCCTTATTCCATCTACTACCATCATTCTATTTTTTTCTATCCTCATTCATTGACTCCATTTTTTCTAACCCTATCCCCACTTAACCCATTTTTTCTAACCCCATATCAAACGGGGTGGTAAGTTTGCACCTGGACTCGGACTGGATCAGCTACAAATCAGAGCCCACGAAAGCCGCTATTGGGCTTCCAAAACGCAAGACCAAGTCACCGATATCCCCAAATCGGAAAAGGAAAAAGTTACACAAGTCTATCCTAATCTGGATTCAGGGGGCCTGACATAGCTTGGCCAATCGGGTGGGGACAGGTAGATCCATCCACTCCCAATCACTTCTCTTTTCTCTCTTTATATATTCAGATATATTTATATATGTTGTAAATGTTGTGAATCATGTGCTATTATACATGGTCATACATGAATGACTATTACCTAACCCTCATTTATGAGGGTTGAAATTTTTACCCATGCATGTTTGGCCATTTGTATGGTTGTATGAGATTTACCTATAAATAGGCATCGGATGAAACGGGGTGAGTGAAATTGAAGTGAAGAGAAGCTCTCATCTTTCTCCTGTTCTCTTCTCCTCCCCCCCTCTCTCTCAAGTTCTTTGATATATTAGGTGTGTTGCTTTTAATATATATACAACACGTTATCATCACAAGACTCTACCATGTAGGGGAAAAGGAGAGAATCAGTCAGGTATATCTTACTGACAATTACTTTGTAATTATGCTAGATATTTTTATTCTAACCTAGGTTATATTAGGTTATATAGTGTTTGAAACACATACTTGTGCCTGAAGTACAAGCCATGTATGAAGAATATGCCATTGTGATACCTGAAGAACACATGATAAAATAATTGTACCAGAAGTACAAAATTTGATGTACATGAAGTACAAATTAAGAGAGTGCCTGAAGCACACGACTTGGTGCCTAAAAAACAAGTTACTATAACAATGCCTGAAGCACTTAGTTTGCACCCGAAGTGCAAATCACTATATTGTGTCTGAAACACATGGTCTTGTACCTAAAGTGCAAATTATTTCAGTACCAGAAGTACATGCATTAATTTTTATTATTGTTAATATAATGCTTAAGTACATATTTGCTTAAAGCTTTAATACATGCAGTTCATATTAGTCATTTACTATATGTGCATTTTAATGTGAGATATTATCGGCCCTTCAGGGCCACCCGAGTGGTCAGCGTGGCCGCTCGGACTTATGGGAATGAAGCCCACGGTTCGAATCCGGATCACCGATCCGCCAGAAAAACCTGGGCTCAAAAGAAAAAAAAGAATTTTTTTTTTCCTGCTATTTCTTTTATTTTATTTAATTCTTGGCATATTTATTTTGTACAGTCTGATCATGGCTAGGTTAGTGAAGTTGGAGTTCCTTCCCCTGGATGTTATTGGTAGTAACTATTTATCCTGGGCGTTGGATGCTGAACTCCATCTAAATGCTAGAAACCTGGGAAGCACTATTAAGGAGGGGAATGTAGCCACACCAAATGAAAAAGACAGTGCCATTATATTTCTCCGTCGCCACATCCATGAAGACCTGAAAAATGAGTACCTTGTTGTGCGGGACCCACTAGATTTGTGGAAAAACCTAAGTGATAGGTTTCAACACTTAAGAACTATTGTCCTCCCCACTGCCCAATACGACTAGATGCACCTACGCCTTCAGGATTTTAAGACCGTTAGTGAATACAATTCAGCCCTCCACAAAATCACCTCTCAATTAGAACTATGTGACCATTCCATATCCGACCAAGACAAACTTGAGAAGACATTCTCCACCTTCCACGTCTTGAACCTGATTTTATGGCAGCAGTATAGACAACGTGATTATAAGAAGTATTCTGAAGTGATTGATGTCTTACTTAGAGCTGAGAGACAGAACCAAATTCTGTTGAAAAACCATGAGTCATGTCTCTCTGCCTCTGCTACATTTCCAGAAGCAAATGCTAATGCCTATCGTGGACACGGTCATAGACGTGGTCATGGGCGAGGTAATGATAGGTTTCATTATTATCGTGAGGGATACAATGCCCCTCAACCCCTCCCTAAAAATGATCAAGTAGGGAATAGAAAAAGAAAAGAACATGAAGATGGAACCTCTAAGAAGAATGATGATGAATGCTACCGATGTGGAGGAAAAGGGCACTGGTCTCGCAATTGTTGTGCGCCCAAGCATATTGTGGAACAACACACAGCAAGAGGAAAGAAAAAATGTGTTGAAACAAACTTTACAGATTTCGATGGCATGACTAATATTCCCTTTCCTGAAGCCCCCATGATTGGTACATCTCTGGATGTATCGGACTTTCTCGTAGGATCTGAGGAGTGGATGGACACTAACTAAAATCATGTATTATATCTAGTGTGCCTATATCTACTAGTATGTAATTGGCTTGTTATCATATGTATTTTTGAATGATTTAAAGTTTATGCATATCCTATGAATGCATATATTGCTCTAATTGTTTCCCCGATGGATGGTGATGCATGTCTTGCAGACAGTGCAACAATAAACACGATCCTCCGAAATCGTAAGTACTTCTCACAGTTAACATTGAAATGATCAAATGTTAATAAAATATCAGGTCCAGTAGACTTGATTGAATGCTCCGGAAGAGCCACCATAGTTTTGCCCGGGGGAACAAAATTATCTATTGATGATGCATTATACTCCACTGAATCCAGAAGAAATGTACTCAGCTTCAAGGATTTACGTCGTAATGGATATCATATGGAAACGACGAAGGAAACTGGTGTAGAGTATCTATGCATCACACATACAGTTTCATGCTAGAAGCATGTGATTGAGAAGCTTCCTGCCCTTTCATCTGGTTTATACTATACGAAAATAAGACTAATAGAATTAAATGCCGTGATGCACCAGAAGTGCACTAATCCAAATGATTTTATACTTTGGCATGATCGATTTAGTCACCCTGAATCGATAATGATGCGTCGAATCATTGAAAATTCACATGGGCATAGCCTTAAGAACCAGAAGATTCTTTTACCCAATGAATATACATGTGCTTCTTGCTCTCAAGGAAAACTAATAGTAAGATCATCCAAATCTAAGGTCACCTCTGAATCCCCAAGTTTCTTGGAGAGAATTCAAGGTGATATATGTGGACCC
Organism: Narthecium ossifragum; assembly: GCA_963920575.1. Taxonomy (NCBI): domain Eukaryota; kingdom Viridiplantae; phylum Streptophyta; class Magnoliopsida; order Dioscoreales; family Nartheciaceae; genus Narthecium; species Narthecium ossifragum. The sequence goes on from OY986966.1 coordinate 6,223,458, forward strand.
ATTATCCCTCAAGTGGACCATTTCGATACTTCATGGTCTTAATAGATGCATCCACACGATGGTCGCATGTATGCGTACTATCTCCACTTGTAACATTGCTTTTGCTAAACTTTTAGCTCTGATCATTCAGTTACGAGCCCAGTTCCTAGACTATCCCATCAAGACAATTCATCTTGATAATGCTGATGAGTTTACATCTCAAGCATTTTTAGATTATTGTATATCAGTTGGGATAAATGTTGAACACCCTGTTGCACACACACATACTCAGAATGGCATAGCAGAATCACTTATTAAACGTATCCAGCTGATAGCTAGACCATTGCTTATGAAGTCCAAATTACCTGTCTTAGCTTGGGGACATGTTGTATTACATGCAACATCTTTGATACGAGTCAGACCATCTGCATATCATAAATTTTCACCAGTGCAACTTGTCTTTGGCCAACAACCAAATATTTCTCACTTAAAGATTTTTGGATGTGTTGTCTATATTCCAATTCCTCCATCTCAGAGAACCACAATGGGTCCTCAACGCCGACTTGGTATTTACGTTGGTTTTGATTCTCCTTCTATCATTAGGTATCTAGAGCTTTTAACAGGAGATTTGTTTAGAGCACGTGTTGATGATTGTCACTTTGATGAGTCAGTTTTTCCACCATTAGGGGGAGACAAGAAGAAGCCAGAAGCTCAAAATGAATTGTATGGAACAATTCGACGTTGTCTCATCTTGATCCTAGCACAAGTCAAATTGAACTCGAAGTTCAGAAGATTATCCATTTGTAGAGGATTGTGAATCAGATGCCTGATGCATTTACTGATTCATAGCGAGTGACGAAATCACATATTCCAGCTGCAAATGCTCCAGCTCGGATTAATGTTCCTGAAGAACAATCCGAGAATCTGAAAGCATGTGAATCCAAAGCATGCCAGAAACGTGGGAGACCTATTGGTGCCAAGGATAAGGTCCCAGGGAAAAGAAAGGCACAAGGACAAATTGGATATAAGATTGATACTCCTGAAGAGATTAACAAACCCGAAGTTTGTATTCCAAATAAGAATCGATTCAGAAAGACACCTCCCAAAGAGGTTCAAGCACCTCCCGATGAGGTTCAGACACCTCCCGAAGAGGTTCAGGCACCTCCTGAAGAGGTCAAGATATCTGAAAATCATGAGATCTCAATAAATTGTGTGCATACTGAGAAAAAGTGGAATAGAAATGAAACTATTGTCGACAACTTATTTGCATATGCAGTTGCTCTTGATATTACCAAAAGTAATGAAGAGCTTGAACCAAAATCCGTTGAAGAGTGTCGATGTAGAATTGATTGGCCAAAATGGAAAGAAGCTATTCAAGCTGAATTGAACTCAGTGGTAAAACGAAATATTTTTGGACCTGTGGTCCAGACACCAGAAGATGTCAAACCAGTAGAATACAAATAAGTATTTGTGCGCAAGCGAAATGAGAAAAATGAGATTGTGCGATATAAAGCATGGCTTGTAGCACAAGGTTTCTCGTAGAAGTTTGGTATAGACTATGAGGAGACATACTCTCTTGTAATGGATGCAATAACCTTTCGTTTCTTGATTGGTTTAGCAGTCTCAGAAAGACTAGATATGCATCTAATGGACGTAGTCACGGCATACTTATATGGGTCACTAGATAGCGACATTTATATGAAAGTCCATGAAGGACTTAAATTGCCTGAACCAAATAAATCTCGGGATCTGTATTCTATTAAACATTAAAGATCTTTGTACGGGTTAAAACAGTATGGTCGGATGTGGTACAATCGGCTCAGTGAATACCTCCTGAAAGAGGGATATGTAAATAACCCAGTTTGCCCATGTGTCTTCACCAAGAAATCAAATTCTGGATTTGCTATTATTGCAGTATACGTCGATGACCTGAATTTAATTGGGACCCCTGAAGAGATCACAAAGACATCAGACTATTTAAAGAAGGAATTTGAAATGAAAGATCTTGGAAAGACAAAATTTTGCCTCGGCCAGCAGATCGAGCACTTTCTAAGTGGAATTTTGGTTCATCAATCAAATTATACAGAAAAGGTCCTGAGACAATTTTACATGGACAAAACTCATCCATTGAGTTCTCCAATGGTTTTTCAATCTCTTGATGTGAAGAAAGACCCTTTTCGCCCTCAAGAAGATGGTGAAGAGCTTCTTGGTCCTGAAGTACCATATCTTAGTGCAATTGGAGTCCTCATGTATCTTGCGAATTGTACACGGCCCGATATAGCCTTTGCAGTCAATTTATTAGCAAGATTCAGTTCTGCATCGACCCGAAGGCACTGGAATGGGATCAAACACATATTGCGCTATCTTCGTGGAACTACAGATCTTGGGCTATTTTTCTCAAATAGCTTGAGACCACGGTTGGTCGGCTATGCAGATGCTGGTTATCTCTCTGATTTACATAAGGCGAAGTCTCAAACATGTAATATTTTTCTGTATGTCGGCACTGCTATATCTTGGCGATCTATGAAGCAGACACTAACTGCTACCTCTTCAAATCATGTTGAGATACTTGCCATTCATGAAGCAAGTAGAGAGTGCATATGGTTGAGAAGCATAATAGAACGTATTCAAGGCACTTGTGGATTATCTTCAATCAGGAATAACCCGACGATATTATATGAGGATAATGCAGCTTGCATCGCTCAAATCAGAGGAGGTTATATCAAAGGCGATAGAACCAAGCATATATCTCCAAAGTTCTTTTACATGCATGAGCTCTAGAAGAACGATGATATTAATGTCCAACAAATACGCTTTAGTGACAACTTGGCCAATTTATTTACAAAGGCATTACCGATGACAACATTCAAAAAGTTAGTCCATGAGATCGGTATGCGTCATCTCAAAGATCTAAGTGCTTAAACTTAGCTTACATCTTCATGAGGGCGAGCAATGGAGATATCCAGGTACTGTACTCTTTTTCCTTTGCTAAGGCTTTTTCCCACTGGGTTTTCCTTGGCAAGGTTTTAGCGAGGCAGTCTTGATAGCTTAATACCTATCTAAGCAAGAATGGCGTATTCTTTTCCTTCGCTGAGTTTTTATCCCGCTGAATTTTTCTTAGTAAACTTTTTTAACGATGCACACTCTTGTACTAATGGTCATTCAAGGGGGAGTGTTGTGAATCATGTGCTATTATACATGGTGATACATGAATGACCATTACCTAACCCTCATTTATGAGGGTTGAAATTTTTACCCATGCATGTCTGACCATTTGTCTGGTTGTATGAGATTTACCTATAAATAGGCATTGGATGAAACGGGGTGAGTGAAATTGAAGTGAAGAGAAGCTGTCATCTTTCTCTTGTTCTCTTCTCCTCCCTCCCTCTCTCTCTCTCTCTCTCTCTCTCTCAAGTTCTTTGATATATTAGGTGTGTTGCTCTTACTATATATACAAGAGTAAAATATATGTGTACTAGAGAGCACACACTATACTTCAAGTAGAGAACGAGTGTGAGAGAGAATGAACACACACTTATGAAAGCAATAGAGTGCTTATGAAAGCTTCTCTTCATCCGGGTTTCATTCACCATCAGGAGAGCTATTTATAGGCAAACATCCACACAACCAGACAAATGCCCAAAAAATTTCAACCCTCATTTAATGGTCATTCATGAATGACCATGCCTTACACATGATTCACAACACTCCCCCTTGAATGACCATTAGTACAAGAATGTGTCTCGTTAAAAACCTTCACGAAGAAAAACCCAATGGGATAAAAAACTCGACAAAAGAAAAGAGTACGCCATTCTTGCTTAGAGAGGTATTAGGCTATCAAAACTGCCTCGTTAAAACCTTGTCAAGGAAAACTCAGTAGGAGAAAACCTTAGCGAAGGAAAAAGAGTATAATACATGAATACCTTCTAAGATCATGACTCCCCCTCATGAAGATATAAGGTAAGCTTCAGGTGCTTAGCACAAGAGATCCTTGAGACGACGTATTCCGATGTCATGCACTAGCTTTCTGAATGTTGTCATCGGTAGTGCCTTTGTAAATAGATTGGCCAAGTTATCACTAGAGCGTATCTGCTGGACATTAATATCACCATTCTTCTGGAGCTCATGCGTGTAGAAGAACTTTGGAGAAATATGTTTGGTTCTATCGCCTTTGATATATCCGCCTCTGATTTGAACGATGCAAGCTACATTATCTTCATATGTGATTTCACCACTCGCTGTGAATCAGTAAATGTACCAGGTGTCGGTTCAGGATCCACAAGCTAACCACTCGTACCAAAACTCCGGAGTGATAGTAGGGGGGCCCATATTGCCTTTACCATAGAGCCGCGGTTGACCCGACGAATCGACCGCCAGCAGCACTGGCAGCACAGACACGCTGCCCGGGTCGGGCCTACAACCTACCCCGTCCTGGGCCTCTACATCCCACACGACAGGGCCGAACACAGGGGACTGCTGCCTGGGCTTGCAGCCTGGCCCACAACCATGCCCTGGGCCTCTACATCCCACTCGACAGGCCCGCAACCAAGGCCTGCAGCGCCCACGGCCAACAATCTCCCCCCCCCCAGCAGCACCACTAGGGTTCGAACCCGCAACCTCGCTCTGATACCACATGTCGGTTCAGGATCCACGAGTTAACCACTAGTACCAAAATTCCGGAGTGATAGTAGGGGGGCCCATATTGCCTTTACCATAGAGCCGTGGTCGACCCGACGAATCGACCGCCAGCACCACTGGCAGCGCAGACACGCTGCCCGGGTCGGGCCTACAACCCACCCCGTCCTGGGCCTCTACATCCCACACGACAGGGGGCTGCTGCCTGGCCCACAACCATGCCCTGGGCCTCTACATCCCACTCGGTAGGCCCGCAACCAAGGCCTGCAGCGCCCACGCCCAACACCAGGCATCTGATTCGCAATCTTCTGTAAATATATAATCTTCTGAACTTCGATTTCAGTTTGACTTGTCCTAGGGTCAAGATGAGACAACGTTGAATTGTTCCATATAATTTCATTTTGAGCTTCTGGCTTCTTCTTGTCTCCCCCTAATGGTGGGAAAACTGACTCATCAAAGTGACAGTCAGCAAAACGTGCTCTAAACAAATCTCCTGTTAAAGGCTCTAGATACATAATGATAGAAGGAGAATCAAAACCAACGTAGATACCTAGTCAGCGTTGAGGACCCATTTTGGTTCTCTGAGGTGGAGGAATTGGAACATATACATCACATCCAAAAATCCTTAAGTGAGAAATATTTGGTTGTTGGCCAAAGACAAGTTGTGCTGGTGAAAATTTATGAAATGCAGATGGTCTAACTCGCATCAAAGATGCTGCATGTAATACAACATGTCCCCAAGCTGAGACAGGTAATTTGGACTTCATAAGTAATGGTTTAGCTATCAATTGGATACGTTTAATAAGTGATTCTGCTAGGCCACTCTGAGTATGTGTGTGTGCAATAGGGTGTTCCATATTTATACCAACTGATATATAATAATCTAAAAATGCTTGAGATGTAAACTCACCAGAATTATCAAGACGGATAGTTTGGGAACTGGTCTCGTAACCGAATGATCAGAGCTAAAAGTTTAGCAAAAGCAATGTTACGAATGGATAGAAAGCATACATGGGACCATCGTGTGGATGCATCTATTAAGACCATGAAGTATCGAAATGGTCCACTTGAGGGATGAATGTGTCCACATATATCACCTTGAATTCTCTCCAGGAAATTTTGGGATTCAGAGGTGACCTTAAATTGGGATGGTCTTACTATTAGTTTTCCTTGAGAGCAAGAAGCACATTAATATTCACTGGTCAAAAGAATCTTCTGGTTCTTAAGATTATGCCCATGTGAATTCTCAATGATTCGACGCATCATCATTGATCCAGGGTGAACAAGTCGATCATGCCAAAGTATAAAATCACTTGGATTAGTGCACTTCTGATGCGTCACAGTATGTGATTCTATTGGTCTTATTTGTGTATAGTATAGACCAGAAGAAAGAGCATGAAGCTCCTCAAGCACATGCTTCTGGCATGAAACTGTAAGTGTGATGCATAAATACTCTACACCAGTTTCACTTGTCGTTTCCATATGATATCCATTATGACGTAAATCCTTAAAACTGAGTAAATTTCTTCTGGATTTAGTGGAGTATAATGCATCATCAATAGATAGTTTTGTTCCTCTGATCAAAACTATGGTGGCTCTTCCGAAGCCTTCAATCAAGTCTATTGGACCTGATATTGTATTAACATTTGATCCTTTCTATGTTAATTATGAGAAGTACTTATGATCTCGGAGGATCGTGTTTGTTGTTGCACTGTCTGCAAGACATGCATCGCCATCCATCGGGGAAACAATTAGAGCAATATATGCATTCATAGGATATGCATAAACTTTAAATCATTCAAAAATACATAGGATAACAAACCAATTACATACTAGTAGATATAAGCACACTAGATATAATACATGGTTTTAGTTAGTGTCCATCCACTCCTCAGATCCTACGAGGAAGTCCGATACATCCAGAGATGTACCAACCATGGGTGCATCGGGATGGGGAATATTAGCTAGGCCATCAAAATCTGTGAAGTTCATTTCAGCACATTTATTCTTCCCTTTTGTTGTGTGTTGCTCTACAACATGATTGGGCGCACGACAGTTGCGAGACCAGTGCCCTTTTCCTTCACATCGGTAGCATTCATCATCATTCTTCTTAGAATTTCCATCTTCAGGCTCTTTTCTCTTTTTATTTCATACTTGATCATTTTTAGGGAGGGGTTGAGGGGCGTTGTATCCTTCGTGATAATAATGAAACCTATCATTACCTCGCCCACAACTACGGCCTCGTCCATGTCCGCGTCCATGACCACGTCTATGACCATGTCCACGATAGGCATTAGCATTTGCTTCTGGAAATGGGGCATAACCAGAGGGACAAGACTCATGATTTTTTAACAGGATTTGATTCTCTCTCTCAGCTCTAAATAAGGCATCAATCAGTTCAGAATACTTCTTATAATCACGTTGCCTATACTGCTGCTGTAAAATCAGGTTCGAGGCGTGGAAGGTGGAGAAGGTCTTCTCAAGTTTGTTTTGGTCGGATATGGGTTGGCCACATAGTTCTAATTGAGAGGTGATTTTGTGGAGAGCTGAATTGTATTCACTAACGATCTTAAAATCTTGAAAGCGTAGATGCATCCAGTTGTATTGGGCAATGGGATGGACAATAGTTCTTAAGTGTTGAAACCTATCACTTAAGTTTTTCCACAAATCTAGTGGGGTCTCGCACATCAAGGTACTCATTTTTCAGATCTTCATACATGGATGTGGCAACGGAGAAATATAATGGCATTGTCTTTTCCATTTGGCGTGGCTATATTCCCCTCCTTAATAGTGCTTCCAAGGTTTCTAGCATTTAGATGAAGTTTAGCATCCAGCGTCCAGGATAAATAGTTACTGTCGGTAACATCCAGAGAAGGAACTCCAACTTCACTAAGCTAGCCATGATCAGACTGACTGATTCTCTCCTTTTCCCCTACGTGGTAGAGTCTCGTGCTGATAACGTGTTGTAAAACATATGTGTACTAGAGAGTACACACTATACTTCAAGTAGAGAACGAGTGTGAGAGAGAATAAACACACACTTATGAAAGCAATAGAGTGCTTATCAAAGCTTCTCTTCAGTTGGGTTTCATTCACCATCGGGAGAGCTATTTACATGCAAACATACACACAACCAGACAAATGCCCAAAAAATTTCAACCCTCATAAATGAGGGTTAGGTAATGGTCATTCATGGATGACCATGCCTTACACATGATTCACAACAATAAAATAGATTATATGTGTATACTTATTATGTCATTATATGTATATAAAATAAATATACATATTCATAACATAAATATAATATATAATAAAGATATAGATTATGTATGTTATGAATATATTTTTATTTTATATTACATATAAATATTACACATACATCCATATATATATATCTGAAAAGATATATTGAGACAGAAGAGAAGAAGCGAAAGTGGTGGATGGTGGGATCCAGCTATCCCCACACCATTAGCCAGCCCACAATGGTAGAACCTGACATTGCAAAGGGCCCCCGAATCCCATCGGCGAAGGATTTGGGGGGCCTGACGTAGAGTTTTTATGTCAGGCCCTGCCATAGAGGTTGGGCAATCAGGTGAGGACAAGTGATCCTACCCACTCGAAAATCTCTTCTCTTTTCTCTCTTTATATATTCAGATATATTTATATAATTGATTATATATGTGTACATATTTTGTATATTTATGTATATAAAATAAATAAATATATTCATAACATACATATAATATATAATAAAGATATAGATTATGAACATATATATCATATGTATGTTATGAATATATAATTATTAATAAATTCTTCTATGTATATTTGTTTATGTATATGGTTTAATTATTAATATATAGACACACAAGCGCACATGTTATTAATAAATTCTTCTATGTATATATGTTTATGTATATGGTTTGTGTGTGTGTATATATATATATATATATATATATATATATATCAGTATCAACCAATTAGGCGGATTATTCCGCCTTCATGGTATCAGAGCCATGAAGTGTGAGTAGTGGAGTAGTGTAGATTTAATCATTAGTCAGATGTAGATATAAGAAAGTTTGTTTTATATATATTCTTTCTTTTTAAACCTGCATATGTAAGATCATAGTTGTGTATCCCTTAATCTGTTTTTAGTCTTGTTATTATTGAACCTTTTCTGTGGATCGTCACCAAAGCCGCGTGAGGCATCGTGGATAGACATTAGGGTAAGTCATAGAAATTGTTGGCAGACGAGCAGAAGATAGTTCAAGAAGTATTCAGGATTCTTAAGGAGAGTTTAGGTTCAGTTAAATCATTGACTGATATTTAGATGCAGAAATAAATAAGAAAGAAAAATATAAAACTAATTTTCTTAAATTTTCATCTTCCTAAATGATTAAGTTTGCATGCCACTATAAACATGGCATCCACGACTTTATGAAAAATTAATTCTAAAAAGGATAGAAAATTAAAGAATGCCCAATTGACAGAATTCCCTTCCGAATTGGAAGCTTTAAACAACTGGGCTATCCCAAATGTTCCTAACAGGGACATCTATAAAATTGGATTTTTAGTTCTGAAATCGCTTATAGCGATTAAAACAGTAGAAAAAACTGTGACTGTCGATCAAGGGGATCAGACAGTTAAGCTTCTCTCTGAAGAAGACTTAGATCCTTATATGGATAAATATAATTATATCCAAATCGGATTAATTCAAGTGGCATATAAACCACTTACTCTTCAAGGATTAAATGCCTCTATTCTCTTCTGCTTGAGAGATGCCCGATGTCTAAATTGGCCTCAATCCCTTATGGGAATAATGGAAACTAGTCTTAGTCACTTACCAGTTTATTTTAATGTTTATCCTAATCTTAGCATGTCCCTGACTGATCCGAATATTATGGAAGCCACGAGCCTTAACATTAAGACCCATGGTTATGAATTTTTACCTCACTCTGAGACCATAGCAATTGTCTAGGATTCATTATAAACTTCTCAATACCCTAGCTCCCAGAGCTAGGCAATTTACCCCTCCGGGAAAGACTGTTTTAATTGAAACAAATTTATTGTCTCCTAGAATTGCAACTAATAGACAGATAAAGTGGGACGAAGTTAATTTCCCTGATAATTGGGTTATAACTAATGTTGTTCCACCTAGACCAATTGTTAATCAACAAATTGATCAAATATCTCAGACTGATGATGGTGAAGTTACGATAACTTTTGATCCTAATAGGGTCATAAAATTTACAGATATTACCACTCCTTCGAGGAAATCTGTCTCTATTCCTGGAACTCCAGTCCAAGCGATTCGAATTTCCGAATCTCAAATCCCTCATGGAATATATGATAAGGAGTCAAATACAAACTCCGAAATGAGTGTCCATTTGAAAATGGATTTTAGGCCCAATGGTAGTATTAGGAAATTCCTTAATAAGGAATTTCAAGAACTTTATAATAAACAATTTCATCATTGGTTCTTCTCTACCTTTAATAAGAAACAACAAGACCATTATAAATGGTTATACTACTAAGAACTTGAATCTTAAAATCAGATTCAATTCTTTGTTCCTTGGTTTTTGAATCATTATATTGATGAACAAGAGCCCTGGATTAATGCTAGTATTAATGTGCTTGAAGAACATTTTATGTTCTAGAAAACAAGCAACGGTACTCAGAAAAGATATTTGTATCCTCCTACTGAGCCTCTTAAATTAGAAGGGGTTTCTACCTCAAACCTCGAGGCAGCAGCCTTTATAAGGCCTATTGAATCTACTCATGAAATTCTTAAAGAGCTTAATAAACTCTTTAAACAGAATAATTACTCTAATGTATATTTGCAAGTTCTTGGCCAACAGTTAACTCGTGTTGAGCAAAAGGTTGACAAGCTTGTAAATAAATTAGAGGAATTTATTTTGAATTTTCATATGGCAAAAGATAAAGCCATAAAATTAAATACAAAACCTTCTATAAAACCTAGTTCAGAAATCTCTAACTTTAAATTAGAAAAGAAATTAAAAGAAGAGATAATAGAATCTTTAAGTAAGCAATTTACTCAAACTAGAATTCAAGTTCTTAATAAAAAAGATTCAGAAGTTGATAATGATTCTTCTGCAAATATATATGACACTGAATCTATTAATGAGATTCTGGGAACTGAAAAACAGTTTGAAAATATAAACAAAATTGAGCATAGACCTCGTAACATCGAGAAGTTCTATTATAAACGTCCTTCTCCTATAGGTGTTTTATTCGAAGAAAATGAAACTTTTATTCAACAAGATTATTGAGGACGTAACATCTATGAATGAAACATAGATGGCATCAGTGACCATCAGATTTGCAATATGGCCCATCGTATGATGATGTATGCCACTGTTTGTAAAAATAATGGTAATCCGGATGCTAATATTGCCTCCTTTCTTACTTGCGTTTTCACCGGTAGTCTGAAAGGATGTGGGATAATTACCTGACTCCTGATCAACGCACAGAAATTCTGTCTACGGTTAAGATCGAGAATAGTCAACAACAAACTGATGCGGTTTATACCCTTGTGTTAACAATAGTTGACCATTTTACTGGTAATGTTACAGGTCAGGGGAGAGGACTCAAACTCTTTTACAAAATCTTAGATGTCCTACTCTTACTCATTTCTGTTGGTACAAAGATACCTTCATTAATAGAGTTATGCAACTCAATGATGCTAATAGCACTCATTGGAAGTCTAAATTCATAGACGGCTTACCTAACCTTTTTGCTGAAAGATTTAGGAATTACATAAGATAACAAGATAGTGGTGTTATCCCTTATGCATCCTACACTTACGGAGCATTAATAAATACTTATATCCATGAAGGATTAAGCTTATGTAATGATATAAAGCTTAAAAATCAACTGAAGTCTCATAGACTTACAGAAAGAAACTAGTTGGGAGAATTCTGCGAACAATTTGCTTTTTATGAGTCTTCGAAGCAAAATAAACCAAAAAAGGAGAGAGAAGGGAAGAGGCCCTTCTACAAGAATAGAAAGAGGAAATATGATCCTCAGAAGAGTAATACTCAGTGAAAGCCTAAAGCTGATAGATTTGATAAATCTAAAGCTAAGTACTTTAAATATGGCAAAATTGGCCATTATGCCAATCGATGTTATACAAAGAAAAAGATTAATGAGATCGAGGATGAAGGATTAAAGAAATCTTTATACAAGGTTATGATCAGTAATACTGATTCAGAAATTGAATATAGTTCTTCTTCAGAATCATTTGAAGAAGAAGAATGTTCTTGTACAATTAATGATTGTACCAGGACAGATGATTCTAACTATTGGAAAGTAATAGTTGATATGAATGGTTTATCCATCAATATGATATCTCTTGATAAGAGTGTCTTAGCAAAATTGCTAACAGAAGAAAATATATCTTCTGAAATAAAATCACAATTAATTGAAATCTGTTTAAAGGGAGATCAAAAGATTGAGGCTCCTAAAACAGATAATACTTATAGACTTGCCGAAATTATACGAAGAAGGCAAGAGAAGACTATTAAAACTCTGTCTTTAGCAGAACTTAACAAAGAGGTTAATAACAAGAAAGAAGAAGTTAAACTTCTAAAAGAAGAAATAAATACATATTTTCTCTATTAGAAGAAAAAGAAAAATTATCTTCTATAGAAGAATTGCCTTCTACGCCAAATAAAGGCAAACAAGAAATGGAAACTGGACAATATTCTGGTTCTGCAAATGAATTCTTAGTTCAAATGTTGCAGCAAATTATTGCTCAAAAATGATAGGTTGAAATAACCTTGGTTATTTCTGAACAAGTGGTTATACCACATCTGATAGCACTTATTGATAGTGGTGCTGATTTTAATTGCATCCGTGAAGGAATAGTACCTTTTTATATTTTGAGAAGACCACTCAAGCCCTTAGTGGCGCCGATGGTGATAAATTGGAAGTAAATTATAAACTTCCTAAAGCCTATGTTGGTATACAAGAAACTTGTATACCAGCTCCCTTTGTGTTAGTAAAAACTCTTTTACAAGACATTATTTTGGGTACTCCTTTCCTGCATAATATTATGCCTTTGGAAAGAGTCGACTCCTCTGGGATTAATGCCCGATACAAAGGAAAACCTATTATCCTACAGTTTATAACTGAACCTCATACGAAAATGTTTAATGAGGTTAAGATATTCTTTTAAAAGAAAATCAAATACATTTTCTTAAAGAAGAAATTTCTTATGTTCAAATTAATGAACAATTGAAGAAACCTGCTGTTAAAGATTTCATAGATCATATTGACAAGCAGTTTCAGTCTTCTATGTGTGGGACGGTTCCAAATGCTTTTTGGGATCATAAGAAGCACATAGTAGAACCACCTTATAAAGATTCCTTTGAAGAAAGGAATATTCCGACCAGAGCACGACCGTGCCAGATGAATCAAGAATATCTTGATTTATGTAAAAAGGAAATTGCTTCTCTTCTAGAGAAAAAATTGATTCGAAGATCTTACTCCCCATGGAGTTGCACAACATTCTATATTAATAATGCTGTCGAAAGAGAACGAGTTCCTCGCTTAGTAATAAACTATAAGCCTCTTAATAAAGTGCTTAAGTGGATAAGATATCCAATCCCTAATAAAAGGGACTTGCTTAATAGAATCTATAAAGCCAAAATATATTTTAAATTTGATCTTAAATCTGGGTATTGACAAATTCAAATTGCTAATAAGGATCGTTATAAAACGGCCTTCACAGTTCCTTTTGGTCATTACGAATGGAATGTAATGCCCTTTGGTCTGAAGAATGCTCCTTCAGAATTTCAAAACATTATGAATGAAATATTCATTCCTTATATAAATTTTATTTTATCTTATATAGATGACATACTAATATTTTCTGATAATATAGATCGGCATGTGAAACATTTAGAGGTTTTTCGACATTTAGTCATTAAAAATGGGTTAGTTATATCTGCCCCAAAAATGAAATTATTTCAAATTGAAATTAGATTCTTAGGCCATAATATTGGCAAAGGAACTATTGTTCCTATTGATAGAAGCATTGAATTCGCTTCTAAATTTCCTGATGTTATTGCCGACACAAATCAATTACAAAGGTTCTTAGGAGCATTAAACTATGCGTCTGATTATTATAAAGATTGGGCAAATATTATAAAGATTGGGCAAAGGACACAACTCTTCTTTATAATAGGTTAAAGAAAAGTCCTTCTCCATGGACAGAAGCACATACTAGTGCAGTTAGACTAATTAAGTCTAGAGTTCAAAATCTTCCTTGCACGCATTTGGCTAATCCAGTTTACAAGAAAATTGTTGAAACAGACGCCAGTAATATTGGCTACGGTGGCATATTGAAGCAAAAATGCTCTGGCTCTAATAAAGAAGAGTTAGTACGTTATACATATGGGAAGTGGAATCCCACTCAATTTAATTATTCCACAATTAAAAAAGAAATGTTATATGTAATTAAATGTTTATATAAGTTTCAAGATGATCTCCTTAATCAAACATTCCTTCTTCGCATTGACTGTAGCTCTGCGAAAAGTGTTATTGAAAAGGATGTTAAAAATCTCACCTCTAAGCAAATTTTTGCTCGTTGGCAGGCTGAATTAGCAGTCTTTGACTTTGACATTGAATTTATTAGAGGCAAGCATAATGTTCTTCCTAATTTCCTTACCCGTGAATTTTTGCAGGTTCCCATGCGGCGGAGTAATCCCCCTCATTGGGGAGGGAGAGGAGGAAGAGGTAGGGGTAATACCCCACGTACCTCACAGATTTCGGGTAACAGTTGGCAAACAATTCGCAGAGGAAGTAATACTTCCTACACAAATGTTGTGAAGAATACAGAGACTCAAGATATATTGAGTTAAAATGTTAGTGGAGGTAATACCTCAGAAACAAAAGAATCTTTTGTTGAAGTGATCAAGGATAATGACCCTATAATGATCACAAAACCAGCCTATGAGGTTATTGTTCACATTGAACCAGAGGATATGTGTTATTTTGACAATCCTGAAAAATTACGACAAAAATACCTGGACAATTATCATTATCCTACTTCGGTTTATAAACCGAGAAAATGGATGGAATCTCTTTTATTACAAAGAGAAGTTCATTTCGAACACTTCTACAAAAATGTTGATGGCAAGAAGCCACTTATTTATAGTAAGTGCACTATCAAGAATATCATGCCGCCTAAAGAATGGAGTTTCAATACCCACAGGTCACTCCCTTTCAAAATTGAGAAAGAAACTTATAGTTTCAATTATTGGGACCATAAAGATGCATTTTATCTATCATTCTTATGTTAGAATGAGAACTTAAAACATACATGGTTTATTAAACTATGTCCTGAGGTCATTTATAAGGATATTCAGCATGGATTTATGATAGGTGGTACAAATATGGTGCCGAACTGGAAATATTACCAGAACCTATTGCAGTTCTTTATGAGAAATGGGTTTCTACCCATCCTGTCCTTCATACAAAAAAGGAAGACGAGATCCTAGAGGGAATGTGCCCTCTATATTTCTTTGCAGAAGTAGAAATACCATGGATATGGAAATGGTATTGTGTATCCGGAAAGGATGACTTATATATCCCATGTCTTAAGAGAAGGTACCAAGTCAAGTGGTGGAAAGGCTTGGATGTGAATACCAAAGTCTCTGAATTAAAAGAGATTATAAGCAGAAATGAGAATGCTTTGAACCATACTATGGTTCAAGAAGTTCCTGAAGATAATCACACGACTCGAATCAGGCGAGCCTTTGAGAGGAAATTTCCTCAAGCTTCTAAAGAATAAATCATGCAGAAGTGTTTTGATTATATGAAAAAAGAATTTACCAACACCTTTGCTGCTTCCGATAGAATTTCTATTGGATCAAATGATCTAATGCAGGATGCTCAAGTTCCCTATGAAGATGATCACGAGGCCTCGTGGGACCAGTTGGTGGCAGGAAAAGTTCGAGGAAAAAAGCCATCAAGTGGAGCACCGACAACTAGTGGAGCCTCCACTCCACTAGTTAAAGAGAGATAAGGAGAATCTCTCCTTTAAAAGCCATCAGCAAAGGAATAAAGGTCACTTAACCGACTGCACACCATCTAGCACACGAAGTGGCGGGCCCTACTGGCAGATGGCATAAAGAAAAGTGGTGATCCACTGACTGACAGGATGTAAAGGGAAATATTCCCTCAGAATTATTGTACGATTTCATGATAAGGTATCTCTGGCTCTCTTATATAAGGGGACGAACTCCTCTGAGTTCGATACGTTGGAATTCACCCCCTCTCTTCTCTTATAACCTTCCTTCCTCCCTTATAACCTCTTCTAGTGGATTAAATAAAAGCTTGAAGTTCTGCTACATCTCTTTTGTAAGTCATTTACATTTTGTTTTTAGTTTTAGAGATATTTTTTAGAAGTAGTATCCAAAGGTTGGAACGTTAAACGTTCAGTTTCACCTTCCGATCTCTTCAAACATATCGTAAGCATCGAGCGCCGGTTCTTTAGATATTGATTTCTAATCAATACCTCCCCTCTTCCGCCTTCTAAGAAAGAGAGTAAAAATATATACGTAGAACACCTAAAATTTTTATTAAATATATACTCATAATATGCATATCATATATTGTATATTTTTTATGTTATGAATATGTATATTTATTTTATATACATAAATATACATCATATGTACACATATATAATCAATTATATAAATATATATGAATATATAGAAAGAAAAGAGAGGAGAGTTTCTAGTGGATGGGATCCACTTGTCCTCACCTGATTGCCCAGCCTCTATGACAGGGCCTGACATAGAAATTCTACGTCGGCGAAGACCAGGAGTCGAGGGGCCTGCCAAGAGTTATCGCTTGGCAGCCCCTGCCAAGACTAATCAGGGCCTTCCATTTGACTGGAAGGCCAGGATTCAGTCAAACGGGGACCTACCTTAGAAACCCATGAAACAAGATTCCTTGACCCAAATTTTGAAATCGCGGGGCTACTGACAGCGAGGCAGCGAAAAATTTTGGCACCCAACGGAAAAGAAACCTGCCAATCCATTCTTTTCTCTCCGGTGATCATCGGAAGACACTCTGGCTCTCTCTCACCATCTCCGATGCTAACATGGAGTCTGTTTTCTCAAAGTTTCAAGATGGTTTTTTGGATGCCGGGAACATGATGCAACCATCAGCTACCACAGTGGAGCCGACCCTCATACCAGAACTCGACGTTCGAATCTCCGTGCCATTGCCGCTGTTCACATTGGACTCATCGTTGCCAGCACACCAACTCCATGGCTCCTCCAACGACGAGAGTTCCTACTCTGAAATACTGCTATCTTCTTTATGCTTATTGAATTGTAATTTAAGTATTTTTTGTTGTTTCCATCTATGTAGGTTTTCACTACCTTAATCCATGATCTTGTATAACTAGTGTTAGACAAAAATTGTGTTGTTTGAGGGACTCAACGAGATAATTTAATGGTTTGTTGTGGATTTGAGAAGAATAGGGTTTTTCCGAATGCAAATGGGATACACATTAATATAGAAATCTATGAGACTGGTGCAGAAGTCGGGTATATCTGACATGAATGTTAGTGCTCTTGTGACAGTTCCATTGAAGTAATGGAATTTATGGTATGAATGCTTGAGCCCATATGCTTGAAATTGCTTTAATGGTTGTTGTTGTTTGTTGAGAAGAAATTAGTTTAATACTGTTGCTACAAACATATTTTTAATGGTGTCTTGTTGCTTCTTGTTTACTTCAAGAACGTGCATAGGATAAAACATAGGATTTTGCCTTCATAATAGTTTTGTAAACAGAGTATAGGTATAGATGCATGCCTAAATCTGAGAACCCTCTTTATGGATGCACATGCATTGGCTTTTTAGTATTACTTGAACACTAGGCTTTGCCGCTATTTTTTACTTATAGTTAGTTGTGCAACTTTTTAATATCAGTGCTCTGTCATGGTTCTACAAATAATATTTGTCTTCTTTATGAAAATGGATTGAATAATTGATGAGTAGTCTTGGTTTTTAATTTATCCTTTGTTCTAACATTTTTTTTCTAAAAATTCTGATTTGAAGGATATGGACAATGGTGTAGGTGGAAAACCCCAAATCGGTATGATATTAGATACAATGGAGGCAGCATGGAGTCTTTGGAAAAAATATGGAAGACGAATTGGGTTTGGTGTCAGAAGACGTTTTGCAAATAAAAGTAAAAAGAATGGAGTAGTGACATCGGCTAGGTTTGTATGTGCTAAAGAAGGTTGTCGAGTTGAAGATAAAAAAAGAGCTAAGGGAAAACCTTGCACTCGATGGGAAACAAGGACAGATTGTAAAGCACGGATCAAGATTTCTCTCATGTGCATGAGTTGATGAGTAGAGAAGCTGGAGGAAGAGCTAATCTAGGGTAGACCATGATTCATACAATCCATTCCATTCATACAATTCATACAATCCAATCCATTCCATTCATACAATCCATTCCATTCATACAATCCAGATTGAACAATCCATTACAAAAGATGACAGCAAGCAGTTATGCAAAATACAATTCAGATTGAACATCGAGAGCTTCACAAAACTCTTGTGATCTTCACTCATTCTACTGCAATACAATTTGAACAATGATTGCATGCTAATAAGACAAAAATAGCTCTCGGCCGGCTTTTGAGGTACAAAATCATCATTCTTTGGGTCTTCATCGCTACCAATTCCTGCCCAAATGCATGCATTATTAGAGGTTGCCTCAATTTGCAAGCTTCATGTTTATAACTAAAAAATCCAGCACGTGCTTTGTGTGGTTTGACAAGACAAAAACACAAGCAGCATCCTGTCATGCACACACTGAAAATTAACAATCAGAACTAGGCCTCGCAGACACCACCAGTCATGACGCAATGAAAGATGAGATTGACAACCCAAATGATAGGATGGATCACCTCTGTTCTCTAGCCTTGCATGCCAGCGACTTGAACCGTGAGGAACTCTCGACTGCGGCCTTCTTGGACTCCTCCAACCTCCTCCGCAGCCGCTCCCCAACCGAGCTGTTGGCGACGGCCTTTACGGCTGTGAAAGGGATGGCCGAGAAGATCACGACTCCTGCGAGCTCAAAACAAAGCCGACCGGTTCTAAGTTAAGCACCCCTTGGATGTTTAGATTAGCCAAAACAAAGGAAAGAGGAGAGGAGGCAGAGAAGAGAAGAGAACCTCTTGCCATGAAGCTTTGATTTTGAACGCAGGAAGTGACTTTTTGATATCTCGACGGCTGCGGCGGCAGTATGGTAAGCTGAGAGGTTGACCGAGCAGAGAGTAGGAGGAACAGGTGGTGGTGGACTGAGACAATGGTAGCAGAGCCATGGGAACAGCACCAAAAGCCCACAGTCCTCTCTGTGGTGGAGGCCGGAGGAGGGCGGGCGGGGATGGAGTCCAGAGGAGGGCGGTGGTGGAGACCGGAGGAGGCCGGGGCGTGAAGGCCGGAGGACGGCTGGGCGAGGTCGGAGGACGGCGGTGGTGGAGGCCGGACCGCCGGGGGATGGAGTCCGGAGGAGGGCGGTGGTGGAGGCCGGAGGAGGCTGGGGCGGGGATGGAGAGCGGAGGAGGGCGGTGGTGGAGGCCGGACAGTGGAGGCCGGAGGAGGGCGGGCCGGCGGAGGGCGGTGGTGGAGGCCGGACCGCAGGAGGAGCCCTAGATCGCGAAGGAATTTCTCCTCCCTCGCTGCCGGCAGCCCCGCGATTTCAAAATCTGGGTCAAGGAAGCTCGTTTGGTGGGTTTCTAAGGTAGGTCCCTGTTTGACTGAATCCTGGCCTTGGATTAGTCTTGGCAGGGCCCCCCCGAATCCCGAAGACCAGGGCTCTCAAGAACAGAGCTTTTAAGAAAGCCCTCTGGTACAGCGGATCTAACCATGCTAATCCGCAGAGAAATGGAAGCAAATCCTCTCTTGAAAATACGGGCGAATTGAGCATGATCGAAGATAAAGCATGTGATTACTACAAAGATCAGAGTTTTAGGAAAGGAAAGGAAAGGATGCGTCGTCCGGCGAGATACGAAGCGCTTACCGGAGGCTCGCATTGGTGAGTACAAGTGATGATATGAATCCTTAGTTTCTAGAATGGGTTTTCCTTTTTATCTGCAAATATTTGATGGCCCAGGTTAAGAGAGAGGTAATCTTTATTCATCTTTTTATTATTGTTATTTTTGCTCATTTAATTTTTTTTTTAAAACTTCCACTGGTATAAATGACTCCCCTGTGGCGTGACCCACCGTCCATGCTGGACCCGGATTGCCGCCTCCACGCCATTGGCTTAGAGTGGGCCACGCCAGAATTTTAGAAGAAACCACCCCAAGAACCTAGCATAGCAGAACTGGTGGCATCTGATCTGACTGAGCCTATTCCTCTCTTCTTGATAGACCAACCGGGATATATGCATGCGTAACTGTAAAACGAAAAGAAAGCACTCAGGTCCTCCGCTCCGAGATCGATGGCTCGTCCTCCTCGCAATATAATTAAGCACAAGCATCAGCACTAGCTTCACCGTCGTCTTTCATTGTTATTTTGATCGCGCCACCCAATGGCAAAATCGAGCGCAGACGACGAGGAGCTACGGCGGGCGTGCGCGTCGGCAATCGATGGGGGCGGTGGCAAGCACAAGGTGGTGCTCTCCATGCGTGTCGCCAAGACCCGCGGGATATGGGGCAAATCTAGTCGTCTGGGCAAGAACATGGCCAAACCCAGAGTGCTCGCTATCACCAGTACGTTCGTCTTCTCCTTTTCAGGTTGCATGGTTTATAGTTCTTATACTTGAGTGAGAAATATCTTGATTCTATACGCATGATGGTTTTTTAAATTGGCATAGAATAATTTTATGCATGGTAGGTAGTGACGACTGTTTGTTAATTCTATGAATCCGGAGCAAAGTTCCTCTCATGCTTGAATCTTGATACTAAGACGTGATAAGAGTAACTACTGAAGCAACCACACTCATCGCTGACCTGTGACCACCATGACATGCATGCGAGAAGAATGACTTTAACTCTTTGCTTGTGTTTTTATAGCCAAGACAAAAGGTCAAAGGACAAAAGCTTTTCTTCGTGTCATGAAATACTCTAGTGGAGGAGTCATTGAGGTGACTCTGCTTTTCTTTTCATGAGAATTTCAGGCTGATAAAAAGGTCATACTAAACTTTGCCAGTCTAATACTCTTTCTTTCTGTTTGTTTTTTGGCAAGTTTAGGCTGCAAAGCTTTACAAACTGAAGCATCTATCTAAGGTGGAGGTTATCCAAAATGATCCTAGTGGCTGCACCTTTACGCTGGTAATTTCTCTCTTTCTTTTCCATTGAGTGATTCTCGATGCTTGTTCGTATAAATTCACATCACTTCTGATGGACAACTGGTCTCTTTCTGATTTTCACGATGATCCTGTGCTCTAATGTCCATTCTTCTTTTACAATATGTCCTAGGGGTTCGATAATCTTAGAAGCCAGAGAGTCGCTCCCCCCCAATGGAGAATGCGAGATAAAGATGATAGGTGATCGTTCATAATGCCAAGAACTAGTTTTTTTTCCTTTTCTTTTGTGCATTTTTGAGATAGCCTTACTTGGAATTTAGCTAATGACATATATAATTAATGTTTTTGTATTCACTTACTGTTTGTTCTTTCAGGAATCGGATTCTTCTTTGCATTTTAAACATGTGCAAGGAGATATTGGGCCGTCTTCCGAAAGTTGTTGGTATAGATATTGTCGAGATGGCTCTTTGGGCAAAGGTGCATCTCAATTCATGTCTCTCCATTCGCGAAATGAGATTTGGAAAGCTATTGCGTTGTCTTTAAATCTTTGCTAACGATCTAAACCCATTTCTGGATGGCTGGATGTGGGTGAACCACCTAGTCTATGCTTTTTCAGTGGAGTTAAGTCCATTTTCCCAAACTATACTATTCAGACCTCTACATCACTGTTCACAGACTTTTGCTGCATGACAGGATGCTCATGTCATGTCAATCTGTTTTAACAATATCCACCATTGCTGAGTGCTAATTCCCCTTTCACTTATAGTTAGTTGGCTCCACTGAAGTTGTAGTATACTCAGCTTTTTATAGATGTTTGATGTCCAGCCTCCATTTTCCTATGAAGCTTTTCTTCCAGAGCCAGCCATATGCACTAACCACACAAGTCTCGGAAGATTAGCATCCCTGATTCTTGACTTCAGTAGCTTCTTAAGAGCCAATGCAGGATGCAACGGAAGAAATTTGACAAAGACAGACTTCTCTAATTGCCATCCAGACTAAACTTTTCTCGGCAATCATGTAAATATAGAACAAGTACAGTATTATTGTTTGTTTCTCTTCAGAAGTATGTTTGCTCTGTTTTATCCTAGACAATTATGGTAACAATCTTTCTGACAAAAGATAGACATATTTTTTATCTACTTCACAGATGGTGTCTTTCCGAAAAGATATTTTCCTATTAAATGTGGGCAAGCATGATTTCCTAATAACTATCATCTGTGGCTTCTTTTAGGAAAACACTCCAACAGTTTCTACTCAAGTTGGTACCCAGGATGGACCAGTTTCATCTGTTTTGGTGCAGGATCACTCAAAAGTTACTGTTGAAAGAGACCTTGTTTCACAAGCTGAAGAAGAGGACATGGAGGCACTTCTTGACACGTATGTCTTCTTGTAATTCTCAAAAGTTTCCTTTAGCTACCCTTTTTCCAACCAGATTGGTGAATTCTGCTATGATCCAAGAAGCTGATGGTTGACTTACCATATTGTTTTTTCTACTCATTTGTAGCATCAGCCATAAACCAAATTTGACTAACTGGCAAGATGCTATGAAGCAAATGGTTGATGCTTTTATCTCCTATGTATTTGAGTTGTCTTAGTTTAAGCTCATGAATTCTGTAAGGTAATGTCTGGAGGAACATTGACATCATTCTCTCAATGTGCAGTTGTGCGCGTTATTTATCCTGTATAGCACACTTTTCCTAGATGCCGAATAGTCCGTGTATACTAGCATTTGACACTTCTTATACGATCTCTGAGTTCTTACTAAAATGCATGGATATACACTCACGAACGTGCTAGAACGCAATTGCAGGCACTTGTA
Organism: Narthecium ossifragum; assembly: GCA_963920575.1. NCBI lineage: Eukaryota > Viridiplantae > Streptophyta > Magnoliopsida > Dioscoreales > Nartheciaceae > Narthecium > Narthecium ossifragum. Next base: position 6,246,200 of record OY986966.1, read on the forward strand.
TTCCTTTTTTGAGTTGTATTTTTTTCCTTGATATTCTCCATCGACCTTATCCTCTACTGGCCTTCCTTTATTTGTTGTTTGCATAAGTGACTAGAAAAATAAAAACGAAATATTTATGAAGGTACTTAATGGGCATTGGTGAAGCAGAAGCATTTTCAGAAAGGCTAAAGAGGGAACTTCTAGCACTGGAAGCAGCAAATGTCCATGCCCTTCTAGAAAGCGAACCTCTAATAGAAGAGGTGCATCTTATTTGATTCTTGCAATCAGCATTTTTCTCTATTATAGTTTTCCTAATATTCTTCCTTATTAAGCTTCTTTCCGATAAGATATGTCCTGAGCTCTGATATTAGTCCGGTATTGGCTATCTCCATATTTATGTGAAGATCAGAGTTCACATTTTAACCGTTGCAACATTTGGATCATGCAGGTGTTGCGAGGATTAGAAACATCCAGCGTATGTGTGGAGGATATAGACGAGTGGCTTGCTATTTTCAATGTAAAGCTCAGACATATGAGGGAGGACATTGAATCAGTATGTTTTACTCCATCCTTAAAATTCATTGCCATATCCAAATGGTTTATATATAGACTAGTCTAAGAGAATTCTGCATAATGATGTTTGGGCCTAGATGTTTCTCATATTGTGGTGTTTTTGATGTCGACAAGCATCTATCTGGGATTCTGTTCTGTCCATTGAACAGATATATATATATGTATATAACATGAGCCAGGACTAGAGTGAAGGATCATGGCCCGGGCCCTGTCTAGTTGAGAGTCTGGACACAGCCCAATTAGCGGGCTGATTTGGCTCTTATTTACAAAATAACTCTTAAATGTCCTTATGTCATGTCCAGATGAGTCTAATATGTCATCTCTAGCCGCAAAATTTTACCCTGGTTACATTCTTCACCACTGCGCTAGCACTGTGTGCTGGTGCATGGTTCTATATTATCTTTATACAAGCCAGCGTTCCACTCTTGTTCCTCCTGCTTAAATGTCGACTTGAAGACTATTCAAGCTTGTGGATTTTAACATAGAGAAAAGCCTATCCTTTCTACACCATACTCTTCTCTATCTGCATTTTGGCTTCCAAGATGGGGGGACTAGGTTGATGGTGCTATTCTTGTCTGGGGTTAGGCTTTATTTATGTTATAGGTCATATTCTTGCCATAGCTACTCGGCACTAAGATATACATGTGCATAAGCTTGAATTGAGCAGTGCAATGTACAATGATTTCCAAGTAATGATGCCCAAGACTACACAACTAGTGCTACTTTAGGTCGATATGGAACCTGAAGGCCTAAAGCTGCAAAGTAAGTTATCTTTTTAATGAAGCACTCTTCATGGCTTTAAACAAGACCTTGTTTGGGCCTTCATGAGTTACAATGTATATCACACTTCTTCTCGATGAAGCTGCAATTTTCTTTCTTTTTCAACTTTCATATCATCATGACATGTTAGCAATTCCTTTTGAGTTTGATGCATTCTGAGATAGCAAATCTTTTATGCTTGGTTGTATATTGCAGATAGAATCCCGTAATAATAGCTTGGAATTGCAGACTGTAAGCAACAAAGCACTTAAGGAGGAGCTTGATAAATTGCTTCAGCTCTTGCATATTCCTTCAGAAGTATGTGACTACTATTTTGAAATATCTTATATGCAAATTTTGAGGTGGATGTGGATACTTTTGACTTTTAGGAGTTCAGTGGTAGATACCAAATCACTCGACTCATCCTTTTCATGTCATCATGGGATGGCAGTTGGCAGATTGTTTAACAGATGGTTCATTTGATGAGGCACACATGCTTAAAAACATTGAGGCATGTGAATGCCTAGCTGATGCAATGTGCGGTCTTGAAGTGCCAAATTTGGATCCATCCTATGCCAACATTCGAGCTGTAAGTTTCCTTCTATCTAGACTGGTTTAAGGGCTGCAACGCTGCAGATAACTGTTTTTATTGGCAAGCAATTTACCTTTCAACTTAAAAAATAAGATATTTCAACTAGCAATTAGAAAATATATTGGCCAAGCATCAAGTACATAAGAGCATTTTTAGTCTTCGAATGCTGCAGACGACTGATGGGAGTTGAGACTTCCTTTGTTTCCCCCCTTTTATTCATACTCTATTTTTTCCCAATATTTTGCTCAAATATCAAAATTATGATCATATGGTCCTGAAAAGAATTTAATATATTGTTTAATGCTCAATGCTAATGTTGAGTTAATCTCTAGAATGGTGTGGACGTGTATGAATTTATATTTGAGGCATTATACCCGAATACATCACCAGCATAATAAAGATTTAGACATCCTGCAGTTTACATAAGGAAATTTTTTTAAAATAATCTTATTTTAATAAAATATTATTAAAATAACCCTCCCCAAAAAGTATTTACCAATCCATGCCTCTTTTGGCCACGTCAGCGCCACGCTGGCGTGGCCTCTCATTTTTTACTCCCGCGGTCAAAGACATAACTAGAAGTTACGTCTTTGACCGTTGACCACCAAGTGCGCCGCGACCAAGTGCGGAGCCTAGAGACACGCCTGCTAAGACGTAGCTCCAAGTTACGAGATGTAACTTGGAGCTACGTCTCTATTAACACTAACACGGCTGAAAAAGCCAAGTGTTAGTGTTATTAGTGGGGTTAGTATTAAAACGTAACTTGGAGTTACGTCTTTATTAATGGAGACGTAACTCAAAGTTACGTCTTCGACCGTTGACCACCAAGGAGACGTAACTTCAAGTTCCGGTTTAATATAGAACACATAGTAACCCAACACTTGGTTATATTTGACACTCTGTGTACAAACATTCAACCAAACACAAAATTTGAAAATAAAACATCACAAACCAAACATCACAAACCAATCATCCACCCCAATTTCTGTACCCAATACATGATTACACCCACCCCATTCACATCTAAACGCAGTGCTTGTATAAATCAAAATCAAACGTCAAACATCGTTAATAACCAAACGTCAAAATCTCCAAGTTCTTTGTTTCTTCTTCGTTGACAACTTCTTTCTCCTCAACGATGGTCCAGCCTCCTCTCCCCCCATCGTAGCACCGATATCGATATTATGCTCAACATGTCCGATTGGATCCTCCTCTGTAGTGCCCATGACTGGATATGATGATGGTAAATCTTGAGATACCGGCATGTCATAGAAAGTAGTATGCTCGGTAGTCGGCTGCGACTGCTGTGAACTAACAGGAGCTCCGCCGCAAATCCGTAAATCCTCCATCATCGAGTAGAATACCGGTGCAAAACCATCGGCGAGCTCCTCCCCAGAACGACCTTGGCAGACAGTGTAACTGTCCTCGGCGGTGTCATACTGCAAGTTTAGACAATTTGATTAGATTAACACAATATAATATTTAATTATTAACAAAAAAAATATATTTACCATCTTTCGTAAAAGGTGTATGTTCGACTGATGGATCATTCTGTCCTCCAATCTAGGCCTACTGACATACCGCCTGGTGATCCCCCAGTACCACTGCAAGTATGACTCAGCATCCTCGCCATCGTCCACTGCACCGTCAATGACCCTATGGTGCCGCTCCTCCCATTGGGTGATATACTGGTGATGTGTAGTGACCCAGTTTGCAGTAGAATTGCCCCGACGGCTTGCACGTGATAGCCTCTCAGTCACCGGGGATGGTATCTCCTGTCGTAGCCCAAACTGTCGCATCACCCGTGGTGCCTCATGCATCTCCACTATATCGAAACAGATGAGCGGCACATGACTCCTCCAAATAGCGAAACCCGCAGTACAGAGAGCCGGTAATTGTGCTAGACGCTGCGGTGTATATGGACACCACATAATCTACAAGTTTAAATTACAAAGTCGGTTAGATCACATGAACATTAAAGTAGTTAATAAAATCTTGGATCGTGATCAATAATACCTGAGATGACAACTGTCTGTCCAGCTGCTCTCAGTAGTAGGCTAAGTAACGGCCATGCGGGTTTCCTCTACCGCTGTGTGGTGCTGTCCACCTGCATTGTATATCAAGAGTTAGATGTTAATGCTAACTAAACTTCAAAAAATATTTGTAAACAATCAAAAATTCGTACTGGATTGCCAAGGGGCCTTCAATGATACGCATATCACGCTCCTCGGTCTGCTGTTGGGTAGCTAGCGGTCGTCGCGGCATTAGTTCAGGCCGTCCAATATGGAGGTGCTCCTATGACCATATCTATGATAACAACTTCATATTAGGTATAATATAAAATACTTAAAATAACTATATATAATATATAAATGACAAATCACCTGTAGCAGGTAAAGGCATCCAGAGATCTCATGCTTTCCTCCTTTTGAAGCTTTACATAACTCCCGAAAGAGATTTGCAAGGCAGGCCGCCCCTCAAGCATACTGTCCACATATATCCAAATCATGCAACAAAGGAAGGTACTTCATATGTACCTACAATTGAAAGACTATGTTAGTTAATCTAATAAATCGATAAATGAAACATGAATACGCAATTATACTTACCCTGGAACCACTCGCGTCAGGTACTACTAAACAACCCAACACATATAGGATGTAGGCGCGCGTAGCCTGATATAGGCGTCTGGACCAATATGCCCGAAAGTAGCACGTAGCCACGACAACTCAAGCACAGGCGGTCGGCCCTCCTCGGGTACAGCACCGAGCAACTTCAAGCATATGTCGTGCCAAATGCCTGTCGTACTTCCTGAAACTACCGCTCCATCAACAGATAAACCCATCAATATCCCAACATCCTGCAGTGTGATCGTCATCTCCCCGTGTCGCAAGTGAAAAGTAGTAGTCTCTGGTCGCCACCGCTCCACTAGCGCTGTGATCAAACACCGATCAATCCGAATCGGCAGCAGTCTACTAACAACATAAAACCCTGAACGTCGAAGCAAGTCTATCTGACGCTCATCCACAATCGGCCAAGACTGCAAACGCAGTGAGTGCTCTGTACACTTAAGGCCGAGGTCATCGTCATCCTGTTTGTAAAACATAAATGTTAGTAGGGGGCTTTTTTCAATAAAATATGAAGAGCTAATAACAATAAATTTTCTACAAATTTAACATTTACCTGGCCATCCCAAACCGCCGTGGAGCGGTGCTTATCCTGGTCCCAAAGTACGTCTGCAGAAATCGGACCAGGCTCACCCTCGTACGACCTCGGGTCAAAGGCCCTCGTGTGAGCCATGTCGACCCTATTGCATGTAGAAGAAAAATGTTAGTATATAGTTCAAAATGAAAGATATGTACAGTCGTCAATGAAATATAATTTAGTACAATAATTAAAGAAACATCATTACTCGTGTATCTGTACTAGGTAACGGCTCGCGACATGTAGCCCTGTTGTGACCCGATTGATTGCACCGGCTGCACCTTACATGTTGCAATCCTCTCCCTTCATCCTTGCTATTACGCAGCCTTGTACTCCTCGGACGCCCAGCCGGCCTCCGCACATGTGGGGGAAGCAATGTGTACTCTTCGACTACCGGCCAGTGTTGATCTCCACGAACAGGATGGAAATGAGTTGCATATGTTTGTTTGTACGTGCTGGAGGAGTAAAACGGTGAAACGAAATCGTATGTCGAAGCCCTGATCGATATGTCACCGCATACAGCTAGAACGTGCGGACATGAATAAAGCATCATCTGAAATTGTCCACAGCTGCATGTCCCTCCCTGTCCAGATAACTTGACAATAAATGTAACCTCATGTCGTTCTATCACCGAGTACTCACCACTGTCAAATGATTGCACATGATATGATTGGGATAGTATGCAATTCTTGCGTAGTACATCTTCGACTACTGGTGTCAGCTCACCAGTCATTGCTTGGCCCTCACGACGACGGCGCTTGAAGAGGTCGTTCATCCTTTCTAAGGTCTTGGCCACTAATGCTTTAATAGGCAAACCTCGTACACCTTTCAAACCATTATTCAAACTTTCAGACCAATTGGTGATCATTGAGCCAAACCGTTTGTTATCATCATGAGACAACGCCCAAGTTTCTGGTGGCTCTGCGGTAACGAGCCACTGATAAGCTTCTGGCTTAACTTTTTTAATTCCATCCATGATCTTATCAAATGCCTCCTTGTGGATCTTCTTTGCTGCAGCCCAAAATAAGCTATACAAATTATCATCCCTAAACTTGCTTCTGAAGTTGTCTGCAAAGTGCCTCATACAGAATCGCTGGAAGCCTAACGGCGGAGGGAACTCTGTCCTTACTGCCTCTTTGATTGCTCTGTGTCGGTCTGAAATTATAGCTATACCTCTTCTTCCACTGATCACATATACTCTAAGTAGAGTAAGGAACCATGACCAACTGTTGGAATTTTCAGACTCAACCACGGCAAATGCTATTGATATCAAATGATCGTTGCCATCCACTGCCGTCGCAACTAATAAAGTGCCAAGATACTTTCCATATAGGTGTGTTCCATCGATAGATATTATGGGTCGACAGTGTTTGAAAGCCTCGATAGTAGGATGAAACGACCAAAACACACGCTCAAATATATCAACACCGGTGCACACAGTCTCCGTTTGAAGCTTCACTACAGTACCAGGGTTATCTGCCACCATTACTTGCATATACCAAGGCAGGATATTATATGATTCTTTCCAATCACCAAATATAATCTGCATAGCTAGTATACGTGCATGATATGCTTTTGCATAGCTGATGTTGACATGATAGTCGTCTTTGATTCTTTGCACAATATCTTTGGGAGTCATCGAGGTGTTTGTCCTTACCGCACCAAGTATGATACCACATATGAATTGTGCAGTGCAGTGGCGGTGGTTGGTATTCAACAGACCTGCTCGACAAGTATGTGGACCACTATAACTCTTCACCTGAAAGTAAGATGACTCTTTGTAAGTTGACGCCTGCAGACGCCAAGGACAATCAGGATTGCAGCACTTGATTGTCAACACCTTTGGCCCTGACTTAACGGTGCTATGTTCTGCAAACCTCCGAAGCTCATACTGTTGAAGAGCATACATAAGTGATGCCTTGGTCTCGAATATCTGCTTCTTGTAAAATTCACCTTCGAATGGAGTTGGATCTTCAATTACCCCGGGTATGGTATTTTGCCGCATCATCCGGTCGACCCACTCATCATCTGGGAATTCATCTGGTAGCTCCTCTTCATACTGTGTTGGACTAAGAGGCATTGGATCGTCAATATTTTCATCATGATGCAATGGCTCATTGCTCAGTGCAGTATTCTCGATCCAATCATCATCATGATCATCATGATGGTCCTCAACATCAGCATCTAGCAAGGGACTTCGAGATGTTGAAGGCATATAGGCGTCACCATGATCGCTTACGACATTGTCATCATATTGGTGGCCTCTACGAAAACTCGATGGGCCAGCATCGAAATCATTATGTGTGTGGGGTCTCACATATGTACCCGGAGTAGATTGCGTGTATTCATGAGTCAACCATGTGTCCTCCTGCTGATAAGGCCTGCATGTTCATACACAAGTGATACAAGTGACTCATGAATGAAGGGCATACCTTATATATAACATTACATATAATGTTTCGCAATATGTTACTTACTGTGATGTTTGATAACCGAATGTGGGAGCGCCATAGGACCCAAGAGAGACGTTATCGATTGAATCGTCTCCTCGTTGTAGTAGGCGTGTAAATTCACCAAATGCCGTGTTACTTGGAGGATCATTGTTGACTTCGACACCAATTTTCACCAAGAATAACTGAATACTTAGAATGACCGGGTAGAGACTAAGAATGCCAGTAGTATCACTATCATCCTTTATGTCCACACCGCAATACGTGTTTTCTCTCATAGGATATCTACAAGTTATGCGAATGTCGAAATAGCTTGGATTGTATCCAGTTAAATCAAACATTAAAGCCTTCAAGTCTGCATAACTTGCGTTCTTTCGTATCCTAGTAGGTTTTATTCGGCCACCTATGTACTCAATATCGCCCGCATTACTCTAAAATTCCACATTTCCGTCCATCCGGCACAATAGTGGAACAATGCCATTATCCATCACTATAAATAATACAAATATAATGACAATTATGAGCCAATTAGAAGGAAATTCCAAGTTAATAGTAAAAATTCATATGGAAAATAGATTTCATATAAACCAATTGAACTAAATTTAGGAAAAAAATTAGCATATCATTTTCTAGATCAATGAAGTAATAATGGTGCATTACAGCATAATCAAATTTATATCAAATTTTGCATAAAAAATCAATTTTATACTCTAAAAAAAATCAATTTTGCATAAAAAACCCTAATTTTGCATATGTAAACCCTAATTCTCAAACAACAAATACATAGTAATTATGATGCATTACAGCATAATCAAATCAATATCAAATTTTGCATAAAAAATCAATTTTATACTCTGAAAAAATCAATTTTGCATAAAAAAACCCTAATTTTGCATATATAAACCCTAATTCTTACATAACAAATACATTGTTAAAATTTTAAAGAAAAATCTCACTTGGAGAGGAAGATGGAGAAGATCCAGAAGTTTGGAGGTGTTTTCGCCGGAGAAACGCCGGAAAATCGCCAGAAAATCGCGCCGTACGAGTAAATGGGGAGGGAGGTATGCTTGGTTGGGAGGGGGGGCAGGTGGGGAAGGAGGAGGGGCCCCGCTGGCCGCGTGCGGACGCCCGGCGACGAAGATCGCCGGAAAATCACCGGAGATCGAGAGAAGTAGAGGGGTTTGGAGAAGGAGAAGGGTGTCGGGTGGGGAAGGAGGCGGGCTGGCCGTCGGGGGTAATTAGAATTGGAGACGTAACTCCAAGTTACGTGTCTTATGGAGACGTAACTTGGAGATACGTCTTATTAGGCGTGTCTCTAGTCTCCACACTTGGTCGCGGCGCACTTGGTGGTCAACGGTCAAAAACGTAACTCGAAGTTACGTCTTAAATTGAAGACGTAATTGGAAGTTACGTCTTTGACCGCGGGAGTAAAAAATGAAAGGCCACGCCAGCGTGGCGCTGACGTGGCCAAACGAGGCATAGATTGGTAAATACTTTTTGGAGAATGTTATTTTAATAATATTTTATTAAAATAAGATTATTTTAAAAAATTTTCCTTTACATAATATTGACATTCTTAGGCTACTAGTCACTGCTGAAGTGTTTCTTCAGCAGATACTCTTTTCAAATAATACTAAATGCATCTTGGCTATGACACGTTCCTAGCTTGAACCAAGATTTTTTTGTCCTACAGGTTAAGGAAAAACGTGCAGAATTGAAAATTCTTAAAAGTACATTTGTCCGGCGAGCATCCGAATTTCTGAGGAACTACTTTGCCGGGTTGGTGGATTCAATGATAAGTGACAAGAACTATTTTTCTCAGGAACGTCCTCAGTTCCATTAATTCTCCTTAATCATCACTATATTTGTTATTATACTCTCAAGTTGTTTTGACTTCTGCAGCGAGGACAGCTGAAAAGGCCTGATAATGCGGACTTAAGGTTCAAGTGCAGGACTTATGCACGACTTTTGCAGCACTTAAAGGTTTCTGACTGTGAATTTTATGCCATGTCTGGTATGACTCTCTAAGTTTCCGCTCGGCCTGTCTAAAATTTCAGGGACTTGATAAGAATTGCATGGGTCCTTTGAGGAAAGCTTACTGTCACTCTCTTAATCTTCTACTTCGCCGAGAGGTCAGTCTGGGAAGTTCTTTTCAGTTGGATTGTTTTGAATCGAATGTTTATCACCCCTTTACCTGGGGCTGGACTGTAAGTGTGATTTATCTGGACCAAAGATAGCGCACTAGGACCTCCATGCTCCAGAACTGTGGGGATGCTTGGTTTATTTGTACATGTCAAATTCATCAGGCTTTGTAGGGTCCACACGAGTTAGCATAGCAAGAGCAAATTATGAGTTTGGCAGCTTGAATATAGGAGAGATGGAGATTTTATTTTGGAAGTTCACCTAAAAGAACAGATTTCTGTACTTCAGGCTCGTGAGTTTGCCAATGAGCTTCGTGCCGGTACAAAGGTATCAAGAAGTCCAACAGTTTTGCTCGAGGCCTCTGCAGGTTTCCTTCAGACAACAAGCAATGCAGATACTTCCACTGTTTCTGACGCCTATTCAAAGATGCTAACTGTTTTCATTCCTCTTCTTGTAGATGAGGTTATATGCTTATATTTTGGTCTTGCATCTTATCTTACTTTCAATCTTACAATGCTAAGGGAAAAGTTATTGTGATGAACTTCATTGCAGAGCTCCTTCTTCGCACATTTCATGTGTTTTGAAGTCCCCACACTTGCTCCATTTGGTGCTTCTTCTGATGGTAACATAACTGATTTCGATGAAAATGATGCAAATGATGGAGATCGGAGCCCTAAACATTCTAATGGAAATGAAGTCAAACTTGGTCAGTTACTGCTTCTGCTCTATTGGACCAAGGCTGTCAAATTGTATTATATGATACTACGCTGAGCTTTTCTGCAATGAAAAGATAACAGAGAGATCTGTTTCAGGTACCAGTTCCGATGACTTGGACAAACTAAATGAGGCCCTTCGAGAGTTACTTGATGGGATTCAGGTATAATCTGCACTGAATATAAAGATTAGATTCAAAGATCAATTTGGTACTGGGTGTAAGTCCATAAATTTGTGGATTCAGTAACTTTTTGCAGAATGTGTTAGTGATGCTTTTCTATGTTTCAAACTTCATAACTACTAGGGCATAGGTACCGTTAAACAATCCTAGCATAATTGGAAAGTTTATAGTAGTTAGTTGGTCTTGAATTTCCAATTTTCAAGGTGATGGGGACATATTGCAACCTCAGGCCAAAACAAGGTTCTACAGGTGTTCTTTGATGTCCGTCACTTCATAGGGAGGAGGCACTTGTTTGACTGAATTTAAATACCATTAAGCTGCATTCACTAGTCAAGTGAAAGTAAAATCTTAATAACTGGAAACAAAACTGAATAACTTTGTTTGCTCATAAAGGAATTTATATGATTTAGATAGTCCAAACAGTTTGGTGCAACTCGCAGTTTTTACAATCCTACGGGTTTTGAAGATTCTGATGTTGATGTCTCAACATGTTAGCTGTCAATGACAGCGTAGGAATCTCAAGTGCACTTACGGAGACTTGGAATATTAATTATTCCTTGACAGTAGGGACAATGGTTGCTACTCAATGGTAGTCTTTTACTATAGGTTGACATGATGCCCTTTAGCAGACCACCCATGGATTTCCATGCCGGTCCGGTACTGTGCGTGCCGCCCGCTACGTACCGTGCCAGGGGTTAGCGGCATTGAAACCCCCCCCCCCCCTAGGCTGCCGGCACGGCGCGTGCCACCGGGACGGCAATCCATGAGACCACCTATGATGTTCTCTAATGTGAGGTAATTAGGGAGTTCGTTAGCATTGTCTATCATGGATTACCGGTCGAGTGATTCCTGATAATAACCTCTGTGCTGCTGTGCATGAAGCATGTCAAGATGTTTGGCTCTTTAGAGAGACCAAGCTCGACGATCAGTGCTTGGTTCATTATGTTTAGGCTCTTGATATGATCTATCACAGCTTAAATTATCCAGATATTCTTGCAATATACAATTAATTCGTTCCTCAAGGTATGGAAAGACAGAGAATTGCTAATTGCTCCTTCCTTTGTCAATCTATTAAGAGTTTTTTCCCCTTGTCTTGAAACAAATTGGATGCTTGACCTCGGTTTGTAACTTCCGATTATGATATTTTCTGGAGTATGACTGCAAATGTATGGGCTTTGTGGCAACTGTTGGTTCTAAACTGTTTGTTATTGCAAATTATGCCTGCTTTATCTCAAAAGAATTAGATGCCAGTTTTTTAGAATCTTATTTCCAGAATAAAAGGTTTTGGTTCTGTACTCTATGATGCTCGTCAAATATTTTTAGGAAGACTTCTCTGCTGTTATCAATTGGCCATACAAGATTGATCCTCTGCGCTGCATATCAATGCATGGGATTACGGAGCGTTACCTTTCTGGTCAGAAAGCTGATACTGCAGGATTTGTGCGTCTGTTGCTTGATGACCTGGAGTCCAGAATTTCAATGTTCTTTGGAAGGGTGGGTTTTGCTCAGAATGCTAATTATTTGGCTATCCTTTCTGTTGGTATTGTTATGAGATAGCCTGATCTAAATGATTTCTTATCAAAATTATAGTTTGTTGAGGAAGCTTGCCATCAAATCGAGAGGAATGAACGCAATGTGAGACAAATGGGAGTTCTTCCATACATTCCAAGGTTTTCTCGAGACGATAGTCTATATATGGATCTTCGAATTTGTTTAACCATTTCATTTCATGTCTTCTGACGCCAACTTGAAAATCTTTTAGGTCCGGACTGCAGCTTTTAATTGCTGCAATATGCAAATTTTTAACTCTAGCTGACTTCATTTCCTGTTTGACTTTTGAGCATATTTCTAGGTTTATGGGTTAGTCACTTTGGTTATGGACATCATGCAGTATCCTAATCTATCTCAAAAATCCTAATTTTTTTAGGAGATCCGTGATTTCTTTTGATTTCTACTTACTTTTAGAATGTCGATCAGAAAATGTGTTTCGATGTCATCATCTAATCCTACTTAATCTAAACTACTGATCATGAGTTTCATCATTGTTCTTCCATCCTTTGTCCTAGAAAGCATATCACTTTATCCAAGACCTTCCATCTCAGTCTCAATACATTACTTTTTGCTTTTCCCTGCTGACTTATGGCTCTAGACCTCATGCTTTACATTACGAACTTTATGCATCCGTTGCATTTGCCTATGGTGGTGGTATGCGGGACATTTGTAGTGCACCCTTGCGAAGTTATTTGTCCAACAGTTGTGCTTGAGTATTATCTTGAATATTTTTCCTCAAAATAGGTTCGCTACTCTTGCAACACGCATGGAGCAATACATACAGGGACAGTCAAGGGACCTTGTCGACCAGGCTTACATTAAAATCGTGAGTATGTTTGGCAGTCCTGACCGAATTCTGTGAGATATTTCTTTCTACTTTCATAAACAAGAATGAAAAATGTCCAGTTTGCTCTGCCTGAATGATTTGGCTAGCTTACATCTCGCTGAGAGTTATTCAAATTATCCCATAGTTTCGTGACTTTTTAATCTCTATTTTGATGAAGAAGAGACGCGTTGAGGTCCCAAATTGTCAGCAGGTTATCAGCTTGCTTCTGTTTTGAGAAAAAGTGTTTTGCTGTTTTGAACCAGGTTAGCATTATGTTTGTGACCTTGGAGAAAATTGCAAAAACTGAACCAAAGTATATCGACATTGTGCTTTTAGAGAACTATGCTGCATTTCAGAACAGGTTATTTCATCTATTCTTGATCTGTTGCCAAAGTGATTTATTTTTATTGTCTTTCTTTTCTCGGCTTCAGCTTTAGAACATGAATATGCAACCATCCTGCAGAATGGCTGGATACGTCCCTGAAACATTTAGAAGAAGGAAGCTTACTTGTTATGTCGACGACAGATATCATGCTTATTTTCTTACAGGCTTCACTTTGATGCAGTCTTTATGATTTAGCCAATGTTGTGCCAGCACTTGCAAAATTCTACCATCAGGCTAGCGAATCATATGAACAGGCTTGCATACGCCATATCAGTATGGTAATCTATATCGTAAGTGTAGAAGTTTTCTTGTTTCTTGGTTTTCTTTGTTGCTTTCCAGGGAAGCAATTTCTGATCTCAGGGTTGGCTTCGGATTGGTTGAATAAAATAAGACTGAATCTGAGGCATTTTTCTGTATCATGTAGCAATTTGAGAAGTTGTTTCAGTTTGCTCGCCGAACTGAGGAATGTATGCAGAGTGCTACACCGGAGGAGGTTAGCAAATTTAGATATTCTGTTTCCAGCTGTGAATTGGCAGGCTCTTGGGTTTGTTTAAAGCTCTCATGTTCCATAGTTGCCACGAGAATAGTGATTTCCTTTATCGGGATAAAGCTGGGAGTTGAAGAAGCTACTATCTAGATTATGTGCATTCTGTATACTATTTAGTCTCTGATTTGTAACTTCTACAGTTCGCTTAGCCAGTCCTATCTTTTCAATTAATTGTGTTCACTAAAAGCCTCTTGCTGATAAATTAGAACATATACTTGACAGTTGACACTCTTGATTGGTGTTGCTGATGGTGTATTTGCTTGAATAAACAGATCCCTTACCTGCTTGGGATGAACAAAGCAGATCTTCGGAGGATGTTGAAATCCAGTTTATCCGGAGTAAGTCACCTCACTCTCAAACATATGACAGTCAGGTGAACATTTATGTATGACATTCTTTTCCTTCTGTTGACAGTTTGACAAATCAATCAGTGCTATGTACAAGAAGTTACAGAAGAACATTACTTCAGAAGAATTGTTGCCTTCTTTGTGGGAAAAATGCAAGGTACCCCCGACACCTCTGAAAAGATTTTGCTTTCTGCTTAATAGTGGAGGTCGTGATCCTGCTTTTGGGATTCAACCTACTATCCATCAATATTAGTCAAGCAGCTAACAGGAAACGATGGGTGAGCTATAAAAGCTATTAATTCATTTCAACTCCTAAGGCTTACAGAGATTGAGCAAGACCTATGGTGGGTTAGAGAAAATGGATCATTTTGTTGTCGTCATCACGGCATTTGATGGAATGGTTTGCAATTGTTTAAAACAGTACATGATGACATCAACTATGTTTGGCGTTGCAGAAAGAGTTTCTGGATAAGTATGACAGCTTTGTTCATATGGTCCTCAAGATATATCCAAATGAGGGCTTCCCCTCGGCAGCAGAGCTCAGAGAGCAACTCGCTTCAATGTAGTCGGTCGGATTCCTATTCTACAACTTCTCTATATCTCTAAATATCTCTTGTAATGTCCTTTTCTTTGTTTATGGTCCATCAAAACTCTCGTCTTTTTAATGGAGCTTGATTGGTCAGCTATTGAAACACCTTGCTATTGAAAATATTGAATTGATTGTTGGGCATTTGCTAATTGCTACTGGCTGAGGTGGATCTTCTGAAGACAATTGGCGGTTTTATATTGTAAGATCAATAAAGATTTGTGTATATGGTCACGTGACATCTGCATTGCACAAGCCTTCAATCGGTACTGGGATACCGATGGGTTGATCTAGTCTATCAGTAGATATAATAGATTAATTGATCGGTATCTCACTACGAATGGAATGTACCAATGATCGAATCGGTAGGTATCGGTACTGTAATACCAATTAATTGATCTAGTCCATTGGTAGACCACTATCGATGGACTAGATCAATCCATCAGTATTCAACCACCGATTGGAGGCATATGTAATGCACATGTCCCGTGATCATGTATACAAATCAGCACTCTTGGAAGATAAATAAAGCATTCTTGCATGAGTTCTGATTGGGGTACATGCCACGTAGGCATGTATGTGCCTACGTGGCCACCCACTTTGGCCGCCTAGTTTAAAGTAAGGAAAATAAAATAATAATATATGTTAATGGGTGGATACATGGGATCCGATTGCTTTTCCGTCTAAACCTAGCCATCGACTGTGTGTTGCTCGTCACCTCCCGCCAACGCTGCCCTCGTCAAGCCCACCGTCGACTGCGCCGCCGCCCAAGGCTTCCCCATCCACACCCTTCTCTACCCGTTCCCTTCGCCGGACGTTACAGGACTCCCACCCCGCGTTGAGACCCTCAGCGTTGTTCCTCGCGCCGTTGCCCTCTCCTCACCTCCCTCCTTCGGCCGTCGTGACGCTCGCCGTTGCCCTCTCCTCACCTCCCCGCCTCCGGGCGTCGGGAACCGCACCGTTGCCCTCTCCTCACCTCCCTCCTTCGGCCGTCGTGAAGCTCTAGATCTGTTCATGCGTGACGATCTCTTGGAGCTCTTGTCTGGTAATTGGCACCTTTTCTCTTTTTTGGCTATGGCTTTTTCTAGTTGCTGAGCTTGAATTGGGGTTTTGGGGGGTTTCTATGTTGATTTTGAGGAGCTTTGGTCGATTGAGTTGGTTTGGTGGATTGATGGCTGGATTTGGTTCGACTTGAGTGGATTCTCTCAGATGGGGGATTTTGAGAGCGGAAATTTGGATTGTTCTTGCTAGATCTCTTTGGTTGGAGGACTTTTTAGTGGTTGAAGTTTTCTTGGTCGCGATAATTATTTCTTTCTGTTTTCTTATCCACGCATGATGGTATTCTCGTATGGTAGGTTGTTTTTATGGCCAAAAGGCAATCTTTTTTATTTTTTTGTTTGAGAAATAATGGTTGACAGAGCCTTTTATGCATGTCATTGTTTTTTTACTATTAAATGTGTTATTTTTGGTGAAATTCCACAATAGGAGTATTGAGCAAGAGATTAGACGAGAGCTGATGCCTTCTAATTGGATTTTTACTCTTCAGGACGTTTTAAGTGAACAACTACTATTTGGAGGAATTGCTTTTTGTAGATTTTTAATCCTGGACCTAGTTGTTTCTTGATTCCCTTCCTATTGATAACATCGAACTGGGTTCAGTGTCTCCCATTATTAGACAGTTTAAATGTTGTTTCCACCGAATGGGAAACCACTTGAAATCAGATTTGTCTCTTGTAATTTGCTTGCCTAATATTTACTCTTTTACTATTAAAGATAATTGTCCACCTTCTATCCTAAAGGAAAAGCGAAATTACTGTGACAGTAGGATAATCGAAATTACAGTCCACATTCTTTTCAGTTGTAGAGATCTTAAAGGGCAAACGCTGCTATTTTGACAAAGCATTGTTCTCAGTATCATGACGCAGTTGGTGATAACATCTCCCCTTCAACGGTATATATATTTTTTTTTTAAGAGATGAGCCCGAAGGCTAAAAATTTTATTTACAGCACTCGAGCAAGGGCATGTAGCTCATCCTCGAGCCGCGCAATCAAAACCGGTGCTCTCAAATCTACACCACTTTGCAACCTTGTCCGCCCTAACATTAGAGGACCTCGGTATAAGCAAAACTAAAACCAACTCGAAGGAAGTCATAAGTCGCCAAATCGACCTAACAATTCCTTGCAGCCCTTCAGGCCAAACTCTATGACCATTTACAATATCGACAGTATTTTTCGCATCTAACTCAATGACAATCTTGGCTCTTTGCTGCGCCTTGGACCACTCCAAACCTTTAAGGATCGCTGCGAGCTCAGCTTCAACAACAGTCTCCGTCAGAAGGCACTCTTTGTGAACCCATTCGCACCCTCCCAGGCTGTCACAGCCAATTACTCCAACAGCAGAGTAATTACTTTGGCAGTCCCGAGATGCATCAACCTGGCAAACCTGGTATCCCTGATTGTTTTGTGGTTGGGTGGCGGTTGCTCCCTTCCTCAGCTCTTCATCAGCAAGTTGGGCTGCTCTCCGTGCCAAGAACTCCGGCGAGTCGTGTTTCCCCTCGAAAACTGAGAGATTGCGATCCTTCCATCCAAGCTAGAGTCCATATGCTATGTAGGCCTTAAGGATGCGGATCTCCGGCTGGCTGGAGGATCGGAGAAGGGCTCCGACGAGGTTCCCAGCATCCCAGTTGCAGATTCCCACCCCAACTTGTTCCAAGAGTTTGTCAATGACACTCCTCATGGCAGGGCAATCAAAGAGAACGTGGGTGACTCGCCATTCGCGCCACAGCGGGGACACTCATGGTCAAGAGAGATACCCAGCTTCCACAACTTCTCACGGACCGGTAGCTTCCTCCGTAAGGCCTTCCAGAGCATTTGCTTTGTCTTTTCGGTATATGGTGCTGAGCATCTCCCCTTCAACGGTATGTGGTGCTGAGCATTTGCTTTGTCTTTTCGGTATGCTTTTACAGGCATTGTCTTCTTTGTATTTTTGCTATGTCATTATGGATAATGAGCATCCTATCAAGCTTTATTTTGTCTATCTATCACATCTCCATATAACAAGGCAAATTACAGAAGTTTTTACTTGCATCTTTATACTTGATGCTATCCTTTAGGTAATTGGTGAATTTTCTTCCACATTTTACATCTGTCTAGTGTGTCTTCCATGGTATTCTATCATTATTCATTGTATGATAGATTCCATTGTAGTCAGCGAATCATTTGATGCATTTACTTCAGAAAATAACTTGCATTAATCAGCTAAGTGGTGAACTGATGTTTAGATTCCATTGTAGTCAAATGTTGGCTTGGAATTAATGAAACTCTTGGCCTTGGATTTGGTTGCATGTAGGTGCATAAAGTCTGTGCATCTTCTTGATTTAACCCATTTCAAATAATAAAGGGATGCATCTCAAGGATTTAAGCTCATACTATGTCAACATCCAACTTGACAACCAGCGAAATGAGCTCATCTTCCAGCAGTTTCTTGATCTTCCTATTAATGCTGGGCTATGCTAGATGGAAGAAGCTACTGGGTCTGTAGTTACCGATAACAGGGGCCATGGTTGCTAAACTGTAAATCTACTGGCAAGTCATAGTCGAAGTTATATTTTTCTTCATGAAGGGTCTTTTTGCCCTTTCTTGCAACTGAAATGGATGTTACAAATTGTGGTAATGATGAGTGTATTTTCTTTCTCAGGTACTATTGTAAAATTTGTTCCTTACCTAAACTTTAGTTACAAAATGTGCATAATAAGCTTCTTATTTATGCCATTGCTCAATCCCCAATGATAGTTTCTGTCAAGTCTCAAAAAATGGTTGCTAGCTTGAAAGTTCAAACTATTCATGAGTGCGTAAGAAGAATCCACTAATTTGTTGTTGAAAGATTTAGCTTCCAATTACTGATCAGGTTTGGCTTTTAATCTTGTAAAAATTGTGCTTGAACGAGTAGATCACCACCGTTCTTTCTCATATTGTTGTTCTATGTGCTCCTTTTAATCCTAGACTCCAAGATTCAAAAAGAATAAAAATAGAAGAAAATAAACAAGACAATCAATAATCTCTCTACTCTTTGAATTGATGACAATAAGATTGCACCGGCCATTGGGCGGTGGGCCTCAAGCAACTTGAGCTACCAGCGGAATTGACAACATAAGCAAGTTGCAACTTCAATGCCATGGACAATACACATCTTATTCATATTGGTAGATTACAATACCAAAAAGAATCATCCCACATACCGAATACATAAGTCACATACTAATTACAGAAACACTTTAACAAATATAGCTGTTACAATGATCAACACGTAAATGATTGTGTGGATCTCAAACTCTCTCAATGCTTGAACATAAAGATTCGGTGCATCAACTCTTACATCAACATCCAAATCATGCGCTTGAACTGTTCCTCGTGAGGTCGATGGTACCTCGACGCGGACCATGTCTTCCCACTCCCAATACCCGCACCCCCCGGACCTGTTTGGGACATGCATAGAAAATACGTTTCGGATTCTTGGTTGTATGAGAAACGCGTCTCAATGCCCTCAATCCACATCTACATCTTATGTCTTGGTGAGTCTGCTGGTTTGAGGGTGATGACGAAGAAGCCGACATTGAGCCTTGACACCATTCATGTCCCAATGGCAATAGAAACATTAAAAATCAGTCTAGCAAATCATTGTGAATCAAATTTTCCTGCTGATCTATGCGAATATATGGGTGAATGTTTAAGTCAAAAAATATAGGAGAAGAGATCTGTATATAGCTCAATCATGTTAGAACTTAGAACATGACACACACATGGGGATGAAGAGAGAGTAGTTGCAATCATATGCATATTCCAATTAAACTAAGCCAAGAAGTCATTTATTTATAAAGATAAAATCATAATTATTGTATCAGTTGCTTAACCTCTGGTTTTATCTATGCGACTCAATAACAAAAAACAAAACATAGAAAACTAAGATCTTTGACAGGTTTTCCAACTACTAATACTAGGCATGGAGCAATATTTGTATTAAGCCACTAGCATAAGCCAAACAACAAAAAACAAAACATAGAAAAATAGAGACTTTTCGTTGCCAGTTGGGCCAAACCTGATCCAAGGTGAAGAAATTTTACTTGGGGAGAAAATTATCCAAGAAAATTATAGCTTGTGAGCTGTTCTTTACCAATTAGGCCAAACCTGATCACAAGAAAATTATCCGGTCACAATGTTAGAAGGTCAAAAGCACATCAATTGCTATATAGCTTGTGAGCTGTTCTTTTTAGGTTCATGAATCGTTTTACTTGGGGATACCCTCCATGCTTATCTGCCCAATTAAGGCATCCAACTCAATTGTCATTTTTTTCAAAGGCATCCAACTCAATTGTGAAACGCAACTTTATATCACGGTTGTGTGGTTCATCTACAGAGTGACAGAGAGAAGCCTATCAATCCTGATTAGAAACTTGTTCCTCAAAAACCCATCAAGAAGCCCAATGCGGAAAATCAGGAAAAAAAAACAAAAAATGCATAAAGAAACGCCGCACCTTCACGAACTTCGCTTGCTCGGACTCCTCGTTGGTGGAGGGCGGCTAGGCGGCTACAACCGATGAGGTTGATGATGGTTGGCGTCGATGGCAAAAGAGGCGCCGGCGGCGGGGACGGCGAGAAGAGGAGAGGGCGTTCCAGAGAGGAGAGGGAGAGGGCGATGGCGAGTATAGGAGAGTGAGAGGGTGTTCCGGAGAGGAGACTGATGAGTCACTAAATATTCATAAGTAAACCCATTAAATTACCTTTATTAGTCCGAGAGTGTTTGTATTTGATACTTTGTTAGTTGATTTCAGGTTTAATCATGCTTTGAGAAGAAATGCAGGAAATTCGGCTAAAATGACTAAATAAACTACTTCGTCGACCGTCAGTAATATATTCGCTAGATATTTCACAAAGGTCCAAATATTCGTCAAATATTCTAGATAACTCCTAATATTATGACATCTTCGGGATCTGACAAAAAATTTCCTAATCTACATCTTTTGTGTTGGACTCATTTTCAGATTCGGGACGGATTGGACCCAGTTGCGACCAGAATAGGCTGCCAGGATCAATTCAGGAAATCCGAGTTGCACTAGAGTCCAACTCAACTAAACCGTAGTTTTGGGAGTTCCCCTATATATATGATTTTTAATCCGAATTTGGGGGGCTTGCTTGGAACTTATTCTCAGTAGCTGACTTCATCAACGGATCTCCTCTCTAAAATGAGTAACTAAACCCTAGCCTAGGGATTTCTATGACGTAATAAGAAATCTTTCTAGGGTTTCCTATGGATTTAAGCATGTAAACATGTTTTGATGATTTAAATGGATGATTCTTATTCTCTCTATATCTATTGGTGTGATTTTTATTATTATGGATGAATGATTTGTTCTTATATGCCCTAGATCTAGGTCTTGAGCATGTTAGGATTTGAGATTAGATATTCTCATCAAAACATTCATGCTAGAACCATGGATGTGAGGATTTTCTTCTCGAGATTAAGAGTCTTGTGATGTTAGGACCATTACACATAATGCTAGAATCATTATGACCAACTTTTAATCCGTTATTCATCTTAATTCAAGATTAGGGATTTCGTAGTGCTAGTACCACTACGCTAGTGCTAGAACCACTGGGGTAGCTTATAATCCTTGATACATTCTATTTGATGATCTCAAGATGCTAGAACCATCTTGGTTATATACCAATATCCATTCTTTGATATCATTGCCGACGAGGGATCCTAACCAGAACTTGTTGAGTGATAGGGAGAACTAGCCATTCACCTATCGACTAGTTAAAACCATTGATGATTAATTGATTTGCTCTTATCCTAGGAAGACCTAATTAGTTCTTTATTACGGATTAGAAATCACTTGGCGTTTTCTCATCATATTATTATTCAGTTTAGTTTAATCATTAGTTAAGAGTAGTTTAAACCCATAATCCTTTGCTTTTCCAATCTTTTGATATAGAACTATACAAGGTAATTAGATTTAATACTCTTTTTCCTTGTGGATCGACTCAGACTCATTGCTTGCTACCCTTAAAGTAGTTAGTCAGTAGTTTGATTATAAATTTGTAATTCTGAGTAGACTTGTTAGCCACGACACTTTTCAAGCGCTATCAGAGACGAACAGGGCGACGACAACGACGAGTAGAGGAGAGTGAGAGGGCGATGGCGATGGCGACGGTGTTCCGGAGAGTCGAGGTCGAGGGCGACGCAATTGTGTTCCAGAGAGTCGGAGTCGAGGGTGACGGCAATGGTGAGTAGAGGAGAGTGAGAGGGCGACGACGACGGTGTTCCGGAGAGTCGAGGGCGACAGTGAGGTTAGGGCTTTTCAGAAGAGGGGAGAGTGAGAGGGCGACAACGACACCCAGTTTCGAGGGCGATAGGCGAGTCGAGGGCTTCGACGAGGCTAGGGAGAGGAGAGGTTGGTCGGCGTTCAGGAGAGGTGAGAGTGAGAGGGCCGACGGCTAGGGTTTTGATGGGGAAAAAGTGGATCGGATCCCACTATCGGCCCGTTAATTTGGCGAGCAGAGGACAGTGTGGTTTCGTTAAATGTTTTAAATGCAACCACGTCAGCATGTGTTGTGTACATGGCCCCACAATCATGTACACAAAACATTTTCCATTTGGCATTCATTTCAATACATCATGGGTGCACTTGCATGTCTCCTTAATACTATCTTATTAGCAGCAAGAGTCATCCATGAGGTGAATTGCATTATGTACTTGTTTGTCTTACTTTGTCAATTGCAATTGTTCTTACATATAACATTCATGTAATTTGATGTTGAGCCTCTCATATAGCTTTCCTCTCTCTCTCTCTCTCTCTCTCTCTCTCTCTTTTCTCTTGACAAATAGCTTCTTCTGCATTGTTTTTTATTGCAAGAAACCTCCTATTACAATTTACAAACTAGCTCTAGAGTTTTCTTGGTATCAAACTATCAATAGAATCCAAATTGACTCGACCAGACTTGAGGTAGAGAGGGACAGGGACTATTGGAGGCACCCATTAAGAAATTAGAGCACCGCACGAACACTTGACCAGAAAACCTTTGTATTAGGGGTGGCAATTTGGGTCATGACCCGTGAAACCGACCCGACCTGACCCGAAATTAGCGGGTTTGGGTTTGGTATTATCGGGTTCGGGACATAAACGGGTCGACCCGTTTACGACCCGCGAATAAATGGGTCGGGTCGGTTTGACCTGCGAGTTAGATGGATCAACCCGTTTACCCGTTTAATGTCACTTAGGCTTCTAAGACCCGGCTAACTAACGTAACCCTAAGAATTGAAACAAGTTATAATTTTATCGTTTAGGTTGGATGATTTGGATGTAATTGAAACAAGTTGTAATTTTATTGGTTACTAGCTAATTGTCTGATGTGATTGATGAGTCACTAAATATTCATAATTAAACCCCTTAAATTACCTTTGTTAGGCCTAGAGTAGTTGAATTTAATTTTTTATTAGTTGATTTCAGATTTAATCATGATATGAGAAGAAATACAAGGAATTCAGCTAAAAAAATGAATTTATATGAGAAAGACTGTTTCGTCGCATGTCAGGAGAATATTCCCCAGAAATTATTTATAAGTCTAAATATTCTGGAAATTTAGTACGTGATAGAAGACTTCAATAGCTATAATGTTCATGTTGGACACTTTGCGAGACTCCTGATGGAATGATTCCAGTTTTGAAGAAGATCAAGATACATAGCTGCTGGAAAACTGGTCCGTCGAAGTTCAGAAGAATATTCGTTAAATATTCCCTATAAGTCTAAATATTATAAAATCTTCGGAATATGACAGAAGACTTGAAGATATAAAACTTTCCTGTTGAAGACGTTCTCAGATTCCAATTCAATTAGCGCCAGAATTGAGTTAAAGTCGGAATCCTGAATAGGAGTTGAAATACGAAAAGAGGAAAGTCAAAGTTTAAGTCTAGATAGGACTCTTAAGTCCAAGTTTAGGGTTTTCCTATTTAAAAGGCTTTTTCCAGCCGAATTTCTCATCTTTTTGACAATCTTTGGAGGAGGAAGAAGAAGACGGAGAGGATGTGGATGGTGACAGCTTCCTACTCCAACCCGATTTGCTAATTCTTGTACTTAGGATTATTCATGAAACCTTAGTGTAGTTTTGGTTTTTCTTTAGTTGGATTCTTATGAACTTCTCGATTCATGATCTCATGAATATGGTTTTATTGTTAATAAAGTTGAAGGAACAGAGTTCCCTTGATGTATTTTCAGTCCTACATGATTTCTGTGATTGATTGTAGAGATTTATGATATGGTTTTCATGAAGTTATTGGTTTGCCTTTGAGATAAGGTATGCTACGCGAAGATAGGTTATGCCACGGTCATTAGGAGTAGTATAATTTAATGTAATCGTAGGACCAAAGACAATCTATGCCAAGCAAAGATAGGTTATGTCGTTGGGAACATTAACTTTCTTTTAGGGTTTCATGTGAGCTTGTAGCCATATGATCCATAATGTTGAGAGAAGGGAACAAGATGATAACTAGAGAAGACTAATAATGAAACTAGGGCGGATTGAGTAATTCCTAACTACTCCATTGATTCAAATTGATTAACCTTTTATTTCTTTTCTTCATTAGTTTAATCTATTTTATCTTTGATTCTTTTCCTTAGTTTTAGGGTTTTGAGAATTGATTTCAGTTTCCAATGTTTTCCATGTGGATCGACTCCCAACTTCATCGCTATTCTACCTAGTAGTGTAGTGATTGAATAAGGATTATAAATTTAATATTTGATTGAGTTTGCCAAGTTTTAACGACACATTTGTAAGCGATCAGTGATCTCGTTGCATCATACCATGGTTTTGCTGATGGTTTGGATGTAATTTTATTATTTACTATTATTACTTATTATGGTTTAGGCTGCAATTTTATAGTTTTTATCAAGCTATCATTGTTTGATTTAATTTATAGGTGCTTGATTATTGTTAAACAGGTCAACCCGACCCAGATCCAACCCCACCTCACCCCACCCGACTCGTTTAATAAAAGGGTTAGTCGTTAGAGGTTGTTTGGTATGGGGTTATCCCCGTTTTTAATGGGGTTATCCCCGTTCCTACCCCAAACACCAAAAGCAATCATTACGGGTTTATCCCCATTCCACCTACCACCACCACTCAACTTTTTCCTATCCCCATTCCTTAACCCCACTTTTTCTAACTCTATTCCTCCTTAACCCCATTTTTTCTAACCCCGAACCAAACGGGGGCTAAATGGGTCGGATTCGGATTAGGCGTATGAGTTGAGATAACTTGTCTTACGCCGATCCGACCCGAGGGCGACCCCTGCTCTCTACCTTCGAACCAAAACCCCTCTTATATGGGACCGGTTTCCATTTCTCTATGGCCGCGGCGTTTATGGGCACTGTGTCACCACGAAGCCTTGCGCGAGCCCCTGCTCTCAAACTAGCGGCGCGGTCGATGTCGTCGACGGCGAGCTCGGCGCTGTTTAAGGTGGGGGCCGCCCAGATGACCTCCACCAACGATCTCGAAGCCAACTACCTCACCTCCGCCAATCTCGTCAAGGCAATCCCATCGGCTCCCCTTTTTTCCCGTATCGATTTCGATTCATCTTCTGTTTCTAATCTTGATCGCTAGCAGGTCTGGCGTGTGTGAATTTTGACAAATTCACGGAAAAGATGACAATTTTAGTGTCATTCCACAGAGAAAGATTCGATCTTGATGTGGGTTTGGAATGCAATGTGCAAGAATTTTATTTTGTTGTCAGTTTATTTCGATGTTCTTGGTTGGTTCTTTATTAGCTAAAACAGGAGATTTATGTCTCTTCTCACACAAGCCTCTAAAGACTGGTATTTGGTTCTCTAGGAAGCAGCCACTGCTGGAGTGAAGTTGCTTTGTTTTCCCGAGAGCTTTTCCTTTATAGGCGCCAGAGCTGGGGAGTCTCTTCAGATAGCTGAACCTATAGAAGGACCAATCATGCAGAGATATTGTTCACTAGCAAGGTAAGAGACATGCTGGTTTATCTTCTTCAATCCTCGAGTGGCCATTAATCTCATATCATCGCAGGGGTTATAAGACTTTGTTTCTTAGTGACATGCCGTGTCTCTCAGCCCAACTAAAATGGCATGTGATACTTTTGACAGAGACTCAAACATGTGGTTGTCACTCGGTGGGTTTCAAGAAAAAGGACCTGATGATGCACATTTGTACAACTCGCATGTTTTGGTTGATGATCTGGGCAACATCAGGAATGTCTACCGGAAAATCTATCTGTAAGAAACACTTATCTTTTACTCTCTTCGCAACTTCTCTTCTACATTAATACTCTTCTAGGTGTATGAAATTTAGTCAACATCTACCTCAAGGATCCAAAAATGTGTCGCCATGCAATTTAGGCAAGATTTCTGATCTACTTGTGGTTTGGAAGTGCATATGCTTAAATTTTAGACTGCTTTTGTTTTAGTATCCCGCTAGTTATGGTCGTTTGTACTATATATTCTGAGTGTTCATTCGAACTGTTATCCCTTTATAGAAAACTATATGATCAGATAAATGTCTTTTGCACACGTGCATTTCATTTGGTAAAAAGTGAGTTGCATCTAATCTTAGATACTTTTGTGTGCCTTGTGTTTTTTGAGCAATTACAGTTAAAGTTGGGGATATTGTGTTTACTCTGTGGAGAATTATTAACTGTTAAAAGAACAACAATTTTGACCTTCCTTGCTGGGAATTGGAGAAACATCATAGTTGGTTCTTTAGGTTTGCAATTTAAAGCCTAAATTTGTGCAAATACATGAAGAAAAGCTAAGATAATTCCAAATCACTAAGTTTAATGGTGATCATTGAAGACTGGGAGAGTTGTGGAAAGAATGTGATAGTTGATATTTAGGTGGTTCAAAAGATCTTTATCGGTTTGTATATGTGAATGCATAGACTTTTGTACCAGCCAGCCGTTGTGTGCTGACCGCTACATTTGGTACCAATGAGAAAACGGCATGTAACTAACAAGCCACGAATTGTGATACATATTTTATAGGCCCTATTTTGGTCTAAACATGGTTGTCCCTGCTATTTTTCTGCAGAAGCAGAGGTGTTTCAGCCATGTTTTTGCTAACAAAAGTGAAACAAATAAGATTGTCGTATCAGGTTCGCCTTTTGAATGTATGCATCCAACCGGACTATCTTAAAATCTGACTCATACCCGACTTAGAATAAATGCAGATGCTTGTCGTAATTTTAAAATATTTGGACCAGCATAGATGCTACAGAGGTTGTACTTGTTATCTCCTTAATGATCTTTGACATAACAGGCTTTATTTTGTAGATATAATAATGAAAACCTTCTGCATTTTACTCTTAAATTTCTTTTGTTTGTCATGAGGTCAAGGAGAGCAATGTTTACCAACACCTTTTGCTCTCCTTAAATTGTAAAGGTTTGATGTGGATGTTCCTGGCAATATGGTGTATAAGGAGAGTAATTTCACCACAGCAGGTATTGTTGCCTGACATCCTACTGCTTAATTCTTTGAAATCCGTTGATTTGAGATTCTTTAGTGTGCAAATTAGTTTTGTCCCCTTGTCATGCTGGTTAGGCAAAATCACTGCTTACATATAGTGTCTGTGAAAATAATTAGCTTGGTTCCAGTTTTGTTCATTATATTGTCAAAATTGTGTACGGCTTCAGTTGGCACCATTTTTTTCATAACTTCCTCTTCAAATGTACTACATCCGTGCTGATTCGAGCCTTACACAGTAAAGCTTAATGCTCTTTGCAAGTTGTTTTTTTTCAGTATCTTTTTCTTTTCTTTTCAAATTTTGCATTCAACTTATCACATACTGATCCTTGTCTTTGATTATTGTGGATTTGATTGGTTGACACCTCTCTGAGAATTAGTAAGATAAAGTTTTGTGATCATAGGGCATGATATCGTTGTGGGGGACAGTCCTATAGGACGTCTAGGTCTTACAGTTTGCTATGATTTGAGATTTCCTGAGCTCTACCAGCAGCTGCGATTTCACCACCATGCTCAGGTATCTTTTCCATGTTAAACTTTTAAAAAGATTCGGTTGGGAGATCATGTTGCCATATATATCTTACTATCTTTTCTTTCAATATTTCTATGTGAAGGTTTTGTTAGTACCATCTGCTTTTACTAAGGTGACAGGGGAGGCCCACTGGGAAATTCTTCTTCGTGCGCGGGCGATTGAGACTCAATGCTATGTATGGACTGTTTCCAACCCCTATCATTGTCATCATTGCTTATTTTCCGCCACTTTCTTGTTGCAGTGAGTGGTCTTAATTTTAGTGTGTGCAATTCCACGAAGTAGTTAAGGATAATTATTTAGTTAGAAAGTAGCGATCTAGTCTTTTCTCTCCTTCGTTTTTGCTGCAAAGCAAGAAAGACAACCTACTATTCTAGAGAAATCTTGTGAGTCATTGAATGATGCGTCTGCATTAAGTTTTTTTTAAAATTAGCTTCCACTGGTTTATAAAAGTTTCTTATACTAGTGTTGATCACGAGCTCAAAGTCTTGCAAAGAATACTGGTTTATGATTTTAGAATTCATGCTATAGGTGGTTGCCGCAGCTCAAGCTGGAAAGCATAGTGAGAAAAGAGAAAGCTATGGCGATTCGGTGATTATTGATCCATGGGGAACTGTTGCTGCTCGACTTCCAGGTTAGTGTATTTTAGGGCCTTTTCAAACTTTTTGAGTGGTACTTCATCCAAAACTATGTGATCATTATCAGACAGTTATCTGATTCATATCAATTTAAATCTGTATCTGGTTAGTGTATTTTAGGGCCTTTTCAAACTTTTTGTGTGGTACTTCATCCAAAACTATGTGATCATTATCATACAGTTTTCTGATTCATATCAATTTAAATCCGTATATGTATGGTCGTCGTTCTTTCTTGGATGTTACTGAAATTGGAATTGGCAGCTTTTTAAGGATAAAGGCATGTCATGAACCCATTCATTGCAGCACCTCTGCAGAAATTTCGCAAAACTTCCTTAGCATTAGCACGTTCTAGTAAGTAAGCTCCTTACATTGACACACATGAAAGCGTTAGTTGTATTCTTGCTCTTCAGTTTGCTGTTGAGTTGGAAATTTCTTTAGTCCCTATAGTTTGCTGAAGCACTTACAAGGCAAATCACAGACATGTATGAGTCTAGCACGTTATCTTAGAGCATTGAGAGTAGCTTTTGGTTGCGACTTCTTTCTAATTCCATTACGTCATTCTCTGTGTGGTTTATAATATGACAGGCCAATATAGGTCATGGATCTAATTGTGCCTTCTACATGACAGATCGCCTATCAACTGGTATTGCTATAGCCGATATTGATATCACAAAGATTGATGCTGTGAGAACTCGGATGCCTATATCTGAGGTAGCCTCTTCAAGCTGTTTAACCTCTGCACTTTTAACCCTTTTTTACAGAAGATAACTATATTTTTCTCTTCCGGCAGCATCGGAGGCTCGACAGTTGCTGGAAAACATAATCTCTTTGACTTTGTTTCATTGATGATTTTTACTTCCGAAGTCATTTGATGGTCAATCTGCTAGATATCTATTAGACATTTCCATGGTGCAGGCTCTGACAACAGAAGAATATTGTAAAAGTATAGACACCTAGGATAAAATAAGGGCCGGAGGACCAAATGTTTGCTCTCATCCACATGTATTACAAATCAGGAACAAGACCATCGTCTCAAAATCTCTCAAGTTTCTTCCTTGAGGAAGTCGGAGTGTCGGACTGCCAACGAAGGATGATTCTGAACATTGTTGTGCTTCGAATGTATTAGTTCTTCCTTGTACTTTTGTATCTTTAATTAAACCTATATGATATCCTCTTGCGAAATTTATATTTTATTTCAGTATATAGAGTTGGTACTACACACCACTCGGTCTCGAGTAAACTTGGCGGCTGACTGACTTTTTAATGACGAGCTTGCCTCAACATGTGAATTCTAACCAATTTTTGAATGACTGTTTCAACTGACAGGACTACAGCTCACACGAGTTACCTGACTGGCAAGAGATTACCTGACTTTTTACCTCGAGGAGTGAATTTTAACCATCTTTTTAATAAATGCATGGAAGAGAAAGCAATTAAGCGAACGGCTTATCTTTTGATTCTATTATCTATTTTAGTTTTGGATTTGAAAACTAAGTTGTTTATGGTTTTGGGTTTAATCTAATAAAATCATATCTCGAGGTAAGTCTATATATGTTTAAAAAATTAGGTATATTTTTACCAAACTAATACCCGAGTGGTGTCTAGTCCAACTCTATATATATATATATATATATATATATATATATATATATATATATATACTACTAGGATGTCGGTGCCACGGATTTTAGTTATATGCAGCTGTGAAATCAGTTTTTTTAAAAAAAAAATTAATGTTTATTGTTAGCGTATTTCAACTTCGGGATTTTCAAAATTACAAATTTCTTCTCAAACACTTAATAGACCTCCTATAAATGAATCATTATTTATGAAAAACGATAAAATATGTTCATCACAAAGTACAAATTGAAAAGAATATCAAATTATTTACAAAAGATAAGTTGCCAACGTCACACAATCTCTATTAATATAGGAAATGATCAATCTTACATTATTATAATAGGAGACGATCTCTAGTTGATCCTTGCAATGGAGTTTAGCTAAGAAGGACCTTGACCTCCTGCCCAATGCCACTCAAATTCTCTTAATAACTAATAAAGCTAATGGAGGATGAGGAGAAAGAGAATGAGCACTCCATTCTTACGTTCCTGCACACATTTCTCCCCAAGTCCTCACCTAGTTATTCATATGATCATCTATTGTTGCCGAGCCCTTTGAATCGCTAACTTCACTTGTTTGTTCAAAGCGAAGAAATCAACCTGATATATAAAGGCTACATCTTCATCAGATACAGAGAGAACCAAATAACAGTGGGTAATTCACTAGAGCCCTTAGAATAAAGTTTTTTTTTTTTTTTGATGAGATGAGCCAAAGGCTAGTAGTTATAAACAAAGACTCCCAAATTACAACAATTGATAGCTGTCTAACAGCTCCAAACTCGATTCATTAGACCAAACGAACATTGTCCCGATCCTACGACAAGCACGAGCAACACCGTCGGCTCTCATATTAGACTCTCCAGGGATGTAGAGGAACAAAACAGAATCAAAGAGGATGCTATGAAGCTAGATCTCTTTAGCCAAGAACTCTGTGTCCGGAGGCCGTCCTCTCAAGCCGTTGAGGATTTGAACAACAGTTAAGGAGTCCGACTCAATAATCGGGTTCTTGAGAGCATAGAACCTTGCTCTCGTCATTGCTTTCAAGATTGCCTTCATTTCGCCGTCTAGGACTGAACTTGCAGCAATCTGATTACCCCATGCCCAAACTTCTTTATGATCAGCATCAAGGCCAACGATGCCGACTGCTGCAAAGCCAGAGGAAAGATCAAAAGAGACATATGGCTTTTGTAGTATTTTACATAACCATTCAAAACAATCAAACATGACTATTGGCGATGTTTTCTCAATAGACAATTGTTATGTTCGTTACGGGCAATATTTAAAAAAAGAAATAAAGAATAGTCTTTGAAAGCATTGAAACAACACAAATTAAAAAGAAACCAGTGAGTCCATCCCATTGAAATTTAGAGAGAGAAAGAGAGATGTCCTATTAAAGAATGTGGATGCAAGTACTGATAGGTTTGGGAGAAGGGGAGCTGCTGCTTCGACTGTTACTGGTGCTTATTCCTCTCGCTGGCCTATACAAAAAAAAACAGAGAAATAAAGTGGAGATCATTCAATATGTTCATGAACCAAACATAATTTATTGTCAGAATAACTATTGCATGCTATAACTTCGAACCAAATTCTACTAAAAATAGTCACCAAATGCTTATAACGCTAAAAGTGAAAATTAAGGGAGATGGAACCAGAATTTACATCACAAAAGTGTTAAATCCGTTTTCACAAGAGCATGATATGCTCAAACATTCACATTTCTTAGTCCTATGATGTGGAATATACATCATTTTAAAGGAGAGCTAGGGTGTCACAACAATCTATTTCTTCAATACAAAATCGTATACATGAGAAGAAAAGCAATAGGCAGAGTTCTAATTATGGAATTTTCATTAAAGCTACGGTCCACCCTATGCTCGCTTTGGTTATAAGCAATGACACGGTGAAAACTAATGTCTGTAATGGGTCCATCCCTAGCTATTTAAACTAATCTCACAATAATCATTTGTGACGAAAATGACGATCATTAAAAAAAAATCTCTATTTAAAAACTTCTTTAGTGACTAATTATTGTTAGTCATAATTGTATTAAATTGGTCTTCTATGACCTATAAAAATTGGTTGTGCAAATAGGTGAAGCATTGGTCACCATAGATGACGGTTTTATAGTGACCAAACGCATTGGTTGTCATAAGTGACGGTATGTTGTGACTAAACATGGTGGTTGTCATAAGTAGAGACTTTTTGTGGCTAAATATGTTGGTTGTCTTAAGTGACATGTTTTTATGACTAACAAACGACCAATGTTGTAACTAAACGTGTTGGTCGTCATAAGTAGAGAATTTTTCGGACTAAATGTCGTGGTTGCCTTAAATGGCATTCTTTTGTAACTAGCAACATTGGTCGCCTTTGGTCACAGGTTGTGACTATACGCGTTGGTCAACGTAAGGGCAGGTTTTGGTGACAAAATACAATGGTCAATATAAATGATGCTTTTTGGCGACTAATGTTGTGAGGACCTGTCCCTCTACCCCTGTGGCTCGTTGTAGACCGCAAGGGCAATTTGGTAAAATTACGCCTTGTTGATTTGTTTCACACCCGCGTGTGCACACACTGACCTTGTTTGTGTTAGTGCTTGATTAGAATGGTTAGGTGGACCCAGAATCGGAAGATCCCAGCTCGGGCGCGCAGAAGCCTGTTTTTGGGCTACTGGTGGCCCGTGAGCGATCGATCGCTCCTTGGAGCGATCGATCAGACTCGGGTCGGTGGCTTTTCTGCTTCGAGAGGACGGCCGCCGTTGGCCGTCGCTCTCTCCTGTCAAAAGGGGAGGACTTTCCCTCTCCTCCTTCCCCTTTTCCCCTCCTTTCCCGGCTTTCCCCTTCCCCTTTCTTCCTCTTTTCCTTCTCTTCTCCTCTTCCTTCTTCTTCTTTCTTCTTTCTTCTTCCCGGTTCTGTTTTTCCCCTGTTTTCCAGCAGCCACCTTCTTCTCCTCCATTCTCCCTCCTCCGGCAACAGTTTTGGGCGTTCCAAGGCTCGTTGGAATCGTGGCGGCGTGAGGAAGATCCCTGGTGTGGTTTGGAGCTGCGTTGACGACCAGTTTGCGGGGAATCAGCCGAGGAGTGCATTTCCGGTAGGTTTCTACCTACTGATGTTGTTTTTGGGTTTGCTCTAGATCTAGCCGTTAGATCTTGCTGATCTTTGTGTTGTTGGATACATCGTGCTTAGTATAATTTATGTTATAAGTTTCATAAGCTTTGGTTGAGATTTTAGTAGGATTTATGCATGTTTAATCTCGGATTTTTCGGTTTCTGCTGTTCTTGAAGAACAGCCGGTTTGCGGCGAGTTTTTCGATCAGTACGTGCAGGTTGTTATGAACATAAGAGTTGTAAATCTTTGAATCTACTCTCAAACTCAATTGATTTCATAATTGTCCGATTTTCCTATGATTTGTTATGAATTTATTACTGGAGGGCTGCGTTGCAGCAAGAAATTGGTAAGTTAGTTTGATTAGCGGTTTTGATTAGTGTTTTCCCGTTAATCCAACCGTTGGAGGATTATGGATTTTAGATATGTTGATCCCGGCATGTTGATCTATTGATGGCTAACTTAGATCTTGAATCCGACATCGTGTGGACGTCGGATCGACGGGATCAATTAGCCTCTAAGGAGAGGTTTTGGTGTTTTGAATATAATATTATATGTTCGGATTATAATATTATATGTTTACTGTTCATTATCGTTTTCGGGGTTGTTTTCCGTTGGAGGAGTCCGCGATTGACGGTCGCGGTACCGTCGTAATGCCGGGACCCGCTACGGATCGGCTGGCAGCGATTGATAGTACCGCTGCAGCGATCCGGTTGACTTATATGATGCCTTATCATATTGTTGCATGCCTATCTCCTGTTTGTGTATGTTCATAGCATGCATTGTTGATTTGTGCATTAGTTGCATGGTTAAGGCGTGGGTGATCTGTTGGTCGCCGTCCCGAGGCTGGAAGCTCGGACTTAGCCCTAGGACCAAGGTTGGGTAGTTTGGACCCGGTTCGAAATGTGGTGTCCAGTCGATTTGATGATAGGCTTAGATGACTGGTACACTTGTTGCTTGATGTTTGTAGAGGTTGTGTCGGCCTCGAGTCGGATGCTGAGGTGTAGCCGGTGATCCTTGAGTAGAGGAGTTGTCTACTCAGTAGTGTCTTTTCCCGCTTGCAATGCCGTTCCTGGGCCGCAGGGACACGCGATGGGGTTATGGGACCCCTGTATACACCCAGGTCTTACTTGAGGGTGACACTGTTGTGTTTCCCTCTTCCTTCTGTGTGTCGTAGTGTAGTACCCTACTGAGCTTAGTGCTCACTCCTACTCGGGCTGCGTTTTTCAGGTGCAGGCGTCAGTTCTTCTTCTGTGGCCCCTACCGGGCAGTTGGTCGGCGGTGCGGCGGCGCCAGGTGGAGTTTGAGATGTGGCGATCTTTACAGCTTTTTACCCTTTTGTTACTTAGCCTCCCACGGGAGTATAAATGTTGTATTTGGATCTTCCCCTCTCCGAGGATATGTATATTAAATCTTTTTGGGTTTGTAATCTGTGATTCAAGGTTTCATTAAATTAATGTCTTTTAATTGAGGGTGCTTTTGGTAAATTGTTAGGGAGACCAATAGGTTAGAGGGAACTATGGCCAGCTTTTTTCGCGTTTCGTTAGGTTCCGGTTCGCGTCGCCCGGCCCGGTTGGGCTTTCGCGGGTCGGGGCGCGACAAATGTAGTAGTCACTAAAACACGTTTGTTTTGCCTCAAAATTGTCACTTGTTCCGACCAATGAAATATATCGTGACTATCACAGCGACCAAATAGTTAGTCACCAAAAGTTATAACAATTGTGACCGATATAATTAGAGTCGCTAAAAGGGGTTTTTTGTACGACCAACATATCATTGGTCGCGGCGAACTTTAGACGACCAGCATTCTACGACCAAGGCCGCGACCAACGTTTATTGCTCATACAAGGATTTAGCGACTAAAATTAGAGATACTGTGACTAATATATTAGTCAAAAAATATGGGATTTCTTGTAGTGCCTCTTCAATCCCTCTCTATTTTCATTAATACTACCGATCTCGATCCTTCTTCAATCCCTCTCGATCCTTGAGCCTCGTTCTCTCATGCATCTCCATCACCCCCTCGTCATCTGTAGCCAAGAAATCGAACAAAAGGAAGAACAAAAATAAGAAAAAGGGGAAAAAATGAATCCTGATGCACCTTCAATAAAATGAATCTTGTGGTCAAATGGCTTCAAGATTTATCTGTGTACATTTGCAGATGCCCAGTTGTTCAGTTAACATATATAACAATGCCGAGGAATCCTCTTTACTTTGAATAGGCCACCAACTTGATCAACTTTAAATGGGATAAAATGATGGAAAAGAGTAACATAAAGCTGCATCCTTAAAGGGTCGAAAAAAGAGGAAACATAGACCTTATAATATCGCATTGCATCTCATCATGCAGTATCTTGATAGCCTGCAATGTGTAAATGATAAGTTGAGTAAAAATTTGCATGCAAAATACTAATAAAGGAACCAAAAAGATCAGAGAAACAACCAAGTAACTCAAATAAGAGAACTTCAGAGTGTAAAAACTCCAGGAATCGACAATGAACTGAAAAGAAAAGCAATATTTTCAAAAGTCTGGATAGCATTAATTTTGCTTCGTCTGCACTAAAGAGATAGTGTGCTGGAAAAAAAAGTTTTAATATCACTCGGAAAGGTTCATGCATCAAGTGTACAGGCAAACATGAGGTGCAGGGACACCTCAAGATAAAAGCTTGATGAGATCCCGAGCTTTGACAACGATGTAGGGGTCCCTAGTCTTCTGAGTAGTTGAAACAGTCATAGAACCCTCCTCCTTGCATCAACAAAGTTTAGACATCAGAAACATTCCTTGAAGCATAGATTTTACCAATCTCTTTCTTGGACAACTATCTATTCGTTTTTTCGGCTTAAACATGTTCCAAAGTTCTCATACATAGAACGTCGAAGAGGTATAATGATCACAACATATCCCTTCAATCAGCTGAGAGTAAGCAGCAGATATAAGATTACCTTAAATATGGAGAATGATTTTTGGTAGATCTTACCAGGTTGAGCTCACATGCGATACCATCAGTGCCAGATCCAGGATTAATATGAAGGGGAGACGACTTTAATAGAAAAAAATTACTATAGAAGAAAATATATAAGTAATTAATTAAAAAATTCAAAATAAGTATCTTATTACATTGTCATAGCTATAAAAGTAAACAATTATAATTGCTTCATCCGAGTTTTCATACATTGATAGTATTGCATAATATCTTCATTAGGAACATCATCAAAAAAAATTTTCTCGATGTACGGAATTAAGCAATCAGTAAGCCACTCATCTCCCATTCGATTGCGCAGCCGAGTCTTCACAACTTTCAAAGCTGAAATGCCCTCTCAACAGTTGTCGTTGCAACAGGTAAAGTTAATGCCAAAGTTATAAGTCTGTAAACTAATTGGTAAACCAAATTAGTTCTTGTTGCAACCATCTTCTCAGCAAGACCAACAATCCCATGAAGCCCTGAAAAGGCGTCTGTAGAGCGCATATGGTGAATATATGTTTCAAACTCATTTTTAAGTACCTCAACAGCTAAAGGAGAGAAATCGGCTGGATATAACTCAGCAAGACGAAGTAATTTTTCCTTGTTGAAAACTGCAAATGAGTTACTTAGATTCAGAGCTCCTATACAAAGGAGCAAGTCATTAGTTGTCTCAGAAAAGCGATCATTCAGCTCCATAAGTTGCAAATCAATTATTGTGTTAAATAACTGATCAAAATGGTAGCGAACCAAGTTTGTTTTCTCTATGGCACCACGTTTTGGCCATCCTCCAGCTTTGAATTTTTCTTCCATGTTTGGGACTTCAACTTCAAATTCACGACAAAAAGAATAAATTTTATTCAACAAAAACTCCCATTCTCCATCTTCTGCTCTTGCTATTTGTAACCTCTCCTTAGCTAACTGCACCAACTTCATGGCATTCTCAATATCTTGGTCTTTTCTTTGCAATGTCTGCGATAACTCATTTGTTATACTAAGAATTTTTATCATCACGTGCATACTGAATATGAAGTCAAAAGACTGCATAACATCTAATAAGACACTAGCTTCAACTGATTGGGGATCATTTACCCCATCCTCCTTAATAATCTCAAGCACTTCAATCACAGAAGAGTACATATGCCTGAGTCTAATTAATGTATAATAATATGAACCGCAACGAGTGTCCTCGACACATTTCAAGCTAGTTTCTTGGTTCAATCCTCGTCCACTAACTAGCTCTCCACTATTTAGTGCTTGAAGAATTTTTTCATGCTGAATGGCTTTAAGAGTATCATTCCTCTTACATGATGCACCAATTGTATTCACAATTCTCATGGCAAATTCAAAAAGTGCCTTCACTTCAAAGCGTTTTCTTGCAACAACGACCAATGCCAGCTGAAGTTGATGAGCAAAACAGTGCACATAGAAAGCAGAAGGATTCTCCTTTAAAATAAGTGTCTTTAGACCACCTAATTTACCTTGCATATTACTTGATTTATTGATGAACATGGTAGAAATACTTTGTTTCTGCTTCATTAAGTTCTCACATTTTTGTCTTGCTTCATTGTGAGCACTATTATGTTTTCCCACATGTTTCCAAATCTTCTCTTTCTTCTTCCAGTTGTTAAACCATGTACTCACAAATACATCACCACCGCCTGTACCAGAACCGTGTGATTCAGGTCTAAAGAGATAGCAGTATAAGCAAAATACTGCATCTTTTGCCACACTGTACTCCAACCAAGTAGGATGACTTTCAAACCAATCATGTTTGAATCTTCTATTCTCTTTCCAAAATAATGTTTGTGGAAAATCATGATTACGAGGTTGAGCAGGACCCTTTTGTAAATAGGCTCCTCGGTATTCATCTCTAATATTAAAATTGTAAGTCCAAATCGGAGGTCTCAATCCAGGATCCGAAGGTACAGTTGCAGGATCAATACACAAACAAGCCTTCTTCACATTAGAGTCAAGCATATTACTAGGTTGAGATGAATCAACTGGAGATGTTCTTTTGACTAAGTATTTGTCCTTGAGAATAACAAGCCTATACATAAAAGAGACAAGTTTCAAGAGGAAATCAAGATGGATGCT
This sequence comes from Narthecium ossifragum, assembly GCA_963920575.1. Lineage (NCBI taxonomy): Eukaryota > Viridiplantae > Streptophyta > Magnoliopsida > Dioscoreales > Nartheciaceae > Narthecium > Narthecium ossifragum. The sequence continues at coordinate 6,284,513 of OY986966.1, forward strand.
TTCCGAATGTGCATAAGATGTGCATGCAAAACAGTGCAGAAACTTGCTCATTAACCAAGGCTAAACGGGCAACGAAGCTATATGCCTATATATTAATATATAGTTGTGAATCTTGTGATTTTTGACTCTACCTGGGGCTGAGGAATTACACGCCATTGACGACGACCAATCTTCTAATAAATTAAAAAAAAAACATAGTGAAAAAAGACAAGAAGAAAGGGGAAAAGATAGAAACGAACCAGTTTATTGTAGATATTGACGTATGTTGATTGTTGAAGAGAAAGGAGAAGGATAGGCAAGAGACCAGTATCCCCAACCCCACCTCCATCCTCTAAAGTGACCTTTGACTTGTCCTCAAAGCAATAATTAGGAAACTGTCGCCCCTTACCTTCCCATTCTTATCAAGTTATCATTCTCTCTCTCTCAACTCATTCTTAACCGTCCATTTATTCCTTATATATATTAGGTATTAAATTATATGGGGGTCAAATTTAATTTGGGAGGGGGGCAATTAAATATTCTATATATATTAGGTAGGTTTTTTTTTCCAAGGGGGGCACCTGCCCCCCACCTCAACATGTGGATCCGCCCTTGGATATCATACTCTTTCGGTGCACCTTTTACAATAGGCCATGTATGTTGCAAGTATTTTTCTATAAAAAAATCAACATGCAACTACTTTTGAATACTTTAATCGTAGAGTTTATAAAATAAATCCTCTTACAGAGAAAAAGATAGTTTTTATTGAGCTTAAATCACAACAAAAATTTGCAAAACCTTTTAACTATTAATATGTGACCAACTCACAGAAGTACCTATAACATTTGACCCAATTTCTGCTCTTATCTGCTTTATTAAGTAATTAGCATGAGCACAGAGTGACGGAGGTGAAAACTAGGGGTGGCAATTGGACCCGGAACCTTTTTTGTTTGGGTTTGGGGTATTCGGGTGCTGGTCGGGTTCGGGTTTACCCGTCACCGACCCGTCAATAATCGGGTCGAGTTCAGGTTGAGGATGGTAACCCTTGACCCGACCTGTGACCCAGCCCATTAACGAACCGTGACCCAACCCATGATCCGACCCGTGACCCGTTAACTTATAAACTGATATTTTTAATAGAAAATTAATATTGGAATAGTGTTTTTGACCCGACCCGCTGTAAACCCGACCCGACCCGTTTATTAAACGAGTCAGGCGGGTTGGGTTCGGGTTGACCCATTTATAAACGGGTCGGGTTCGGGTCAACAAAACCGACCCGTTTAATAAACGGGTCGGGTTCGGGTTGGGCCTTTGGGTCGAGATAATCGATCTCGACCCGACCCGAACCCAACCCGGCAACCTGTTTTGCCACCCTTAGTGAAAACATTGCATGAGAAACCAAAGGTAATGCATAGCTTCACATGTTTAATAACCTAATCTCTGCCACTTACGTCTCTATACATCAAGACCAGCCTTAATCCACAACGTCCTCATGTCCCTGCCATGGTTTTTACACCATCTATTTATAGGCAGAGGTATCTATCCAAACACATCAGTGCCATGTTGTGCATGCCTCTTTTAAAGAATTAGAATATACTGTAGATTATCTGCAAATAAGAAATCCTAAATCAGCACTTCATGAGGAAAGATTGAATAGGTCATCAACTATTATCTGACAGAAAGCTAGCATAAGCAGCACCTTGCATCATTGATGGACGTATTATCCATTCAACACATCTCGAAAGGCCCAATTTGAGAGTGCATCAATCTATCTAAGTTCAGATAAAACAAATTCATGTCAAATGTTTGGCACCAAACATGTTACAGAACTCATAAGTATTTACGGCATAGGAAATGGCATAATATGTAAGCCACGAAGGAATGATTGAGAGAGAGAGCTTTATCACAAACCTGTAAAGGCGAAGATCCTTCCCCGAGCTCCGTGTCGCCATCACCTCCTTCCCTGGGCTCCACGTCGCCGCTAGATCCCGACGCCTCCTTCGTTCTCGACGCTGCCACGACTCCTCCCCGACCTCCACGGCCTCCCTCCTACAACTCGGAACCCCCGGAACCCATCGACCTCCACACCTAGAAAGTAACCTTGTACATGGAAAGTAACTTGTACATGGAAAGTAATTTATACAAATATAGCTCGTACATATGGAAAGTAACTTGTACAATTACAAAAAATGAAAAGTAACTTACCATGATTTTCATAAGTGTTACAGGTTTTTTTGAGAAAATGAAAAGTAACTTGTAGAATTGCAAAAAATAGTGGAAAGTAACTTGTATATGGAAAATAACTACTACAAATGTAGCTTGTATACATGCAAAGTAACTTGTACATGGAAAGTAACTTGTACAAATGTAGCTTGTACACATGGAAAGTAACTCGTGTAATTGCAAAAAAAAGTGGAAAGTAACTTAACATGATTTCCATAATTGTTACAAGTTATTTTTCAAAAAAATAGAAAGTAACTTGTACAATTGCAAAAATAATGGAAAGTAACTTATACATAGAAAGTAACTTTTACAAATGTAGCTTGTATAAATTCAAAGTAACTTGTACAATTGCAAAAAAGGTGGAAAGCCACTAGTTACTTTCCATTGGTTTAATCTGGAAAGTAACTTATTTTCCATTGGTAGTTACTTTCCAGATTTTTTGGTAGTTAATTTCCACTGGGATACAAACAGTCACTAGGAATACGAACAATCACTAAGAAGTCTCCCTATTTTGGGAATCTTGGAAGGGCATTTTAGTACTTAAAAAGGGTATTAGGGCCTAAATGCCTTAAGAAAAAGGTATCCGGCATTTTGGACAAATATGCCCTTCTCAAAGGCCTAAATGCCAATTAACTGTAGTAAAAACTACAAATCATAGTGGATATATCATACCTGATCAAATGATTTTGCAAATAAAATATTTCTGGATGACCAATCTAGTACTGTTATGCATTCACTCAGTATTTTAAATTTTAGGTAAGAAAGAAGAATGGATATGAAAATAAATGAAATATCAACTTTTACGTTCCATGCATTACTCTCGGTTAGCATTTGTTGGAGGTCGTGAATCGACTCGGCCTTAACGGCGCCGCAGAGATCAAGGAGCTGCCTCTGCTGCCGCTCGAACTCCTCCTTCAGCCGCCTCTCCCGCTCCCAGCGATCCTCTCCCCCGCCCAACGACGGCCACCTCCACCGCGGCACCGCCGGCAGTCGCCACGACGTCACACCCGCTTTCGTTGCTTGATCCCGGATCCATGTCTCCACGTTGAAGGTCCAAGAGGGGGTGAATTGGACTCTTTTCGAAAATCTAGTTTAATGGAAAAATCAGATAGTAGAGAAACTACACTTTAAATGCTTGTAGATGAGATGAAAATAAAGCAAGGACGCATGCAAGAATACAGTAAAGAGAGTTAGAGAGATGACACCGATTTATAGTGGTTCGACCCAACTCTTGGTTTACGTCCACTTCTTTCAAGGCTCTCCTTGAGGTTCCACTACTTGCAAATCCCTTACAAGCTTTTCCTCCAAGCTTCCTGGTACTTGGTGACCTTACAATCACAACCACTTGCTGTTTGAACAACTCTCAAAATACTTCTTCACATTTGAAGAAGGTTTACAAAGGTTTTAGCTCAAAGAGAATAAATAGAAATCTTTCCTAGAACTTGCTCAAATGATCTCAATAATAATGATAAAAGTTCTTGCAAGTTTAGATGAAGGAACTACTTATAGATGGGCTTCAACCAGCTCAACAAGGAGCTCCAACGGCTCCCTGCAACTCTCCAACGGCTAGTTTTTTACTCTACGCGCTGTTGGCGGTCGATCCGTCCATCGTCCGTCACGTATAAAAAACTCAGCCTTTTTGCTCGACGGTCGATCCACCCATCGTTCGTCGCTCTCACGGTCGACCGTGACATCGACCGTCACATCGTCCGTGAGTCTCTGTTGAGAAAGTCGCTTCCCAGGGTCGATGCTCCGATCGACTGTCGCTCCTTGATATTTCTTCATATATGTGCCACGGTTGACCGCCGCATCGACCGTCGCATCGTCCATCAGCCTCTGTGAAGAAAAATGCTTCTCAGGGTCGATGCACGGATCGACCGTCGCTTCTTCACATTCTTCATTAATGCGCCACGGTCGACCGCCACATCGACCGTCGCATCGTCCGTCAGGCTCTGTGAAGAAAAACACTTCCCACGGTCGATGCACCGATCGACCGTGAGCCAATACGCATGTAGCCAACTATGAAACATTCATCACGGTCGATCCAAGGATCGACTGCCACATTCCCACGGTCAATCCTTGCATCGACCGTCAGTACAAAAATAACTTAAATATTGAATTTAAGATTTCCAATTAAAGGGGTAATAAATGTTAAACATATATTTTATCATTTAGTGTTTATTGGCATCATCAAAACAAGGTTAGGATCAACACACGTGACTCTCCCCAGCGACCCGATCCTACGCCATCGATATTTCTTCTCCCTGATCAATAACCACATCAAACATCAAGCACACCAACAAACACGGAAAACAGGAACAACATAAATCATTTACTTTCATGAAGCCCAAGTCCTTGCATCAAAACCAGACCAAAATAGATCTAAAGAGATTCGTCAAAGCAAACAACCTCAAAAAGAAAAGTTTCTTCTTGCACATCTCACATCTCTCCAACCCCAGAAATTTCAAAGAAGAAGAAGAAAAACCAATGTCTCAATACCCAATAGAACAAATTTCAAAAAAGGAAAACAAAACGCAAACAAAGGATACCAGGATGGTTGGAGTCCTTACTTGAAGTGGAGGAACTGCCCGACGATGAGAAGAATGATGCAATACCAAGGCGGCGCCCGGGAGAAGCGTGAGACGGTGAGGAGCGAGAGCAGTTGGAGGGCCTTGAGCAGGTGCGAGACCAGTGCCATGTGATGCCGCAGAGCTCAACCCACGATTGTGGGTAGTTCCACAGGAGGTAGTAGAAGGGGAAGGGTGATGAGTCACTAAATGTTCATGATTAAACCCCTTAACTTAGCTTTATTAGGCCTAGAGTAGTTGTATTTGATAGCTTATTAGTTGATTTCAGGTTTGATCATGCTTTGAGGAGAAATGCAAGAAATTCGATTAATATGCTGAAATACACTGCTCTGTCGACTGTTAGCACAATATTCACCAGATATTATCCTTAAGTCCAAATATTCTGAAATTTGGGTGACATCTAGAAGACACCAAGACGTACAACTTTCATGTTGGACACTTTCAGAGATTCCTGATGAGTTGATAGCAGTTTTGAAGAAGATGGAGATATTTAGCTGCTGGAAGACTGGTCCGTCGACGCTCGGGAGAATATTCGCAAAATATTCTAGATAAGTCCAAATATTGCACACTCTTCGGGAGAGGACAGAAGACTTCCAAATCTACATCTTTTGTGTTGGACTCATTCTCAAATTCCGAACCGGTTGAGCCCAGTCGCGATTAGAAGAAGCTGTCAGGGTTGGACCAGGAATTCCGAGTTGCACTTGAGGTCTAACTTAACCTTGAAACCCTAATCCGGGAATTAAGATATAAAAAGGGCTTTGTGGCTGGAAAACCAGAGGCCTCCATAGAGAGAAAAAGAGGGATTCAGATTGGAGAAGAAGACGGAGATGCGGTGTAGATCTCAAGCTTCCTTCACCGAATACATGGCCTTCATCCCAAAGATGAGTGGCTAATCTTCTAGATCTAGGGTTCTCATGAAACTCTAGTGTAACTTTCTGTATTTTCTAGTTGATTCTTGTATTTCTTTCTCATAGACATGATCTTATGGATTTGAATTTATTGATAATAGAGTTGATGGAAGTATTTCCCTTGACGTATTTTGTGTCCTACTTGATTGCTGTGCTTGATGGTAGAGTTCCATAAGATGGTTTTCATGTGGTTTTTGACATGCTTTTGAGATAATCTATGCTAAGTAAAGATAGATTGTACTCATGTTAAGTCCGAAGACAATCTATGCTACACGAAGATAGGTTATGCCTTAGGTAGTCATTAACTTTCTTTTAGGGTTTCATGTGAACTTAAGAAGCCATGATTCCATAATGTCTAGAGAAGAAGCAAGATGATAGCTAGAGGATACAGGAAGTGAAGCTAGAGTGGATTGAGGGATCCCTAGGTTGTTTCTCTCATTGATCTACTTCAACCTTTTCATTGCTTTTTCAGTAGTTTAATTCCTTAGATAACAAAACCATTGAAACTCCTTTTCTTCGCCTTAGGACTTGAGTTTAGAGATTTAATTTGATTTCTTCTTTTGTTAAACAATCTTTCCCTGTGGTTCGACTCCGGATCTCACCACTGTTCTACGTTTGTAGAGTAGTATTGATTGAAGGATTATAAATTCTAAATTGCGTTTTGCATCTGATTTAACGACGCATTTGCGAGCGATCAAAGGGCAGCAACGCCCCTACACTCGCCGCCGCGGGCTCACCTCTCGATCTCCTTCCGATCTCTCTCTCTCGATTTCCCGAAACCGCCATACGTTATCTCGCCCACCTCTCCACGTAGGATTAAAGCCTAACTTTTGTGGACCGTTAGATAGAAATCCAGAGAGCCGATATAGACCGTATGATATAAAAAAACCATGTCTTATATAAATAGACTAGGAGGGCATGTGAAACCACCCACCCCCACTATCCCTCTATCCTCCTTTCTCTATGACTCAGCTGTCACGTGCCCCCTTTCTTCTCCTTTTTTTATAAGACATCTGCCACGTGTGAGAAAATTCATGAGTCAGATTATAATTCATAAACCCTTATCTTATAGTATTTATTTATTTATTTATTTGGAAAAAGTAGTTAATGTTCATGCTCCGAATCCGGAGGGATCTGAAAGGTTGAGGCCAACAAAGAAACCGGTAAAAAGAGGCGCGGTTAGCGGGCATCGGATGATATAATAGATAAGGAAATTTTTTTAAAATAATATTATTTTAATAAAATATTACTAATATATACATGTGGAGAAAGTATTGATGAAGATATGTCTCGTTTGGCCACGTCAGCGCCACGCTGGCGTGGCCTTTCATTTTTTTAATTCTGCAAATGAAGACGTACCTCCAAGTTATGTGTTCATATCGAAGGCGTAACTTTGAGTTACGTCTTTGACTGTTATGCCGAGCCACATGACCTAGTGCGGAGAAGAGAAGGGAAATCCTATTAATACGTGGTTCTAAGTTACATATTCAACCACAAAATGTTTGAAAATTATGTGATTCTTAGTAGAGAACCAACAGGAGAGCAGCATTTCTGTGTTTTTTTGCCACTCTGTGTACAAACATTCAACCACACAATGTTTGAAAATTAAAGATCACAAACCAAACATTCACCCCAATTTTCATACGTACCCAATACATTACACCCACCCCATTCACATCTAAACATAATTTTTATAGAAATCAAAACCGTTTACATCAAACATCATTAACATCTCTAAATGGAAGATTATCACAACCTCCAAATTTTTTGCTTCTTCTTCACTGTCATCTTCTTCCACCTCGACGGTCCAGCCCCCTCTCCCTCCATCGTATCACCGACACCGACATCATGCTCAACATGTCCCTCCGGATTCTCCTCTGTCGTGCCCATGACTGGATATGATGATGGTATATCTTAAGACATCGGCATGTCATAGGAAGTAGTCTGCTGCGACTGTTGTGAACTGACAGGAACTCCGCCGCAAATCCGCAAATCTTCCATCATAGAGTAAAATATCGATGTAAAACGATTGGCGAGCTCCTCTCCAGAAGGGTCACGACATATCATGTAATTCTTCTCGGCGGTGTCATACTATTAGTGGCAAGTTAAGAAAGTTTGGTTAGATTAACACAATAGAAGAATTAATTACTAACGAACAAATTATATTTACCAGCTTCCGTAGCAGGTGTATGTTTGGCTGATAGGCCATCCTGTCCTCCAATCTAGGCCTACTGACATACCACCTGGTGATCCCCCAGTACCACTGCAAATATGACACAGGATCCTCACCATCGTCCACTACACCGTCAATGATCCTTTGGTGCCGCTCCTCCCATTGGGTGATATACTGGCGATGTGTAGTGACCCAGTCCGCAGTAACATTGCCCTGACGGCTTGCACGCGATAGTCTCTCTGTCACTGGGGGCGGTATCTCTTGTCGTAGGTCAAATTGCCGCATCACCCGTAGTGCATGGTGCATCTCCAGAATATCAAAGCATATGAGCGGCACATGACTCCTCTAGACAGCAAACCCCGCAGTGCAAAGGGTCGATAATTGTGCTAGACGCTGCGGTGTGTATGGATACCATATAATCTACAAGTTTAAAATACACTGCGATGTGTATGGATACTATATAATCTACAAGTTTATAATCTGCAAGTTTAAAATACGTTGCGGTGTGTATGGATACCATATAATCTACAACAAATCATATGCCAAAGCCCTGATCGATATGTCACCGCAAACGGCTAGAATGTGTGGACATGGATACATCATCATCTGAAATTGTCCAAAACCGCATGTCCCTTCCTGTTCATATAACTTGACAGTAAAGGTAACCTCATGTCGTTCTATCACCATGTACTCACCACCGTCAAATGACTGCACGTGACATGATTGGGCGACTTGCGTAATACATCTTTGACTATTGGTGTCACATCGCCAGTCATTGCTTGGTCCTCGGACGACGGCGCATGAAGAGGTCGTTCATCCTTTCAAAGGTCTTTGCTACTAATGCTTTCGTAGGCATATCTCGTACACCTTTGAAAACATTATTCAAACTTTCAGACTAATTGGTGGTCATTGCGCCAAACCGTTTGTTATCATCATGAGACAACGCCCAAGTTTCTGGTGGCTCTGCAGTAACGAGCCACTAATAAGCTTCTAGTTTAATTTTTTTAATTTCATCCGTGATCTTATCAAATGCCTCATTGTGGATCTTCTTTGCCGCAACCCAAAATAAGCTATACAAATTATCATACCTAAACTTGCTTTTGAAGTTGTCTGCAAAGTGCCTCATTCAGAATCGCTGGTAACCTAAAGGCGGGGGGGAACTCTGTCCTTACTGCCTCTTTGATTGCTTTGTGTCGGTATGAAATTATAGCATTTGTCGTGGAATTTTCGGACTCAACCACGACAAATGTTATTGATATCAAATGATTGTTGTCATCCACTGTCGTCGCAACTAATAAAGTGCCAAGATACTTTCCATATAGGTGTGTTCCATCGATAGATATTATGGGTCGACAGTGTTTGAAAGCCTCGATAGTAGGATGAAACGACCAGAGCACACGCTCAAATATATCAACACCGGTGCGCACAATCTCCGTTTGAAGCTTCACTACAGTACCGGGGTTATCTACCACCATTGTTGCATATATAATCTTCATAGCTAGTATACGTGCATGATATGCCTTTGCATAGTTGATGTTAACATGGTAGTCATCTTTGATCCTTTGCACAATATCTTTGGGGGTTATAACGGTATTTGTCCTTATCGTGCCAAGTATGATATCACATATGATTTGAGCAGTGCAGTGGAGGTGGTTGGTATTCAACAGACCTACCAGACAAGTATGTGGACCACCGTAACTCTTCACCTGAAAGTAAGATGTTTCTTTGTAAGTAGACGCATGCAAACGCTAGGAACAATCATGATTACGTCACTTGACGGTCAACACCTTCGCCCCGGACTTGAGAGTGCAATGTTCTGCAAATCTCCGAAGCTCGTACTGTTGAAGAGCATGCATAAGTGATGCCTTGGTCTCGAATATTTGATTCTTATAGAATTCACCATTGAACAAGTCAACCATGTATCCTCCTGCTGGTAAGGCTTGCATGTTCATACACAAGTGAACTCATGAACAAGGGGCAAACCAAGATGTAACATTACATGTTTGACAATAAATTACTTATTGTGATGTCTGGTGTCCAAAGATGGGAGCGCCATAAGACCCAAGAGAGACGTTATCCGTTGAATCGTCTTCTCGTTGTAGTAGGCGTGTAAATTCATCAAATGTTGTGTTATTTGGAGGGTTATTGTTGACTTCGGCACCAATTTTCACTAAGAACAATTGTATACTTTAAAAGACTGGATAGAAGCTAAGAATGCCACCAGTATCACTATCATCCTTTATGTCTACACTGCAATACATGCTTTCTCCCATTGGATATCTACAAGTTATGCGAATGTCGAAATAGTTTGGATTGTATCCAGCGAAATCAAACATTAAAGCCTTTAAATCCGCATAACATGCATTTTTTTTATATCCTAATTGGTTTGATTCGGCAACCTATGTACTCAATATCACCCGCATTACGCTTTAATTCCACCTTTCCGTCCATCCAACACAATAGTGGAACAATGCCACTATCTATCACTATAAATAACACAAATATTATGACAATTATCAGTCGATTAGAAAAAAAATTACAAGTTAATAGAATTTTCTAATAAAAAATAGACATTTCAATTCCTATAAAAAACCTAATTTGACTATATAAACCCTAAATCTCAACACAACAAGCATACAACTAAAATTTCAAGATAAAAACTCACTGGAAAGTAAGATGGAGAATGGCCAAAGGATCTTGGAGGATTTGGACAGAAGATCGCCGGAAGATTGCCGGAAAAAATTCAAGATATAACTCCTCTTGAAGGAGTCGATGGACTGGGAAGGAGGAGGGGACCCGTGGGCCGCAGGGCCGCGCCCTGAGGAGATGCGCCGGAGAGCGCCGGAGATCACTGTCCGAGGAGAAGGAGGAGGGCCCGGGTGGGAGGTCGGGTGAGGAAGGAGGAGGGCCCACGGTCAGGGGTAGATGAGGATTATAGATGTAAGTTGAAGTTACGTCTTTATTAATATAGACGTAACTCCAATCTACGTCTTATAAGTATCACTCTCCTATTCGCCCTTAGCCTCCCTGCGGTGGGGAGTGGTCAAAGACGTATGTCCAAGTTACGTTGTTATTAATATAGACGTAACTCGGAGTTACGTCATTATTGGCGGGATTAAAAAATGAAAGGCCACGCCAGCGCCAGCAGTCAAAGAAGGCATATCCCCATCAATACTTTCTGCATAGGTATATATTAATAATATTTTATTAAACTAATATTATTTTAAAAAAACTTCCAATAGATAAAGAACACCGCGCCCATCTCCTACTTCGCCACCGTCTCTGCTGCCATACCCCATCATACGAAGCGATGGGCTTCTCTTCCCCAATTCTTCACCACCGCCATCACCCGTCCCTTCGATCCCCCCTCTTCTCAAAGGTATCGAGGTCCTCCAGGGCGCATCGGCTCCCAATTCCATCGCCGCCTCTCCTCGCTTCTCTCGCTTACTCAGGTAGCGCGGCTTCTAAGTTCAATTGCAAACCCTTTTCTCTCCGGCTTTACTATGCTCTCCTTCCTAATGACCATGTTTGGATGGGCGTCTTAGCCGCCCCGTCGCAATGCTGGCAGAGTCGCCCGTCTCGCATTCGCTGCGCCCGAGGTACCGATCAGGAAGATCTCCTCCCTGCCCCAGGTTAATCTTTACTTCATTTTCCTTTTTTTATCCTCCATAAGAATAGCCATTGCTGCGGATTTTAGGTGTTTCTGCTTAAATCTTTAGTGGTATTAAGCTAAGATGAATGGTTGACTGGATCTTTTCCTTTGGAAAGAAAATTTTAGAGCTTTAAATATATGACCAGCGCATCGAATTTTTTACATAGACGCTGCATCTAGTTTCGTTTGTAATAGTTCGCTGGCGCCTTATGATTAAAAAGGTTGTGCTAATATCTTGATTCCATGAGCATTCACAAGGTTGACTAGTCTCATTGTTCATGGCTTCTATTTATCTTTAAACAGTTGAATGTGTGGTCATTTGGCAGTTCTGTAAGGCAAATATCCTTCCTTTCATTGATGCATCAAATGCTTAAGAAATGAGTTATCATATGAGGAATTGTGGATACCCGTTGTTAGGAATTTTAGAATAAGATTAAATAGTAATTCTTCATACACCATACCTCAGCACTAGAAAGGAGATAAAGAAGTTTCATCTTGGCCTATTTGAACTGGGAATTTAGGGCCTAGGGCATTGAATATATTATTCTCTTCTGTAATATTTGATGCCAGAAATGTGTGCTTAATGGTTAAACTTGCTTGCTGTTTTTCTTTCCATCTATTTGAAGTTTTCAAATACTGAAGCCTTTGATTGTTTTTCCTGGAGAAGACTTCTAATATAAACTACCTTATATTTGTCAGAGCCGAACTCCAATCATATCGAAAAGCTAATGTGATGGTGAAATGGATCTGCAGAAGACTTCGAAGAGAGCAGTTCTTTGTTATCTGCTGATGAAAAAGATGGTGGACAGGCTGCTTCAGATGCCTCTTCTGCTCACGAACAACACACAGTGATTGATAAAGCATCATCGGTTAGAAGTGTTGCATTATGGGTGAGCTCTTTGTCGCTTCTTGGTGACCATTAACGGTACTATAACTACTGGTCCTTGTGCTTTCTTATTTGGAAGATATGACTGCAGGTCTGCTCTGCCGTGACTTTTGGTGTTGCTTTGGGACTGAAGGATGGCATTGGAAAGGCGTCTGAATTCTTTGCAGGGTATACAAGAAGCTTGTTTTTTTAGCTAATTTAATGGACTTCTTAGTAGAGCCATTAGGCTTTTTAGGAAAGCTCTTGTAGCAATGGTGGGGAGGGCTTCCTGGTGCTTGTTTTACTCCAAATAATTGATTTATTGGCCCCATTGTATACGATATTTGAGAACTGCTAACTGATTTTTGAACCTGACCTTATGGGAGATTTTACTGTCATTGTTAGTCAATTTCATATCTTTCATGGTAGTTCGTTATGACGACGAGTACTATTTTGCTCTGAACACCATACAGTTTCCCTCACCATATTCCTGTTATTTCTCTGAAACTTTATTCATGAGATTTTCCTTCCAAATTAGTCCAGCAGCTACTTTTCTGGTAAAGGGATTGATCTTCTCTGCATCTGGTATCAGCATTTGCGAAGTGACAAGTATGAATCCGGTCTTTTGCAGTTATATATTGGAGCAAAGTCTGTCAGTGGATAACCTCTTTGTTTTCGTTTTGATTTTCAAATATTTCAAGGTGCCTGTAAACTATCAGGTGCAGTTCGGCTACTTAATATGTTATTTGCCACTACTTTCCAAACTTTTCCTCTGTATAATCAATACGTATTCACAATGTATATAAACAATAGAGCCGGGTGCTTTCTTATGGCATTGCTGGTGCAGTTGTCTTTCGTGCAATAATGATAACTCTGGGGACTGCCACACTTCAGGTCCCTAACTTTCACTCTAAACTCATGCTGCTTTACCGTCCGTCTAGTTCATATCTTGCAATCATCTGTAGAACTATTCCATGGCATGCTAATGCTCCTTCCTTCTTTTCAGAGGTTTGAGGCTGTGAACATACTATTGGCCTCGATTCTTCTTTACTCGTCATACAAGGTAAAAAAACATTTCCAGCTCATGCATCACAACCAAAGGACATTCTTTTGTTTTCAACTTCTCAGCTTGTAAGATTTTTTATACTAGCTATATAGTAATGTAGTAACAAAGAGTTCTGTGCTACGCTTTTCAATCTACATGATTTTCATGCAAAAACCTCTTACAGGTTGAAGATCAAGAGGTCTTCATCCCTGAATGAATCCACTACGAACCCCTATCTTTACTAACCCTTTGTATTTTATCAAGAGTCAAGAGTGCCTTGTAGAAGGATTAAAGCCACACACCAAGTCATATTGGATCTTGTGTCATGCCAATCTTATACTTACATGATAGAGATCTTGTTTTAATGACTGGTACATTATGCCTTCAGCTAAGCTTTTGGTTTTGGCATGATCCTTCTAGAAATTATTTGCTGTCTGGTACCACCATTGCCTTAAAGAACTCTTTTGTTTTTGAAAGTGCATAGAGGAATGTTTGATCACAATGAATGCTCCACTTCTAGTCAGTATGTTGAGTCTGCTTATCGAAATTCATAATCCTTCATGTGGCATATCAACTACGTGATTCTTGTTTCCATTGTAAATTTGTTGTTGCTGTTAAGGTTGTGGAATGATGCACATTACTTGGTTCACTTAATAATCGTCTTTTAAACCTGAAAAGATTATCATCTTCTCTATGTTTTCCTTATAGTGTAGCTTCAATGTCGTGCTTCCTCTTATTAATTATTCTCCAGAAAAATGTTTAATTTCTTGGAATATTGATGATTCCAATATGTTAATGGTGACAGCTACTCTTTGCTGAAGAGGAAGAGACTGATCTATCTGAGAACTTTATTGTGAAGACATGCCAAAAATTTATTCCTGTTACTGGTGATCTTTCCTATTCGATTATGCTTCTGTCTAGCTTCTATGACTATTACCTTGTTTTTGGTTCATATTTTTCTCCTGAATTTGATTAATTCCTCCACCCACATGTGAAAGAATGATTGTGCTGCTCATGTAATTACCATAGTACTCCTTCAAGCAAAATAGGCATTGTTTTGGACATCTCGTTTCTGTGCCTGCCATGTTTTTGCTTTTCTGTTTGCCCTTAGATATGCTAACTGGTTCTAAAAGAATAAGCTTTTGATGAGAAGAGTGCTTTTCAGACAGCTGAATGCTTCTCATGAAACTGGTTATGTATGGGATGCTATTTTGGTTATAAAACTGGCAAATTCTCTTCTCTAATTTGGAGGCAGCTTTAAAGGGAACAGAGAAAGGGATCTGCAGTTGATCAGGCATCATTGGAGGGCAGAACACGCCCTTGTTCAAATAAAAGAATGTCGTGCCTTGTGAACTATACACTTCGGCACATCTCCATCCTCTTATCCTGCTTATTAGAAATGGGTGTAATGCTTTCAGTTCAGTTCAAGCGACCTGAACATATCCTTAGGCAATTTTGAAGAGTTTTAGAATTGGACTTTTTATGAGGAGCATTGTAGAACATATCCTGACAGAGTTGATATTTCTACTGCGGTTTCAAATATGATATCTCTTCTCGAATGTTAGGAGACAAATCACTCATCTTCTGCATGTATTTGCAATTTCAGCTGAGTTCATTGACACCATAGTTTAATCTGGATCACTGGGCATTGTGGTTAATCCTTTTCTCCTGTTTTTCCATCAAGCCTTTAGTGATACAAACAGGCAAAGGTCTTCTTCTGATGTTAATTTCATTGTTCTCATCTTGCAAAATATATTTATCGCTTTTCTTTTTCTTTGAGATTATTGCTTCCTTATTTTCATGAAGATTTTGTGCTATTTATTTTGCTAAAAAGAATGTTTGACTTCATTACCCATAAATGGAATTGTGCCACATTACACAAGAGACCATATGGGAGAACTACTTTCCTTGTTTTATCTTTAGATGAATGATAAATGTCACTCAGACTATGATTATGGAAAATTATTTGTGTTACAGCCTATTATGATGGTGATCGGTTTATATCAGTACAAGATGGTGTGTGGAAAGTAAGTCCTTGGAGAGACCACGATTGAATCTTCATGCAGTAGTAATTGCACCTTTTCCTATAATATGTTCTTTCTAATCTATACTGTAGCATAATAAGTTTAGATTTCTTATATTCATGCTTGAATATTTCGAACATGTGCAGGCTACACCTTTACTTCTCACAGTTGCTGTTATTGAACTGAGCGATATTGCCTTTGCTGTAGGTTCTTTTGTATATCTATATTCATCAATTTTCCTATAAGCATCTCTTTATATGCCATGCTGTCAAATTAAGCTGGAGTTATCTTTTAATATATTCAGATTGACTCGGTGCCAGCAGTGTTTGGTGTTACAAGGGATCCCCTCATTGTCTTTTCTTCAAATATTTTTGCTATTTCAGGTAAATTTATCTTACCTTGGTGTTGAAAATGGACGGACTTCCCATTTTGGCAACTTACTCTACTTTTCATCAGTAGTATTTGTAGGATAGTCTTTCGTCATGTGGCATGTTTGGCTTTGAGGCTGTTAAATGGACACAAATGTAAGGCCTGGTCATAGAATGTGGTACCACTTCAGTTTGATCTGACAACTATATGATTTCTTTCATAAAGTCTTTCCATTCCTAACATGCCCCATTGAAACCCTATTACTGTTAGAGAGGCCTATAATAGAGACATGTTTATCGTTCTTGCAGCATTAAGTTGAATATCTTTTCAATCTTACTCTGTATCTTAAGATACCCTTTTAGTCTTTTCTCTATAAATAATCTGGGTGCCAGTACCCACTTAGCCTCCTCAAAGTAATCTACTTAATCTGGCATGTTTGCCTTTGAAGCTTTATTTCCGCTTAGCCTACTACAAAGAATGCTGGCTACATTGCTGGGCCAGTGATGTGCTTTTACTTTTTAGATTTCTGCAGTGTCTATGTACTGCTTTAATAACTGAAATATATCTTTTACTATAACCTTGAGAAATGAATTGCAAGTCAACGTGAAACTAGACTAAGGTATCTAGAAAGTTCTTACCAAAAAAGACTAGATCGACTCGAGGGTTAGGAGTTTAGTAGGCCATGCAGATTAAGATCATTTACTTTACTTTCCGAATTCACAGATGTAATATAATGGAAGGCATGCTTTGTATTTTACTTTGAATGAGGCAATTGATTGACCATGAAATACCTGGCGAATGTTCAGGTTTAAGGTCACTGTTTATGCTAATTTCTGAAAGAATGTCCGAGTTGGAGTATTTACAGGTAAGGCCTTTCCCTCGTGCTGTTGTTTTTTACTTATCAGTAGCTGAGATTACTATATGCGTAAAAGATTATATGTTGTATGCTGTACATTTTATACTGTCATTAAAGCTTCTAACAGGTTGCTGTTGTCCTTGGCATGTGCTATTTGCTTTGTAATTGTACGTTCACAGTGATTACCCTTTTGAACTGATATTATTTTGTTTGTGCCAATGCTGGAACTGATTTGATTTTGTTTGCGCCAATGCTTGAAAAATGCTCCTCTCTCTCTTCTCTCTATTGACTTTTCTCAAGAATGTGGATTGCCTACTCTCTGGTAGTCCTCTCTCTCTCTCTCTCTCTGATAGACTGTTTTCAAGAATGTGGAATGCCTACTGCCTTACTCTGTGATATATATATATGGAGAAACATTGCTAATAAGTTTGTCGAATTTGTTTTTTTTTTCTCCATCTTTTGTCATTTTGGATTACTGTATCCATCCTTCATAGGACTTGAGTACATGTGATTGTATACTTGAACAAAACAAACCTCTTTTTTCTTGTTTGCAGCCTTCCATCGCTATCGTATTGGGCTTCATAGGGTTGAAGATGATACTTGACTTTTTTGGTGGGCATATCCTACTTAATCAACAGATCTTTATCTAAGATTCGCATGGACATTGCCAGTATCTAATTCTCCGTCTATTCAAACTGTAGGTTACCATATATCAACCGAGGTTTCCCTGGGTTTCGTGGCCACAAGTCTTGGAAGTGGAGTGTTGTTGAGCCTGATGAAAAAAAGCGACTGAAAGAATGAAAAAACTTCAGTTTGTGATCAGAAGCAGCAAATAGAGCAACTTGTGCAGGTTCTCCAGATATATTGTCATAGGAACAGCTTATATGCCAAGACAAATATCTATGCTCTCGAGAGCAGTTTTATGCATCTCTTTTCCCAAGCTGAGTGTGTATTGGACTTGTTTTTAATTTTTTGCAAACAGAAGTTATTTGTGTAATTTACTTTATGGCGATGTAAAAAGAAGTATTTTTTTGTTAATTTCTAGTCCCTCCTTCCAACTCCTGTTTTTTTTATTTTTTTTTTTTATGTAATGAGCCAAAGGTTAGTAATTACAAACAAAGTCCCACAAAAGCAGAGTTATAACAATTGATAGCTGTCTTGGACTAAGCAAGCATTGTCCCGGTCTTACGGCGAGCATGGGCAACAACATTGGCTCTTGTATTAGACTCTCTAGGGATGTAGAGGAATAAAACAGAATAAAAGAGGAGGCCATGAAGCCAGATCTCTTTAGCCATGAACTCTATGTCCGGGGGCCATCCTCTCAGGCTGTTGAGGATTTGAACAGCGGACAAGAAGTCCGACTCTATAATCAGGTTCTTGAGAGCGAGGAATTTTGCTCTCGTCATTACTTCTAGAATTGCCTTCATTTCACCCTCTAGAACTGAACTTGCAGCAATCGGATTACCCTATGCCCAGACTTCTTTATGATCAGCTGCAAGACCAACGATACCAACTGTGGCACATTCAGAGGAGAGATCAAAGGAGATGTCAGTTTGTATTACCTGAGATTCATGTTTGTGTGGGCCTCGAACTATAGCATGCGCCCAAGAATCTTGTTGACATTTCATACATCCCTTAAAATAAGCTTCGTTTTCTTCTATGGTGGGGTATGTCTTCCTCTACGTGGACTTGTTGAATAAGGGTGGATAGACTAGTTGTTGAATGGAGATGGCGGCGGTGGCGATGAGGAGGCGAGAGAGGAGGAGGAGGAGGATGAGCGAGAGGAGGGCGTAGGTTCTTGAAGGTGGTTGTAGAAAGGGGTGCATATGTGTCTTTTGAAGTGTTCAATGGTGTTAAGACAGCAAATCTTATGATTAGTGTTTTTTTAACATGATAAGTTCATTTTATGATGTTGTCTCCTAATTCCCTATTAAATACTAGGTGGACCCCGTGTCACCTGTCACGGCTAACCATCCACCCCTTCTCTCTCTCCTCTCTTTCTATAATAACCAACCTTATGTCACATGGCATAGCAAATGGGCCCCAGTGCCCCCCACACTATCATGCAACGCGTGCAGAATTTTATGACTCAGATTATGACTCATATGAGACGTCATAAAAGCTGATTTTATATAATAGATATAAGTTTGATGAGTCTTCAACAAGAAATCAAAATATGCAAATAACCCAAAAAAGCACCATGTTTAACTTTTTAGTCGTAACTTTGATCTACAAGTTGATTGTAGAACATAACAATGGATCTTATGTTTTGACTGGTACATCTAATAGGTGCAAAACGATCATCCAAACCCAATGATCTGATACCTAAACCAGATTAATTTAATGCCTTTGTTCTCTCAGTCTTCGTAACAAGTTTCTAGATATGGCTCAGTCAACAAATTTCTGTGACCTATTTTGTCCAAATTGTGTTGGAGACCTTCACAGCTCACCCAACCACGCATTGGAGCCCCATCTTTCAATGTGATATTGGCTCATTTTTTAAGTTCAGCAAGTTATTAGAGTCAATGACTATTTCCCTCTTCTTCACTCTTGCGCGTACGAAACGTTCCTCAATTGTAGGCTATTTGTAAGCTGCTCCCTTTGTAGAACACACAGTTTATATATTCAAGGCTTTTGTAGCTAATTATGTATCTAAATGAAAAAAATTTCTACTGAACTAAAGATGTGAGCATTTATTTATGGGTGCGGCTATCCGCACAACAAAACTGACTCAACACACCACATCTAACATTTTTTGAAAAAAAAAATTTTAAAAACCAAAAAAACCCTAAACTACCCTCATCCCCTACCTCCCCTCTCTCCCCCATCCCAATCCCACCCTCACCTCCACCACCCCCCACCACGCCGGCAACCACCGCCGGCAGGTCGTCGCCCGCGGGAGGGGGGGGGGGGGTGGGGTGGGGGTCGGGACCCCCCCCCCCCCCCTCTCTCCCGCGGGCGACGACAGCTACTGGGTCGCCACCGCCCACGCCCACCCCCCCTCTCTCTCTCTCCCGCGGGCGACGGTAGCGACCCCCCCCCCCCCTCTCTCCCGCGGGCGACGACAGCTACTGGGTCGCCACCGCCCACGCCCACCCCCCCTCTCTCTCTCTCCCGCGGGCGACGGTAGCGACCCCCCCCCCCCCTCTCTCTCTCTCCCGCGGGCGATGGCGGCGACCCCCCCGCCCCCCCTCCCTCTCTCTCTCCCGCAGGCGACGGCTGCTGGGTCGCCGACCTCACGCCCACCCCCCCCTCTCTCCCGCGACGACGGCTGCTGGGTCGCCGCCGCCCACGCCCACCCCCCCCCCTCTCTCTCTCTCCCGTGGGCGACGGCAGCGACCCCCCCCCCCCCCTCTCTCTCTCCCGCGGGCGATGGCGGCGAGCCCCCGCCCCTCCTCCCTCTCTCTCCCTCCCGCGGGCGACGGCGGCGACCCCCCCCCCCCCCCCCCCCCCCCCTCTCTCTCTCCCTCCCGCGGGCGACGGCAGGCCGGCGTGGTGGGGGGTGGTGGAGGAGAGGGTGGGATTGGGATGGGGGAGAGAGGGGAGGTAGGGGATGAGGGTAGTTTAGGGTTTTTTTGATTTTTAAAATTGTTTTTTTCAAAAAATGTTAGATGTGGTGTGTTGAGTTAACTTTGTTGTGCGGATAGCCGCACCCTTTATTTATATGTATAAAATGAGCCAAAAGGCAATAGAAGATGAATGGAGATTTTGAATGACACAGAAGCAACTGATTTCAATTATATAATGCATGTAGGTTTTCAAATAATCAATTCAGAATTCACTCATTCCATCAACCTGTTCCGCTCGAAATCCGCCCATTCCTCATTCAAACGGATTCGCCCCATTCCGCTTATCCCAATAGACCCTATAAGGATATGCAAGTATAGGGAGGATGAGCTAAGTTCAGCAACACAATCGTACAAAGTACAAACTGCAACAATAAGTTAAGCTGCATCCAAACCCACAACTAGAATCACAGAACAATTGTCTTTCTTCTATGCATCATCTAACAGTCCAGACCCCCGTCATTGGGACATTCGAAGAACTGGAAGTATATGGAGGATGAGCTAACTTCATCGACACATCATTGCAAACCTTTTTAAGCTTCAAGCAATGCAAGTCAACTTTTCCAAATGGACATCTCAACATGTTGGTAGCGCACCCATATAATTAATTAGCACATTTGTTAGTTCTCAAAGTATGACATAAACATATTAACTTCTAATTTTGTAACAAGAAGAATGTTCTCAGACAGTTAGCACTTAGCACCTACATTGGTTCAGAGTATGTAAAAGTATCCACCTCAGATTCTTTTACCACATATCTTAAACAAGAAATACTTACAATTTCTCATCATCGCAGTATGAGATGTAGCAAGTAATCTAGTATTTCTTCCGATAACAGTTCATTAATATTGTCATGCCCGGAAAGGAAGTCGAACATTCTGCCGATCCTTTCAAATTTAGGCAGAAGAAGATTTGAGGGATAGGCAAGGAATCATATCATCCTTGGAATCTTGAAAAGTTCAAGTAGCAGCAGGCTTCATAAAGAATTTAGTCCATAACATTGCTTTCGTGGTATTCAAAACATTTGAAGTGCTTAGGAAGAAGATAACTTTATTATCTCATATAGCTTCCTGATCTAAGATTGTTCCATACTCAGTCCAAAAGTTTGTTATAAAAAATTATTTGCAGCAAGTGGCTAATGGGTTGCTTGTTTCATGCAAGGACTTCTTGTAACCAACTATGAGTCACATTACTTGGATGGTAAGATCCATTATGAGTTTTCATTTATTATCTGAAGGCACACATAGCACTAAAAAATGACAGGCAAGTCGAGTATCCAAGAATAATCAAGGGAAAAGAAACCATTTGTCCAATATAACAGGAAGAAAGGTAAACTAAACAAAGAGACATACATTCTCCCCATCTTCCATGCAACAGATTTATGCATGATGAAATTCCAATGACAATTGAAACAGATATCGACATCTCTGAAAAACTTGCAGGCACTATGTTCAGCAGAAAGGAACAATGATGGATCCTAATTCCATATATAAATAAATAAAGATGTGGTAAACCTGGAAAACTTTTACCTACTAAAATGGACACGGAAAGCATCAATAAACCCAGGACAGGAGTAAGCTGTACTGAAAGTGCAGAAAGTATACAAATGGTACCAGTAACCTGCAGGATAAAAAATGGTAATCATACAAGATTATGATTAAAGATGCGTCAAGTTTTGGTTAAAAGCAAATTTATTACTAATGAATGGAGGAAAATGTTACAAAAGCAGATATAAGCATAAGCCTTAAGGTCCTTACGCTAAGGTCTAAGCCAATACTAGAATAAGGAAAAGGTGGTATTTGGTTGTTGTACAAGGTAGAATGTGGATTAGGATAGACAATCTCCAGGGCAAAGTAGCGGAATGCCCTTTATTCAGATATTGAGAGTTCATGTATTACTTCTGATATTCTTAATAAAAACGAGATGACCCAATCAGGGCCACCATTGAAATGCATGCGCTCCATGATTCGTGAAAAAATTTGATCACTTTCGAATTTGATGAAGCATGATAGACTAAACACATGATTAAGAAGCAAACACAAATAAATAGCCATGAATCATCACAATTAAATAGTTCCCATGATTAGAAACTTCAAATTGCACATTGTAGGTATTGTTATGGTAAAAACACATGCATTGGTCATCAAAACAAGACCAGAGATACAAAAACAACAATTAAACCATCATCCGTCCTCCTCTCCTTCGCACCCACATGATATAGTTACCCCCCGCATGATCTCCTCCACACCGCCTGTCGTGGCCAGCTCACCTCCTTCTGCTACCCCGGCTTCCACCCCTCGCGCGTCCACCGTTCCCACCCCCGTTAAGGCCACCTCAGTCGTGCAACCGGCGAAGGCGTCAGCTACCGCGCCACCAATGCCCATACCGGTGAGCTCGCCCCCGACCTCCGTTGCCACATTGTCTCCCACCGAACCGCCCCCGGTCTCTTCCCCGCCCACGCCTCCCCTCCTGCTGGCACCGGCCGCTTCGCCATCCACGCCTAGTGAAGGCATCAGCGCGGGTGGATAAGTTCTCGAAGAGCGATTTGATTGTTTCGCCTTCTATTATGTCTGCCAACTTCGCCAAGCTTGGGGAGCAGGTATGGCTGTGCTTTTTTTTTGTTTGGATGGGTATTTGGTGGTTGTGGCTTTGTTGGTGGCGATTGGATTATGGCGCTGGGGTGTTCAGTGATTTCACAGAGGTTGTTTGGTTAAGATGACTTGTGATTCACAGTTGATTTGCTAAATATGAAAAGAGGCATTTGTAATTTGTTTGCCAACATGATGCAACTGGATTCACTCTCTTGGCCATTTCAGGTTCTGTTAAGTTAATGAAGAAATTTTCAGATGGGTGAATGAGGGCTTAATTGTAAAGAGGCTTGATTCTGTGGAAGGCAAAATACTTACAACAATGGCCAATATTGAAGAAAAGGCTGAATTCAACCTTGAAATAGTGGAGCTGGCTTTTAGTATAAAGACTGTCATTGCTCAGCTGGATTGTTTTGGCAAGACTTTTGTGAAGATCCGAAGAGCTATTCTTGTTTTATTCATTATGTACTTAGTGTTCAAATTTGTACGTAGTATAACTAGTGAAGATCTCAATTGAATGTTGGTAATCGTTGAACTGGATTGTATTTTGTACAAAAACTGTGAATGAAATGGATTGTAATTTGAATGTATCAACTACTAATGTCAGTGTCGCTGTTCAACTTGTATTGTGGATTGTATTGTGAATGACATGGATTGGATTGGATTGTGAATGACATGGATTGTATTTTGAATGTATCAACTACTAATGTCAGTGTTGCTGTTCAACTTGTATCGTGGATTGTATTGTGAATGATATGGATTGGATTGTATTGTGAATGTGAATCAGATTTCACCTTCAGAAGAATGTTGTAATGCAATGTGTTACAATTCACATTCAAAACTTGTTTTACTGGACAATTCACATTGGAGGAAAAAGTTGATTGTATTCACATTTGAGATAAAAGTTGATTCTATTACAAGACATCACTAGCTCAGCTCATGAATGACAAAAGATAGTGTTGAGCTTTCACATGACATAAAAGCTTATTGTATTACAAATATTTGAGGACACTAACATGTTATCTCAAGACTCTTACATGACATTATCAACTTAGCTCAACACTAATCTACTGCTGAGCTTCAACTCGAAAGCTTTAATTCTAATCTTCGTTCAATGCATGTCCTGTACTACAAATTATGAATTAAAGATTGTAGAATTGCATCTGAGCAGCATGAGCCATTGTGGCACCACTTGGATCAAGTAAAAAGTCAGAAATTTGTCAAATTACAAAGAGTAGAAAGCGAAATAAGATATTTTCTTCATACAAAACCCTTATTTTAGGATTTCCTTGACACCGTCAACTGATGGGGGGGTGTTTTTCCCACTAGGCAGTCAAGTAAATATGGCCAGCAACCTTCTTTCTAAAAAAGATCAAAACATCCAAGTAAAAGATTGGCCTAGACAACTATTAACTATAAAAACTTAGAAACTAAGGATCTCAACATCCATCAAGCACTCATTACCTGTGATTGGTTCTTCAAGTACGACACAATGGATTATCTCCCAAAATTAGCCTCATGTATAGGCATCATATAGAAATGATCTTCCAAAAACGATATATTAGCATGCACATTGAATGCATTCAAGCAAAAAGAAGCTCCATATACCCAATTTGGCAGCAAAAATGCAAAATACTCAAAATGGTGCAATATATATGAAGTCAAGGTAAATAAGTAATATACTATACAGGAAAACACATGCAAACCAAGTATATATACATGAAAGCAACGTGAAACTCACTATATAGTCATATAAAATGGCCAAAGAGGGATGGTGGGTAGGTAAATAAGTAGTATACTATACAGGAAAACACATGCAAACTAAGTTGTTGACATCGATTTTAGTTAAGGCTAAGTCGACTACATTTGCAGAAATCCCCGGGCTGAATCCGCACGCACCAAACCCAAATTGGCTCATACATAGTCGAGTCTATCCAAATCTCCTACATATCCCCAGTTTTGACAGCATCCTATACAAACTGGAAGAATAAGGGTATTTTGGTATTTTTACCTATCCAAGGGTATTTTGGGAATTTAGACCAAAATGCATGTCTAAATTTCCCACTACACTCCAAAATAGCCCTTACATAGCTTTGATGGCATCCTAAATAAGCTGTGTAAATATAAGGGCATTTTGGTAATTTTCCACTACACCTGGGAAATTACAGAAAATTCCCTGAAATAAATAAGGGAAAAATCCGAAAATTCAAATAAACCCAAATAAATACCCGACTTCAACTTCGCCTATGTCCCGACAAAAAATATACGCGCACCACATAATGCGCGCACGTGTCCACGACACGCAGAGAAATCGCGTCGCCATGGAGCGCTTAAATAACCAAACCGAAAGGGTATTTTGGTCATTTAACCCCAAGGGGGCATTTTAGTCATTTCACACCTTCAGGGGTGTGAAAATCCGGAACATAGATATTTCATCTGCGCCGGGGACATTTCGGTCCAAAATATATGGTCGATAAAAAGGATATTTTGGTAATTTACACCCGGCTTGCCCGAGGATATTTCAAAATATTATATGAAATATCAAAATTTAAATTTAAATAAGACATTTCAAATATCCGAATAATTCGACAAATATTCAGATAATTCAAATCTGAACATTTGAATTTCAAATTCAAATTTCAAAACAAAATATCTACCCATATAAAATCAGCCAAATCAAATATATATATATCATACCATATGAGAAATCAGCATCTTTAATTATGGTTGGACTGCATTCCCATACCATATAAAAAATAAAATTAAAATCAGTATCTCTAAATATGGTGGGATTATATGAGCTATCCTTATATAAAAGGATTAGCATCAATTAATATCCCTTAATCAGGATATTCCATCTCATATTAAGAGATCACGTCTCCTATAAAAGAAGGAGGGTGAAGGCTGGCTGAGGGACACGGGCAAATGGAGAGAGAAAAGGCTGAAAGATTGAAGAAAGAAAGGAGAAGGAGAGATGGCCCGGTCGGAGGACATCGGAGGAGCTCGTCGTCGCCTTGATCCCGCCAGAGGAAGACCCGCTATCGCCGTCGCCCACTTTGCTCCAGCTCGAGGATTGCCATCGCCATCCTTCATCTAGCCCCGGGGACCTCCGTTGCCGTCCTTCACCGCCGTGCACAACTCCAAGCTCGCGGCATCGAGACCACGTACAGCGAGATATTCTCCGACGATGCCCTCATCCCCAACCTCGGCTGGCAAATAAAGGAAGAAAGGAGCGGCTGGCAAAAAACATAGAGGGAGAGAAGAAGGGCTGGCGGCTGGAAGAAGGAGGAGAAGGATCGACGGCGGCCTCTCACACACGCTCAGGCAAGAGAAGACCCGGCGTATCTTCCTCAGATCCAACCCAAGGTTGGTCATCCCTCACCGCCGTGCACAGCCACGAAGCCCGCCGCATCAAACCCCACATCCGGCGAAACCCATACTCCATCGGCATCACCCTCTCCGACGCCTCACCATCAACCCCGCGTCCAGCGATAACCAAGAAAGGAGGAGAAGGAGATTTCCTCTCGGGTGATCAAGTAGGAGGAGCACCCCGGGCGCATCCTCATCGTCGACGGCCGTCCGCAGCCTCAAGCACGTGGCATCAAGCACACACTCAGCGAGGTCTTGGACGGCGTTCCTCATCTCAAGCACGCGGCATCAACACCCACGTCCGTCGAGATCTCGTCGAGCGAGATCCCTCACCAGCCGTCCGTCGCCATTCACTCGCAGCTCCAAGGTCCGGCGAGTTCTTCTTCAGTAGCTCCCTCTCCTCCGCTCGCCGCACAGCCAGTATCTCCAGCAAGACGTTCCAGCCGACTTCCTCGACGGCAGCGGAGATCAAATCAAGGTGCTCCCCTAGTCTCCAGCAGCTTCGAAGGGCGACGCATCCTCTGCTTCCCCTGTTCCAGGCGGTGCCTCCCCTGTTCTAGCCTACGCATCCTTGGCCCCAGTTGGCGACGGAGATCGGATCTCCTTGGACGACAACTTCCCCAACCCCAGCGGATTCGAAGCCCCGGCAACAAAGCTCGAACGACGTCCTTCATGGCGATGAACGTGGTGGTCCAAGGCCTCACGTCATTTTCCTTTTATTATTCTTATTATTATAGGAAAATATTTATTTTATCGGATCTAGAATCGGAGGTGTTCTCTATGAAGATGTAAATGATGGATTTACCGATTTGACAATCCAGGGGTGTGGTGCCTGCAATTTCTTGAAATGAAATTAAAAATGATTTGCTCGGAAATAAAATAGAAATCTCGTCCCAATGAGATCGACGTTTTATCCACGAACACAAGTATATACACATGAAAGCAACGTGAAACTCACTATATAGTCATGATTATGGTCCTCCACAAAACCCTTTATAAAGTATTTCCCACTCTCCCGTATGAGAGAACGAGTCATGCGTACTTCACAATCTGTCCTTGTTCCCCATTGAGTGCGAGTGTTTTCTGTAGCTCTTTCATATCGATGACCTTCTTTAGTACATACAAACCCAACTGATGCCACTAATCTATCTTTCTTACTTATATTTACAAAATGCTTTCTAACACCAAACCCAACTTGCCTTTCATATTTTTTTCCAAAAACTCCATGCCTCCTCTAATGTGTTGAATATCATACCGATTTGGGGTTTGCCATCTACGCCATCATCCATATGCTTCATATCAGAATTAAAAGAGAACACATTAGAATAAAGGCACAATTAAAAACCAGGACTAATGACCAATTTTTTCATTCATTTTCATAGAAAGGACAAAGTATTATGTTGTAGAACCAAGACTAAGCATTCCTTTCATGCCTCAAGCATTCATGCTGTTAATTTTAATTACTTTGATGACATTATGACATGAGCAACAATACTCTGTCCAACATATGCAATTCATACATGTGGCAAATAGAAAGAAAAAAAATGCTTCGCCTTTTGAGAACTCTAGTACAACATGGTATAGAAGACCATCAGAAAAAGCCTACACAGTTAGAAAATTGTTTGCAACAACACAGTTAAACTAATCTCTTCTCAACAAATAAAAGACATCATTCAAGTAATCTCTCCAATATAGACTCATGCCATTAATTCTATTACTTTGATGAAATTGTCAAACGAGCACTCACATTAATGTCAGACATACCAAACATATGCAGAAGCTTCATATGTTTCTATATTATTGTATGTTTCTTTTGCATTGGGAAAAACTCTCTTCTTCTGAAATCCACAGGACACCATTAAATTATCTTATTGAATTCCTCATTGTTATTGTCTAACTCTAGTTATACACGATCATAGATTAGGATGAAACCCTTATACTTGGAATAATAAACATAACATAAATTCACATTAAATAAGCCTGAAGAAGATAGTAGTATTACAGGGGAGGGATTCTTGGTGTTGGAAGAGCCTTTAAGCTGGTGAACAGGCAATGAGAAAGCTACTGTGGAGTGAGGCATTGGCGTAGAGATTCTAGCGTCGACAACTGGTGGGAGGGCCGGCTCCATCATGGTAGGGGACGAGAGTAGGCTATAGGTCCCAGGGATAGGATTAAGCTTGCGGTTAAAATTTTGAGTGTGGTTGGGATAGTTCTAGGGTTAGAACATCCCTGCATGCTTGATTGTGCTCGTCTGTGACATGTTTTCCGCTTTATTGATTGATGCTTTGTAGACACCAATTTTGACTAAGGTCAAATTTTGGAGTATTTATGAAATTACCCCTACTCGCATCAAACATTACTCGAAGACACATTACCAGACATATAAGCTCTAACACATACACAACACATGCACATTGCTCTACATGTGACCCTCCATGATTTTGATGGTATCCTACACAAATCGGGAGAACAAAAGGCGTTTTGGTAATTTTACTCGCCTAAGGGTATTTTAGGAATTCAGGGAAAAATACATACATGGACTCTCTAAAATATCCTATCATAACCCTATATAGCTTTTACGGCATCCTACAAAAGCTAAGTCGATATATGGGCATTTTGGTAATTTTGCCCATCAGGGGTATTTTGGGAATTTTGACTAAAAAATATGTGTTCAAGATTCCTACAATACCTAAGAAATATCCCAGTACGGTTTTCATAACATCTTATACAAACCGAAAGCATAAAAGACATTTCGGTAAGTTTTACCTTTTAGGGGTATTTCGGTCATTCTAGCCAAATATAGGCTTGACCCAACTACAACATTCCAAAATAGTTAATGATGGTTTTGAAGGCATCCTATACAAACCAAAACATGAAAAATGGTATTTTGGTCACTTAGCCCCCGGGGGTATTTTGGTCATTTACTCTAAAATGCACATTTTCCACGTACACAGGACAAATATGTCCTCCACCCTTTAAAGTATCATCTACTTTAGGGGTATTATTGCCCAAAACATATATGGACTCTACACCAACCAAAGCACCAAAAAAGGATATTTTGGTACTTTCACCCTCATATCAGCCTTTGTAAAGTTTTGATGGCATCCTACATAAGTTATGGGGGGCGAGGGTATTTTGGTCATTTTAAACCTTTAGGGGTGTAATGGTCCGAAAATATATGTAAAGGCACCTCTACCTGCTTTGGGGGTATTTCGGTTCAAAAACATATATGACCGATAAAAAGGGTATTCTGGTAATTTACCCTTGCCCAAGGGCATTAGGGTAAATTATCTATGACATGTTCAAATATTTGAAAATTCAATCAAATATTCAAAATTTAAACAAATATATAAAATTTGAAACTCGAATTCATGATTCGAATTCGAATTCAAATAGATTTGATATGCCCAACCCTAAATCTAAACTACCTAAATCCTACCCTCTTAACCACCCAAATCTCAACTCCCCAACCAAAATTCAAATCTAAAATCAGCCGACCTAAATAAAAGTGTGCATACCTACGTCCAAGCCTTCCATCAGCATTATAAGATGAGACATGGCATCATATAATTGGAGACTTGGAGTAGGGTTTAGCTTAAAAAAAAGTTCCGAGGGAGCAACATAAATTAGGGTGTAGGTTAACAAAAAATTCCGAGGGAACAACATCCATACCTCCAACAAATTGATCTCTCCTCAGCAGCCCTCCTACGCACACGTGTATTCCAAGTGTTAAAAAATAATAAATGGGAAGATTTGATCTCTTCTCAACCGTGAGCTGCTTCTCACTTTCGTTGGGTTCAGCTTAAGATAAAAGTTTCAAGGGAGCAACATAAGGCCTCCCAACAAATTCAATCTCTTCTCAGCCGTGAGATGCATGCATGCATTCTCTCAGCCGTTAGATGCTTCTCACGCCAACAACTTTTCAAAATTCGACAATTCCGCCAAAACCTCTCCAAACACCTATAAATAGAGGGGAGGGGGGTGGGGGGGGTGAAGGCAGGGACCCGGCGAGAGGCATTTGAGAGCAAAGCCACGCTCTGAAAGAGAGGAGGCTGAGCTATGAAAATCTAAAATTTGTTCTTCGCGTTTTTCGTGTTCTTGAAAGTTCTTCAAGAGATAGCAAAACCCATGTGAACTTCAATCCACCCGTTGGGAGTGGCTATTGATTCTTGAAGTTCTTCAAAAAATAGCGAGACCCGGGTGGATCCAGATCCACTCACAGAAGTTAGCTACTGATTCTTGAAGTTTCTTTAACTCTGGAAATCCTTCACCAACTTTTGGAGATCTTAAAGCAACTCCTTCATCAACTCCCAAGGATCCGACACCAAGTCCTCCAGCACCTCCTGAAGGATCCACAACAAGCCCACTACCAACTCCTAGAGCAAGTCCTTCATCAAATCGACGAGGTCCTACAGCAAATTCTTCAGCTCTTGGGGTCCCCTCAACCGAGCCTCTATCAATTTTGAAGACCTGCATCAACTCCCAAGAGATTAAGAAGGAAGACCAAGGTAGATGAACACCAACAAGGGTAAGGGTTAGAGGCTTCGCCTCCGCCCAATACCCCTCTACCTCTTCCTTCCTCTTTTTAGATGATGTAATAAAATTTTAAGTCTCGGATCCTTAATCAGGGGTCTTCCCTACGGGGATGTAAATGATGAGTTGCCAGTCTCATCATGAGTATGCATGTCCAAAGAGAAAGAGATATGCAGCTTGTGATGATACAGGGAACTCAGGAGTGTTGTTCTCACAATCTCCCACAACATGTAAATCGATTTTTTTGATCACAATAAAATGGGCAAACATCTCACCCAGAGATAGCGATTTTATTGTCGAACATGCTTGGTTTGGTCTTTGACGAGTGGATTCTCGTGTCTCAGGTACTTGTGCAGATGGCGGGGCAGGTTGACGGTTCTCTCACAGGGGGCCAGGGCTCATCGCAGGATGAGCGCGCCGTCCGACGGGCCGCAGAGGTCGAGAGTCGTCGGCACCAGGCACCTATACTGGCACCATAGGCAGTTTCAGTAGGCGACAACGGGGTGGAGGAAGCTTCCTCCCGCGGCGATGGAGTTCTTCCTCTCGTTGCTGGGCGGACCTTAGCGTCGGAGATTCTCGAGTTTCGTCGACTGGACCCGCCTAGGTTCAGCGGTCGGAGCGGGGATCCGGCAACGGCGAATGAGTGGCTAGAGGAAGTCACTCGTGTGCTCGAACTCTTGTTTAGTGAGGATGACCCCCTTCGGGTCAAACTTACAGCGTTCTAGCTCAACTGGGACGCTTTAGACTAGTGGCGCACCGCCCAGGCCACCAGGGCAGGAGGAGAGTAAATGTCATGGTCAGGGCTTTGTGCCTCTTTTCTCAACGCGTACTTTCCCTACAGTATGCGGGTGGCCATGACCGAGGAGTACCTTTCCTTTTCTCAGGGTACTCTTTCTGTTCAGCAGTTTGCCACCAGGTTCACCCACCTGTCCCGCTATGCTAGACCAGTGGCAGCCGACCCTTCCGCTAGAGCCCATCAATTTGAGAGGAAACTCCGAGCAGAGATCCGGAGGTTGATCGCAGTACAGCAGGCGACCACGTACTCGGCGGTGTTGGGTGTTGCACTGGCAGTGGAGGTTCATTGCCCGAGGGAAATTCAGCCGGCACTAGCGACGGGTGGGGTAGGCAGAGGGCAGCCTCAGAGGGGCCAGAGCAGAGGAGGCTCGTGGAGGAAGGCCCCGTACCAGCAGCGTCATCGACCTTACCATAAGCAGCAGCAGCAGCCCAGGCAGGGAGGCCAGCTTACTGTTACAGCTGTGCCTCAGGGACAGGCACCTGCGAAAGGAGGCCAGGGCCAGCAGTTTGAGCCCATCGTGTGCTTCGAGTGCATCCAGCTAGGACACATGCGTCGGTTCTGTCCGTCGTTGGGAGTGCAGACTGATCGAGGAGGAGGTTGGCAGGGACCAGCAGCCGGGCGAGGTAGAGGTCGAGGAGGTCCCAGAGGAGGTGGAGTCTACGCACTTCCAAACCGCGAGTACCCTAATAGAGTCCAGCCACCCTTCCAGCCTTACTACCAGCCTTACCACTAGCCACCTTACCTGCAGGCGGTACCATCCCCACAGACCCCAGTCGACCCCCCAGTTCTCAGAGGTACCTTCAAGCTTTTCAGTTCATTCGTAGATGTACTGATAGATTCTGGAGCGTCGCATGCCTTTGTTGCGAGCGAGTATGTGATATCGCTAGGGTTAGAGACAAAGCCACTTGGGGTTGCACAGCACATTGACACACCTATCGGCGGAGGTGCTCATGTTGAGTAGATTTATCGATCTTGCGAGTTAGAGGTTGGGGGCCTCCGTGTTCTTCTAGACCTTCGGGTGCTAGACATGGTCGGGTTTGACGTGATACTTGGTATGGACTGG
Organism: Narthecium ossifragum; assembly: GCA_963920575.1. NCBI lineage: Eukaryota > Viridiplantae > Streptophyta > Magnoliopsida > Dioscoreales > Nartheciaceae > Narthecium > Narthecium ossifragum. The sequence continues at coordinate 6,317,110 of OY986966.1, forward strand.
CTGACATCGTACTGAGCCGTCATCGACTGTGGTCGTCGTCGGGTGACTACTTGGACACCCGTTGACGTGTGGTTTGTTTTGTTGGGGGATCGCCAGTCGATCGATTCACTTGCTTGTTGTTGTCCTTCCAGACGCGAGGGCCAGCTGTCAGCTTTACTAGCGCACCTTTTCTTGTTCGCTGTAGAGGGCAGTCGAGAGAGCAGTTTACCAGGGGCAGTTTGCGAGTTTGCAGGCGTGTTCCCAGATGAGTTGCCAGGTCTTCCACCTTGCAGGGCTGTCGACTTCGAGATCGACCTCGTACCGGGTACTAGGCCGATTTCATTATCAGCATTCAGGATGGCACCGGCAGAGCAGAGAGAATTGAGGACACATCTGGACGAGCTAGTGGGGTGAGGCGTCATTCGCCCTAGCACGTCACCTTGGGGAGCTCTGGTATTATTTGCAAAGAAGAAGGATGACACACTTCGTCTTTGCATTGACTACAAGAAGCTGAATAGCGCGACAGTGAAGAACAGGTATTCGATGCCTAGGATCGATGACTTATTCGACCAGCTCCGAGGTTCGTCGGTCTTTTCGAAGATCGATCTCCATACAGGCTACCACCAGCTGAGGATCCGGGATTACGACATCCCGAAGACAGCTTTTCATACGAGGTACGGGTTGTATGAGTTCAAAGTGATGTTGTTCGGCCTAACGAACACACCAGCAACCTTTATGAATCTGATGCAGAGGGTCTTCCAACCTTATTTGGATCAGTTCGTGGCGGTGTTCGTCGATGACATCCTGATCTACTCATACACTGAGGAGGATCATGCACAACATCTGAGGACAGTGTTGCAGTTACTGAGGGAGCATGGGCTGTACGGCAAGGCTTCCAAGTGCGAGTTCTGGCTCCCAGAAGTGAAGTTTCTGGGGTATGTGGTGTCAGCGACGGGCATTTCAGTTGATCCAGCCAAAGTCGAGGCAGTGCTATAGTGGCAAAGGCCGAAAATAGTGTTCGAGGTTCGCAACTTCCTTGGCTTGGCGAGATACTACCGGAGGTTCGTTAAAGACTTCTCCAGAGTTGCTGGGCCATTGACCAGATTGACTCGGAAGGTGGTCCCGTTCGTTTGGGATGATGCTTGCGAGCAGGCTTTCGTAGAGTTGAGGGCGAGACTGACGAGTGCACCGATCCTGATCGTTCCAGAGCGAGGCGTCGGCTACAGCGTGTACTGTGACGCCAGTGGTGAGGGTCTAGACTGCGTGCAGATGCAGGAGGGCCATGTGGTGGCCTACGATTCTAGAAAACTGAAGACCCACGAGCGTACTTACCCCGTCCATGATTTAGAGCTGGTAGCGGTTGTCTTTGCTCTAAAGACATGGCGATACTACCTCTACGGTGAGCGGTTCCTGGTATACTCAGATTACAAGAGCTTGAGGCACGTTTTCACCCAGCGTGACCTCAACCTTAGACAGCAGCGGTGGATGGAGCTATTAGATGACTATGACTTCCAGTTGCATTACCATCCTGGTAAGGCAAATATCGTAGCGGACGCTCTGAGTTAACATGCCAGAAACAGCAGAGCGACTTTGGTAGCGTTGTCGGTTCGACAGTGGCAAATGATGGAGACGATTGGTCAGTTCAGACTCAACTTCGACGACCAGGCATCAGGCGGTTTCCTCTATGCTGTTTGCAACATTCCAGTTCTACTGACGAGGGTGGTAGAGGCACAGGGCAGAGATCCTGAGCTCTTGGAGATCTGTGCGGCGGTCGGCACCAAGCACGCAATCGAGGGATGGACAGTTTCAACAGATGACAGTCTACACTTCAGAGTCAATGTTGCGGTTCCAGCGGACCCAGTGCTGAGAGAGGACATCCTTCGTGAGTTCCATCACTCTACCTTCGCAGTTCATCTTGGCAGCACCAAGATGTACCATGATCTTCGCCAACAGTTCTGGTGGTGAGGGACGAAGAGGATCGCATGCGTCGAGAGTACCCCACTCTGTTCCTTTCAGCAGGTAGAAATCTATTTGTGGGCGTTGGTGCCCCTAGCTTGTGACTTGTTTGTGCAGGTAGGCCTAGTTTGTTCTTCCTTTTCCCAGCCCTATCCTTATTGAATTTCGGGACCAAATTCTTTTAAGGATGTTAGGTTATGAGAACCCGTTCCTCTAACCTGGCTCAACCGCGTAGGTCGGGGCCGTGTCCTGTTGGCTTGTTTCCGCGTCGAGCGCGATCTAGTTGATCGCATTGTTGCTTCTGGACCCCAAGGGCAATTTGGTAAATTGCACCTTGATGGTTGGCTTCATACATGCGTAATGCACACACAGCTCTATGTTTGATTTATGTGCTTGTTAGAACCTTAGGCGGGCTTGGGATTGAAGGATCCAAGCTCGGGCACGCGAAACCTTGTCTTTAGCACAGCTGGCGGCCCATGAGCGATCGATCGGACTATGTCAGTTGTCTGGATGAGGATTTGGCTGACGTGTCCGGATAAGGACGCGAACTGACCTAGCCCGGCCTAGTCCGATCGATCGGTCTTAGGAGCGATCAATCGGACTCGTCGGTCGGACTCGAGCCTATAAGTAACCCGAGACCCTTCTGTTTTTTCGGTTTTCTTCTCCTCTCCTCTTACCTTAGAAATTCTCATTTGGAGCTTGATCTAGTGGCTTAGGAGGCTTGCCAGGAGCTAGGGAAGGAGACCTACACCCTCCTTGGACGGTTTGATTGAGAATCAAACGTGGATTTTGCGTAGTTTGGTAGGTTTCGTCTTTAACCCTTAGACTAGGTGTTCTTCATGGTTTTGTTTGATTGTTATTCAATTAAACTATGCTAGCTGGTGCTTGGTTGCTCGATTATCACCTGATTAAAGTTTGGTAGGATTTGGTTTTGATTTGATATGGATTTGAGCAAGTTTTCCATATGTTATTTTCAGATTTCCTAGCTTAATTAGAATAGTGGTGTTCTAATGTGCTTTCCGAGCTATACGTACATGATCTGAGTTGGTGTTCTGAATGAGAGTTGTCTATCTGGGCGTTAGCTTTCATTTCCAGCTGGTTTTATGATTTTAGGATTTATTTACATTTTCTGGTGAATTAAATGGTCCGTCTGTGCTGAAACAGGGCAGCCATCTTAATTAGTGTAATTAAGTGGTTTTTTGTTGTTAAATGGGTCTGATTTTTTTATCGGATGATCTTAGTGATATTTAGGTGTGATCAGAAAAGTTTTATTTAAATAAAAGTTATTTTAAAAAGGATTTTTATTAGGTTTAGCAAATCTGAGATTTAACCAAAATTATAGGTTTTCTTCATTGTCCTTTTATCCGATCGACCCGAATTTTGGGTACGTGATTTGGGGTATGTCGTTTAGATGGCATATTAAGTTTCATGTCGATCGGACGGCTAGATTGAAAGATAGAATTTTTTTGAGGTTTGCTATAGAATCGGTTTGATTTCAATAACTTGATTATTTTAATCTTATCTTAGATATAATATTATTATCTGTTTAAGCCCAGGGGAGGCACGACTCCACTGGTTCAACCACAAGCCATGCACAGGCTTAAACAGATGATAATATTGTATCTAATATTATTATATTGTTGTTTGGCTAGTTGGATGGGGTTGCTTCCCGTTGCAAGCCTGAGTGCCTACTTTATCTGATTCTCCTAGACCTATGCTATGCTTACCCTTGGCGAGCTATGTGTTGTGCCTGGTCCTCTATAATGCTTGGCATATTGTTGCATGCCTGAACTATTGTCCATGTGTATGATCATACATAAATTGTGTGCAATAGATGCATTCCTAGGCTAGGCGTGGGTGATGGGTTAATCACCGATCCGGGGGCTCGGGCAGCTCAGATCTAGCCTTAGGACCGAGGCTGGGTAGTAAGGTTTAGGATTGAATCTGCTATAATAATCTGTTGAATTGAGGAGACTGTCTAGTCGGCTACAGATTACGCTTGATCGAGGTTTAGAGGTCGTTCTGGGTTTCAGGCTCAATCTCTGTTCATTCACTACAAAAAAAGATGGATTCGATAGCACACAAAAAATGCTATGAAAACTATTCAATAGCATAAAAGTGACTGTTATAGCATGTGGTGCTATGAAAAGTATCGAATTTTTATAACACATTTTCAAAGTTATAAATTTATATCATCTAAAAGTAAAGATATCACTTTAAAAGATATGTGAATATTATAATATGACAACTAATCTAAGCTATAAATTATTTTTCATCGCAATATATAAATGTTATGATATACTTATTACAACATCCAAATAGTGTTTTGATTTATTTATTATAACATCCAATTAGTGTTATATTTTTAATATTATTGCATCCAATTAGTGTTATATTTTTAATATTGTAGCATTCATTTAGTGCTATGCTTTATTTGATATAATATTCAAAAAAATTCATAGGTAAATATCAAACTCAAGCTTAACAATATTTGAGTGGTAAATATTATTAGCACAACATTTACAAAAATCTATTGTTGTTATAGCATTTTATTATTGTTATTATTGGCTAGGAGCCTTTATAATTAATCACCCATAAACTTATTTAAGTATTGATCTCTTGTGCCCCCTAATCTTCTTATATAGCGGCCGGGCAAACCAACTTTCGTGTCACTTTCGATGTGGGACTAAACACTATATTCAAATACTGTTAAGCTTTCTTATTATAATATCCTAATAGCGTTATGTTATACTTATTATAACATGCAGATAGTGTTATGCTTAACTTGTTATAATATTGCAGTAGTGCGTTGCTTTAGTTATTATAGCAGTATAATAATATTATGTTTTACTCATCGTAACTATTAAATAGTATTATGAAATACACATTATAACATCGAAATAATGCTATGTTTTGCCAGTTATAACAACCACGTAGTGTTATGATTCACTTATTACAGCATGTAAATAATGTTTTGGGAGACTTCTTATAGCGTCCTAATAGTATTGTTTTTTGCTTATTGAAACGTTCTAATAGTAGCAGGATTCTTGCTTATTATAACGTTCAAATTTATAGCATTTAGTAAAGAATGGTATGAAACATGTGCTATGATATATGCATTGATAGCATCAGCAAATAATATGCTATAAAACATCCTATAAAATGTCACCGATCTCTAAATGTCACGACTTCTTTACAAATTTATGACACATTGAATATTTATGTTATCAATACTCAATCTTTAATAGCATTTACAAATATATGCTATGAAATATGTGTTATCGAATCCATCTTTTCTTGTAGTGGTTGTTAGGGGAGGTTACGTAGTGCACCGGGTTCTACCCCTGTTGGTTCAGCGCTGAGGCGCTTGGTTGGGAGGGACGACTGTTGACTGTACCAGAGGTTATCAGGGTGCGTACCCTGGGGTAGACTGTGTACGTTGTTGGATTTGAGGCCCAATGAGTTGGGCTAAACATGGGTTGAATCAAATGGGCCTTGGAGAGCCCATTAATAAAATAGCCAAAAAAAGGTGGAGAGCCCATGTGTGTAGAATAGTTTAGTCCCATATTGAAAGTGGAAGAAAACTTTCACTTGTTTATATAGAGTTTTGAGCCTTTAGGCTTTGAACACATGTGAGGACTAAAGGTGGAACACCCACACGCGCGCACCGCCGCCGCCGCCGCCCGCCGGTCGGTCGTGCGCCGTGTGTGGTGGGTGTCCTTTTTGCTACACACAAGGGCTAGTCGAGTCAGCTCGGATTCACTGAACCTTTTCTAATTCCGAAACGGTTTAGATGAGTTAATTGGATCTGACTCTTGGGCTACCCATAGTTAATGGGCTGAGTCAGTTACCACTTGGAATTGATCTGGTCCAACCCTTGGGCTTCTGTGCAAAATTGATTGAGTTAATTACGACTCTTGGGCTTCTGTGCAATTGATTGAGTCAGTTTCAATTCCTGGAGAATTGATTCAAATCTGACTCTTGGCTGGTCAGTTTCCAGATGACGTGGCAGTCTCCTATTGGCTGGTTTTTTTGCTGACAAGGCAGGCTTTTCATCTCCCCTATATGGCTAATCAGCTTCCTCCCTTAGCCTATAAATAGGACCCTTCCCAACCCTTTAGTGGTTAAGTTTTTCATGCATCCATTTGCACACCACTTCACTAGAGGGTCCTGAAGAGAGTACCGTACCAGCGAAGGTTCGACGGGCGATCGGAGGCCGGCTTCCTTCCATTCGCGCAGAAGATCGTTGTACCCTGGGAGTTCCTTGCCTGAAGATCCAGAAGCACCGGTGGGTGGGCAATACTAACTTAAGGGCACAGTGTGATACACTGGCCTCGATCAACCTTCGGATCTACATCGGCGTTTCTTCCTCCTAATCGGCGTTCCTCTCTCTCCTTGGAGTTCTTTCATTATATCTTGTAAGTGTTCAAGAATACGGTTTTATTTCTTGTCATTGTAAAGGATTCTTGCTACCTTAGTAAAAGCAAGATCCTAATCTCCTTATTATTTCCAACAATCTTAAGTTCGTATTTTATCGGTTTTATCGTATTCGGATCCACTTCTCCTACAGATCCTTCGGTTTTCTTTTCTCTTTTGAAAGGAAGTTCCTTGAACTTCCTTGATAAGAACTCCAACTCATAACTGAACCACTTTGTGGTTGATCTGCTTTGCATATGGCTTCAGGATCTGTTCCTGTGAACCCCTCAAGTGAGGAAGTGCCTGTTGGCAATCCACCTGTAGTGGAAATGCCAAGTGTGCCGATCGGGCAGCTAGAGAGGCCTGAAAAGTTTAAGGGTCTGAATTTCAAGCAGTGGCAGCAGAAGATGCTGTTCTACTTGACCACTCTTAAGCTTGTCAGGTATCTCACTGAGGATGAGCCTGTTCTAACTAAAGAACAGAAGAATGCTCATACCGTAGCTGCGGTTCAGGCTTGGGGTCATTCTGACTTCCTATGCCGGAACTATATTCTGAATGGCTTGGACGACAAGCTCTACAACGTGTACTTTCCCAAAAGAACTGCAAGGGAACTTTGGGAAGCCTTGGACAATAAGTACAAGGTGGATGACGCCGGCGCAAAGGAATTTGTTGTCGGTCGATTCCTTGAGTACAAAATGGTAGACAGTAGAAGCATTGTCGACCAAGTTGAGGAACTTCTGCTCATCTACCATGACATGAGTGCTGAAGGTATGATTTTGAATGAACCTGTCCAGGTGGCGGCAGTGATAGAGAAATTGCCACCTTCTTGGAAGGACTTCAAGAACTACCTTAAGCACAAACGAAAGGAGATGAGTCTTGAAGATCTCGTTCGGAGATTAAAGATCGAGCAAGATAACCGCAAGACCGATAAGAACAGCAGTCTAGGCATTTACTCTATGTCCAACTTAGTGGAAAATGACAGCGGTTTGAAGAAGCGCAAGCGCTTCGACGAGGGCACTCAGGGAGGCAGCGGGAATCAGAAGTTCAAAGGCGAATGCTTTGTCTGCGGGAAGGCAGGACATCGGGCCAAGGACTGTCGCAACCGCCCGAGTGCTCAAGGGAAAAAGAAGCCAGCCCCCAAGAAGAAGAGGACAGAAGCTCACTTGACCGAAGGTCTCAGTGAAAAGATGGATGACTTGCAACTGGTGGCAGTCATCACCGAGGTGAACCTGGTCGGAAGCAACTCAAGGGAATGGTGGGTCGACACAGGCGCTACCCGCCACATCTGCTCCAACAGATGGATGTTCGACACCTACCAAGTAGTGGATGGAGAGCACTGCTACATGGGAAACTCTGCAACCTCCAAGGTGGAAGGTAAAGGGACGGTGAAGCTGAAGATGACGTCCGGGAAAGAGCTTACCCTGACGGAAGTCCTTCATGTGTCGGAGATACGCAAGAATCTTGTCTCAGGTTCTATTTTGAGCAAGAAGGGCTTCAAGCTTGTCTTCGAGTCAGACAGGTCATCTTGTCTAAGAATGGCATGTATCTAGGCAGGGGCTATATGACCGAGGGGCTTTTTAAAATGAATGTAATGACTGTTATCCCCAAGGTCAAAACTAGCGAAGCCTTAAAGGCTAGTGCTTCCAATGTAATGACTGTTGCCCAAGAGGCCAATAAAGAAAAGGTTGCCTATGTGACTGAGTCATTTAAATTATGGCATGGGAGGCTGGGACATGTGAACAATAATTCAATGAAAAGACTAATAAACTTAAATGTCGCGCCCCGACCCGCGAAAGCCCAACCGGGCCGGACGACGCGAACCGGAACCTAACAAACGCGGAAGAAAAGCTGGCGAGGGTTCCCTCTAACCTATTGGTCTCCCTAGCAGTTCACCAAAAGCACCCTCAATTAAAGATACAACAAAGATTAGCAAAACCTCGAACCACAGATTATAAATTCAAAGTGTTAATATACAAAACCTCGGAGAGGGGGAAGTTCAATTACAACACACTCCCGTAGGAGACTAGCTAACCAAAAGGGTAAAAGCAGTAAATATCGCCACTTCTCAAAAGCCACCAAGCGCCGCCGCACCGCCAACCAACTGCCCGGTAGGGGCTAAAGAAGAAGAACCGACGCCTGCACCTGCAAAACGCAGCCCCGGGTAGGTGTGAGCACTAAGCTCAGTAGGGATCTACACTACGACACACAGAAGGAAGAGGGAAACGCAAGAGTGTCGCTCTCGAGTAGGATCTGGGTGTATACATGGGTCCCATAACCCCACCGCGTGTCCCTGGTGCCCAGGAGCAGCACACAGTAAGCTCAACAAACACTGCTGACTCACATGCAGGTAACCGGCACTGCAGGCGGGAAATGGCACCGCTGAGGGGGCCGTTTCCACCACTCAAGAGTCGACACAGTGGAACACCCGCTACACCTCAGCCTCCGACTCGAGGCCGACACGACCTCTACAATCATCAAGCCACAAATGTACCAGTCATCTAAGCCTATCATTGAATCGACTGGACACAACAATTCCAACCGGGTCCAAACTACCCAACCCCGGTCCTAGGGCTAAGTCCGAGCTTCCAGCCTCTGGACGGCGACCCAAAGATCACCCACGCCCTAACCAATGCAACTAATGCACAAATCAACGATGCATGCTATGAACATACACAGATAAGAAAATAAAGCATGCAACAGTATGACAAACATCATATAAGTCTACTGGATCGCTGCAACGGTACTACCGACCGCTGCCAGCCGATCCGCAGCGGGTCCCGGCTTTACGACGGTACCACGACCGTCAACCGCGGACTCCTGCAACGGGTAGCAACCCCGAAAACCGCTTATGAACAGTAGAAATATAATATTATAATTCGACATATAATATTATATTTAAAACACCAAATGTTCTCTACTAGAGGCTATTTGATCTGGTCGATCCGACGTCCAAACGACGTCCGATTCAAGATCCAACTTAGCCACCAGTAGAGGTACATGTATGGATCAACATATCCAAAATCCAGAATCATCCAACGGTTTGATTAACGGGAAAACGCTAATGAAAACCACTAATCAAAACTAACTTTCTAATTAATTGCTGCAACGCAGCCCTCCAGAAAACAATTCATAAGAAATCGTAGAAAAATTGGACAAATACGAAACAAGATGGAATGGAAAGCTAACGAAGAGATCTACAACTCATATGTTTATCAAAAGCCAAGATCAAGTACGTGCCGGCAGGAAAACACGCCGCAAGCAGGCTGTTCTTCAAGAACAGCAGAAAAACAGAGAATCCGAGCTTAATCATGTATAAAACCCACTCAAAACTCAACTGATCAACATGAAACTCAAATCAGTAAATCTAATAGGTAAGAAGCATCTACAAGCAAGAGGATCAACAGATCCAACAGTTAGATCACGCGAAACCCACTGAAGAACACATGTAGGTAGAAGAACCTACCCAACTGCGCATTCCTCGGTTGATCCCTCGCAAACCAGTCGCCAACACGACCTCAAACCACCTCAGCAACCTTCCTCTCGTCGCCACGAATCCAACAAGCTTTGGAACGCCAAAATCGGTGGCCGGAGGAGGCAGAACGGAAGAAAACAAGGTCGCCGGCGGAGAAGAGAAGAAACAGAGCACCGCGGGAAGAAGAGAAAGAAAAGAAGAAGAAGAGAAGAGAAGAGAGGGAAGAAGAAGAAGGGAAAGCTCGGGGGAAAGCCAGGAAAGCCGGAGGAAAGCTTGGGGGAGGGGTGGGAAAGTCCTCCCTCCCCTGACAGGGGAAAACGACGGTCGGCTTCGTCATCGCGGAAGAGAAGAAAAGCTACCGACTGTTTGATCACGAGTCCGATCGATCGCTCCTACGAGCGATCGATCGCTCCCGACCCCAAAACCTTCTGCACTAAGCGATCGATCTCCAAAGCATGTCAGATCGATCTGGCTAGCAAGGCCAGATCGATCTCGTTCGCCCAGAAAGGCAAACTTGGGCTAAAACACAAGCCCAAGCTCAGATCTTCCGATCTCATGTTCACCTAGCCATTCTAAACAAACACTAACACAAACAAGGCCAGTGTGTGCACACGCGGGTGTGAAACAAACCAACAAGGCACAATTTACGAAATTGCCCTTGTGGTCCAAGAAACAATACGATCCACCGGATCGCGAGCTCGACGCGAGGCAAACCAACGAGCCACGGGCCTGACCCAGCCGGTCGACCCAGGAGTAGAGGGACGGGTCCTCACATTAAATCTTCTTCCTAAATTAATAATTGACAAAGAACACAAATGCGAGGTTTGTGTGGAAGCAAAATTGGCTAAGACTTCGTTTCAATCAATTGAACAAAGCACTGAACCTTTAGGTTTGGTTCATACAGATGTTTGTGATCTGAAAGTTGTACAATCTAGAGGTGGTAAAAGGTATTTTATTACCTTTATTGATGATTGTACAAGATATTGCTATCTTTACTTATGAGAAGTAAAGATGAGGCAGTGGAGATGTTCACTCATTACAAGAATGAAGTGGAAAATCAGCTTGACAGAAAGATCAAAATGCTGAGAAGTGACAGGGGAGGTGAGTATGAGTCACCTTTTGCCCAAATTTGTGCTGAAAATGGCATCATTCATCAAATTACAGCGCCCTATTCTCCAGAACAAAATGGAATAGCAGAACAGAAGAATAGGACGCTAAAGGAAATGATGAATGCCATGCTAATAAGTTCAGGCTTACCTCACAACATGTGGGGGGAAGCGATACTTTCAGCAAATCATGTGCTGAATAGACTACCGCACAAAAAGTTAGACAAGACACCTTATAAATTGTGGAAAGGTCGTGCGCCTAGTTACAAGTTCTTAAGGGTTTGGGGTTGTCTAGCTAAGGTTCCAATTCCAGTTCCGAAACGAACTAGGATAGGGCTAAAAACGGTAGACTGTGTGTTCATTGGATATGCACATGATAGTAGTGCTTACCGATTCTTGGTTAATAAATCGGATAATTCTGAAGTGCATGTGAACACTGTTTTAGAGGCTAGGGATGCCTCGTTCTTCGAAAACGTGTTCCCTTACAAGTCTTCTCCTACAACAGAGGTTATTGAGAGACCTTATGAGAACATCGGGGAAGAAAGAATTCAAGGGTCCTCAGTTCATGAAGAGGATGAGGAACCTAAACGGAGTAAGAGGGTTAGAACGGAAACTTCCTTCGGCCCAGACTTTCTAACATATTTGTTAGAAAATGACCCTCAGACATTCAAGGAGGCAATGTCAACTCCAGATGCTCTTTTATGGAAGGAAGCAGTGAAAAGTGAAATTGATTCCATCATGCAGAACCATACTTGGGAACTGGTTGATTTACCACAAGGTTGTAAGCCTTTGGGTTACAAGTGGGTTTTCAGGAAGAAAATGAAAGCAGATGGAACACTTGACAAATACAAGGCAAGACTTGTCGTCAAGGGTTTCAAGCAAACCGAAGGTGTGGATTATTTTGACACCTATTCTCCAGTCACTAGGAAAACGTCAATCAGAATAATTATTGCCCTTGCGGCTTTAAATAATCTGGATATACATCAAATGGATGTAAAGACAGCGTTCCTAAACGGTAATCTGGAAGAAGAAATCTACATGGAACAACCCGAGGGGTTTGTGGTTCCTGGGAAAGAGAAGAAATTCTGTCGACTTGTTAAGTCTTTGTATGGATTAAAACAAGCACCGAAGCAGTGGCATGAAAAGTTTGATCATGTAATGCTGACAAACGGATTTCACATAAATGAGTGTGATAAATGCGTTTACATAAAAGGTGATGAGAAGGAATATATAATCCTATGCCTTTATGTAGATGACATGATCATTATTGGTAGCAATGATAACATCATTAAAACTACTAAGAGCATGTTGTCACGAAATTTTGATATGAAGGATTTGGGTATCGCTGATGTGATACTTGATATGAAAATTACCAAGACATCTGATGGCTACACTTTATCTCAAGATCATTATATTAAGCAAATTCTTAATATATTTGATAAAGGTAGTTATGCTGTAGCCAGGACACAGATAGATGTTAACTCACATCTAAAGAAACATCATGGCGAAGGTGTACAACAATTGGAATATTCCAGGGTCATAGGCAGTTTAATGTATATCATGAACTGTACACGACCGGATATTGCCAACTCAATAAATAAGCTGAGTAGATACACAAGCAATCCTAGTACGGATCACTGGAAGGCATTGATCAGAGTCCTTAGATATTTAAGGTACACAACAAATTATGGATTGCAGTATACGAGGTATCCAACTGTGCTTGAAGGATATTCAGATGCAGAATGGCTGCGTAACTTCCTAGAAGATATTCCTATGTGGCCTAAACCTGTGCCTCCTATTAGCATTCACTGCGATAGTCAATCAGCAATAGGCAGAGCACAAAGCCATATGTATAATGGAAAGTCTAGGCATATACGTCGACGACACAATTCAGTAAGGAATTTATTGTCGACAGGTGTAATTTCCATCGATTTTGTGAGATCGAAGGAAAATGTTGCAGATCCACTAACCAAAGGCCTAACTAGAGACCTAGTGGATATATCATCGAGGGGAATGGGGTTGAAGCCCTTGAAATGACTATCTTTCTCAATGGCAACCCAACCTAGCTGATCTGGCAGACCCAGATTCTAGGTTCAATGGGACAACCGAATTGTGGGGGGCAGTCGCTAGATCACTATTACCCATTCCTATGATGACTGAGTGATAAACTGGCAAAGTGCAAAGGTTAAGCTTATGCTTTTAATGATCTACAAAGAATTGGGGTATGACAAGATGCTCCTAATAAGAGATCACCTATGTCGAGTGAGAAGGGGCCGCTTCTATAAGAATGATGTAAAAGGGCTAATTCTCTAAAGCACTCGAAGAATGTTACCAGGCATGTCCAGGGCCGAAATGGACACAACAAAAGAGCTTTCAATGGTATAAGAAAGGAGCTGGGTGAGCACTATTGTCTTAGTGTACATGAAAGCTGAACAGTTCAAGACATCGCGTTCACTGTTTAGCAAGTACATTCGATAGTGTTTCACTAAGGAAGGTTCAAAGCTAAAAGCTACCTCTCCTGAAGCAGCAATGTTATGTGGTACTCTCAAATGCATTAGGGATCATTTAGCATTTTGATCAGCCATTTGATTCATATGGGGGATTGTTGGATTTGAGGCCCAATGAGTTGGGCTAAACATGGGTTGAATCAAATGGGCCTTGGAAAGCCCATTAATAAAATAGCCAAAAAAAGGTGGAGAGCCCATGTGTGTAGAATAGTTTAGTCCCATATTGGAAGTGGAAGAAAACTTTCACTTGTTTATATAGAGCTTTGAGCCTTTAGGCTTTGAACACATGTGAGGACTAAAGGTGGAACACCCACACGCGCGCACCGCCGCCGCCGCCCGCCGGTCGTGCGCCGTGTGTGTCCTTTTTGCTACACACAAGAGCTGGTCGAGTCAGCTCGGATTCACTGAACCTTTTCTAATTTCGAAACGGTTTAGATGAGTTAATTGGATCTGACTCTTGGGCTACCCATAGTTAATGGGCTGAGTCAGTTACCAATTGGAATTGATCTGGTCCAACCCTTGGGCTTCTGTGCAGAATTGATTGAGTTAATTACGACTCTTGGGCTTCTGTGCAATTGATTGAGTCAGTTTCAATTCCTGGAGAATTGATTCAAATCTGACTCTTGGCTGGTCAGTTTCCAGATGACGTGGCAGTCTCCTATTGGCTGGTTTTTTTGCTGACAAGGCAGGCTTTTCATCTCCCCTATATGGCTGATCAGCTTCCTCCCTTAGCCTATAAATAGGACCCTTCCCAACCCTTTAGTGGTTAAGTTTTTCATGCATCCATTTGCACACCACTTCACTAGAGGGTCCTGAAGAGAGTACCGTACCAGCGAAGGTTCGACGGGCGATCGGAGGCCGGCTTCCTTCCATTCGCGCAGAAGATCGTTGTACCCTGGGAGTTCCTTGCCTGAAGATCCAGAAGCACCGGTGGGTGGGCAATACGAACTTAAGGGCACAGTGTGATACACTGGCCTCGATCAACCTTCGGATCTACATCGGCGTTTCTTCCTCTTAATCGGCGTTCCTCTCTCTCCTTGGAGTTCTTTCATTATATCTTGTAAGTGTTTAAGAATACGGTTTTATTTCTTGTCATTGTAAAGGATTCTTGCTACCTTAGTAAAAGCAAGATCCTAATCTCCTTATTATTTCCAACATGACGTGTGTTTCCCCTAAAGATGAGTTGGAACATAGGACCTAACTGTTGTCTTTCCTTTTGAGTGTCGTAGCATAGAAACCTGTTGAGCTTATTGGTCACTCCTATCCGGGCTGCGTTTTGCAGGTGCAGGCGTCAGCTCTTCTTCTGTAGCATCCATTAGACATGTACTTGGTGGCGCGTCGACTTCTCGAGGAGCTTGAGGACTTGGGGTTCAGTTACTTTTTGTTGGGATGATAAATGTATAATTTCTCTGTGTAAGAACTTTTGATATAGTTATAATATGATGTTTTGGAGTTAGTCTTGTATCATAATCTTGAATCATATTAGAGATATTAATTTTGACCCCAGTTTAATTATTAATTATTATATTTAAATGTGTCATATATGGATTGAATAAAATAGACACCCTCACGTCCCGTTTTGCGTGAATTTTCTGGGTCGGGGTGTGACATGGAGTGGATTGAGTGTTCAGAGATGATGGTGATAGGGTAATAGAGGACGATGGAGATGTGCAGGGGGTGAGTAATGGTGGTGGGGCTTAAGGTGGAGGGAAGAAAATGATGGATTTGAGGTAGCGCTCGGAGGTACGATGAGATGGCCAATGGAGGAGCACGTCCGGGGTAAATGGTGGGGGAACATGGGAGGTGGATTGGGTGCTCGGAGATGATGGGTTGAGGTGGTGTTTGGAGGTGAGGATTTGAGAAGGAGCTTAAGTGGAGGGAAGAAGATGATGGATTTGAAGTGATGATTGGAGGTACGATGAGAAAGCCAGAGCGGAGCTCGCCCGAATATGCGGCGGCTGGCCGGCGAAGGGTGGGTGGCTGCTATGAAGTCACCCCCTCTCTCTCTCTCTTCTTTTTCTCTGGTTCTCTCTCACCCTTTTTTCTCTCAGTGAATCACTAATTGATCAAAAAAAGTCAAAATTTGGTTAAAAAAGTCAAAATTATAAATTGTCGATATCTCATGAAATGGTATGAGGTTTAAACGACGCTGTTTCACTAATTGACGAAGTGAACCTAGTAGGTGCAAACGGCTAGGAACATCCATCCCATCGAACCTGGTCTGGGTGGGGGGAGTTCAGTTATCGTCACCGCTGACGATAGCTGACGCCGGCCAGTGCCACCTTTCAAAATAGTTATCGTCACCGCTGACGCCGACCAGTGTCACCTTGACTATAAGGCGACCACCACCGCACGGCGATACTGGTAGCTCTGCGCCACCGGAGAACGAGATCGATCATGGCTTCTGCTCCTGCGTAAGCCCTCCAAACCATAGGAATTCTTATGCTTATGCTCGTTGTTGTAGTGATTTTTCTTGGCTTAAATGTTGTTGATTTGATTTGGTGTAGAAGTATCAAGGAACCCCTCCCACCTGTTCTTGATTCGACTTCCAACCCACCTCCCCTGTTCGATGGAACCACCAGGTAAATCGGCCTTTCCCCTTCTCAAAATCTCGTCTTTTTCATCCTTTCGTTCAGGTCCAGGGCTCGTATGCTTTGTGGATTGATTGCTTATTGTGCTTTGAATCCTTCTGGGCTGTAGGTTGTACATCTCTTACATTTGCCCTTATGCTCAGCGCACCTGGATTGCTAGGAACTATAAGGTAACTTTACGTAGATTTGAATTTGCTCCTCTGATGTTGCTTCTAGTTGAGGCATTTCGATGGTTTAAGATTAATTAAGTTCTTGGTGGTGCTTTTGGGTAATAGGGTTTGCAGGAAAAGATAAAGCTTGTCCCTATTGATCTGCAAAACAGGCCGGATTGGTACAAGGAGAAGGTTTACCCCGGGAATAAGGTATATCCATCTCATGCCCTTTCTCTATCTTTTAGTTGCAGGTGATCCTTGCGTTTATATGTTATAACCAGTGGCAACCATAATAAAATTCATATCTCATACGTACATCTTTACGGTTTGTGGAGCTTATTAATTTGATGAGCATCGCGGTGTACAGGTACCTTCCTTGGAGCATAATAATGAGGTCAGGGGAGAGAGCTTGGATCTTGTTAAATACATTGACCAGAATTTTGAAGGCCCTGCATTGACTCCTGCTGTAAGTGAAGAGAATATATCATCTTGGCTAAAAAGTTCCTTTTATTCGACTATCTAACATGTATGCTGAAAATTTTAGGATCCTGCAAAGCAACAATTTGCAGAGGAGTTGCTGTCTTACTCTGATACATTCAACAAAGTCATTTTCTCTGCATTGCCTGCTAAGGGTGATGTGGGTGCAGACGTTGGTAAGTAAGGGAAAGTTGTTGACATGTGTCGGTATTCTTGCACTTGGTTAAGTGAATATGGTATTTTGGTTATTTTGCATCAGGTGCTGCCTTTGACAAATTAGAAGATGCTCTGTCAAAGTATGATGATGGACCATTTTTTCTTGGCCAGTTTAGTTTGGTAAGTACATATTTGTATTTGCTAAAAATTGCTGAGGTTTTTATCGATTTGTGACTTTTTTTAATTGTTAGAATGAACTGCAACTTTTAGGTTACCCTGTTTCCTTATGTGAAGCTGTATGACAACCCTGCTCAGTCGTAGTCTTCTAGTAATCACCTCTGCTTCTATCAGTGTTCTGTTTGATTTAACCATGTTGATCTTTGCGGTGCTTTACTTTAATCTATAACTTCCTTTATAAAATATCTTTTGGCTTAGAAAGGCACCTTACTCCCTCATTCGGCTCCTATCAGTTTTCTGCTCTGGTCTTTTAGCTTAGATACTTTCATGTCATGCGCGAGCATTTTTATATCTGTAACAAACTTCTGAACTTTACTTGCTTAGTTGCTTATAATCAGTTTCCAGAACTTATTATTACAACCTTATTGTTCTATGTTCTGCATGATTAAAATTTTTTGCCCACCTTTTAATTCGGTTGTTTGCTGTATCCTTCTGGTCATGTTTATAGCCTGGCTGGATTCTCCAATCTGGTGACTTGCATACATGCATGATGCATGTTGATAGTAAGGTCATTCTTTGTTGCTTTAGAAGGCTTGAATCTTGGAAGTGCATGTGCTGAAATTCAGATGTTAATTGCTGTTACCATTTTTTTTGTGTATCTTTCAGATGTTAATAGCTTATGCTAACGCTTTAATGATGACTTTCAGACCTTATCAAGTTTAGGCAGCTTAATATCTCCATATTGAATTCTTTTGCTTCTTTCTTTTGGTTTAACATGTTCTTGATGACACTAAAATGTAGGTGGATATAGCATACGCTCCATTTATTGAAAGGTTTCAGACTGCCTTCTCTGAAATTAAAAAATATGACATCACTGCAGGCAGGCCGAAGCTTGCATCATGGATTGAGGTATCATCATTATTGTTCTTGCTAGTTAGATGTTTTGCTTATAACCTCCGTATGTTATGCTTTGGCCTTGATTGACATGCAAATGATTGTGTGAACATGGTGATCTATCTGCTCCGTATGTGTTCATGATTTGAATCTTCACAGGATTAAATTTGATGCTTTTCAAGACGAATTAATGGTGATCATAGAATAAGTGACTCAGTAGAAACTTCTTTTGTGATTATGGATTGATGTATTCTTGCTATGGTAATAAGGTCTATATACTCTGTTTTTAGGAGTTGAACAAGATAGATGCATACAAGCAAACTATATGGGATCCTCAGGAGCTACTAGCTATCACCAAGAAGTGGCTAGGGGTATTTCTTCTCCAGTAGCTTCATTTTTTCATTTCATGAACTTCAGTAGAAAAAGAAATATATTGGCACTCATTGTATCTGACATTTCTCATGTTCTCCCAATTTTTTTTCCAGATTGAATGAAGGGTTTTTGTGCCTATTCGCAAGTTAGTTTGTAAGCTCTGGCTCGTGTATGTTCTCTCAGAACTCTTTCGCATATGCATGCACAAGTTTTTGTTAGGTTGATATGTTCATGTTTTGTGAGCATGCAAAATGTTTTGCTAATACACAGGTTCTAGGACTTGCAGTTTGACTCGAAGATGTTGGCTGGTCTCAACATCTGGCTCATGGAAGTTCTTTGCAATCATATGGAGCTCATTGAATAAGACCTTTAATGCTTGTAGTCAATAAAATATGTGATGGTATTGGATGCCAGAACATGGTATTTGTGGTTTTAGGGCTCTTGTTCACATGGTGTCCATAGTAAACTGCATTTAGTAAATGCTGCTTATGTACTGAAACGTACTGTAATCAAAATCATGATGTCCTGATGGCTTCTTGTGTTTGATACCTCAATGCAGAGCTATGTGAGGTTTTGCATTAAAATCTCCAGTATGGTATCTTGATTTGTTTTGCTTGGGCAAAATTGTCTGATTGGTGAAGAGGCACAGGGGAAACTTATGCTTCTTGGTACAAGTATCAGTGCATAAAGCGCTGGTTGGATCCCCAGGTAATATGAAAAGCGTGTATTTATTAGTATTTACATGTGTTTGGTTAGAAACCAACAAAGCTTCAGTTTGGTCATTATCTATCTTCGACTGTATCTTTCCAAAACCGAACTCCATCCAAATCTTGCCCTCATATCTGAGCTAAATACCTGGTATGTAATATATTAGCTTCTTTGGTTAACCATTATGTTGGATATAGCCTATCTCGCCAAACCCTTTAGCTCTAATGTTCAGCATGTTCTTGATGCTACATTCAGCTCTGGGCTCTTCATTTGGCTGCTACTTCACTGCTTAAGACTATTGGTCCACCATAAACGTCGCTAGGTATCTTATTGCTGAGTGTGATGTCCTCTCACAAGTTTATTTTTTCTTCGATTGTACATCTTCTCAGAATTGCTTCAAGTTACCACTTCTGCAGGATGTTACCATAATCTTTTTGGAAAATAGGTGGCCATGATCTTATTCAGAATCACAGAGTGGGCCAGCATTGTGCTTCAGCACCAGATGTGCTTAACATGACCTTTGTTCCCATTGTTTCCCTTCTGGACGGACTGCTTCTGGTTAATAATTTAGCTTGCAGTTGCTCTATATTCGAGTGTAAGAGATAAGTCATTGCTTAATATAGTTTTGTCATTATCTTTTGAATGCTTGGCTTTCTTTTATGCGTATGCGAAGTTGTCTTCGTATAGTCGTACGCTTTTGTCTCCTTTGATCACTCCTCTGGTATGACTGGTCTTGGGGTAGTTTGCATTGATGATGAAGACCTTGTTTGCTGGTCTGAGAGCAGTAGCTGCAGAAGCAGTTCCGTCCTTGCTGGGGAGCTGAGCGCTATCCTTGCCGCTATAACTCGCGCCGCACAACAAGGGCTCAGACATTTACATGTTGAGAGTGACTCTACAGGCTGTGAACATGATAGAGGGAGGCATGCCTTTGGTTGAAGACTATAGGAAGCTGGTCCAAGAGGTATGGTGGATGTGCCGCATGGTGGCCGGTTCCGAGTCTTCTATATCCCACGCGAAGAGAATATCCACGCTGACTGGCTAGCTCGCGAGGCACTCAGATTATGGTTCGCTTTTGGCAATGTCGGAGAGCCCGAGGGGTATGTCCCGGGCCCTCTAGCTATTTCTGGTTTGTAAACACCGCTCTTAGCCATTGGGCTCAATTAATCAAAAAAAAAAAAAAAAATTGAAGAAGCTCTTTCAAAATTTGACGAGTGCCTTTTTTCCTTGGCCAATGTAGCCTGGTAAGGACTAAAGTTATTTCACAAAGAGAGATTAAGCGAAAGAAAACCACTTAGCTAAACCTCTGTAACTTGGTATATAGAAGGGCCAAAGTAGCCAGCCACAAAAAGATGACGACATGGACATGTACAGAGAAGGGCCACAACATGAAGAGCTACAAGGACATATATTTACAGAGAGGACAACCTGGTGTATACACTCAACATGGACCTGTAAAGAGAGAGGACTTAGTAACCCTATGTATACATTCATGAACAGCCACCAGAACGCCTAATAACTTAATTGGGTACTGTGCGAAGTATTTGATATTCGAGGAAGAAATACCATTTAGGTAATATTTTCGAAGGAGGTGTAAATGGATCGGCGGGTTCACCAATCATTGATGGCTCTAGAACCGCTAAGCCCTGCGTTATATGCAATAGTACTAGGAATTATTACCGGTAAAATATGTAAAAGATCGTTGGGTCATGCGAGCTCTCCATAATAATTAGGGTAATTCTAATTAATACACCATAGTTTTTTATAAGTAAACCATCTTTCTAAGTACATCCCCATTGAATTTTAAAAATACTATGTTTTTACTGTGTAAATCATAACTTTTTTTTTCAGAATATTCCTAATTTGGATTGGGGTCAGAGCAATAGCTAATCCCCGCTGTCCTTATCAATCAACTTAACAAGAACGGTGAGGATGTAATGGGTAGATAGGTGGGTATTGAAACGAATCGGATCTGCGGGTCGCGGATTCGATTTCAATTTTGAAACCCTCGATGGCCTTTAACCCATCTCGCCGACATCAACAATTCTCTCTCTCGTTCTCTCTCTCACTCCCCTCTCTCCCCGATCGCTGCCGGATAGAGGTCAAATGAAAGGGTCGGGGGGGGTCTGCGCCGCATCCTCCACCGCCCAAGCACCCGCGGCCTCCCCCTTCCCCTCCACCCACGCCACCTCATCTCTCCCCCCACCCCCCCCCCCCCCCCCCCCCTCGCGGATCTCCTCCACACCGCCTGTCGTGGCCAGCTCACCTCCTTCTGCTGCTCCGGCTTCCACCCCTCGCGCGTCCACCGTTCCCACCCCCGTTAAGGCCACCTCGGCCGTGCAACCGACCAAGGCATGGGCTACCGCGCCACCAATGCCCGTACCAGTGAGCTCGCCCCCGACCTCCGTACCCACATTGTCTCCCACCGAGCTGCCCCCGGTCTCTTCCCCGCCCACGCCTCCCCTCCTGCCGGCACCGGCCGCTTCGCCACCCATGCCCAGTGAAGGCATCAGCGCACATGGATAAGTTCTCGTAGAGCGATTTGATTGTTTCGCCTTCCATTATGCCTGCCAACTTCGCCAAGCTTGGGGAGCAGGTATGGCTGTGCTTTTTTTGTTTGGATGGGTATTTGGTGGTTGTGGCTTTGTTGGTGGCGATTGGATTATGGCGCTGGGGTGTTCAGTGATTTCACAGAGGTTGTTTGGTTAAGATGACTTGTGATTCACAGCTGATGTACTAAATATGAAAAGAGGCATTTGTAATTTATTTGCCAACATGATGCGTCTGGATTCACTCTCTTGGTCATTACAGGTTCTGTTAAGTTAATGAACAAATTTTCAGATGGGCCAATGAGGGCTTAATTGTAAAGAGGCTTGATTCTGTGGAAGGCAAAATACTTACAACAATGACCAATATTGAAGAAAAGGCTGAATTCAACCTTGAAATAGTGGAGCTGGCTTTTAGTATAAAGACTGTCATTGCTCAACTGGATTGTTTTGGCAAGACTTTTGTGAAGATCCGAAGAGCTATTCTTGTTTTATTTATTATGTACTTAGTGTTCAAATTTGTACGTAGTATAACTAGTGAAGATCTCAAGGCTTTTGTGAAGATCTCAATTGAATGTTGGTAATCGTTGAACTGGATTGTATTTTGTACAAAAACTGTGAATGAAATAGATTGTAATTTGAATGTATCAACTACTAATGTCAGTGTCGCTGTTCAACTTGTATTGTGGATGGCATGGATTGGATTGTATTGTGAATGACATGAATTGTATTTTGAATGTATCAGCTACTAATGTCAGTGTTGCTATTCAACTCGTATCGTGGATTGTATTGTAAATGATATGGATTGGATTGTATTGTGAATGTGAATCAGATTTCACCTTCAGAAGAATGTTGTAATGCAATGTGTTACAATTCACATTCAAAACTTGTTTTATTGGATAATTCACATTGGAGGAAAAAGTTGATTATATTCACATTTGAGATAAAAGCTGATTCTATTACAAGACATCACTAGCTTAGCTCATGAATGACAAAAGATAATGCTGAGCTTTCACATGACATAAAAGCTTATTGTATTACAAATATTTGAGGGCACTAACATGTTATATCAAGACTCTTACAGGAGATTATGAACTTAGCTCAACACTAATCTACTACTGAGCTTCAACTTGAAAGCTTTAATTCTAATCTTCGTTCAATGCAGGTTCTGTACTACAAATTATGAATGAAGGACTGTAGAATTACATCTGAGCAGCATGAGCCATTGTGGCACCACCTAGATCAAGTAAAAAGTCAGAAATTTGTCAAATTACAAAAAGTAGAGAGCGAAATCAGATATTTTCTTCATACAAAACCCTTATTTTAGGATTTCCTTGACGTCGTCAGTTGATGGGGTGTTTTTCCTACTAGACAGTCAAGTAAATATGGCCAACAACCTTCTTTCTAAAAAAGATCAAAACATCCAAGTAAAAGATTGGCCTAGACAACTATTAACTATAAAAAGTTACAAACTAAAGATCTCAACATCCATCAAGCACTCATTACCTGTGATTGGTTCTTCAAGTACTACACAGTGAATTATCTCCCAAAATTAGCCTCATGTATAGGCATCATATAGAAATGATTTTCCAAAAATGATATATTAGCATGCACATTGAATGCATTCAAGCAAAAAGAAGCTCCATATACCCAATTTGGCAGCAAAAGCGCAAAATGCTCAAAATTGTGCAATATATATGAAGTCAAGGTAAATAAGTAATCTACTATACAGGAAAACACATGCAAACCAAGTATATACATATGAAAGCAACGTGAAACTCACTATATAGTCATATAAAATGGCCAAAGGGGGATGGTGGGTAGGTAAATAAGTAGTATACTATACATGAAAACACATGCAAACCAAGTATATACACATGAAAGCAACGTGAAACTCACTATATAGTCATGATTATGGTCCTCCACAAAACCTTTTATAAAGTATTTCCCACTCTCCCGTATGAGAGAACAAGTCAGGCGTACTTGACAATCTATCCTTGTTCCCCATTGAGTGCGAGTCTTTTCTGTAGCTTTTTCATATCGATGACCTTCTTTAGCACATACAAACCCAACCGATGCCACTAATCTATCTTTCTTACTTATATTTGTAAAATGCTTTCTAACACCAAACCCAACTTGCCTTCCATATTTTTTCCAAAAACTCCATGCCTCCTCTAATGTGTTGAATATCATACCGATTCGGGGTTTGCCATCTACGCCATCATCCATATGCTTCATATCAGAATTAAAATAGAACACATTAGAATAAAGGTAAAATTAAAAACCAGGACTAATGACCAATTTTTTCATTCATTTTCATAGAAAGGACAAAGTATTATGTTGTAGAACAAAGACAAAGCATTCCTTTCATGGCTCAAGCATTCATGCTGTTAATTTTAATTACTTTGATGACATTATGACATGAGCAACAATACTCTGTCCAACATAAAAGACATCATTCAAGTAATCCCTCCAATATAGGCTCATGCCATTAATTCTATTACTTTGATGAAATTGTCAAATGAGCACTCACATTAATGTCAAGCATACCAAACATATGCAGAAGCTTTATATATTTCTATATTATTGTATGTTTCATTTGCATTGGGAAAAACCCTCTTCTTCTGAAATCCACAAGACACCATTAAATTATCTTATTGAATCTCTCATTGTTATTCTCTAACTCTAGTTATGCACGATCATAGATTAGGATGAAACCCTCATACTTGGAATAATAAACATAACATAAATTCACATTAAATAAGCCTGAAGAAGATAGAAGTATTACAGGAGTGGGATTCTTGGTGTTGGAAGAGCCTTTAAGTTGGTAAACAGGCAATGAGAAAGCCATTTTGGAGTGAGGCATTGACGCAGAGATTCTAGCGTCGACAACTGGTGGGAGGGCCGGCTCCATCATGGTAGGAGATGAGAGCAGGCTATTGGTCCCAGGGATAGGATTAAGCTTGCGGTTAAAATTTTGAGTGTGGTTGGGATAGTTCTAGGGTTAGAACATCCTTGCATGCTTGATTGCGCTCGTCTATGACATGTTTTACGCTTTATTGATTGATGCTTGTTTTGGTCTTTGACGAGCAGATTCTCGTGTCTCCGGTACTTGTGCAGATGGCGGGGCAGCTTGACGGTTCTCTCGCAGGGGGCCAAGGCGCGTCGCGCGATGAGTGCACCGTCCGGTGGGCCGCAGAGGCCGAGAGTCGTCGACACCAGGCACCTATACTGGCACCAGAGGGAGTTTCAGTAGGCGGCAACGAAGTGGAGGAAGCTTCCTCCCATGGCGGGGAAGTTCTTTCCTCGTTGCTGGGCGGACCTTAGCGTCGGAGATTCTCGAGTTTTGTCGGCTGGACCCGCCTAGGTTCAGCGGTCGGAGCGGGGATCCGGCAGCGGCGAACGAGTGGCTAGAGGAGGTCACTCGTGTGCTTGATCTCTTGTTTAGTGAGGATGACCCCCTTGGGGTCAAACTTACAGCGTTCCAGCTCAACAGGGATGCTTTAGATGGGGACGCTTTAGACTGGTGGCGCACCGCCCAGGCTACCAGGGTAGGAGGAGAGCAGATGTCGTGGTCAGGGTTTTGTGCCTCTTTTCTCGACACGTACTTTCCCTACAGTACGCGGGTGGGCATGACCAAGGAGTACCTTTCCCTTTCTCAGGGTACTCTTTCTGTTCAGCAGTTTGCCACCAGGTTCACCCACCTGTCCTGCTACGCTGAACCAGTGGTAGCCGACCCTTCCGCCAGAGCCCATCAGTTTGAGAGGAAACTCCGAGCAGAGATCTAGAGGTTGATCGCCGTACAGCAGGCGACCACGTACTTGGTGCTGTTGGGTGCTGCACTGTGAGGACTCGTACCTCCAACCTGGTCCGATCGCGTTAGGTCGAGGGCCTGGGTTTGTGGTTTGGCCCGGTTGGCCTTGGTATGCGATCGGTTGATCGCATCGCTGCTTTTGACCCCAGTGGCATTTTGGTAAATATGCTCCCTGGTGGTCAGTTTCACACCCGCGTTGCACACATGGCCTTTGATTGATGTATGTGTTTGATTAGAACCTTTAGGGTGCGTCCGATCGGAGGATCGGAGCTCGATCGGGAGAGATCGAATCGGACGACTGTGATGGATTCCAGTTTTCTATTTAAGCCTTCCTTCTCTCTTTCTTTCTTTCTTTTCTTCTCCTGCGTTCTCTTTCTTCTTCTCTCTCTCCTTCGGCTGGATGCTAGGGCATTCGGAGGCGTGGCTTCGAGGAGCGGATTCCGGCGATCAGAGTTGGGGGATGCGTGGAGGAGCCGCCCTTTCCTTCAAGTAGGTGTTTCTACCTCGATCTTTGGATCGGGTTCTCCTAGGATAGGTTTAATGCCTTTTCTCTATAGAAATACATGTTAGAATGTTGTGTAGCTTGTAGCACTTGTGATGTGGCTTGTTTCTTGTATTCCTACCCCGCGACTTCGGCATTTTAACGGCTGGTTTTCCGTATTCTCGTCGTTTATCGGTTTTTGGTCTTTTTAACCTAAGTTGGAGATTTAACCGTCAAAAATGGGATTTCTTTATATCATTGGTTTCCCCATCATCTTTTATGCATGCTTGCAAAGTTTCATCTATTTCCAACTTGAATTGATCCTTGAAATCCAAGAAATTGGATTTCCGGCACTATTCTGATGAACTGTGCCTAAGGCTCGACGGTCGATCGGGGCATCAACCGTCGAGTATTGTTTTACTCTTTCTGGGCCTGGCGGTCGACCGTCGGATCGACCGTCGGGCTCTGTCGCGATTTTGGACTCCCACGGTCGATGGATCGATCGACCGCGGGATCTTCTTCTTTCCGCCATTTACCTGACGGTCGACCGTCGGATCGACCGTCGCATCGACCGTTAGGTGCTGTTTGGTTTTGGGCTCCCCAGGGTCGATGAGTGGATCGACCGTCGCCCTTTGGTTTTCTTCGTGATGGCCTCACGGTCGACCGTGGCATCGACCGTGACATCGACCGTGGCCTCACGGTCGATCGGCGGATCGACCGTCGCATCGACCGTGGGCCCTTAAACAGTGTTTTCTGGTCTTTCTCAAATGGCTTTCAATCGTGATTGATCTTTAAACATATTGGAAAGTTTTTAAATGGATTTTGTAGTGTTTCAAGGGATTTCTATCGAGTTTGAGGATCGATTCGAGTATTTCCCGTGTTAGGCAAATCTATGGTTTTGATCGCATTTAATACATGTTTGATAGTAGTTAAATGCTTCTTTGATTGTCTAACCATTAGTTAGCCATGAGTGCTAGCTAATGAGGAATTGTGAAACCTTAGACTCTTGCCGGCGGTTGCCGAGGGCTATGGTATAAGTGTGGCCAGTTACCTACGGGGTAACTGTGGAACCTTAGTCTGTCAGGTGCAAGAGAGCACTGAAGGCTATTGTATATATGTATTCATGCTTTGCTCAGATGTTTGTTGGTCAGCATAGATATTCTATATTTGAGGCCTTTGCTATGCTTACCCTTTGGCTAGCTGTAGGCTATGCCTAGCCCTGTATGATTAGTGACATCTTGTTGCATGCTTATATCTTGTTATCTGTGCCTGAGCATTGCATGCATCTTGATTGCATTAGAGGCATTTGAGGTTAGGCGGGCGATGGGTTGATCGCCGATCCGAGGCTCTCGGGTAGCTCGGATCTAGCCATTAGGACCGCGACTGGGTAGTCAGGATTAGGGTGTGATTGTGTAATCAGAATCTCATGTTATTGAGGATGCACGCTAGTTGACTCTGATTAGTGTTTGAGGTTTAGAGGTCGTGTTGGTCTCCCAAGGCCAAGTGCTAAGGATGGTTGCCGGTGCCCCTGACATGGTCCCCAGGCAGTGGCTTCCTGCTGGGTAAGGGTGATCCTACTGGTTCTGTTTCTCTGTTTCCTCCCAGCGTGTTTGGAGAATGTGTCCCAGCGTGGTCGGTTAAGAAGAGTAGGAGCCTTGGGGTAGTCGGCAGGGGTTGTGGAGCCCCGTGGCATTTCTTAGACTTGTGCGGGGAGACAACACTGTTGTTGTTTTCCTCCCTTCAGTGTGCCGTAGAGTACAACCCTACTGAGCTTATCGCTCACTCCTACCCGTGCTGCGTTTGCAGGTGCAGGCGCCAGTTCTTCTTCAGTAGAGCCGGCGGATCAGCTTTGGTGGCGCGACTATATCCAGAGGTGCTTGAGGTTGCTGGAGGATAATTTGTTGTACTTTGGCAGTTTCGTAAATTATGTACATTTTGAGAGCTTTTGAGATCATTGTATAGTATTCTTTCATTGGAAGATTTGTATCAAATATTGAATAGTACAACTGATGTTATGTAAATTGAATTTATGTTCCACCTCTGGATAACATTTTGTTTAAGTTTTCTTTAAATTCCGCATTGTATCGCGCCAGCTGGAAAAGAATAGTGTAGGTTTCCCCTCACGCCTTGGCTCGGATGGGTTTTCTGGGTCGGGGTGTGACATGCACTGGCAGTGGAGGTTCATTGCCCGAGGGCAATTCAGCTGGCACTAGCGACGGGTGGGGGAGGCAGAGGGCAACCTCAGAGGAGCCAGAGCAGAGGAGGCTCGTGGAGGAAGGCCCCGTACCAGCAGCCTTATCCACCTTACCCTCAGTAGCAGCAGCCCATGCAGGGAGGTCAGCTTACTGTTACAGCTGTGCATCAGGGACAAGCACCTGCGAGAGGAGGCCAGGGCCAGCAGTTTGAGCCCATCGTGTGCTTCGAGTGCGGCCAGCCAAGGCACATGCGTTGGTTCTGTTTGTCGTTAGGAGCGCATCCCAATCGAGGAGGAGGTTGGCAGGGACAAGCAGCCGGCGAGGTAGAGGTCACGGCAGAGGTCGAGGCGATCCCAGAGGAGGTGGAGTCTACGCACTTCCAGACCACGAGTACCCCGATAGAGTCCAGCTACCCTTCCAGCCTTACCACTAGCCACCTTACCTGCAGGCGGTACCAGCCCCACAGACCCCAGTCGACCCCCCAGTTCTCAGAGGTACCTTCCAGCTTTTCAGTTCATTCGTAGATGTACTGATAGATTATGGAGCGTCGCATTCCTTTGTTGCTAGCAAGTGTGTGACATCGCTAGGGTTAGAGACAGAGCCACTTGGGGTTGCACAACACATTGACACACCTGTTGGCGGAGGTGCTCGTGTTGAGTAGATTTATCGATCTTGCGAGTTGGAGGTTGGAGGCCTCCGTGTTCTTCTAGATCTTCGGGTGCTAGACATGGTCGGGTTTGACGTGATACTCGGTATGGACTGGCTGACATCATACTGAGCAGTCATCTACTGTGGTGGTCGTCAGGTGACTGCTTGGACACCGGATGACGTGTGGTTTGCTTTGTTGGGGGATCGCCAGTCGGCAGATTCCCTTGCTTGTAGTTGTTCTTCCAGACGTGAGGGCCAGCTATCAGCTTTACTGGCGCACCTTTTCTTGTTCACTGTAGAGGGCAGTCGAGAGAGCAGTTTACCACGGGTAGTTTGCGAGTTTGTTGACATGTCCCCAAATGAGTTGCCAGGTCTTCCACCTTACAGGGTCGTCGACTTCGAGATCGACCTCGTACCGGGTACCGGGCCGATTTCGTTATCAGCGTTCAGGATGGCACCGACAGAGTAGAGAGAATTCAGGACACAGCTGGATGAGCTAGTGGGGCGAGGCTTCATTCGCCCCAGCACGTCACCTTGGGGAGCTCCGGTATTATTTACAAAGAAGGACGGCACACTTCGTCTTTACAATGACTACAAGAAGCTGAATAGCGTGACAGTGAAGAACAGGTATCCGATGCCTAGGATCAATGACTTGTTCGACCAGCTCCGAGGTTCGTCGGTCTTTTCGAAGATCGATCTCCGTATAGGCTACCACCAGCTGAGGATCCAGGATTGCGACATCCCGAAGACAGCTTTTCGTATGAGGTACGGGTTGTATGAGTTCACAGTGATGCCGTTCGGCCTGACGAACACACCAGCAACCTTCATGGACCTGATCTAGAGGGTCTTCCGACCTTATCTAGATCCGTTTATGGTGGTTTTCGTCGATGACATCCTGATCTACTCATGCACTGAGGAGGATCATGTGCAACATCTGAGGACAGTGTTGCAGTTATTGAGGGAGCATCGGCTGTACGCCAAGGCTTCCAAGTGCGAGTTCTGACTCCCAGAAGTGAAGTTTCTGGGGCATGTGGTGTCAGCGGCGGCATCTCAGTTGATCCAATCAAGGTCGAGGCAGTGCTACAGTGGCATAGGTTGAAGACAGTGTTCGAGGTTCGCAACTTCCTTGGCTTGGCGAGATACTATCGGAGGTTCGTCAGAGACTTCTTCAGAGTTGCTGGGTCGTTGACCAGATTGAGTCAGAAAGGGGTTCCGTTCGTTTGGGACGATGCTTGCGAGCAGGCTTTCATAGAGTTGAGGGCGAGAGTGACGAGTGCACCGATTTTGATCGTTCCAGAGAGAGGTGTCGGCTACAGTGTGTACTGTGACGCCAGTGGTGAGGGTCTAGGCTGCGTGCTAATGCAGGAGGGCCATGTGGTGGCCTACGGTTCCAAACAGTTGAAGACCCTGACTCACCTTGAAATGTGTCGTTAATTATATCAAAGGCGGACAAAACAAATTTACCGAACTACTACTTAACTACAACGTAGTTAATGGGAGTACGGGTCGAGTCCTCGGAAAATTGGATGGTCGACTTAATGGATGCAATATAATCTCTACAATAGTTGAAAACAATTTGATTGATTTTAAAGTTGTTTAAACTAAAGTATTCTAGAAGCAATTAACGCTAAGAAATTTATCAAGGAAGATGTCCTAGGGAATTCTAATCCGAATTAGGTCTAAATATTTTCTCTATGAATAAAAATGAATAACATTTAAATGAGATAGTCGAAATTAGGGATCAACGAGCGTAGGATTAGTATCGCTCGTCGCTAATGAGACGTCGGGTTAGGATCATCTCATCGTGTGAATTACAAGGTGAAAATCCATGATCGTGGCTTTAATTCGATCATAGCTCAACAAATGCCGACTTAAGGTCCTATTGTTGGCAAGGAATCAAGGCTTTGTATGACTAAGGTCTTGGATTGAGGTGGATTTAATACCTCAATCCAATCCTCCATCTAAGTCAAGAATGGAAAGTAGGATAGCTTTGACTTGAGGTGGTTCTAGCACATCAACATCCTATCCTAAGGTCAAGAGTTAGCCATGGTTCTAACATGACCTACTCTTTGAGGAATTTCATCAAATACCTAGCATGCATCTAATACTCGAGCAATTAAATGCAAATATAGATACTCAAACCATTCAAGAGTAGACTTTATTGAAGAAATAAGGAATTGAATCCGAATTCATACAAAGATTCCATCTCACAAACGTTATTACATCAAAGATTACAAGAGAAATCTAAAAGTAACACCTAAGACATCATAGAATTCCCAAGGATGAGGATTTTAGTTACTCATCTTGGTTGGACGATTCATAGGAAGAGAGGTTTCATCCATCTTCTTCATTGATCTCCACCTTTTGAGCCCTAAATCCTTGGGAATTGGAGGAGAAAACTCAAGAATATAGAGGGGGAACGAAGGCTAGAAAAGAGAGGGAACCAGAGAGAAAAGAAGATCCTCCAATTAGAGCCAAAACCCCTATTTATAGACCCCAAGTCGTGGATCCTCGGATTAGATCCGAGCCGTCCATTTATAACCGTCATCGATCTTGGATCGATCCGAAGTAAGATTGGATCGATCCAAGATGAGCAAAAGATCATACCTTTCTGTGGAAAGGAAATATGGATCGATCCCATTTAAATGTGGATCGATCCAATTTGTACCCAAGAATAAGTGCTCTTGAGAAGAGAAATATGGATCGATCCCATGACGTTTTGGATCGATCCATTTTGTACCGATCTCTCTTGGAAGAGATATTTGGATCGATCCATTAAGAAACTGGATCGATCCAACATTGGATAAGAAATATGGTCTTCTGGAAAAAGATCGGGATCGATCCAAAATGTCCTTGGATCGATCCAAATTGTCCGGATCGATCCGAATTAAGCTGAATCTGTATAATTGATATCTTTTGGTTCGAAATCAATGCAACTCTCTTCGTAAGCTCTTGTACCTGAAACCATAAGAAAATATATTAAAAATGCATTGCTTGAGAGCTAACAAAGCCCAGTTGAATGGGTGAATTATGTATATTTTGTGACTTATCACACCCCCCAACTTGAACTTTGCTAGTCCTCGAGCAAAGCAAAAAGACAAATATAATCTAACTAGCCACTTTCATAGGACTGACGATTGCACTTATCATGTGCAACAAGCCGTTAAACCCCTAGGTTTACCCTAGAGGACGAGTGTTGTCTCGTGAGGGTTTACAGTGATGATACCCACAAACATCCTATTTACAATTGAAATGCTAAGAAACCATACATCAATTCATATGTGATTTAGATTTACTCCACTGTCAAATAATAGAATCATGTGCACAATGATACCCTTCACATCACATAAGTATAAGAAATATGCTAATCAAGATATGGTTATCACCCTTCAAAAACTTTAAAACACTTAATACAATTATAGTATAGTCAAGGAATCCAAATGTAGGATGTTACCGCACAAATATTTGGGATTTTCAAAATCAACCAAGTAAGGCCCAATCTGATTCAGTCATCTCAAGTATTTCACATGTTCGCTGAAATATAATATGGTTGCTCTTTATACTTTTCTCAATTAGTGTGCGACCGTGCAATGTCATAATCCCTTAAGTTTTCTTTTGGGCCCTTGTAACGAGCTTTGGGTCAATGGCTCCCAAACCAGTTGGCTTTAGGGCATTGGGTGATAAAGCACCCCTCGGACTTAATTGCTCAAACCCAAAAGGCTACGAATTATAACTAGTCATCACACATATTCTCTTTTTTTTTTCTTTTATATATTTTTTTTTCATTGGTATGTGACCGTGCAATGTCATAATCCCTTAAGCTTTCTTCTAGGCCCTTGTAACAAACTTTGGATTAATGGCTCCCAAACCAATTGGCTTTAGGGCATTAGGTGATAAAGCACCCCTCGGACTTAATTGCTCGAACCTAGAAGGCTACGGATTATAACTAGTCACCACACATGTATTTTTTTCATTCCTAAGCCGTTTGACGCGAACAATACACGTTGTTACGCACATTGCCCGGTTACTAAGCTTTCGGATTTCCCTACACGAGCATTGCCATTTTTGATTAAGCAAAACGTGTTTCCTACCTTCGACTTCTTAGTCCTTCAAGGTACCAAACTCAAATTGACTAATCAACCCCTCATAAGTGTGCGAATATACAATGATAATGAATTACTCAACCAACTTTAATATGTATCAAACGGGTTAAAGTAGATGAACAATAATATCCAAATCATGATTAGCAAATCCTTATAACTATGTGAAGTTTCGAATATATCATACCACAATCATCCATAAAGGATAATTGAGTTGAATGTTTCACATAATCATTAATGCAAGTATCTCTCATTTCAAGTGTAAATAAAATTAAAATAAAAAAAAATGGTTATCATGCATGTAATGCATACCCCCCAACTTAAACGGGATTGTCCTCAAGCACGATTGAAGGGTAAGGGAAAGAGATAACCTGGATTGTTGTTTGAGAAACGTATAGGGTGTTCAATCTTGCAAGGAAAATGGACATATGTGAGGTATACGAATTAATGAAGAACATGACAGAATTGAGTTTAGTCAAAAGTAAATGTGAAATTTAGAATGTTAGAGAAGTGTAGTGGATGCCTTGCTTAGTCCAATGGCCTGAAAATACAACGAAGATATGCCACGTACAGTCAAATGGAAATAGAGAGAAAATTGAGATATGTTTAATAAAAATTGGACAGCACCTCCTTTGTAAATAGATGATAGCATAAATGCGTACAGCCTGTGAGAATACTGTACATAAAAGAAGTACACCCTCTAGCATAAAAATACAAAGAGTAGACCATTCATTTCACTTACCAAAAATACAGTTTACATCCGAATACAAAAATGAACACCAACCCATAACCTTCCAACTATCCACAATACACCAATCAAAATAACAACCATCACAAGGTCCAAATTATCATTAACACAATACAACCATTAGAATAACAACCAGCAAGTGAAAAGATCAAGCCATCCATCAGACTATGTATCATATAAGCAAAAAGAAGTCTCCTTTACAACCAACCATGGCATCATGAACTTAAAAATGTCACCATGCCCAAGCATTAACAACACCCCAAAAAAAAAAAAAAAAATTACAATTCCAGTGAATGTCATTATCATCAATAAAGCTACAACCACAGCAACTATCCACTCGTGGTCTCCTCCGGCTGATCCGACTGCCCGGCTGCTGGGATGGAGGTGTCCATAACTGGCTGATCCGCTGGTAGAGTGCTGACATCTTCCGTCTGCGTGGAGGTCGAAACAGTAGCTGCCGTAGGGCCATCAGGACATATTTTTGCTAAATATGCCAAGACTTGTCGCAAGTCCTGGCGAATTTCCTGATGAGATGACGTGACGTCCACCCTGAGGTTGTGCAAAGAATGTTCAACTTCCTCCAATCGTGTGTTCATAGAGAGGCGAAAATCCTCCAATTCGGAAATTGAATCATCCTCCGAAGGGGATGATGGGACCTGTGGATTAGGCTCAGGTGCTGAAGGTGGAGGAGGAACAACTGGTGGAACAACCGGTGGAACAGGCTGCCTACTAGCTAGAATGGAGGCAATTTCCTGTTGAGCTTTAGCCATTTTAGAAATGATCTTACTCCAAGTACTTTGGCCAAAGAAGGAAGAGGATGGGGCCTCCATACTAGGTTCATCAGCAGGAAACCAAGATTGACGCGCAAGGAAAGCAGAGATGAGACAAGGATGTGGAAATGGCTTTGTCTTATTCTTGTTATCAGCATTTTTATGAAAATATTCCATGTCATTGAGAATTAGGGATGGAAAAGGAATGGAAAAATTATGAAGGAGACACCACAAAACCCATAACCAATCACCTATGCGGCATTGAGGGTGGGCTATCTGAAAAACATTCCGACGTAGAACATCATCGATGAACCACAATTGTTCATCTAGTTCACGTCGGAAAATCTCGCCAGTGTAAGCTCAGCCTGGGACGATTTCAGACGCAACCCATTTTCGAACGGTGGCATCATAACGGGTAGCAGAGGATGCGATAGGAATATTTAAAATTTTACTGATGGTTTTAGCTATGAAAACTACAGGATGACCCAAAATTTTAGATGTAAACCCTGGGCAATTCGTATTCTTAGATGACTCTGGTGGAATAATTTCCAGATTTTGATAGAAAAGCCGGATTAACCTAGGATAAATGATTCTACTTGGTGAGCAAAGCCCTAAAGCTCGGTGTTGCTCCAAAAAACGAATCGAAGCTACTGATTGTGCATGATTGCGGAAGAACGGGATGTCAAATTGGAATTCAAATTCAAAGTCACGGTTTTTCCAAAGTTCAAGAACAACATCACCAGTGGTATCTGGCTCTGAAACTCGACTGCGCTTGCTTGGTGATTGAGGAGGTGGTGAAGCGGAGGCGGACGGTTTTGCCGATGAAGAAGCACCCGGAGCACCCCGTTTCTTCTCCGGTGTCTTCTTGGTTGCAAGCTGCTTCTTTGGCCTCATGGAAGCTAGGATGACAGGTGGATGTGTGGTGGAGAATCACTGGTAGCTATGAACGTCGGTAATCGCCGGAGATGTGAGAGAGAAGAAGAGAGATGGGAGAGCGTCGGAGGAGGGAATGGGCGAGAACTGCCCTAACTGACGCACCAAAGCCTTTAAGTGTGTTTTTATTGGAGTTTGGATCGATCCAATTAGGACTTGGATCGATCCCAAACACGTGTCATGATCGCAGATGGTGACTTGAGTGACGTGGCAAGTATCTGGATCGATCCCAATTAGACAAGGATCGATCCAAATGGTGACAGAACGGCCCTTTTTGGAGGTCATGTTGGATCGATCCAAACAAGGGTTTGTATCGATCCGAAGACACGATTCCGGATAGATCCAGGATAATTTGGATCGATCCAAATTAAATGTGGATCGATCCAACCAGTGACAGAACGGACCTTTTTGGAGGTCATGTTGGATCGATCCAAACAAGGGTTTGTATCGATCCGAACACACGGTTCCGGATCGATCCAGGACAATTTGGATCGATCCAAATTGTCCCACCAAGTATTGTGCTTACTGAAAGAAAAGTGTGGATCGATCCTAATTAATGTGGATCGATCCACCCTGGAGCGTGAATTTTAAAGCATCCGAAAAATTGTATAAAAATACAAGATTTCACTCCAAGATGAATTCTAACTTCTATTTCACCTCAATCTCAATCATTCATGAAAAATAGAGTAGCACAATCACAAATACACTCATGAATGCCATGACTCAAGATCAAACATACACAATTTTTCACTCAAACAACCATGAACACTCCCAAAATCAAAAATAAAAACTACATACACTAAACAATAGAAATACAGATAACAGAAATACACTAAAGTCAATCATGCATTGAACAAAACACGGAAAAGATCATACATGCATACATTCTCAAGAAGAAAAACACTCCAAATCAAGCATTCATACTAAAAATCATTCATACAGACAATCTACAACCGAACTAATACTCAAAAATCAATTTTGACACTCTTGGGGTACTTCCAACATCATTGTAGCTTCTACAGGAAGCTCCATAACGGCATCATCAATATAGGGCTTCAATCGTTGGCCATTTACCATGAACCTATGCTCAGATTTTGGATGTTGAATTTCTATAGCTCCATGGGGAAAAATTTTAGTAATCACAAATGGTCCAGTCCATCTTGATTTCAGTTTGCCCGGAAAAAGCCGAATGCGTGCATTAAAGAGCCACACTTTTTGTCCAACTGTGAATGTTTTTCGTTTAATAAATTTATCATGCAACTCTTTGGTGTGAGCTTTATAAATCATGGAGTTTTCATATGCTTCATTTCGAAGTTCCTCCAATTCATTTATTTGAAGTTTCCTATGGCTTGATGTATCATTTGGTTCATAATTAAGTTGTTTAATAGCCCAATAGGCCCGATGTTGAATTTCCACCGGTAGACGGCATGGTTTGCCAAAGACCAATCGGAATGGTGACATCCCAATTGGTGTCTTATAGGCGGTTCTATACGCCCATAATGCATCATTGAGCTTTAACGCCTAATCTTTCCGGTCAATTCTAACAATTTTCTCTAAAATACGCTTAATTTGCCGATTTGAAACTTCCACCTGGCCACTTGTTTGAGGGTGATAAGGAGTGGCTACTTTGTGTGTAATGCCGTATTTCTTAAGCAAGGCATTAAAATGATGATTTGTAAACTGAGATCCCCCATCACTTATGATCACTCTAGGAAATCCAAAACATGTAAAAATATTAGCTTGAACAAATTTCAACACAACTTTGTGATCATTAGTCTTAGTGGGTAATGCTTCAACCCATTTAGACACATAATCAACTCCTACTAAGATATAGGAATACCCATTCGAAGGAGGAAATGGTCCCATGAAGTCTATCCCCCAAACATAAAAAATTTCACATACTAGAATAGGATGTTGGGGCATTTCATCTTTTTTAGAAATTGTGCCAACTTGTTGGCATCTAAGACAAGATTTAGCAAAATTATGAGAATCTTTAAAAATCGTTGGCCAATAAAAACCACATTCAAAGATTTTTGCCGCGGTCTTTCGTCCCGAAAAGTGCCCTCCACACGGGTGGGAATGGCAAAATGTGAGAATAGACGCGATTTCCGATTCCGGAACGCATTTTCTTAGCATTTGATCGGGGCAACGTTTGAATAGATAAGGATCATGCCAAAAATAGGAGCTGATGTGAGAAAAGAACTTGGTTCGGTCACCCTTAGACCAAGAGGTTGGAATTTGGCCGGTGACTAAATAGTTGACAATATGAGCAAACCATGGATTGCATGCTTGACTAATTGCTAAAAGAAATTCATCGGGAAATCCATCATGAACTGGTGTCGAATCAAGAATAACATCGGATGGAAGCCGAGAGAGATGATCGGCAACAACATGAGACGATCCCTTCTTATCTCTTAATTCAAAATCAAATTCTTGAAGAAGTAAAACCCAACGAATTAGTCTAGGCTTTGAATCTTTTTTGGTCACTAAATATCTCAAGGCAGCATGATCGGTGAAAATGATGACTTTTGATCCAAGAAGATACGATCGGAATTTTTCAAGTGCAAAAACCACCGCTAAAAGTTCTTTTTCAGTTGTGGTGTAATTAAGTTAGGCATCAATCAAAGTTTTACTTGCATAACAAATCACACAGGGAAGTTTGTCAACCCGTTGTCCCAACACGGCACCCAAAGCAAAATCGGATGCATCACACATTAATTCGAATGGAAGTGAATAGTCCGGTGGATGAACAATAGGAGCCGAGGAAAGAGCATCACGAAGAATGGTAAAGGCTTGAAGACATGAGTCATCAAAAATAAACGGTGCCTCCTTTGCAAGCAAGGTACATAAAGGCCGTGAGATTTTACTAAAATCTTTGATAAAACGTCGGTAAAAACCCGCATGGCCTAAAAAAGAACGAATTTATCGAACCGACGAAGGAGGTGGAAGTTTTGAAATGATTTCAAGTTTAGCTTTATCGACTTCAATTCCTCTTTTAGAAATCACATGTCCCAAGACAATACCCTCTTGGACCATAAAGTGGCTTTTCTCCCAACTTAAAACTAAGTTGGTCTCTTCACATCTTTTTAAAACTTTTTTAAGATTTGTCAAGCAAAATTCAAATGTTTGTCCAAAAACGGAGAAGTCATCCATGAAAATTTCTAAAAAATGATCAATCATATCTCCAAAGATTGAAATCATACATCTTTGAAAGGTTGGCAGTCTTCGATATGAAAAAGTGCCGAAAGGACATGTAAATGTAGTTTTCTCTTGATCTGTAGGATCAATGGCTATTTGATTGTAAACCGAATATCCATCAAAAAAACAATAGTAACTTTGCCCGGCTAATCTTTTCAAGATTTGATCAATGAATGGTAGTGGAAAATGATCTTTTCTCGTAAAAGAGTTTAATTTTCCATAATCAATACATACTCGCCAACCCGTGGTTTGACGAGTAGTGATGCTTTCTCCTTTTTCATTTTTAATTACAGTTATGCCCGATTTCTTTGGCACCATTTGAGTAGGGCTTACCCATTTTGAATCCGAAATTAGGTAAATAATCCCCGCATCCAAGAGTTTAACCACTTCTTTTAATACCACTTCTTTCATATTAGGGTTCAACCTTCTTTGAAATTCCCTTACCGTTTTATCTTCATCCTCAAGATTGATGCGATGCATGCATATGGTAGGATCAATGCCTCTAAGATCGGCAATCGACCACCCAATGGCTTTTTTATGCATGTCAAGGATTTTAAGTAATTCCACCTCTTGTGAACTTGACAAAGATGAAGAAATGATTACCGGTAAGGTTGAGTTGGACCCAAGGAAAGCATATTTGAGGTTTGAAGGAAGAGGCTTCAACTCAAGGTTTGGAGGTTGTACTAGTGAAGGAAGCGACGGAGAAGATGATGTAATAGGCAACGGTTCAAGATATGGTTTTCTTATTGACATCTCACAAATCTCATCACATAAATCCACATTCAAAGCCATTGATGTATTAGCACACAACATAGAGTCATACATTTCTTCACACATGTCATACACATTTTCATCAATCAATGTTGTGGTCATAATATCTTCCACCTCTTCATCCATATAATCAACACAATCAACCAATAAACAATCATTGTCACACGATGGAAACTTAGAAGCATGAAAGATATTTAATCTCATTTCCAGATTACCAAAGGTGACGGTCATCACCCCATTCCTACAATTAATCAATGCATTGGCCGTAGCTAAGAATGGGCGACCTAAAATGATTGGTACATTTTTCTTAAGTTTCATTCCGGGTTCCATATCAAGAAAAACAAAATCCACCGGAAAAACCGCTTGCTCCACCTTAACCAATACATCTTCAACTATGCCCATAGGTTTTTTAATTGACCTATCGGCAAGTTGGAGTGTCATTGCCGTAGGTTGAAGTTCTCCAATCCCATATTCACAATATAGAGAATAGGGTAAAAGATTTACACT
Organism: Narthecium ossifragum; assembly: GCA_963920575.1. Taxonomy (NCBI): domain Eukaryota; kingdom Viridiplantae; phylum Streptophyta; class Magnoliopsida; order Dioscoreales; family Nartheciaceae; genus Narthecium; species Narthecium ossifragum. The sequence continues at coordinate 6,356,781 of OY986966.1, forward strand.
TGCTCCTAGATCAAGCAATGCATTTTCAATCAATTTATCCCCTATAATGCATGAAATGGTTGGTGTTCCGGGGTCCTTGAGTTTAGGAGGTGTATCAAATTTAAGAATTGAACTTACTTGCTCGGTTAAAAGAATTTTTTTAGACACATGAGACCGAGTTTGGCGTTTATGTGTGCAAAGTTCTTTAATAAATTTAGCGTATGATGGTATTTGTTTAATAGCATCAATTAAAGGAAGATTAATTTGAACCTTCTTAAAAATTTCCATCATGTCCTTTAGCTTTTGACTCTTGAAAGGAGGTGATGAAGGATTGATTAAAGCCGATGGAAATGGAGCTTTTGGAATGTAATTTTTAATAGATGGTTCATTTTCCATTAGTGGTGAATCAATAGGCTTTGATGACAACTCATGACTCGATGATGGCTTATGAGATGCATGAGATGTATTAGACTCATGAACAATATGTGACGATGGAGATGCATGTTCATGTTCTACTTCTTTAGGCATTTCGACATTGTTATAAGTCTTTCCACTTCTTAGAGAGGTTACTGCTTGTACCTCTTCATGGGTCGATTCAACACAATGTTGGCCTTTAGGGTTCATAATAGGTTGACTTGGAAGTCTACCTTCTTCCCTTCTTGCTAAAGAGTTAGCAATTTGACCCATTTGCATTTCAAGTTTAGAAATAGATTGAGAATGAGAATGCAACAATTGGGTACTTGATTCAAAAGAATCCAATGCTTTAAGAAGTTTTTCTTCAAGAGAAACATTTTTAGGTGCTTGTGTAGCTTGTGGAGGTGCTTGATATGTAGGTGATCGTGGTTGGTAATGTGATGATGGTTGATAGGATGGTTGACCATAATTTGGTGCATGAGTTGGAGGAAAATGTGGTTGAGGTGGTTACGATTGATAAGGACCTTGATGTTGAGGTGGAGGAAAATGTGGTTTTTGAGGGTAATTTGAATTATTATTATTTATTGGTGGAGGTCTTGGATTATATGGTGGCATTGGTTGTCCGGGATTCCTCCATGAGAAATTAGGATGATCTCTAAGTCCGGGATTATAAGTGTTGGAGTATGGATTATAATTGGGCTTAGATTGTCCATATATTGCATTAATATGTTCTTGGACAAGTTCGGGGTAATCATGAGCTAAGTGACAATCGGTCACATTATGCCCCGGTGTAGAACAAAGAAAACATAACTCCCCCGAAGGTGGAGAAGGAGAAAAATTCGGCAAAGAAGGGGAAGGAGTAGTTGGCAAGTAATTTGGTGATGAAGAGCTATTAGGAATTTGATTCAAAGAATAAGCAAGGACTTGATCAAATTTCTTATTTAATGCATCAATTTGTTGTGCTACTCGTGTAGCATCAGATAATTCTAGGACTCCCCTAGGATGAGATTGTTCTTTAGAATTATTTTCTATGACATTTCTAGATGTAAATGCATGATTTTGTGAATTTATAGCAAGTTTACCAAATAATACCCAAGAATCCTCATAAGGATTTGTCATGAATACCCCCACCACAAGCCGTATCAACATCTTGTTGGTGGCGTAATTTAAGGACATTATAAAAATAGTCTACAAGAGACCATTTTGAAATTTGGTGATGAGGACACTTCCTTAGAAGTTCTCTAAACCGATCCCAAGCATCATGGAATGGTTCATCATCTAATTGACGAAATGTAGCTATTTGAGTTCTCATGGCATGGGTCTTGGCTATAAGGTAAAATTTCTCTAGGAAAGCACTTTGTAATTGCTCCCATGTAGTAATTGTTTGAGGTTCTAAAGATCCAAGCCAATACTTGGCTTTACCTTTCAAAGTAAATGGAAACAATTTTAATTTCATAGCATCCTCGGGTAAATTGGGAATTTTAACCGTAAAACTCTTTTCAAAGAATTCTTCGAGATGAGTGTATGGGTCTTCATTAAGTAAGCCATGAAAATTTGGAAGATATTGAAGAAATTGGGGTTTGAACTCATAATGGGCAGCATGTATAATAGGTTGTTGTATGCCCGACATAGGAGCAAAATTAGAAGGAACATAATAGTCCTTCATACTCCTACGATCTCTATTAATGGGATCTTGGTTGACACTATCCCCGTTAGGATGATGTCCGTTTTCCAAAGCTATAGACTTTTGTGTGCGCAAAGATGTTCTAGAATCTAAGTATGCTTGCAAAGTAATATCTAATTCAGGATCACTTTCATTCATTCACAAAGAAACCACCCAAAGTTAGAGATACTTTACAGTGGGCTGGTCCAAGAACTCTTTGGTCTTGATCCGTAGATGATTTGCTTCGCCGTTCGGAAGTTTCACCTACCAATACAAAGAAAAAGCTATGTAAGAAAAATTCTTTTTGTTATTTTGTAATATGAGAAATCAAAAACAAACTAATTGTAAAGAGTTATATCGATTGAGTAATTCAACTAATCTAATTCCCCGGCAACGGCGTCATTTTTGACTCACCTTGAAATGTGTCGTTAATTATATCAAAGGCGGACAAAACAAATTTACCGAACTACTACTTAACTACAACGTAGTTAATGGGAGTACGGGTCGAGTCCTCGGAGAATTGGATGGTCGAATTATTGGATGCAATATAATCTCTACAATAGTTGGAAACAATTTGATTGATTTTAAAGTTGTTTAAACTAAAGTATTCTAGAAGCACTTAACGCTAAGAAATTTATCAAGGAAGAAGTCCTAGGGAATTCTAATCCGAATTAGGTCTAAATATTTTCTCTATGAATCAAGATGAATAACATTTAAATGAGATAGTCGAAATTAGGGATCAACGAGCGTAGGATTAGTATCGCTCGTCGCAAATGAGACGTCGGGTTAGGATCATCTCATCGTGTGAATTACAAGGTGAAAATCCATGATCGAGGCTTTAATTCGATCATAGCTCAACAAATGCCGACTTAAGGTCCTATTGTTGGCAAGGAATCAAGGCTTTGTATGACTAAGGTCTTGGATTGAGGTGGATTTAATACCTCAATCCAATCCTCCATCTAAGTCAAGAATGGAAAGTAGGATAGCTTTGGCTTGAGGTGGTTCTAGCACATCAACATCCTATCCTAAGGTCAAGAGTTAGCCATGGTTCTAACATGACCTACTCTTTGAGGAATTTCATCAAATACCTAGCATGCATCTAATACTCGAGCAATTAAATGCAAATATAGATACTCAAACCATTCAAGAGTAGACTTTATTGAAGAAATAAGGAATTGAATCCGAATTCATACAAAGATTCCATCTCACAAACGTTATTACATCAAAGATTACAAGAGAAATCTAAAAGTAACACCTAAGACATCATAGAATTCCCAAGGATGAGGATTTTAGTTACTCATCTTGGTTGGACGATTCATAGGAAGAGAGGTTTCATCCATCTTCTTCATTGATCTCCACCTTTTGAGCCCTAAATCCTTGGGAATTGGAGGAGAAAACTCAAGAATATAGAGGGGGAACGAAGGCTAGAAAAGAGAGGGAACCAGAGAGAAAAGAAGATCCTCCAATTAGAGCCAAAACCCCTATTTATAGACCCCAAGTCGTGGATCCTCGGATTAGATCCGAGCCGTCCATTTATAACCGTCATCGATCTTGGATCGATCCGAAGTAAGATTGGATCGATCCAAGATGAGCAAAAGATCATACCTTTCTGTGGAAAGGAAATATGGATCGATCCCATTTAAATGTGGATCGATCCAATTTGTACCCAAGAATAAGTGCTCTTGAGAAGAGAAATATGGATCGATCCCATGACGTTTTGGATCGATCCATTTTGTACCGATCTCTCTTGGAAGAGATATTTGGATCGATCCATTAAGAAACCGGATCGATCCAACATTGGATAAGAAATATGGTCTTCTGGAAAAAGATCGGGATCGATCCAAAATGTCATTGGATCGATCCAAATTGTCCGGATCGATCCGAATTAAGCTGAATCTGTATAATTGATATCTTTTGGTTCGAAATCAATGCAACTCTCTTCGTAAGCTCTTGTACCTGAAACCATAAGAAAATATATTAAAAATGCATTGCTTGAGAGCTAACAAAGCCCAGTTGAATGGGTGAATTATGTATATTTTGTGACTTATCAGACCCACGAGCGTACTTACCCCATCTATGATTTAGAGCTGGCAGCAGTTGTCTTTGCTCTAAAGACATTGCGGCACTACCTCTACGGTGAGCGGTTCCTGGTATACTCAGATCACAAGAGCTTGAGGCACGTTTTCACCTAGCGTGACCTCAACCTCAGACAGCGGTGGTGGATGGAGCTATTAGATGACTATGACTTCCAGTTGCATTACCATACTGGTAAGGCAAATGTCGTAGCGGACGCTCTGAGTCGACAGGCCAGAGACAGCATAGCGACTTTGGCAGCGTTGTCGGCTCGACAGTGGCAGATGATGGAGACGATTGGTCAGTTCAAGTTCAACTTCGACGAACAGGCATCAGGCGGTTTCCTTTATGTTGTTCGCAACATTCCAATTCTAGTGACGAGGGTCGTAGAGGCACAGAGCAGAGATCCTGAGCTCGTGGAGATCCGTGCGGCGGTCGGCACCAAGTACGCGATCAAGGGCTGGACAGTTTTAGCAGATGACAGTCTACACTTCAGAGGCAATGTTGCGGTTCCAGCGGACCCAGTGCTGAGAGAGGACATCCTCCGTGAGTTCCATCACTCTACCTTCGCAGTTCATCATGGCAGCACAAAGATGTACCACGATCTTCGTCAATAGTTCTGGTTGTGCAGGATGAAAAGGAGTGTTGCTGAGTTCGTCTCCAGATGCCTCCCCTGTTAGAAGGTGACGACAGAGCACCGACGGACGCCGGGTCTACTACAACCACTTTCAGTCCCAGAGTGGAAGTGGGAGGACATAGCAATGGACTTCGTCACCGAGCTACCCAGGACATCGAGGGGGAATGCTGCGATTTGGGTCATCGTTGATCGGTTGACCAAGTCAGCTCACTTTCTCCCCATGCGGACCACAGAGTTAGTGTGGGGGCTGAGCCAGAGGTACATCGACGAGGTAGTCAGACTACACGGCATCCCAGTATCGATAGTATCAGATAGAGACCCTGATGATGATGCATAATGTTATATTTTTATCCCTTAATACTTAGTCTCCTGTGCTTATTTGGTACCTAAATACACTCATTATTCTTATATTTTGATTTAGGATGCAATTGAAGTCCTTAAGTTCGAAAAGAAGCTGAAAAGAGTATATGGATCAACTTTAAAGATTAAACTGTACCTTCTCATGAAGAACCAGATGATGTTTCATATATGGTTGGAAAGCTCTTGAAGTCTAGTTTTTGGAGAATTTTACAGTTCATGATTCCGAGTTTCCTAGAGGAAGTTACGGCAATTTTAATACCGATGGCGCAGTCTGGATGGTAGAACAGTAAATACTCTGGAACTTCCGATCGATCCGTCTCCCTAGTGGGATCGATCCGTCTATGCAGAAACCTGACAGAACGCATACTTTTCAGCTGTACACAGTCCAATCGATCCTACTATCCATCCTACTTAGAAGATCGATCCGACTTGGGCGTAGCCAGAAATTGAAGATTCCGATGAGAGGGATCGATCCAACACCCATAGAGGGATCGATCCTACTTTCCCAATGAAGAAATTCAACGGTTCAGATCAAATCCGAGGATGGGAAACTTATGGGCTATAAATAGGGTTCTTTTTAGGGATTAAGGGGGGCGAATTCTAGAGATTTTTGGCTGCTCCTTTCTATTTCTTTGATATTTCTAGGGTTCTTCTTTCTTCTTTAAAGGATTGGATTGTTCTTGATGGCCTTGCGTGGCTAAACCTTGATCCTTGGTCGAGGAAACTGAAACCTTGGAATCAATGAAACTGTGAGATCTAATCTATTTTTATTGTTCAGTTTATACTTGAGTATTGAATGTTCTTCTGTAATTAAATATTCATGATTGTCTTGTATAATTGCTAGGAGGCCTACTAGTTTATTATTCATGGCGATCTACTGCTAGGTTGGATATCAAATCCGTAATTGTTTGATCCCTCTAATCTGCGAAGCAACTGAGATCTATTAATTTACTGCGTTTCAGAGATTAATAGATCTTAGGAAGAATATTCGACTAGATTAAATGCAATCACTTGTGCTTGTGTTGTTTAGCTTCATCGATCTCCCTATTCTTAAGGCTGCTACTAGATTAAATCGACAGCGTGTGTCTTAGGTTGTTTAGTAGTTAGGGTTGATTGGATCGCTTGTTTCTAATTAACTATGATCCAGGAGAGATTCGAATTTAATTCGAACGGTGAATATTCATGGTATGAATTGATTGATACTTGCATCAATGATCAGTTGTTGGATTCCGATGGTGGATGTTGACTCAGACCAAGGTTTGTTCTATTGATTTAATTCAATTCTTCACTTTAGATTATTTCTTTACTGTTTTTCTCACGTTTAAAACCCCCCATCTTTGTTCACTAAGCACAAAACTAGGCTAAACACTCTTCGTGGGATCGACTCGTACTCGCACTACTACATTTATCTTAAGGTGTATTGGTTTTATTTTTGAGTGCCTGCAACAGCACATCAGACCCCAGATTCATCGGCAGATTCTGGAGCATCTTCCAGGATTCCTTGGGGATAGCACTAACGTTCAGCACAACGTTTCATCCTCAAAAGGATGGGCAGTCAGAGCAGACGATTCAGATCTTGGAGGAAATGCTCAGAGCATGTGTGCTAGATGCTGGGGGTACTTGGGAGCAGCATGTGACACTGGGTGAGTTTGCATACAACAACAGCTTCCAGGTCAGTTTGGATTTTGCACCCTTTGAGGCGTTGTACGACAGACCGTGTCGCTCACCGGTGTGCTGGACAAAGGTTGGCGAGGCGTCACTTACCGGTCCATACATCATTAGGTAGTCTACAGAGCGGTTGGCTCATATCAGGCAGAGGCTTCTGACGACGCAGAGCAGACATGAGAGTTACGCAGACCAACGACGACGACCTTTAGAGTTCGCAGTGGGCGATCGAGTGTTGCTGAAGGTTTCTCCGCGCAGGGGATCCGTCAGATTCGGCAGCAAGGGCAAGTTAGCACCGAGGTTCACGAGCCCTTTCGAGATCGTCATACATCTTGGAGAGTTCGCCTACCAGTTAGATCGACCTCCGCACATGGCATCAATTCACCCCACTTTCCACGTGTCGATGCCGAGGAAGTATGTTCCAGACCAGTCTCACGTGATCAGACTCGACGACGTTGTAATTGAGGAGGATGCCACATATACAGAGCAACCAGTGCAGATCGTAGATAGGAGGGATCAGGTGCTAAGGGGCAAGACGATTCCGTTGGTGTTAGTTCGATGGGTACACCGAGGAGTTGAGGACCAGACTTGGGAGCGAGAGGATCGCATGCGTCGAGAGTACCCCAGACTGTTCCTTTCAACATGTAGAAATCTATTTGTGGACGTTGGTGCCCCTAGCTTTGGCTTGTTTGTGCAGGTAGGCCGAGTTTGTTCTTCCTTTCCTAGCCCTATCCTTATTGAATTTCGGGACCAAATTCTTTTAAAGATGTTAGGTTGTGAGAACTCGTTCCTCTAACCTGGCTCGACCGTGTAGGTCGGGGCTGTGCCCTGTTGGCTTGTTTCCGCGTTGAACGCGATCTGGTTGATCGCATTGTTGCTTCTAGACCCCAAGGGTGATTTGGTAAATTACACATTGATGGTTGGCTTCACACTTGCGTAATGCACACACAGCTCTATGTTTTATTTATGTGCTTGTTAGAACCTTATGCGGGCTTGGGATCAAAGGATCCAAGCTCAGGCGTGTGAAAGCTAGTCTTTAGCACAGTTGGCGGCCCGGGAGCGATCGATCGGACCTATGTCGGTTGTCTAGATAAGGAATTGGCTGACATGTCCGGATAAGGACGCGAACTGACCTAGCCTGGCCTAGTCCGACTGATCGGTCTTAGGAGCGATCGATCGGACTCAAGCCTATAAGTAACCCGAGACCCCTATGTTTTTCCGGTTTTCCTCTCCTCTCCTCTTACCTTAGAAATTCTCATTCGGAGCTTGATCCAGCGGCTTGGGAGGCTTTCCAGGAGCTAGGGAAGAAGACCTACACCCTCCTTGGACGGTTTGATTGAGAATCAAACGTGGATTTTGCATAGTTTGGTAGGTTTCATCTTTAACCCTTAGATAGGTGTTCTTCATGGTTTTGTTTGATTGTTCTTCAATTAAACTATGCTAGCTGATGCTTGGTTGCTTGATTATCACCTGATTAGAGTTTGCTAGGATTTGGGCTTGATTTTATATGGATTTGAGCAAGTTTTCCATATGTTATTTTCAGATTTCCTGGTTTAATTAGAACAGTGGTGTTCTAACATGCTTTCCGAGCTATACATACATGATCTGAGTTGGTGTGCTGAATGAAAGTTGTTGATTTGTGCGTTAGCTTTCATTTTCAACTGGTGTCATGATTTTTGGATATATGTACAGTTTCTGGTGAATTAAATAGTTTGTCTGTGCTGAAACAGGACAGCCATCTTAATTAGTGTAATTAAGTGGTTTTTCTTTGTTAAATGGGTTTGATTTTTTAAGAAGATGATCTTAGTGATATTTAGGTGTGATATGAAAAGTTTTATTTAAATAAAATTTATTTTAAAAAGGATGTTTATTGGGTTTATCATATCTGAGATTTAACCGAAATTATAGGTTTTCTTCATTTTCCTTTTATCCGATCGACCCGAATTTTGGGTACGTGATTCAAGGTATGTCGTTAAGTGGGCACATCAAGTTTCATGTCAATCAGACGGCTAATTTGAAAGATTGAAATTTTTTGAGGTTTGCTGTAGAATCGGTTTGATTTCAATAACTTGATTATTTTAATCTTATCTTAGATATAATATTATTATCTATTTAAGCCTGTGCATGGCTTGTGGTTGAATCACGGGAGTCATGCCTCCCCTAGGATGTGTAGAATAAATGGGCCCTAAGTTCGCCCTAAGCTTTGAATATAATATTATTATACTATTGTTTGGCTAGTTGGTTGGGGCTGCTTCCCGCTGTAGGCCTGAGTGCCTACTTTATCTGATTATCCTAGACCAATGCTATGCTTACCCTTGGCGAGCTATGTGTTGTGCCTGGTCCTCTATAATGCTTGTCATATTGTTGCATGCCTGAACTATTGTCCATGTGTATGATCATACATAAATTGTGTGCAATAGATGCATTCCTAGGCTAAGCGTGGGCGATGGGTTAATCGTCGATCCGGGGGCTCGGGCAGCTCAGATCTAGGTTTAGGACCGAGGCTGGGTAGTAAGGTTTAGGATTGAATTTGTTATAATAATCTGTTGAATTGAGGAGACTATCTAGTCGGCTGCAGATTATGTTTGATCGAGGTTTAGAGGTCATTCTGGGTTTCAGGCTCAATCTCTGTTCGTTGTTAGGGGAGGTTACGTAGTGCACCAGGTTCTACCCCTGTTGGTTCAGCGTTGAGGAGCTTGGTTGGGAGGGACGACTGTTGACTGTATCAGATGTCATAAGGGTGCGTACCCTGGGGTAGATGGTGTACGTGACGTGTGTTTCCCCTAGAGATGGGTTGGAACCTAGGACCTAACTGTTGCCTTTCCTTGTGAGTGTCATAACATAGAAACATGTTGAGCTTATTGTTCACTCCTACCCGGGCTGCGTTTTGCAGGTGCAGGCGTCAGCTCTTCTTCTGTAGCATCCACTGGACATGTACTTGGTGGCGCGTCGACTTCTCGAGGAGCTTGAGGACTTGGGGTCCAGTTACTTCTTTTTGGGATGATAAATGTATAATTTCTCTATGTAAGAACTTTTGAGATAGTTATAATATGATGTTTTGGAGTTAGTATTGTATCAGAATCTTGAATCATATTAGAGATATTAATTTTGACCCCAGTTTAATTATTAGTTATTATATTTAAATGCGTCACAAATGGATTGAATAGAATAGGAACTCTCACGTCCCGTTCTAGATGGATTTTCTGGATCAGGGTGTGATAGGGGGCATGGGAGATGGATTGGGTGTTTAGAGATGATGGTGATAAGGTAACAGAGGACGATGGAGAGTTGCAGGAGGTGAGTAATGGTGGTGGGGCTTAAGGTGGAGGGAAGAAAATGATGGGTTTGAGGTAGTGCTTGGAGGTACGATGAGATGGCCCCAATGGAGTACGGCCGGGGTAAATGGTGGGGGAACATGGGAGGTGGATTGGGTGGTTGGAGATGATGGGTTGAGGTGGTGTTTGGAGGTGAGGATTTGAGAAGGAGCTTAAGGTGGAGGGAAGTATTAATATGAAATAATAAATCATGATGATGACGAATCTTTAACTTTCGTGTGATTTCATCCATACACGATCAAACGGAAGCATAATAATAACATAAATAACATACCTGGATTCATGAGATCAACCTTTCTTTTATCTTCACCTTCTCACGTGAAAACTAGTTTCTCTCTCTTAAGCCCTTCTTTCTTCAATAACACAGATAATGGGATTATGTATAACTGTTATATATATAGGATAGAGAGAGGACTGATTTCCCCTATCTTCACGTTACGTGCACTTCCCATCAAAGTCAACACAGTTAAGAGATAATGATTCTCACTTATCCGTTTAATAGAGGAGTGACTGGATAAGAACCTTATCACTTTAGATTTCAAAATAGTCATTATACTCATTATCAAGCAAATCATGTGGGTCATTAATGATATTTCTAACATTCTCCCACTTGATCCACATGACAATAGTACTAACTGAAATTGATAAGATAAACATTAAGTGTGCATTAGGTAAAATACCCCACTATACTATTAGTATGGTTATCATGATATCACAATTAAATAATCTCCTAATACGAGTCATGGTGGTAGATATCATAAATCGAAATTTTCCCTTCCACGTACTACAATATTAAAAAACCATTTAACTATAATCCTAAAGAGAATCATACATAAGGTCCAACATAATGTCTTTGTCAGAGACCATTCCTGTCAACATAATTCATTTTCATAACATACATGTATATAATGGATGACAGGAAAGAAATAATATCAGAAACTTATGTTTGTAATGAGATCTCAGAATGTCAAAGAGCATAGATGATAGGACATACATGTATATAATGGATGACAGGAAAGAAATAATATCAGAAACTTATGTTTGTAATGATATCTCAGAATGTGAAAGAGCATAAATGATAGGACTTGAAAAGTATCGTGGCTTAACGAGTCTAACCAAAATTACTATAATTTCTGGTGCTCTACTTTAACTACTAAGGAAGTAGTAGATAGCAGAGAGTCCGAGTCATATCCACAGGGACTATGGTGATTGAAATTGAACGGTTAGCAAATCTCCGACCAATGAGTTGGGAAAAGATTACGGTTTGATATTAAACTAAATTTATACTAATGGGTTTATAAATACGAGAGAAGAGACCACAAGATTCTTAATCAATAACCAAGGTTCTACCAGATCTTCCTATGATCAGGGCACGTCAAGCACGATGAATGGCTTGCCTAAAAGTTGATAAGTGAATGGCTAGTTCTCCTTACCACTCAACAAGTTTTGGTTAGGATTTCTTGTTGGCAAAAACAATTACTTAAAGAGTCAGCGACCGAATGATTACTTACGTTCACTGCTAATGAACCCTCTTATCAAGATGAATTCATTGCAAGTAAAAGTATGGATATGGATTTAGGTGTAAGAACAAGATGGGTTAGCATCTTGATGGCCAAATCTACAAAGATAGGATGTACGAAGGATTAGAGATAGAATGTAGTAGGACTAGCACTACTATAGTGGTTCTAGCACTATACAATCTCTAACCATGAAGAAGATTTCATCTGAGATACCATGGGACTAGCATGGTCCTCTTATTTAGATGAATCCAATCCAAGCTCTAGCATACACAAGCTCCGGAATCAAGTGCAAACGAGAACAATCCATACATCCAGCAATAAATCGACACCAAGGTATAAAAGAAATAGAAATCAATCCATATAAGCCAATCAATAATGTAAACAAGCCCTAGATCTAAAAAATCCCTAATAGAAACCCTAGTTACATCATAAGAATCCCATGGCTAGGGTTTTAGCTACTCATCTTTAGGGGTCGATCCATAGATGAAAGTCGATGAACTCCTTCCGCCATGGATCTCCTCCAAAGAATCTTCAAAGAAAAGTTCCAAAGAAGGACAGGAAAACTCCCCTAAAAAAGGTCCAGAAAAAACCCCCCAAAATCCCTAAAAACTGACTATTTATAGCCTAGGAAAACATTCTCCCACGGATTAGATCTGAGCCGTTGATCTTCTTTTCTGGCCGCAAAGGATCGATCCTTCCAAGGAGTAGGATCGATCCTACTATCTTCAATTACTGGTGACGCCCCGTGAAGGATCGATCCTACTAATCGAGTAGGATCGATCTTTCTATTGTTGTCTTGCTACGTCTCGTGGAGGATCGATCCGTCCTTTGAAGGAAGATCGATCCCTTTATGTTTGTTCTTTGCCCAATTGCTGGTCGAGTAGGATCGATCCCTTCAATAGAGGAAGATCGATCCTTCATGTTTGAATTGCCCGAATATGCTTCTTTTAGCTACAAAGTTAATCTAACTCATAATAGGATCTGTTATACCTAAAATGGGATAAAAGTAGTCAGTGAAGCATTGCTCAGAGACCAACAAATCCAAATAAGATGGGTGTTTTGTGCACTTTTCAAGTCTTATCAATAAACATAAAGAATCCTCAAATAAGTTATAATTTACAGCCAAGGCCCATTCTGCTAACATGTTCTATAAAATTCTTTGGCGGTAACCCTTTAGTTAGAGGATCTGCAATCATGAGCTCAGTACTTATGTCCTCTATAGACACGTTTTGTTTCTGAACTTCTTTCTTAATGGCAAAATGTTTGAGCTCCATATGCTTAGCGCCATTGAAATATTTGTCGTTTTTGGAGAAGAAGACTGCTGCGGTATTATCGCAATAAATTCTCAGCGGCTTGGCTATAGTGTCGACAATTCCAAGTCCTGAGATAAAGTTCCGCAACCATAATCCATGAACTGTGGCTTCAAAGCACGCCACAAATTCAGCTTCTATAGTGGATGCTGCAACCACGGACCTCTTGGCGCTTTTCCATGATATTGCCCCTTCAGCTAATAGGAACAAATATCCAAAGGTTGACTTTCCACTATCATCGCAACCATCAAAGTCTGAGTCGGAGTAGCCAATCACCTCTAATTGATCAGTCCTCTTAAATGTGAGCATGTGGTGTTTTGTTCCCTTCAAGTACCTTAACACTTTCTTTGCAGCTTTCCAATGTTCTATTCTAGGATTACTTTGGTATCTCTCTAACAAGCCAACTACAAAGCTTATGTCTGGTCTGATACAAGTCTGCGTGTGAGGACCCATTTGTCCAACCCGGTCCGACCGCGGTAAGTCGAGGGTCTGGTTTTGTGGTTTGGTTGTTTTGGCTCGGTTGGTCTTACTTTGCGATTGGTTGATCGCATCGCTACTTTTGGACCCCAAGGATAATTTCATAAATTGCGACTTGGTTGTCGATTTCACACCCGCGTAGTGCATATCCAGCCTTGATTGATGTATGCGATTGAATAGATCCAGTAGGAGCGTTTGTGATCGTCAGATCCGGACGAGGTTACGACGAGATTGCAATTTGAGGTCAAATCGGATTCAGTCCGATTAGTTGACTTGGCTAGACTAGCTCAGCCACTTAAGTGGCTTAGCTCTCTCTCTCTCTCTCTCTCTCTCTCCAATTTTTCCTTTTCTCTCTCCCCCTCTCTCTTTCTTTTCTTTTTCTTTTCTTTCCTTTCCTCTTCCTTCCCTGCCTTCCCCATGCCCGATCCCTCTTCTCCTCCCTTCCCTTTCTCTCTCCCGCGGCAACCCCTCTTCCGTCCTCGGCGACCTAGAGGCGGCGGCGAGGGCCCCCTCCTCCTTCTCCTTCCTTCCCTTTCTCTCTCCCGCGGCAGCCCCTCTTCCTTCTCCGACAATGGCTGCGGTTGTGGGAGGACTCCAGCGAGCTGGAGACGGCGACGGCAACGGAGGACGGCGGATCACAACGGATTTAGCGTTTAAGGTCGGGTTTCTACCTTAACTTTGGGTTAAACTTAAGTTAGGGTTTGGTTGTTTGATTTGTTGTTTTCTTTGTGCTAATTAGTCCATCTAAGCATGCTAAATTATTGATTGAAGTCTCTGAAGATTTGATTGAGATTTATTTGGGTTTTATGCATTGTTTTTCCCGGAATTACCCTAATCTCTGTTTTTAGCTGAACTGGTGTGTTCGAGCTGGACTTCTGCACCATATGTGCATGATCTCGATCAACTTCCAAGCTGAAAGTTGTAGATTATTGAGTTCTCTTTCGATTTTCGCTTGTTTCGTGATTTTTGGATTTATATACGAATTTTGGTGAATTTTCTACAGAACTGCTGCGAAACTGAAATTAAGAAATTAGTTAGCTAATTTAATGGAATTTTGACCTTTGTTTAACCTGATCCTTGTGTAACTTATCCCCAAGGTTAATTAGGATTGTTTTAGGAGTTTTGGCTTTGATTGAAGAGGTTTTTGAGGTATTTACGCCTCTTTTCGCATTTTTGGCCGAAAACCGAAAGCCAAAATACGTGGTTTTCATCTATTTCCGCTTATCCGTTTGAATCGAATTTTGGGTAGATGTTTTGGAAGCTAGTAATGAAGATGCATGTCAAGTTTGATATTAATCGGACGGACATACTGAAACCTAGAGTATACCATTACCTTGTCGATCATATATAATCAAAGTATGATTAGTCAATTGTAACCTGTTTAATCTATCTTTTACCTGAATTGATGTTCTTAGCAGTATTCGGTAGATACAAGATGATTTGATAAGTTTTGGGAGATTAATCCCTTGACTTCGACAAGTTTGTTTTAAGTTATTAATCTTCTAGCTTAATTAGCATTTGATTATGGGGTATGTTTAGTATCCATGTATTGTATACTCTAAGCCCTATGTGTAGCTCATGGTTGAACCAAGGGAGTCATGCCCCTTGGGATGTTTAGATAATTAATTGGGCCGAGGGTGTGCCATAGTTAATGTGTTTTGTAACTGTTGTGTATTGTTTGGCCGGGGTTGTATCCCGTTGTAGAAATTACGGTTGACGACTGTGGACGTCGTTGTAATGTCGGGTTTTGATATGTTGGGTGTTTGTTATAATTGCTTTGCTAGATAGATCTTTACTACTTTAGACCCATTGCTATGTTTATCCTTTAGCAAGCTGTAGGCTACGCCTAGCCCTGTATGTTGTGATGTCATACTGTTGCATGCTTATATTTTTGTATCTCTGTGTCTGAGCATTGCATGCATCTTGATTGCATTAGAAGCGTTAAGGCTAGGTGATAGGCGATGGATTCGATCGCCGATCTGGGGGTCTTGGGTAGCCCGGATCTAGCCCTAGGGCCAGGGTTTGGTTAGTTGAGGACTAGGGTGAGATTGTGTGGTTATGATCTTGTGTTAATCGAGGTTGCAACCTAGATATAATCATTTGAATTAAGATATTGACGAATAGAGGTCGTATTGTCTCTCTGTCCCAAGGGCTTAAGTGTGGGTGTCGATGTCCATGACGTACGTCCCCGTACAAGGGGTGGTGTATGGTGAGTGTAGCGGCGATGCACCGACCCAGGGTCTGGGCTCGTGTTGGCCGTCCTCCTTGTTTCGCCGCTTGGGTGAGGGTGACCCTATTTAGGGGCCCATTCTGGATCGATGAGGTGTGATGCCTCCAGTGGCACTTTAGACTTGGGATGAAGGACAATACTGTTGTGGTTTCCCCTTCCTTGAGTGTGACGTAGTGTAGAACCTTATTGGGCATTGTTGCTCACCCTACCTGGGCTGCATCGGCGATGCAGGTCGATGCAATTCCTTCTTTCAGATGTTCTTCTAGAAGATGGCGCGATATTTCGAGGTGATCGAGGACTTGAGCTTCAAGGAGTTCTTCGACAGCTAATTTACAGTTGTAACCAATGATAAACAAATTGATGTACAAATTAATGAATAATCTGATGTATCCAAGAACAAAATTATATGATTATTAATTCAGTTGTATTTGAGAAATGTTGTAATATTGTTTAATGTAGATGTTGAGGAATGTGACGATGTTAAAATTGTAAAATTGTAAAATGTACATGTTTCTTGTGCTATAATTATAAAGGGAATTCTGCCGAAATTTTTTATGCACTTGAGGACCAAATTGTTTAAATTCGTAGCAGTTATATACTTGTGCGTCAATTGATGATGTAAACAGGTTTAGGTGGCTCACGCCTCGATCTGGATGGGTTTTCTGGGTCGGGGCGTGACACTGCACATACATTAAGCTCCCAACAACGGATGCATATGGAATTCCATCCATCTGTTTGCATTCCAATTCATTCTGTGGACATTGTATTAAGCTTAATTTATCCCCTTTCTGGACAGGAGCAACACTAGCTGCGCAATTAACCATATTAAATCTCTCTAGAACTTTCTTGATATATGCTTTCTGATACAATCCTAACAAGCCACGTGATCGATCTCGGAATATTTCAATTGCTATCACATAGATTGCCTCACCCATATCTTTCATTTCAAAGTTCTTAGAAAGAAATTTCTTGGTTTCATGCAACATACCAAGATCACTACTTGTAAGTAATATATCGTCAACATATAGAATTAAGAAAATAAACTTACTCCCTCTGACCTTTAGATATATACACCGATCAACAGTGTTTTCCTTAAATCCAAAGGTCGTAATGGTATCATTGAATTTCAAATACCATTGTCTGGAATCCTGTTTAAGCCCATATATTGACTTCTTTAATTTGCATACCATATGCTCCTTTCCCTTAATTAAGAAACCCTCAGGCTGATCCATATAGACTTCTTCATCTAAACTCCCATTCAGGAAAGCAGTTTTCACGTCCATTTGGTGTAACTCTAAATCAAAATGAGCCATCAAAGCCATTATAATTATAAACGAGTCCTTCTTGGATACAGGAGAGAAGGTCTCTTTGTAATCAATGCCTCCTTTCTGAGTAAATCATTTGGCTACAAGTCTGGCTTTATGTTGTTCTATGTTGCCCTTGGAGTCACGCTTGGTCTTAAAAACCCACTTACAGTCAACTGGCTCGAAACCTTCAGGCAACTCAACGAGATCTCAGACATTATTTGTTTCCATGGATTTCAACTCATCATTCATGGCATTGACCCACTATATCAGAATCTTCGCTTTCTATGGCTTGTGAAACTGAAACCGGATCCTTACTTATCCCTATATCATATTCTTGTAGATATACTACATAATCATCCGAAATAGCAGATCTCCTTTCTCTTTGAGATCTTCTTACTGCTATTTTATTGATGTTGTTCTACAATGGGATTATTGATGATAATCTCATTATGGAGTGCTTGATCATTAGGTTGTTGTTCAATGTTGTTAGGCTGTTCAACAACTGGAAGATCAACAACTTTATTAGAAGTTAAAGGTATCGGGACATGTACCCTAACTTCTTGAATAACCACGTTACGTGATTTATCACTCCCACTGATTTCACCATTCTCAAGGAATCTGGCATTTCCGGTTTCTACAATTCTCGTACTATAGTTAGGACAATCAAACCTATACCCCTTGGATTTCTCTGGATAACCAATGAAGTATCCACTTATTGTTCTAGAATTCAAGCTTTTTTCATGTGGATTATAAATTCTAGCCTCCGCTGGACAACCCAAAACATGTAGGTACCTTAAACTCGGTTTCCTTCCAGTCCACAGTTCAAAAGGAGTCTTTTGAACCGCCTTACTAGGAACCCAATTAATCAAATAGACAGCGGTTTTTAGAGCTTCCATCCACAATAAAATGGGTACCGAGGAGTTGCCTAACATACTCCTTACCATATCCATGATAGTACGATTGCGCCTTTCAGCTACCCCATTCTGCTGTGGCGTACCTGCCATTGTATACTGTGCACAAATGCCATGCTCTTCAAGGAGTTTAGCAAACGATCCAGGACATTGTCCTATTCCGTCATACCTTCCATAATACTCACCACCCTTATCAGACCTGATGATTTTCACCTTTTTGTCTAATTGCCTTTCAACCTCAGTAATATACACTTTTAAAGCATATACTGCTTGAGAGTAATGGAAAGAGTGCTGCAAGGAAAAACAAAATTATTGTGCTCTGTCGACCAGAAAAGAAACGCCGAGAGAAGCAAATTGGGTTCTTGAGCAGGAACCCTAGTGCTCAAGTCTAAGAAATCTAAAATGCCAGCATCAAAAAAGATCTTCTTTGACTCAAGATGATTAACCATTCTACTATGCCACTCGATGAACTTGTCATCGGTCAAAGGCCATGGCGTAATAGGATTTTTGGAAGAAAGGGTTGAAAGATTAAGTTCTTGAGATAAGGGAAGATCGCCGAAAAGCGGAAGGCTATGAACGATAACATGAAGATCAGGGGAAAGAGAAAGTAAAAGATCGGAAATAAAGCAAGGACCCAAAGAAAAGAACTTGGAAGAAGAATCTCCCATTTTGACCAGATATGTCCCTCTTGCTTCATCTGATCTCAAAATCTCATTGAACTCCGCGAAGGCCTTGCAAGCTTCCTTGTACACAACCTCACTGGCTTTGAGCTCACGACCCATGGCGGAAAACGAAAAAAACCTTGACGGAGAAGAAGAAGGAGTCTCTGATGTTTCAGAAGTCACAGGAAGAAGAAGAAAGCCTAAGCGCCGCGACTGTGAGAGAAGAAAGAAAGCTAAAGGCCTAACTGAAGAAGGAAGAACCAATAGCATTCTTTCTCGCCAATGACGTATGGCTAAAAGGGTATGCATGTCAGATAAGGACGGCGCATTAAATGTGGAATATCAAAATATATGGATAGAGAAGGAGAACGGAACGGCGATTCTGTTTCCTAGAGAATGATCATGATTAGCCTTTAGTGGTTAACAAGCAAGCTGTCAAATCACGTCAGATGTAGTCATCTCGTCATAAATTCAAACTCCTCGATTACCGCATGGGGGGCTAAATGTTAGCCAATATAATGGCTAACCAATCAATGATTAACATGTCAACATAATAAATATGACCGACAGACTTTCAAACCCAATTGGGTGATATCGCTCAAAGATAAGATCATCGCTCAAAGAATGAAATCATCGATTAAGATCATCGCCCAAAGAGAAAAATCATCAATCAACAATGATGATTGTTTCTATATAAAGAAACCATCAGTCAAGAGCGATAACGATCTAAAAACGATGATATTATTAACTAAGAACGATGATCTTCTTTACACGAGAAGGTAATCGGCCAAAGACTTAGTTCATTCAAAGACAGCAAGTTATCAACTTTGGACGATGAAGACATGGATGAGAAGAAAACACCAACCAAGAAAGACAACATTACAACATATACAAGCTCACCGACCCGACGCAACCGTAATCGGCCAGAAGCTCATCGACCAGACGCAATCGTCATTGGCCAGAGCATGGAATGAAGATACGAGGAAATATCGGAGAACATGGGACACGCGGCTCATCCAGAGTGAAAGATGGAAGACGATGGAGAACGTGCTGGACGAAGCAGTTGAACTCTCTAGTATAAATACATTTATCTTTCATTGTGTAATCTCTCTCGCAAACTAAACACAGAGTCTGCGCGCCTGGATTTCATTACTGTTCTTTCAAGATATTTATTGTTCATGTAAGTTGATTTAATTCAATAGAATGGCATCGTTTCTTTGGTACTTAGTTAATCTTTTCTACTTAATGTAGTTTAGATTACTGTTTTAGATGGCTAATTTAGGTTTAGATAGTTATGCTTTTTTCTTCATTTCTTAGAGTTCTTTAATGCATTTCTTTAGATTAATTTAATATTAGAAGCTTTTATTTCCTGGATTAGATTAAGTTAATGAATAGATTTAAATATGTTTTCTCTAGATTTAGTAACTTAGGATGATCTTTAACGCTTTCTTTAGTTAATTTCACAATATTAGATAATTTATGCTTTCAATAAGTTAATTTAGACTATTTTAAGTTAATCTAGATAATTAGTTGTTAATTAGATTATTAAATTAGGTCTAATCTAGACTTCCATTCAACTTGACACCTCTATTCGAACGTAGTTTGAAGGAGTAGAACTCAACTACAATCATCTGATTCTTAAGTGTGGAGTAGATTTTAATCTTGACTTAGTTGACTATTTGACCGGTCAACGGTTAGATTTCTATTCTAACAAAGACCGAAACAGATGAAGCCAATGAATGAAGCGAAACAGGAAGAGACACTACAAATCAACATAAATGCTCACAATATAAATGCTTTGAGATATAAAAGAAAATACAGTAATATAGTAATAACGCATTCAACCTTTGGGTTAGAACATTAGCGATATGCTAAAAATCCACATAATGGCAATTCAATATATACCCAACAACAATTGATATATGGAACATAAATCAATAGGTACGTTACCTTTGGGCAATCATTCCTATCTCAAACACAATTAATATATCAAACATGTTGTTTGTTTTAATAAACACTATAATGCTGGTGCACCTTTGGGCCAATCCATAATATTCTAATGCTTTAGAAAAATAACTCATAAAGTTATAAATCCATAAATTCAATATCTATTACTCTATTAGCTAGGCCACTTTGGTGACAACTAAGCTGATCATAATAAAGATATTGATTGAAAACTCCCATCCATAAGCAACGATTCGAGGAAGAATCAAGAAATAAAATCACGTACAACATATTCTTTTGCATAATGAGATATACAGTAAGCACCAGAAAAAGTTGTTTCACTTGAATAATCCCACCATTAAACCAAACACTTTACTCAGAAAAGACACAATAGGTATAATATTGATCTTCATAAGAAAAGCTTGCAGCTGGACCAATACCGAAATAACTAGGTATGGACCTGACTGCTATCCTAACCCCATGCATCAATTCCTATGTATTTTAAAATCCATGATGAATCCATTCCATCCAGTGAATCAAATCCAAATGTAGACTATAAAGTAGGCAGTGGTATGGACAAAAACCACTCATGAAAGTTTCAACCGGGCTCAGACGCCGCACATTAATATGAAATAATAAATCATGATGACAACGGATCTTTAACTTTCAAGTGATTTCATCCATACATACACAATCAAACGCAAGCAAAAATAATAACATAAATAACATACCTGAATCCATGAGATCAACCTTTCTATTTTCACCTTCTCACGTGATATGGATTAATAAATCATGATGATGACGGATCTTTAACTTTCATGTGATTTCATCCATACATAATCATGCGGAAGCATAAATAATAACATAAATAACATACCTTGATCCATAAGATCAACCTTTCTTCTATCTTCACCTTCTCACGTGATATGGAATAATAAATCATGATAATGACTGATCTTTAACTTTCATGTGATTTTATCCATACACAATCAAGCCGAAGCATAAATAATAACATAAATAACATATCAGGATCCATGAGATCAACCTTTCTTCTATTTTCACCTTCTCACGTGAAACCAGTTCCTCTCTCTTAAGCCCTTCTTTCTTCAATAACACAGATAATGAGATTCTGTATAACTGTTATATATATAGGCTAGAGAGAGGAATGATTTCCCCTATCTTCACGTTACGTGCAGTTCCCATCAAAGTCAGCACAATTAGGAGATAATGATTCTCATTTATCCGTTTAATAGAGGAGTGACTAAATAAGAATTTTATCACTTTAGATTTCAAAATAATCATTATACTAATTATCAAGTAAATCATGAGGGTCATTAATGATATTTCTAATAGGAAAAAATGATGAATTTGATGAGGTAATCGGAGGTAGGATGAGATGGCCAGAGCAGAGCTCGCCCGAATATGCGGCGGCTGGCCGGCGAAGGGTAGGTGGCTGCTTGCTGTGAAGTCACCCTCTCTCTCTCTCACTATTAGCTCTCTCTGCCTCTCTTTTTTTCCTCCAGTTCTCTCTCACCCTTTTTTCTCATTAATTGATCAAACATGTCAAAATTAGATTTAAAAAGTCAAAATTATAACTTGTCGGTAGCACATGAAATGGTATGAGGTCTTGTATTAAACGAGGCTGTTTCAAAGCTTAAAAGGTATATTAAAGCGAATTAAATTGATGGAGATATTATAATATAAATTTATCAAACTCGAAGTTATCGGAATGCAATTTACCTATCTTTTATTCTCGGCAAGAACCTTCCAAAATTGATTCCCGAATCCGGCTCCCCTTCCGTCATATGACGAAGTGAACCTAGTCGGTGCAAACGGCTAGGAACATCCATCCCATCGAACCTCGTCTGAGCGGGGGGAGTTCAGTTATCGTCACCGCTGACGATAGCTGACGCCTGCCAGTGCCACCTTTCAAAATAGTTATCGTCACCGCTGACGCCGGCCGGTGTCACCTTTCACTATAAGGCGACAACCACCGCACGGCGATACTGGTAGCTCTGCGCCACCGGAGAACGGAGATCGATCATGGCTTCTGCTCCTGCGTAAGCCCTCCAAACCCTAGAAATTCTTATGCTTATGCTCGTTGTTGGAGTGGTTTTTCTTGGCTTAAATGTTGTTGATTTGATTTGGTGTAGAAGTATCAAGGAGCCCCTCCCACCTGTTCTTGATTCGACTTCCAACCCACCTCCCCTGTTCGATGGAACCACCAGGTAAATCGGAATTTCCCCTTCTCCAAATCTCGTCTTTTTCATGCTTTCAGGTCCAGGGCTCGTATGCTTTGTGGATTGATTACTTATTGTGCTTTGAATCCTTCTGGGCTGTAGGTTGTACATCTCTTACATTTGCCCTTATGCTCAGCGCACCTGGATTGCTAGGAACTATAAGGTAACTTTACGTAGATTTGAATTTGCTCCTCTGATGTTGCTTCTAGTCGAGGCAATTCGATATTTAAGATTAATTAAGTTCTTGGTGGTGCTTTTGGGTAATAGGGTTTGCAGGAAAAGATAAAGCTTGTCCCTATTGATCTGCAAAACAGGCCGGATTGGTACAAGGAGAAGGTTTACCCCGGGAATAAGGTATATCCATCTCATGCCCTTTCTCTATCTTTTAGTTGCAGGTGATCCTTGTGTTTATATGTTATAACCAGTGGCAACTATCCTTTTTGAAGTGTATTATGAGATTTTTTATTATTGATACAAAAGTTAAATTATTTTCTCACGTTGAACCATAATAAAATTCATATCTCATACGTACATCTTTACGGTTTGTGGAGCTTATTAATTTGATGAGCATCGCGGTGTACAGGTACCTTCCTTGGAGCATAATAATGAGGTCAGGGGAGAGAGCTTGGATCTTGTTAAATACATTGACCAGAATTTTGAAGGCCCTGCATTGACTCCTGCTGTAAGTGAAGAGAATATATCATCTTGGCTAAAAAGTTCCTTTTATTCGAGTATCTAACATGTATGCTGAAAATTTTAGGATCCTGAAAAGCAACAATTTGCAGAGGAGTTGCTGTCTTACTCTGATACTTTCAACAAAGTCGCTTACTCTGCATTGCCTGCTAAGGGTGATGTGAGTGCAGACGTTGGTAAGTAAGGGAAAGTTGTTGACATGTGTCGGTATTCTTGCACTTGGTTAAGTGAATATGGTATTTTGGTTATTTTGCATCAGGTGCTGCCTTTGACAAATTAGAAGATGCTCTGTCAAAGTATGATGATGGACCATTTTTTCTTGGCCAGTTTAGTTTGGTAAGTACATATTTGTATTTGCTAAAAAATGCTGAGGTTTTTATCGATTTGTGACTTTTTTTAATTGTTAGAATGAACTGCAACTTTTAGGTTACCCAGTTTCCTTATGTGAAGCTGTATGACAACCCTGCTCAGTCGTAGTCTTCTAGTAATCACCTCTGCTTCTATCAGTGTTCTGTTTTATTTAACCATGTTGATCTTTGCGGTGCTTTACTTTAATCTATAACTTCCTTTATAAAATATCTTTTGGCTTAGAAAGGCACCTTACTCCCTCATTCGGTTCCTATCAGTTTTCAGCTCTGGTCTTTTAGCTTAGATACTTTCATTTCATGTGCGAGCTTTTTTATATCTGTAACAAACTTTTGAACTGTACTTGCTTAGTTGCTTTTAATCAGTTTCCAGAACTTATTATTACAACCTTATTGTTCTATGTTCTGCATGATTAAAATTTTTTGCCCACCTTTTAATTCGGTTGTTTACTGTATCCTTCTGGTCATGTTTATAGCCTGGCTGGATTCTCCAATCTGGTGACTTGCATACTTCCATGATACATGTTGATAGTAAGGTCATTCTTTGTTGCTTTAGAAAGCTTGAATCTTGGAAGTGCATGTGCTGAAATTCAGATGTTAATCGCTGTTACCATTTTTTTGTGTATCTTTCAGATGTTAATAGCTCATGCTAACACTTTAATGATGACTTTCAGACCTTATCAAGTTTAGGCAGCTTAATATCTCCATATTGAATTCTTTCGCTTCTTTCTTTTGGTTTAACATGTTCTTGATGACACTAAAATGTAGGTGGATATAGCATACGCTCCATTTATTGAAAGGTTTCAGACTGCCTTATCTGAAATTAAAAAATATGACATCACTGCAGGCAGGCCGAAGCTTGCATCATGGATTGAGGTATCATCATTATTGTTCTTGCTAGTTAGATGTTTTGCTTATAACCTCCGTATGTTAGGCTTTGGCCTTGATTGACATGCAAATGATTGTGTGAACATGGTGATCTATCTGCTCCGTATGTGTTCATGATTTGAATCTTCACAGGATTAAATTTGATGCTTTTCAAGACGAATTAATGGTGATCATAGAATAAGTGACTCAGTAGAAGCTTCTTTTGCGATTATCGATTGATGTATTCTTGCTATGGTAATAAAGTCTATATACTCTGTTTTTAGGAGTTGAACAAGATAGATGCCTACAAGCAAACTGTAAGGGATCCTCAGGAGCTACTAGCTATCACCAAGAAGCGGCTAGGGGTATTTCTTCTCCAGCAGCTTCATTTTTTCATTTCATGAACTTCAGTAGAAAAACAAATATATTGGCACTCATTGTATCTGACATTTCTCGTGTTCTCCCAATTTTTTTCCAGATTGAATGAAGGGTTTTTGTGCCTATTCGCAAGTTAGTTTGTAAGCTCTGGCTCGTGTATGTTCTCTCAGAACTCTTTCGCATATGCATGCACAAGTTTTTGTTAGGTTGATATGTTCATGTTTTGTGAGCATGCAAAATGTTTTTCTAATACACAGGTTCTAGGACTTGCAGTTTGACTCGAAGATGTTGGCTGGTCTCAACATCTGGCTCATGGAAGTTCTTTGCAATCATATGGAGCTCATTGAATAAGACCTTTAATGCTTGTAGTCAATAAAATATGGGATGGTATTGGATGCCAGAACATGGTATTTGTGGTTTTAGGGCTCTTGGTCACATGGTGTCCATAGTAAACTGCATTTAGTTAATGCTGCTTATGTACTGAAACGTACTGTAATCAAAATCACGATGTCCTGATGGCTTCTTGTGTTTGATACCTCAATGCAGAGCTATGTGAGGTTTTGCATTAAAATCTCCAGTATGGTATCTTGATTTGTTTTGCTTGGGCAAAATCGTCTGATTGGTGAAGAGGCACAGGGGAAACTTATGCTTCTTGGTACAAGTATCAGTGCATAAAGCGCTGGTTGGATCCCCAGGTAATATGAAAAGCGTGTATTTATTAGTATTTACATGTGTTTGGTTAGAAACCAACAAAGCTTCAGTTTGGTCATTATCTATCTTCGACTGCATCTTTCCAAAACCGAACTCCATCCAAATCTTGCCCTCATATCTGAGCTAAATACCTGGTGTGTAATATATTAGCTTCTTTGGTTAACCATTATGTTGGATATAGCCTATCTCGCCAAACCCTTTAGCTCATAATGTTCAGCATGTTCTTGATGCTACATTCAGCTCTGGGCTGTTCATTTGGCTGCTACTTCACTGCTTAAGACTATTGGTCCACCATAAACGTCGCTAGGTATCTTATTGCTGAGTGTGATGTCCTCTCACAAGTTTATTTTTTCTTCTATTGTACATCTTCTCAGAATTGCTTCAAGTTACCACTTCTGCAGGATGTTACCATAATCTTTTTGGAAAATAGGTGGCCATGATCTTATTCAGAATCACAGAGTGGGCCAGCATTGTGCTTCAGCACCAGATGTGCTTAACATGACCTTTGTTCCCATTGTTTCCCTTCTGGACGGACTGCTTCTGGTTAATAATTTAGCTTGCAGTTGCTCTATATTCGAGTGTAAGAGATAAGTCATTGCTTAATATAGTTTTGTCATTATCTTTTGAATGCTTTGCTTTCCTAGATGATTATTTTGGTCCTGATGCTGCATTTGACAAATTGAAGAAGCTCTTTCAAAATTTGACGAGTGTCTTTTTTCCTTGGCCAATGTAGCCTGGTAAGGACTAAAGTTATTTCACATAGAGAGATTAAGGGAAAGAAAACCACTTAGCTAAACCTCTGTAACTTGGTATATAGAAGGGCCAAAGTAGCCAGCCACAAAAAGATGACAACATGGACATGTACAGAGAAGGCCACAACATGAAGAGCTACAAGGACATATATGTACAGAGAGAACAACCTGGTGTATACGCTCAACATGGACCAGTAAAGAGAGGACTTATAGTAACCTTATGTATACACACATGAACAGCCACCATTAAAAGAACGTCTAATAACTTATTGGGTACTGTGCGAAGTATTTGATATACGAGAAAGAAATACCATTTGGGTAATATTTTCGAACGAGGTGTAAATGGATCCGCGGGTTCACCAATCATTGATGGCTCTAGAACCGCTAAGCCCTGCGTTACATGCTACATGCAATAGTACCTGGAATTATTACCGGGAAAATATATAACTTTATGTGATGCCCTCGAAGCCACATTCGCATTGCAGTACCAGGTATTGTAGTTTGATCCATCAAGAATAATCGAGATGGGTTGAATGACATCTTTGGTCTGAGACAACATATTGGCCATTGTGCAACTAAGCGGACCAGGATCCAAAGCGAAATCCGGAGGAGACAGAGCTCCACACGGAGTGCAGGAGACTAGATCAACTTGGGATGGTCGGAGAAGAGCACCTCGCAGTCAAGGAAGAGAGCACCGTGGGAGAAGACCGGAGCAGGAGAGGAGTAGAGCTCGCCGTCAACGTCTATAACAAGAGAAACCCGGATCGGAGAAGACCTCGATCTCACAATCTGGCTTGGAAGAGTTGCCGGAGAAGAGCATGTTGATCTAGGCTAGAGAGGACTTGCCGCTGAAGGAGAGAAGCGCTTCGTCGCCGGAGAAGAAAGAGACGAGGCCTCACCGAAGTCCTCGACTTGCTGCGGAAGAAGATTGAGGTTGCCGGAGAAGAGCTCGTCGTGGCCTGCCACCAAAGAAGAGATGCGCGTCGCCGAAGAGCACCTCGCGGCCTAATGAAAGAGCCCTCGAAGAAGAAGAAGAGCCACCGCTGTCCAAAGAAAAGATCCTCCGTCGCCGTGCCGAAGAAGAGAGTCGCCACTCAAAGAAAAGATCGTCCGTCGCTGCGCCGAAGAAGAGAGCCGCCCCTTGAAGAGAAGACCTCCGTCGCCGCGTCGAAGAGGAGAGCCGCCGCCAGGATCCACGACTCTTGTAGGAAAGGGGCTCGTCGATCTAGGCCTGGGATGCCGGAGATGGGGACGCGCTGGTCGTGCAATCCGGAGTGGGTCACTTGGAGATGAGATCGCGATCGATCTATCAAATAAACGGTGTGATCTTCGATCCGACGAATGCAATCCGATCTTGGAGATTAGACGCACAGGACACGATCGGAAGCATCGGAAGGAAACTTTAGGCTACTAGATGAGACAGAACAATCTGGCTCTTGATACCATGTTGAGATAAGAGAAGAACAGTATATGTGAAATAGAAATTGTAGTTCTGCCTCATCTTATAATATACAGAACAATCTCGGTCTATGTATGGCAATACAAGTGTGAGGACCTGTCCCTCTACCCCTGTGGTTCGCTGTGGACCGCAAGGGCAATTTGGTAAATTGCACCTTGTCAGTTTGTTTCACACCCGCGTGTGCACACACTGACCATGTTTGTGTTAGTGTTTGATTAGAATGGTTAGGTGGATCCGGGATCGAAAGATCCGGGCTTGGGCTTGTGTTTTAGCCCAAGTTTAGCTTTCTGCACCTAAGGGATCGATCTTTCCTTGCTAGAAGATCGATCTTTTAATGCCAGAAAGTCAAGGCGCGATCGTCATGAAGGAAAGATCGATCATTCATAGGTCGGTTCGTTTGTCTATAAAACGGATGTAACCTTCTTCCTTCAATCCTTTTGAAATCCGCCGTTCTTGAGCTCAGATCCGGCTGGATTTTGAAGTGATTGAGGACGA
This sequence comes from Narthecium ossifragum, assembly GCA_963920575.1. Classification (NCBI taxonomy): domain Eukaryota; kingdom Viridiplantae; phylum Streptophyta; class Magnoliopsida; order Dioscoreales; family Nartheciaceae; genus Narthecium; species Narthecium ossifragum. The sequence continues at coordinate 6,385,228 of OY986966.1, forward strand.
TCCAAGGCTTAGCAGCTGGGATTGAAGCAGCTCTTGCCTAGGTAGGGATTCCTACCTACTTTGTTTTCCGGTTTTGTGAGTTTGAGTTGATTGTGATTTGTTTTGCTTAGATCTTGCTGCATGTTTGTTAGTTTGTAGAATGCTTACCGGTTTTGGACTCGTTGTCCTTCGTACTACCAGATCCTAATGTTTTGTGGGATTTGCTAGAGTTTTCCGACGGTATTTATCGCCGGAGGTTCATCGGAGAACCCAACAAGATCGATCCTTCATTGTTAGTCATGCTGAGCTCGAGCATGATCGATCATCTGGTGAAGATGATCGATCCTTGTTCCAGGGTAGCATGGATGCCTTTTGTTGCGAGGATGATCAATCTTCCTGGGAGGAAGGATCGATCTTCCTGGGAGGAAGGATCGATCTTCCTTGGCACGACAAGGAGGGTGCCCTCTGTCGCGAGGATGATCGATCTTCCTGGGAGGAAGGATCGATCTTCTTTGGTTCGACAGGAAGAGGGCTCTCTGGCCCTACTGCTTTCCCTAGCCTTGCATACTGGCGTGCACCGAGGGCCTTTATCTGTGTGGTTTGCCTTTGGTTGTTTGCGGGGCTGCTTCCCGATACAGGTTGCTGGTGAACTGGCTGGCAGTTGGTGGTGTACCACTGCAGCAGTTCCAGACCTTAAATATAAGTTCACCACCCGAGGGCCGGCAGAGTGCCGAAACCAAACCTTGTTATGCTATCATCGCATATTGTTGCATGCTTAACTCTTGTTTATGCGTATGTTCGTAGCATACATCCTTGTTGTGCATTAGTTGCATAAGGTTAGGGTGTGGGCGATCTGTGGGTCGCCGTCCCGAGGCTTGGAAGCTCGGATTTAGTCCTAGGACCGGGGTCGGGTAGTTTGGACCAGGTTTGAATTGTGGTGTACAATCGAATTCGATGATAGGTCTAGAAGACTAGTACACCTGTGGATTGATGATTGTAGAGGTTGTGTCAATCTCTAGTCGAGTTCTGAGGTATAGCCGGTGTCCAGCTATGACGACTCTTGAGTAGAGGGAGTGCCTACTCAGCGGTGTCATTTCCCGCCAGCAGTGCCGGCTTCCTGCTTGTGAGTCAGCAGTGTCAGTTCTTGCTTACTGAGCATGACCCATCATGTGACCAGTTCTTCTGAAAGATCATGATCGTGGACTTCAGGGACGCAGTGGAGTATGGGGCCCCCTTGTACACCTAGACTTTACTAGAGGGCGACACTGTTGTGTTTCCCTCTTCCATCTGTGTGTCGTAGTGTAATTTCTCTGTTGAGCTTAGTTGCTCACTCCTACCCGGGCTTCGTTTTGTAGGTGCAGGCGTTAGCTCCTCTTCGGTGGCCCCTACCGGGCAGTTGGTTGGCAGTGCGGCGGCGCCAGGCGGAGTCTGAGGAGTGGTGATCCTTTATTGCTTTAAACCCTTTGTTAGTTAGTCTCCTACGGGAGTGTTTATATGTTGTATTTGAATCTTCCCCTCTTCGAGGATATGTATATTAAGTTTGGGTTTTGTAATCTTTGGTTCGAGGCTCTTTTAATTATAGTCTTTTAAATTGAGGGTGTTTTTGATGAATTGTTAGGGAGACCAATAGGTTAGAGGGAACCCTCACCAAATTTTTCACGTTTCATTAGGTTTCGGTTCGTGTCGCCCGGCCCGGTTGGACTTTCGCGGGTCGGGGCCCGACAACAAGAATGGTAATACAAAGTATGATAGAGCATATATGGAATGAGAATAATAAATATTCTCAATATATTCTAACAAGAGTATCCATCCAATCCATCCGAACGCTGTGAGAAATTGACCTCCATGTTGGCATCGGAGAATCCATCTCGACACCATGAGAAATCAGACTCCATTTCAGTGTCGGAGATGATGAGAGAGAGCCAGAGAGCCACCGATGATTACCTTGGCGGGCACATTTTTCATTTGGCACGAAAAAGTTCATTAGCAAGTTATATCGCGCTGGAAGAGAAAGCTATCGAGGGTTCAAAACTTAAATCGGATCCGCAACCCAATACCCACCTATTGCAACCACCCCCCGCCATACACCCAATCCTCCTAATTTACCCTCAGCATCCTCTACCTCCCAACCCGGTCGTCTGAGGATAGTCCTTGACGCGAAACATCTTCTGATGTTTCCTTCGAACGTGAGGGAGTCATCGCCGTGGTTGATCTCCCTCACCACAAATTGAGCCCTGTAATGCTCGGGTCCGAAAGTCACCTAGAATGCCGGGTCGATGATGATATTGATGGGCATTGTCGTAGCCGAGGATCTCGAGAACCGAGTGTGACACCTCCGACGACAGCATCAGATTATACATCCCCATGGTATCATCGGCTCCGATCTCTTGGTCCCAGAAGACCAAGAGCTCCCTGAGAATGTTCATTGGGGGAAACAATCCATGGTTGTGCCTGCTGGACTTGAAGGTGACTTCGCCCTCAATCACCTCTCTGAGATTGGTTGACCCCGCATCAGGCGTTTCAGTGTTATGTAACATGGATGGCCACCTCGATAAACCTTGAGTGGTATATATGTAAGCTCAAAAATTATAGTGGTATATATATATACTAGTGAATGCCCGTGCCTACGACACGGATATTTGGGGTTCTTTCAAAAAAATTCAGCATATTCTCCCCTATACCGAGGGCTAAATGAGACAATTTTACAACATTCCTCAAATACAAAAATTAAATCACAGTATAAAATGGGTGAAATTATCCCCTGGACAAACCTTGTCCCCACAAACCACATAAACACAGACCTTAACCTAAATTAAGTATACAATATTCCAGATACGTAACATGTCCCAATAGCCAAGCTTTAGACTCATACATTCTGACTCCAAACACTTAGCATTTGCTATCCCAATGTGAATTTTTGAGCTACTTTAAGCATACAATTAAATACGACATACATGACATGTCCAAAGAATTTAAGACTCAAGTTCTGATTTTAAACCTCAGCAAGTAACATATATAAGACCAACTATAAACTATTGTGATATTTGATATCCAACTATGCATTTATAGATAAGCATCATAAGACACCCAAATAGAAGAAAAAAGTACATAGAGAGGAGCGAGAATCTACAATCAACTGTGAACAGCCATGAAGATTTAAATCTACAACACCAATCAACTATGGACAAGGCATCAAGGGAAAGGTAATGGCCTCGCCGCACACAGTTGCCGACCTCGAATGGTGAGATATCTTATGCCTCCAAGTTCATATCGTTGATTCCAATCCAAAACAGGCTCGAGGATAAGCCCCACAATCACTGGTTTAAAAATAAATGAGTAAAACTGGAAAAGGAGCAAGCGAAGTGGAAAACATCTAATTAGAATGAGTATTCGAGTGATGTACCTCTCAGCTGCTCGCACAGCAACTCTACTCCGCGATGCTGCGAACCTTGTTCGATTGTTGCGTCTCCTTACCATCATGCGATTTTGGAACCAAAAATCAACAAACCAAAAGAAAGAGATGAAATCTTTCACGTCTCCTTTACGAAATCAAACAATGAATAAACAAATCCAAATAAGGTTTGCTAAGGTAAATCGATTCATTATGTACCTGACCACCTAACATCTTTCCAATAACTCCCAAAGCCTATTGGGTTTCTTTGTTTTTCTTGTAAAGGTGAAACCTAAACATCATGGAAAAAGACATTAAATACTCAAAAGGAAACAATTATGCTCAAATTGCAGCATGGCATAGAGTGCTATTTCCAAAAAGCAATAACAAATAATGAGCATGTATTAACTTCTTTGTCTAATAAACAATGCATCTTTACGATGTATTCTTTAAAAACCATCCATGTCTAATAAACAATTACTGCATCATTCCCATCCATGTTTTTTTCTTTAGAAACCCATCCAAGGTAACCTATAGTCATGGTGTTCTTTAAAAAACCGTCAATGTCTCATAAGCATTGAAACACACGCAGCCAATGTGACATCCACGCAATTTTTTTGGACAGTTCTTTAGCTCAATCAAATAGATATCAAAATAATAGCATGGATACAATTTAATTAAAGTTCAAGAAAGAAATAAAACAATCATGTAGTCACATGCACCACCAAATAATGTATTTCTTTTACTCCTAAATAATCCTTCATCAAGAGGAAACCCATAGCAAGTGTTAATTGCAAAAGACATAGCAAGTGCTAATTCCCATCCTCTAGTCACATGCACCACCAAATAAAACAATCCTCTAGTCACATACCACTTCAATGAAGTAGGAAGTCAATTGCAAAAGAAATCTTTGCATGTGTCCAGTTACCCTTTAGCAAGTGTTAAATTGATTGATTCAGCTAATATGTCATATCAAAGAAAAAAAGCCATGCAAATCAAATTAAGACTTGTAAAAGAAATACAAATTCAGAAACCTGTAATCCAATAACTAAGTTTCCACTAACACCTTACTTAATTAATAAAAATTCAGAAGGCCGACCAAAAGAATCATAACACCTTACTTAATAGATAAAAAAAGGAATAGAGCAACTTGTTACCTGTGTGATGCTGACATCCATTCTTGGAATTAGATCATTACCAAAATCCCAGCTTTATGATCAGGATAACATAGCAACTTCATTTATGCTTTCCACTAAACAAACATGAACCAAAAAGCTACATTATGATCGAATACTGCTGGATGAAAAAAATAAATCAAGAAGCCAAGAAAGTAGAACCCAATTGATAGGAAGATCCTGTCATCTAGAGTTGAAATTAGATCATTACCAGAAATGGAGCTGTAGCGGGAGTAATACTACTTACCTCACGGCGAGGAGGAGGAAGCGAGCAGAGATTGGAGATCTCTTGGGAGGATGCCGTTCCAAATGAAGATCCAGCCCTCAACTGACCGCCAACACCCTCGATCGCTCTGACGCTGTCGCCAAAGTCGCGCCTTTGAGTCCCTCGACCGCCTCTTCCAGGTACGCTACTCACTGAATCCGATGACGACACGCTGGAACGCGCGACCGGAGCTGGCGGAGTGCTATGCAGTGAAGAGAGACAGAGAGGTTGTTTGAGAGAGGGGACGGAGGGAGAAAAGGGAGAAGAGGATCAGGGAGGGGAAGTGGGTTAACCGCATACTAACCAATGCTTCGGCGTTCGCAGAAGCCTCTCGACGGCGGGTTGGGCATGGCCGACGGCGTGGCCGACAGCGTGGAGCGATGTTGACGGCCTGGGGAGTGAGAGAGGGCGATCTTGACCTGCCACTGTCGGTTGTACACTGTGGAGAGCTCCAGCTTGAGCTCGCTGGCGAGGGACTCCTGGAAGGCGAGGAGGATCTGGGAGCTGAGGTAGAGGGGGAGGAGGGTGTCGAGGATCTGGACGGGGTCCTGCTCGAACTGGAGGATCGAGGAGAAGGCCGGGGTCGGGGTGTGCATGGCCTCCCTCTCCACCGTCAGCTTGCCCTCCTTGGTTGTTAGCCGGAACAGCTCGACCCTCGGCGTGGGGAGAGGGTCGATGGCGGGCGACGGGCGTCAGGGCGCAGGGGCGTAGGGCACGGGGCGCGGGCGCGGGGCACGGGCGCGGGGCATTGGGAGTGGGGCGTTGGGAGTCGGGAGTGAGGTGTGGGCGTTGGGAGTCGAGAGTGAGCGTGAGGCGTGGGGCGTTGGGAGTCGGGCGTCGCCGGCTGGGGAGAGGAGAGGGGATGGGTGAGGGGAACAAAGAGGGAGAGCCCAACCGGGCCGAGCGAGACGCGAACCGAAACCTACCGAAACGCGAAAAACAAAGCTGGCGAGGGTTCCCTCTAACCTATTGGTCTCCCTAACAATTCTCCAAAAGCACCCTCAATTAAAAGATATTAATTTAACAACATCGAACCACAGATTTATGAACCCAAAAAGATTTTAATATACATATCCTTGGAGATGGGAAGATCCAAATACAACATTACTCCCGTAGGAGACTAACTAACAAAGGGTTTAAAAGCAGTAAAGATCGCCACCTCTCAAGTCCACCAGGCGCCGCCGCACCGCCGACCAACTGCCCGGTAGGGGCCACAGAAGAAGAACTGACGCCTGCACCTGCAAAACGCAGCCCTGGTAGGTGTGAGCACTAAGCTCAGTAGGGTTCTACACTACGTCACACATAAGGAAGAGGGAAACACAATAGTGTCGCCCTCAAGTAGGACATGGGTGTATACAGGGGTCCCATAACCCCACCGCGTGTCCCTGAGGCCCAGGAGCAGCACTCAATAGCAG
>OY986966.1:6391652-6443070 GCA_963920575.1 Narthecium ossifragum
CATATCCAAAATCCATAAACATCCAACGGTTGGATTAACAAGAAAACACTAATCAAAACCGCTAATCAAAACTAACTTACCAACTCTTGCTGCAACTCAGCCCCTCTGTACGAAAATCATAAAAATTCATAGGAAAATCGGAAAATTATGAAAGCAGTTGGGTTTGAGAGTAGATTCAAAGATCTACAACTCTTATGTTCATCACAACCCAAGATAAGGCACGTACCGGTCGGAAACCTCGCCGCAAGCCGGAAGTTCTTCAAGAACAGCAGAAACCGGAAAATCCGAGATTAAACATGCATAAATCCAACTAAAATCTCAACCAAAGATCATGAAACTTATATCAGAAATTCTACTAAGCAAGAAAAAGCCAACAACACAAAGATCAACAAGATTCAACGGCTAGATAAAGAGAAACCCATTAAACAACATCAGTAGGTAGAACACCTACCAAACAGCGCGTTCCTCGTCTGATCCCTCGCAAACCAGTCACCAACAAGGCTCCAAACCACTTCAAGGATCTTCCTCTCGTCGCCACGGATCCAACAAGCTTTCAAGCTCCTAAAATGGTGGCCAGAGGAGGGAGAACGGTGAAGAAGTTTCAGCCGGAAACAGAGGAAGAAAGCAGAGCCGCGGGAGGAAGAAGAAAGAAGGAGAAGAGAGGAGGAAGAAGAGGAAGAAGAGGAAGAAGAGAAGGAAAAAGGGGAAGGGGAAAGCCGGGGGAACCGGGGGAAAGGGGGAGGGGAGGGAAAGTCCTCCCCTTCTGACAAGAGAGAGTGACGGCTGGCGGCCGTCCTCGCGAAGGAGAAAAAGCCACCGACTCGCTCACGAGTCCGATCGATCGCTTCTAGGAGCGATCGATCGCTCAAGGGCCGTAAGCTGCCCAAAAGCAAGCCTCCGCGCGCCCGAGCTGGGATCTTCCGATCCCGGGTCCACCTAACCATTCTAATCAAGCACTAACACAAACAAGGTCAGTGTGTGCACACGCGGGTGTGAAGCAAACCAACAAAGCGCAATTTACCAAATTACCCTTGCGGTCCAAGAAATAATACGATCCACCGGATCGCGCGCTCGACGCGAAACCAACAAACGAGCCACTGGCCCGACCCAGCGACCCAGGAGTAGAGGGATGGGTCCTCACAATGGGTGAGGGGAAAGAGAGGGAGAGGGGACGGGGACAGGGCGTGGGGATGGGTAGAGGGAGAGGGGACGGGGTAGAGGGAGAGGGGGATGGGTAGAGGGAGAGGGGACGGGGGAGAGGGATGGGACGTGAGTCCCATCCTCTCTCTTTCTCTCTCTCTCTCTCTCTCTCTCTCTATGAATTTGAATTTTGAGAGGGTGGAGGGTGATAAGACTTGAAAAGTGCACAAATCACCCTTTTAACGAGGTCTTGTTAGTCTCCGAACAATGCTATTTTAATAATCTATGATGTGTTTTAGGTATAAGAGCCTTCAATGAAGATTAGATCATGTTTGGTGCTAAAACGAACAAATAACGAACCTGCGAAGTCAAAGGAGCAAAGGTGGGCCATGTTTAAAGATTAAATTGTACCTTCTGATGAAGAACCAGATGATGTGCCATATATGGTTGGAAAGCTTTTGAAGTCTACTTTCTGGAGAATTTTATGGTTCGCGATTCCGAATTTCCTGGAGGAAGTTACGGCAATTTTAGTACCGATGGCGCAGTCTGGATGGTAGAACAGTAAATACGCTGAAAAGTCCGATCGATCCAACACCTAGAGTAGGATCGATCCGTCTATGCAGAAACCTGACAGAATGCATACTTTTCAGCTGTACACAGTCAGATCGATCCCTCCATCCATCCTACTGAGTCCGATCGATCCGACACCCATAGTAGGATCGATCGGACTCGGGCGAAGCCAGAAATTGAAGATTATGATAAGTAGGATCGATCCTACATCCCTGGAGGGATCGATCCTACCTTCTCAGTGAAGAAAATCAATGGTTTAGATCTAATCTGAGGATGGAGACACTTAAGGCTATAAATAGGCATCTTTTAGGGTTTTTCGGGGTCTTTCTTCTCTTTTGGAACTTTTCTTTAGAGATCTTTTGGAGGAGATCCATGGCGGAAGAGCTTCATCAACCTTCATCTATGGATCAAACCCTAAAGATGAGTAGCTAAACTTTTACCATGGGATTCTTATGATGTAACTAGGGTTTCTATTATGGATTTCTTAGATCTAGGGCTTGTATACACGATTGTTTGACTTATATGGATTGATTTCTATTTTCTTTATATCTTGGTGTTGATTTCTTGCTGGATGTCTGGATTGTTCTTGTTTGCACTTGATTCCGGAACTTGTGTATGCTAGGGCTTGGATTGGATTCATCCAAATAAGAGGACCATGTTAGTCCCATGGTATCTCGGATGAAATCTTCTTCGTGATTAGGGATTGTATAATGCTAGTCCCACTATAGTAGTGCTAGTCCCACAACGTTCTATCCCTAATCCTTAATGCATCCTATTTTTGTAGATTTGGTCATCGAGATGCTAACCCGTCTCGATCTCACACCTAAATCCATATCCGTACTACTACTTGCGATGAACTCATCCTAATAAGAGGGTTCATTAGCAGTGAACGTAACTAATCATTCGGTCACTGACATTTAGATAATTGTTCTTGCCAACAAGGAATCCTAACCAGAACTTGTTGAGTGATAGGGAGAACTAGCCATTCACTTATCAACTATTAGGAAAGCCATATAGCGTGATTAATGTGCCCTGATCTTAGGAAGACATGGTAGAATCCTGGTTATTGATTAAGAACTCCATGGTATCTTTTATCGCATTTATAGATCCTTTAGTATTAGTTTAATTTCAATTCTAAATCTTTTATCAACTTATCGGTAGGAATACTTAGATTGAGTTTAGTAGTTTAATTATTTTCTTACGCATTCCCTATGGATTCGACTCGGACTCACTGCTCACTACCCCTAAAGTAGTTAGTTAGTAGTTTGATTATAAATTTGTAATTTTGAATAGACTTGTTAAGGAACGACACTTTTCAAGTCGTATCAGAGGGCTGAATTTTGAGTGGGTGAGTGGGTGGGTGGGTGGGTGGGTGAGAGGAAAAAAGTTTGGGCGAGAGTTTTTTGGGAACCAAAATTTGGGTGGGAATCTTAAAATTGATGATGAAATCTGGACTGTTGGATGTGTTTGGAGATAAATCTGGAGCGCTCTTTATGTCTTATAGTTGAGACATTTCAAAAACAGTCATTCCTTATATATTACTAGTACTCACCTGTGCCCATGGCACAATTTTTAGTTATTACTAATATAAAATTTTAACAAATTCCTTATAGTTTGGCTGTGTTGACCCGTAGGTGGTCCAGGGTTCGAAGGTTGGTCTTAGCTTTTTGTTCACTGCCACCATAAAACATAGCTAATAAAATATAAAAATATTATAAGTCTAACTTAGGGTATATAAATAAGTGTTAGCATTAAGATAATATTAATAAAACTTAAGTTGATTTGAATTAATGTATGTTTATATAAAGCAAACTTAGGGAATATATATAAAGAAACTTAGGAGATATGAATTAATGCAGGTTTAACCGTTATTGCTCCTTATAAGGTTGATATATATATATATATATATATATACGCGCGCGCCGAAGTTTTGAGGGATCCCTGAGTAAAATACCCTTTGTTGTTTCTATAATTATATTCAAATCCAACTCAAATTCACATGATAAACAATTAAGAAAGAAAAATACAAATTTAAATGGCGGTTTGACAAATATTTTGCTGAGGAGTTGTTTTCTTACCTTATAAGGGAGGCTTTGATTTGCTTGTTGAGTTTACATCTTATCATGATAATAGGCATTTATCCTATTTCCAGAATAGAAGCATCTTTACTGTGTGTGAACCTTTGTTTTAGGAACTGAACAACATTGATACTACATCCAGACAAATTAAGCAGGATCCTCAGCAGGTAGTACTTGTCGCCACCAGAAAGCTACCGCTCTTTTGTGTGGGTAATGTCTCTTCCCTTGCAGCTTCATATTCTTGAATCTAATCTGAAGATTAGCAATTCTACTCATCATGATCACCTAATTTATTTCCCTTGCTAATCTCTTTGTTCTTTCAGATCGATTGAAGAATTTAAAGAGAATACAGGACTGCTGCTATGTGCCAGGGTCAGTTCAAATCAAATAACAAGCTCCATGCATATAAACGTGACCACAATTAATGGACAAGTTGTGGTGCCAATTAATGTGGCTGTTTTGGGTTTTTTCCTAGTTCTGTATCCTGAATGCTTCCTGCTGGAGCTGTATTAATTGCTCTATGGCAAGTTACTAGTTTTTGGTGTTTTGTGCGTCACTATAATCTTTTTTTAGCATACATTCTAGCTTCTTCTCACAGAAATTAACTACCAGGTGGCAGTGTTTCCATGGCCACCTTATCAGACATACTCGCCTTCTACTTCGTTAACCACCACAACTAACTCCATTGAAACATGAAACCAAAGACCATCTCTTTGATCCCATCATCTCCAAACGTGAGCAACAAGAGAGGCCTATGGCTAGCAGCAGCAGCAGCAACACCAACACAGGTGGTGGTCATGATGTAGAGAAGAAGCTCGACGGCGGCTCACCAATGGCGTTCGCCGGGTTCGGCCTTCGCAATCTCACGACAGCCTTCTTCGCCGTCATCGCCCTCTGCTACGTCCTCTACTCCTCCAACCTCCTCCTCACCAACTCCCCCACCACCTCAGACTCAGACTGTTCTCTGGACATGATCTCCACCTCCACCAACTCCTCTCCACAATTAGTACTGCATGATGAGCAAGTGCAACTGCAACCTCTCGAAGACGGCGGCCATGAAGAACAAACTGATCTCAAACACATTGTCTTCTGCATCGCCGGGTCTTCGAAACTATGGCAGAGAAGAAAACAGTACATCAAGCAATGGTGGCGGCCGCGACATACCCGCGGAGTAGTCTGGCTCGACAAGCCTATTAGGACTCGCCGTGGTGATGGCCTGCCGGAGATCCGGGTATCGAGCAGCACAGCTCAATTTCCCTACAGAAATTCCCTCGGCCACCGGTGGGTGCTTAGACTATCCAGGATCGTCTCCGACACCCTCCGGCTCAATAAGCCTAACGTCCGGTGGTTCGTGGTGGGCAACGACGACACGGTGTTCGTCGTGGAGAATGTCCTGAGGGTGTTGTCAAGCTATGATCACAACCAGTTTTACTACATCGGCAGCTCGTCGGAGAGTCACATACAAAACTTGTTCTTCTCCTACCAGATGGCCAACAGCGGAGGAGGTTTCGCAATCAGCTTCCCGCTCGCCGTCGCCCTGACGAAGATGCAGGACCGGTGCCTACACCGGAATGCAGATCTCTATGGCAGCGACGATCGGATCCAAGCTTGCATGGCGGAGCTCGGAGTGCCTCTTACACGAGAACCAGGATTTCATCAGGTCAGCTATAATCTAGTGATTTTGATTTGGTATCATAGCATAGTTCGAGAGTTGGAAGGAATCCTGACTCCATCATGAGTCATTGCAGTATGATGTGAATGGCGACCTCCTGGGATTGCTGGCAGCCCACCCGGTGACTCCACTCGTATCACTGCACCACCTCGACGTGGTGGAGCCGCTGTTTCCCGGCACGAGCAGAGCCAAGGCTCTGCAGCGTCTCTTCCGGTCGGTCAGCCTCGACTCGGCCAGCATCATGCAGCAATCCATCTGCTACGACAAGCTCCGCTGGTGGTCGATCTCGGTGTCGTGGGGCTACGTCGTCCAGGTCTCCAGAGGCCTGGTGTCTCCCCGGGAGCTCGAGAGGCCGGCGAGGACCTTCCGAAACTGGAACAAGAATGCCGATCACTTCGAATACACCTTCAACAGCAGGCCAGTTGCAGAGCATCCCTGCCAGCAGCCATTCACGTTCTACATTGGTGATGTTCGTTATGATAAGTCTAAGAAGCAGACGGTGAGCACCCATTACCGGCGGCGAGCAAGGTACCCGAGTTGTTCATGGAAGATGTCATCTCCGGCGACCATTGATACCATCATCGTCTTCAAGAAGCCCGATCCGCTTCGTTGGCGAAAGGCAAGTGCTTAAAGGATTGACAAGTAGAAATTTGTAGTGTAGGTATAAATTGTGATTGATATATATATTATGATTGTTGTTAGTAAACAAAGCTGATGTTGTTCTTGTTTTCAGTCACCACAAAAGGACTGCTGCAGAGTGTTGCCTTCAGGTAAAGGATCAGCCATGCACATATCAGTTGACAAGTGTGGAGATGTTGAGCTTTCTGAATTTTAGAGATAGGATAGGAATTTGTTTCCCCTGCTTTTTCTTAGAATTTGGTTGGACTAATGGACTATAACACATCTGAATTTTGTTTGCTTTTTCTGGAGGGAATTTTGCATATGTATAAAAAAATATAGTAGCACATGATTTCTTAGGTAAACAAACAATTTGGTATGATCCTTATGTCTTTGGTAGAGAATATTGATTACAGGTAGAAATCTAGGATTTTACTTGGCAGATTTTAAGAATGTTAAGGGGCTGTTTGGTTGCATGTATCAGCTGATACATGCATCAGTTGATGCAGCATTTTAATACAAACCAGTGTTTGGTTGGTCAAATGCATCAGCTGATGCATGTATCAGCTGATGCAAAAAGGGGCTCAGATGCTGCATCAGCAGAAACAGCCAAAATGGTCGTTTCTCCTGATGCAGCATCAGCTGATGCATCACGTGACATCACGTGATGCACACCACCCTTCTCTCCCTCCCCTCCCCCCTTTCCCCGTCACCTCTCCTTCCCCTCCCCCCTTTCCCCTTTCCTCGTCGCCTCTCCCTCCCCTCCCCCCTTTCCCCGTCGCCCCTGTCGCCGAGCTCCCGTCGCCGTCACCCCGTCGTCGCCGTCGCCCCCGTCGCCGAGGTCCTTTCCCCGTCGCCCCGTCGCCCCCATCGTCCCCTGTCGCCAAGCTCCCTTCCCCATCGCTCCTTTCCCCGTCGCCCTCATGGCCTCTCTCCCTTCCCCGTCGCCCCGTCGTCCCCGTCGCCTCTCTCCCTTCCCCGTCGTCCCCCGTCGCCTCTCTCCCTTCCCCGTCGCCCCCATCGCCGAGCTCTCTTCCCCGTCGCTCCTTTCCCCGTCGCCTCTCTCCCTTCCCCGTCGGCCGTCGCCCATCGTCCCCCGTCGCCGAGCTCCCTTCCCTGTCGCTCCTTTCCCCGTCGCCCCCGTCACCGAGCTCTCTTCCCCATCACTCCTTTCCCCGTCGCCTCTCTCCCTTCCCTGTCGCCCGTCGTCCCCCGTCGCCCCGTCGGGCCCTGTCGTCGCCCCCGTCATCCCCTGTCGCCTCTCTCTCTACTTCCTCTCTTTCCCTTCCCTCTCCGTCGGAGGCCAAATTCGACGTGCAGATCTCCACCCCCTTCCCCATCGCCCTCCGTCGCCGCCCATCGCTGAGCTCTCCCCCCTCCCCCCCACGGCGTCCTTCTTCACGTCGTGCCTCCGCCAATGCTCGATCACCTTCACCTTCATCAGCTGATACAATACATATCAACCAAACAGAAAATGAGCTAATACTGTATCAGCTGATACAACCAACCAAACACAAACAACATACAAGTAGTTGTATCAGCTGATGCTGCATCAGTTGATGCACTGCATCAGCTGATGCTGCATCAGTTGATGCACTGCATCAACTGATGCACTGCATCAACTGATGCACTGCATCAACTGATGCACTGCATCAACTGATACAAGCAGCCAAACACCCCCTAAAAGTCTCTCCATTGGGCAGTGACATTACTCAAGTCCAGTGAGTTAGATGCTGCCTAAGATTCTAACAAAACTTCATTCAAGAGAAAAGGTGAAAGGGAAAGGTAGAGTGGGTTCATCGTCACAGACATGATGAGTAGAGGCAGATGTGGATCAAAGCCAATATGTATTTAAGAATAATTAGCAATGGAATACTGTTATCTGCATAAACCCTAGTCAAATTAAACCCTGTAATCAAATCCACAATTTGTAATTAAAAGTTATCCTGGCAATCTTAAATCAAAAACGAAACTGAAGCCACGAACCTATACAGACATTTTACATGTGAATTTCTTACAAAAACTCTCTCAAACCGTAAAATAAAAAAAAAGGCTTTATAATACCTCCCGAGACTTTCAACCAATATTTCACAAAGAGAACTAAGATGACAGTCTTATGATCTTGATGTAGCAAAAGCAAGAGGCCCATTATGAGTTCGGGCATGTTTGGTACGTCGGAAGTAACTGTGAAGTCACTTTTTTGAAAGTGAGTCCGGCCACTTCCGACGTTTGGTTCGTGGGAGTTCAGACCCACTTCGCGTCCAGGCCAAAATGGCCTGGACTTCACGCTCGCGACTCCAGGCCAAAAAGGCCGGGAGTCGCTCGAAGTGAGGATCACTTCATATCCTCACTTCGCGCGGGGTTTTGCTCCACTTCAATCCCTCGAAACCCTATGCTTACCGCTCCGGCTCTCCACCCTGTTCTCCCCCGATCTCACTCGCTCGCCATCTCTCCACCCACCATGGTCCTCTCTGTCTCCTCCGTTCTTCGTCACCCACGCCAGCCTCTCACTCCCCGGCGGTAGATCTGAGGAGCAGCGGGGCCAGGAACCCTCCCACCTCTTCTCTAGTGGTGGATCTGACGGGCGTTGTTAGGCTCTCACTCCCCGGAGGTAGATCCGTCGGGCGGCGGGGCCAGGAACCCTAACGCTACCTCTCTAGTGGTGGATCCGAAGCTCGGCGAGCCCAAGAGCTTTTCCCTCTCCACGCAGTGCTGGATCTGGTCGGCACCCAAGGAGGTTGCTGCTATCTAGCCCGGTGGTAGATCTGTATCTCGGCCGATCGAGAAACCCCCCCTTTCCTCTCCGGACACCAGGCGTCTGATCCCTGCTACCTTTTTCAAGGTTTTTACACCTTCGTACCCTGTTTCATTTCCAGATCTATGGTTTTATATCTCCTTTTCCCTCTTCATGTCACGAGAGGCTTGTTTCTTTGTTGAATTTGATCCCCTGGCATGGTTAATCTGATTTTTATTTGGGCCGATCTGTGCTTTTATGGCTTGGTTCTTCAAGTATAAATGGTGCATTTCCTGGATCTGATCCCCTGACATGGTTAATCTGATTTTTATTTGGGCCGATCTGTGCTTTTATGGCTTGATTCTTCATGTTATATGGTGCATTTCCTGGATCTGATCCCCTTGCCTGGTTTCTGTGCTTTTATGGCTTGTGATTGTTCATGTATTTCCTGGATCTGATCCCCTGCCTGGTTTCTGTGCTTTTATTTGGGCCGATCTGTGCTTTTATGGCTTGATTCTTCATGTATAAATGGTGCATTGCCTGGAACTGATCCCCTTGCCTGGTTTCTGTGCTTTTATGGCATGGTTCTTCAAGTATAAATGGTGCATTTCCTGGATCTGATCCCCTGCCTGGTTTCTGTGCTTTTATTTGGGCCGAACTGTGCTTTTATGGCTTGATTCTTCATGTTATATGGTGCATTTCCTGGATCTGATCCCTTTGCCTGGTTTCTGTGCTTTTATGGCTTGTGATTGTTCATGTATTTCCTGGATCTGATCCCCTGTCTGGTTTCTGTGCTTTTATTTGGGCCGATTTGTGCTTTTATGGCTTGATTCTTCATGTATAAATGGTGCATTGCCTGGAACTGATCCCCTTGCCTGGTTTCTGTGCTTTTATGGCATGGTTCTTCGAGTATAAATGGTGCATTTCCTGGATCTGATCCCCTGCCTGGTTTCTGTGCTTTTATTTGGGCCGATCTGTGCTTTTATGGCTTGATTCTTCATGTTATAAATGGTGCATTGCCTGGAACTGATCCCCTTGCCTGGTTTTTGTGCTTTTATGGCATGGTTCTTCAAGTATAAATGGTGCATTTCCTGGATCTGATCCCCTGCCTGGTTTCTGTGCTTTTATTTGGGCCGATCTATGCTTTTATGGCTTGATTATTCATGTATGTCTTGCATTTAAAACTAGCCACTTTAATGCGGTGGCCAAGTATGTGAATGACAAAGTTGAGCCTAAAGGGGACTTCGAGCTCAAACATGTCCAGAATCACATGGGATGGTGTCGAAGGAAGTACGAGGTTATTAAATGTTTGCATAAACTTAGCGGTTGTGGGTGGACAGAACTTGACAAGAAGTTCTCGATGGATGTGGATGTCGCTGCGGCGTACATTGCGGTGCGTTGGCATTGCCTAATACTTGACATGAATTAATGTCTTGCATTTAAAATTGCCTAATACTTCTCTTATTATGTAGGCACACCCTAATGCTAGGAACCTTATTAACAAGCCAATCCCTAATTTTGACTTGCTTACCGCTTGTTGCTGCGAGGAGAGGGCCTCGGGCAGATTTGCTCGGTCCACCCATGACGAGGCTAATCCTAATGAGCCTGTCATAGTTCTCGAGGATGCGGGGTCTTGCCCCCCCTTTATCCCAACCGATGAGGCTGCCGATAGTCCAGCTGCCATGGACACGGGGAGCACGCCCACTGGGCATAACAACACTCATGTAGGCACAAGTGACGGTGAGACTTCTGTGTGCATGACTATGGCCGAAACAGTTGCACGTATGCCGGCTCGGGCATTTGCTAGTAAGCGGTCGAGAGAGACGAGGGATGACACATTTGTAAGAGTTATTGAGAAGGTTGGGGATGCCATTCTATCCGGCAATGTCAAGTCGACCGATAAATTATATGCATCTGTTATGGAATGTGCAACTGATTACCCCAAGGAGGATCTTCTACGTGTTTTCAATGTACTCAACCGGGACGAGGTAGAAGCACGTGGATTCTTGGTGATGAGCATAAAACACCGGAAGATGTGGTTGAAAGACTTCTTTGATCCAAATAGGCACAATTGACTTTTATATTGTACGCATGTAAACATTATATGACACTTGTAGCCTTTTGATGTGGGTTTATGGTGGTTTTTTGGGTACTTTTTGGGGTGCATGGCCTTTTGGGATTCATGGCTGCAAGCCAATCTCTAATTTCCAAATGCATGTGTATAGTTGATTTTGTATCATACAACCCACGTATTGACTTGTGTATTTGCCAATCAATTGATTTCCTATTGATTGGCAGCTATAGTTTATTTTATACTATGCAGCTCATGTATTTGGCAATTTGAGTTGATTTCCTATTGATTGGCAGCTTGAAATCATGAAATACTATGTCGTCTACAAAGGGAGATGACCCGGTGTATATGATTCGTGGCCGGTATGCCATGAACAAGTGCATCGGTTCCGTGGGGGGTGTTATCGGGGGTTTTATAATAGAAATGACGCTTTAAATTCATATCATGAGTATGCATCTCAATTGCCCCGTGCAACTAATTTCGGTACAAGAGGGTGTGGTCGGTTTGAATTTGAAATTGCAACTGCAATTGGATTGTGTATTGCATTAGGATTTATTGTGTTTTTCACCATGAGTTGATTTCTATGTGATGCACTTGTTGGTTATTATGAAATTGAGCCCCTGTGTTTATGGCTATTTGATGGGCAACCAGTCACTTCCCAATGTAATGGATGTTTTTTTCTGATGGATTTTGTTGCTTTATGGTTTTCTGTTGTTTATGATCATGGGGAGATGATGAAAACAGCTTATAATGCAATTTGATTGCCAGCCTCCAATGTAATCTGATTTTTATGTCATGGACTTGTTGGTTTCTGATCATGGGGAGATGATGAAAACTGCTTATAATGTCATATGGTGTTGGGGAAATGATGATTCAAATATGTTCATTGGGGAGGAGAGGCTTGGTGATTTGGATGGCTTAATCTGTTAAGCAACCAATTGCCGCTACTGCTATGATTGGCAGCCATTAGATGCAATCTGATTTTTATGATGAATTTATTGCTTCATGCTATGATGTGAAACTGAGCCTATTAGATGCAATCTGATTTTGATTGGCATCCATTAGATGCAATCTGATTTTTATGATGGATTTATTGCTTCATGCTATGATGTGAAACTGAGCCAAGCCTATTAGATGCAATCTGATTTTGATTGGCAGCCATTAGATGCAATCTGATTTTTATGATGGATTTATTGCTTCATGCTATGATGTGAAACTGAGCCAAGCCTATTAGGTGCAATCTGATTTTTATTGGCAGCCATTAGATGCAATCTGATTTTTATGATGGATTTATTGCTTCATGCTATGATGTGAAACTGAGCCAAGCCTATTAGATGCAATCTGATTTTTATGATGGATTTATTACTTCATGCTATGATGTGAAACTGAGCCTATTAGATGCAATCTGATTTTGATTGGCAGCCATTAGATGCAATCTGATTTTTATGATGGATTTATTGGTTTATGTTACTGTTGTGATGTGAAATTTGATCCTATTAGATGCAATCTGATTTTTATGATGGATTTGGTTTATGTTACTGCTGCCTATGATGTGCAACTGAGCCTAGATGCAATCTGATTTTGATTGGCAGCCTCCAATGCAATCTGATTTTTATGATGGATTTATTGGTTTATGTTACTGCTGTGATGTGAAACTGAGCCTATTAGATGCAATCTGATTTTGATTGGCAGCCTCCAATGCAATTTGATTTTTTGTGATGGATTTTGTTGCTTTATGGTTTACTGTTGTTTATGATCACGGGGAGATGATGAAAACTGCTTATAATGTCATATGGTGTTGGGGAAATGATGATTCAAATGTGTTCATGGGGGAGGCGAGGCTTGGTGATTTGGATGGCTTAATCTGTTAAGCAACCAATTGCCGTTAAAGAAGGGCAATGATGATCCAAATTCTGAGCCCTTGTGTTTTTATATACGATTGTACAAGACGAGCATTGCGATCGACAACAAACAGATGTATTCAAGAGTCAGTCATTTGCTGTATTGTACGTGTGTATGTATGTCCAGGGAATCATTTATTCTATGACATGTAATTATGAAATCAAGGGTTGTATGTATTGTAAGTTATATAAGTTGTATTTTTTGAGTTTGTAATTGTGAAACATGTGTTTTAGTTTTGTATTTACAGGTTGTACTAGATACAATATATGTTATATTTTTTAAGTTTGTAATCTAAAGTGGGTGTTTACAGCTGTGTTTTGAAAAAAATAGAAGTTGTATTTTTCAACTTTTTTCCTTCAAAGCTCTATTTTTTCATTTCATCCATGCATAAAAATGTAAGTAATGTGAGTAATTGCTACATGTAATGGATGATTTTATTTCTAATGTCGAGAAAAAATACAAGTCGTGTTAGAAAAAATAAAGTCCAATGTATAAAACCCAAACCCAATCCATTTATAAACGGGCCAAACCCATCTGACTTGCCTAATCTGTTTATTCAACGGGTCGGGTCGGGTCCGCGGGTCATGACCTGAATTCCCACCCCTAACATTAGCATCATTAGTGATGGCAACGGGGCGGATACTGTGGTATCTGTCCCCGTCCCCGCACTCCCCTTACCCGCACCGCCTTGTCCCCGCGCGGATAATGGGAAACACGGATAATTGATTATCTTAATTATAGCATATGGTTATAAGAGGGAAAAAGATCCAAAAAATAAGAGCCAAAACCCTTATTTATAGACCCCAAGTCGTGGATCCTCGGATCAGATCAGAACTGTTCGTTTTTACCCGTCAGCCAGTCTTGGATCGATCCGAAATAGGTTTGGATCGATCGAAGATGTCAAAATTTAGGTTTCTAACGGCTTGGATCGATCCAATATGAGTTGGGATCGATCCAATATGTAACAGAGAGTCATGGAATGGGTTTTGGATCGATCCAGACTGGTTTCGATCGATCCGATGTGTAAAACTGCAAAACTGGTCCCTAGAAAGGGTTTTGGATCGATCCAAACCAGTATGGATCGATCCAAACTGGTTTGGATCGATCCGGAATAAGTCTGGATCGATCCAGACTGGGTTGGATCGATCCGAAATAAGTTTGGATGGATCCAATGCATTTCTGGATACATCCAGACCGGGTCTGGATCAAGTCTGGATCCATCCAAACTGGGTCTGGTATGGATTCAATTCAGATTGGGTCTGGTTCAATCCGAATATGCCAGATTTTCTTCAATTTATGTCTTTTAAGCCCGGAATCGATGCAACCCACACCGCCCTGCACCCACGCGAATATTAAGAAACGCGAATAATTGATTATCTTAATTATAGCATATTGTTATTAAATGCAATATATTGGCAAATTTCGATAACATCATTTGAAGATTGTAATTACAACATTTAGATCTAATACATCAATAATATGGGTGGTATGCTCACCACCTGCACTTGGGGTGACCATATCCCCACTTCATCCCCACTTCAAGCATCAACCAAACACCAGAACTCAGAAAATATCAGAACTCAGCATCCACTTCAGCACCAACCAAACAGCAAAAGTGACAGAATTTATCACTTCTCAGCATCCACTTCAAGCACCAACCAAACACCAGAACTCAAAAAATCTCAGAAAGTCACTCCCTAGAAAGTCACTCCCCAGAAAGTCACTCTCCAGAAGTCACTCCACTTCAGCTTACTTCTCAGCAACCAAACAGGCCCTTGACATTAAACTCACTACAAGTTGCTTGACCTTGAGTTGAAACATTGAGTCAAAAGCGACGGTTAAGATGCAGTTTTCACAAAAATAGAAATATCTTCGTCGTGGATCATAATCATCACACATTACCAACTATCAATATCAACGATTAGAAAATCAAACCTTTTCACAAGGTAGAAATCTTCCATCCTGTAACAGAACCAACACGGAATGCATATTTTTTTCAACAGAATGCCTAAAACATCTAAGATAACAACATTATAGAGGTTAGGATCAACATTAGAAACTCATAGAGCATCATTGTTGATGATCCATAACAGTGATGATCAAGATTTTAAGCAGCATGGACTTTTGGAGTGTGGATATACCAGTTCTTGTTTTCTATTCTAGCAACAAAGAGGAGCCATTGGTTTGCCATGCTGACTCGCTGAATACCAAGTATCATACAAGAAAACAGAACTGAAGACAATGAAAAAGAGAAAGCTCCACATATACTACTACTCTTTCCTAAATAAAACAGATGGCCAACATGTTTGAGGCATCTTTCAGAATAAACAAAAAGCAGTGTTAATATCTAGTACCAGCCGCAGAGAAACTAAGGTCATGAAAAAAACGTATCTCCAACTCAGACCGAACAAGGAAAGCAATTACCCCATCAGACAGTACAAACCACACATTGAGCAGAATATATGGCACTGATATTTACAGACACAAAGAAGAAACAGTTCCTAGTAATGTTCTCCCAGATAGAAGTACTTATTCAAATGTTCACAATGCTTGCAAGTTCCAATGGCTGTTTCACACCTTGGGTGCTGCATGCTCCATCATCACAGGGCCTTTAGACTCAAAATCTGTCGCAACAACCTGCCCATAGTCGCCCTTTGGGTCATCCTCCTCGAGATAATCAGCTCTTGCATTGAGAGCCAACATCTGGCATACGAGCCAAAAGAGGGATGCATCAAGGGCCAAGAAAGCAGCCCCACCAAATAGACCAGTTTTGGCAGTAGGGCATTCGGTTTGAAGATTTTGATGGACATTGTGGACTCTGTGAAGGCCTTCGGTAACGGTAGCCCAGATCATCATTCCCTCAGCTAGCGCAAACACACCCCTAAACGCATAAAAACAGAAACTTACTTCAAAAGAACGTACATTAGCACCCCAAGCTCATGAGGGAAGTGACTTATACCCAACGGAATTATTCATGCAATCAAGTATTCTGAACTCAAGAACAAGACAATCACAACTATTTGAAGGAAAAAAGACAATAAAGAAACAGGAGAAGAGACAATTGTTGCAAACAATCTAGACTTGAGCAACTTGGTGCCCATCCATGGCCAACCATTATGTGGTTAAACGGAACTAACTCTATGATAAATGCAGTAAGCAAAAGTACTGACATCTCCCATACATTCTAGGGCTTGTCCATAACTTTGAAACAAAAATCTAGATTACAAAGATGGATTTAAATGGATAATCTGACAACAAATGAGGATCCCTGTAATAAGGAGCTAATGAAGCCATGATGTAACTAAGTTGATTTGACAGCAAGGTGAAGGATATGCAAAAGTTAGCTGCTATGGCAACTTAAAACCTAGATACTTTTGATTACTTGTATAGACGAAAACCAACATTTATACAAGAAACTAATTGAAAACAATATCACTTACATAGCGATTGTGAAGAAAACAACCAGTGTAGTATTGCGGAACAAAGCTTCTTTTGGAACAGATTTTCCCTTGTAGGGAAAGAAAACAGATATCCAACCTATAATGCTGCATATGAAAAGGGCCACCACCGATAGACTTCCTAATGCAACCGTAGGATCATTGGGGAACTTGCATATAACAACATCTTTTCCATGTATGGCAATTCCATTTGCAGGCTGTATCATCATAGTCAGAAAGGAATAAGAACTCGACATCGAGAAGTAAAGGGATTACAGAAGACAAGAAATTACAAATATGTAACAAAAGATGGTTACACACGTTCGCACAAAATAACAAAGAAAGGATTATCTTAAATAACAGCTGTTATTAGACACTAATAAGCATCATGAAAAGTTTACACTAAGGATGCTAACTTAACCAGCTTAAAGGATATAGCTACGCATTGTAACAGAAACTAGGAACCTCATCAATTTTTATTAGCAAATCAATGCCCAATAAAAACAAGGTTATGTACCCAGTATTTGTGAAAGTTTGCGATTAAATACACTAAACTGAAAAAGAGAAAGCAAGAAACAGGCCAATGACTCAAAGAAGTAGCAAAAAGTTACTTAAGGTCTCACCTTTTTGTTCTCAGCAATTACACCAAGTATGAAGGCGAGTACACCAAAAAATGCACCAGAAAGAGCCAATTGTGCAGACTGACTCATGGCCATTGCTCCAATTAGAAGATACAGCACCAATTAATCAGAACTCCTATGCGCCACAATGGAAAATGAAATATGTTCAGCCAAATATACCATACAACCCAAAATACTTGAATAACAGCATACACTAGTCAGGTGCCCAAGCGAGACCAAAACGAAGAATCCTAAAAAGCTAGCTTTAGTATGAGAATTAGTTTCCAAGAATAAGTCTGAATATTAAGCGATCCATATTAAAATTGGAGCAATACGATTAATGAAGACGATATGCTCCTCGAGACAAATTTTTGTACTTTTCTCATTCATTCGTACCATATTGACACTAGAATTCAGATGCTCTAATCACCGTCTATATATTCCAGAAGAGCATATTATACTATATTGTCAGCTATTCCAAATTTCCAACAAAATAGCCTTGTTTGGTACTTGAATGCATCCACATGTTTAATTTCCTCAAATCAAAACCCCCAGAAATCGTAAATAATTCCAAAAAAAAAACATAATATTACAATACCCTAAAGCGATAAAAGGTGATTTCCAAATCATAAATCCGCAAATCTCAACCCTAAAACTCATCTCCAAAACCTTCCCAATAACAACGACCAGATTCTCACCCATATGAGCCAAAAATCTATAACCCGCTAATAAAAATCACACCTTGGGTGGATCGATTCAAAACCCGAAAAACTTCTCATACTAAAGAAAAAGAAAATCTCTCTCAGATCTCAATAATCAAGAACATCAACAAAAACGAACAACTTAAGCAACAAAATCGCCTCAAAAACACAAATTTTATCCAAGATAGACAACCAATACGAGTTAAATTCGAACTACTTTCCCAAAAAAAATCAAGAAATCGAGAAGAAGAGGAACTCACAATTACTTGATGGCCTTCTTCACACAGAGAAGAGAAGAGCTATGCTCCCCAATGGCAATATATAGCAGTTGGACTTGGATATAGATGTAAATAATACAGAATTTAGGAGCTTTTTCGAATAATACTGGCTAGAATCCACGAACGACCAGCGAGATCCGGATTCCCGAGAGTTGTTGACCAATAAACTATTCACGATTCCCTTCCTTCTTTATAATATTAGCCAAAGGCCCATTAGAGGGAATGTTTCTGAGCCGTTTGATTGAGATAAGGATATATTTGACGGCCGCGATTGGCGGAATCTGAACCCGGTCCAGTGGATCGCGTCAATATACAGAAGACGACAGCTGGCGGTCGTTGGAGTGCATGAACTTGGAGTTCGAGCTGGACTCAACTTAGGGCATGATATTCGTGGAAATTTCTGAATTGCCATTTTTAATTAGGTGGTTGAATAAAAAGTCCAGTTTAAGTTCTTGGATATATATTTCTTTCTAACGAGAGCATATCAACTTTAGAAATGTTTCCTGCTAAGAAGGAAATAAATAAAAACCGATACTGTGATTTAATAATATTTTGAATAAAGAAAATTAGTTGAAATTTAGCATAGCCGGCACGGCATGGGTTTTGATATTTTTTCCAAGTTGGATATATCTATAATTGGTGTCATTGTATGAGGCTCGTTTGTGCGTATGAATGTTGTGAGATGGGTTGTAATAATAAATGAAAAACTATATGACATGTAACATTAATAATTATGATAGAAAAGTGTGTTCATGAAATTTATTGTTCGTAGGTGTGCTTAGTTTTAAGGAGAATTTGGAGGCAGCACCATAAAATGAACTTATTCTTAAAAAAAACACTAATTAAAAGATTTGATGCCTTAACACCATTTTACATTTCAAAAGGCACTTATACCTCCTTCTACAACCGCCTCCAATAACCTCCGCTCCTTCTCACCCCTCACCGTCACCAACTGCCGCCGCAACCTGCATTCTACAATCGCTCGTCGGAGACCACCGTCAAGGTCGGCGGCGGAGACGTCGCCGTCGAGCCGGAAATATGTCGGCTGCGAATCCACCGCTGGGGATCGAGAGGAGGAAGTAGTGTGGAAGGACGCGGAGGCGTCGACTGCGACGACCACGAAGACGCTGCTGATGCCAACGATTCCGGTCAAGATGGGCCTGTCATACATAGATCTGCCGACGATTCCAATGAAGACGAGACCGTCGTCATCCATGGATCTGCCGCGACGTCGATGGGCCGAGGAGGAGGAGGTGGTGCGAAAGGATGCGGAGGCGTTAACTGCGACGATGACGACGATGCTGCTGATGCCGACGAGATGGGCATGTCATCCATAGATCTGTCGACGATTCCGATCAAGACAAGCCCGTCGGAATCCATGGATCTGCCGCCGATGTCGATGAGGCGAGGAGTAGGAGGTATTGTGGAAGGATGCGGAGGGATGGAAGAAGGCAGGAGCGGTGGGGAGGGGCGGACACGCCGCCCGTGACGGAGAAGGCGGCCGCGCGGGTGGAGAGGCGGCGGAGCCTCGCGAAGTGGGCTATGTCGGGGTCGCTGAGAGAGGAACGAAGGGGAGGAGAGAACCCAAATGGCTTGGTGATGATGTGGATGGTTATGATGGAATGGAGGTATTAATTTGAAGGCTTGGATTGAGTGGGAGTATCTCATCACCAATTTTCTCTTTTCTTTTTATAATTTTTTTTTTGTATTTTTCGTTTTTCACTTTTCTCTTTTTATTTTTCACTTTTCTCTTTTATTAGATCCCTATGATCCCTCCTATGTCGATTTTAACATCTAGCGATCTCATATTCGCTGTCATTTTTTTCTTTTTTATTTTTCTCTTTTTTTTTCCCTTTCGATCCCCCGTCTTCGCCGTCATTCTCGTCGATCAGCCACCATAATCATTTCATGATATCCATACTATCCCTCTTATACTTGTCTTAATTGAGAACGAGCTCCCAACTTCATTTTTCTCTTTTCTCTTTTCTGTTTTGATCTCCCGTCTCCGCTACCATTTTCGTTGATTAGCCACCAGAATCATTCCCTGATATTCGTACTATCCTACTATACTAGTCTTAACCGACGACGAGCTCTCAACTTCACTTTTTTCTTTTTAATTTTTCTATTTTTCATTTTTCTCTTTTCACTTTTTTATTTTTCTCTTTTCACTTTTCTCTTTTTCAATTTTCACTTTTCACTTTTCTCTTTTCCGTTTTAACCGTGGGTTAGCGAATTTTTGCATTCCCAAATTAAAGAGAGAAAATTAAAAAAAAAGATTAAAGAGAGAAAATTAAAATAAGGAAATCATCTTATTTTTAATTAAAAAAGAGAAAATTACAAAGAGAAAATTAAAGAGAGAAATTTAAAAACAAAAAATTAACAAAGAGAAAATTGAAGATCAAGAACTACAACAGTCGCATACATGAAGTAGAATTAAATTGTCGCATACATGAAGTAGAATTAAATTGTGATACGAAAGAATCTCACTTTTTATCATTTTTTTCTCATTATTTTCCAAATTTTCTCGATTTTCCGTTTGATTTTCTTTCATCTTTGCTGGAACCTGATCAAACCAGGATGCTTGGGCTAGTCCAGATCTAGTTCAAGTTGGCTTGAAGAAGATGGGTAGTCACATCCGGTGGCTGGAGCCTTGCCGGAGCTTGATCGCTATCGAGGAAGGCCGATAGGACATCGGAGGTGATGGAGGAGAGGTCATAGAAGCATGAGGATTTCATCCACCGGAGCGGATCAAGGAGATCAGCGACGGAGACGGTGGATCCGGAGAGGTCGGCGGTAGTGGTTCGTAGATGTATAGGCTTCTTTAGACCGGAGCCACCCATTCCTAGAGCAGCATCTAGGTCCTGGGCTTCTGAAACCCTCGCCTACTGCATCAATTTCCGGTGCACCGCCTCCACGCATCAGTCTTGGTGGTGGCGGAGGGCAGTGAGGAGGGCCATGGCTGGGGCCATGTCTTGGTGGTCGGCGAGGCGAGGCGATCCGAGAGATAAGGGAGGGGGAGGGAGCTGAGGGGAGTGGCGGTGAGAAGACGATGATTCAGACGGCACCGAGACGGGGCGCCCCTTGTCTGCCATCGCTTCCCAATCAACCAGCGCGACCACTCCGAGTGGCTTCGACTTGGAGGTACCCGTGGCGGTGACGATGCCGAAGCTAGCAGAGCCGAAGTCGGCGGCATAGGCGACGGCTTTGAAGCCGGAGAAGAAAGGCACGTCAGAGACAAAGGGTAAGCGGCAGAGGCGACGGCTTCGGAGCCGGAGAAGAAAGGCACGTCAAAGACAAAGGGCAAGCAGCGGGCCTTGGAGGTGTGTACAGTCGCGGCCTGTGCGGCGGGGAAGGCGTTGCAATGGACGATGGCGACTCCACCGAGCGCCGCCATGGACGCCTCTGAGAAGGTGTCCGTGGCGACCAATCCGAGCGGCTTCGACTTGGAGGTACCCGTGGCGGTGACGATGCCGAAGCTAGCGGAGCCGAAGTCGGTGACAGAGACGACGGCTTCAGAGCCGGAGAAGAAAGGCAGCGGGCCTTGGTGGCGTGTATAGCCGCGGCCTGTGCGGTGGGGAAGGCGTTGCAGACGCCTCGAAGACGGTGTCCGTGGGAGGGGGAGGAGTGGTGGTGAATACGACCATGCTGCGATCATAACCGATTTGAATGGATTGCACCAAAAAATTGAAATAAAACAACCCGTAACTGCTATAAATTAAATACATCTATATATAATGCCTCAAATATATAATATATATGAAGTAGGGGTAAAAGTGTCATTCAAAATACCTAACCTCTCATGACTGCCTTGAAATGGTGCTTATACATTAAAACACCAGATGACGGTGTTCCAGTTAATAAGTTTGCTTGTTTTGGTGTAAACACTAATTATCTATAGTTTTAACTAGGGGTAATTACCTTTTAATACCCTCTATTTTTCAGGATTTACAATCCGGTACCCTCCAATTAGAAAATGTAATTTTAGTACTCTCAAGTTACAAAGACGGTTGATTTAGTACCCTCCTGTTAGACGACGTTAGTCTCAGTCACCCAAAACCGCTCACGTGCGTGGCACATGAGCGGTTTTCATACTTAGAAGCGGTATTGAGAGGAGAGAGAGGGAGAAAGAGGAGAGAGAAGAGAGGAACGAGAGGGGGGGAGATAGAGGAGAGGAAGCTCGCGTCCTCGGCGGAGCTCGGCACCCGGCGTCCTCGGCGAAGCTCGGAGAAAGCTCACGTCCTCGGCGAAGCTTGGAGAAACTTGGCGCCCGGCGTCCTCGGCGAAGCTCGGCGAAAGCTCGCGTCCTCGGCGTCTTCGGCGAAGCTCGGAGAAGCTCGCGTCCTCGGCGCCCGGCGAAGGGGTCGCAATCCCGAGGTCCTCGCCAACCTCGGCGCCCGGCGAAGCTCGTGATATCAAGGTCCTCACCAACCTCGGTACCCAGCGAAGGTCGCGTCCTCGACGCCCGGCGAAGCTCGCGATCTCCCCGATGGCGAAGCTCGCATCCTCGGCGCCCGGCGAAGGGGTCGCGATCCCGAGGTCCTCGCCAACCTCGGCGCTCGGCGAAGCTCGCGATCGCAAGGTCCTCACCAACCTCGGCAGCCGGCGAAGGTCGCGTCCTCGACGCCCGGTGAAGCTCGCAATCTCCCCCACGGCGAAGCTCGCGTCCTCGACCATGGCGTCCTCGATTCCCGACAAAGCCCCGAGCTCGACCTCGGAGAGCCCTCGACCACGGCCTCGCCCCCCTCAACCCCACCCCGGTCCTCGTCTCCTCCCTTCCTCCCACCCTCTTTAAGCTCAACGCCTCCAACTCCCTCTCCGACGGCATCCCCTCTTCTCTCCTCTCCTCCCTCCCATCCCTCCGCCTCCTCGGCCTCTCCTCCAACTCATTCGCCGGAAACAACCCTCCTGCCTCAACCAACTCAATGGCTTTCTCTCTCTACTCTTTCCCTCTCTCCTCATCACGTGCCACCATGTGTAAACATCGGGCACGTGAGTGGTTTTCTATAAGGGGAAGCTAACGGCGTCTAAGATCTGCCCCGGTTTTGTAAATACATGGTACTAAAATTACATTTTTTAATTAGAGGGTACCAGATTGTAAATCTTGAAAAATAGAGGGTATTAAAAGCTAATTACCCGTTTTAACTATGGTGTAGTCAAAATAGTAGTTTTTTTTCATTCCAAAATCAGTTAAGATTTTGTTTCTCTATTTTTTACACCGCGACCGAGTTGCGGTCAAATAAAAGCATGCTTCATCTTTTATGCTGTTTGGAGGTGATTCTCACTGGTTTATGTTACTTCTCAAATGGGGTTATTATAAACATACATGTGTTCGATAATAAAAAATAAAAAAAAGAGCGTTTGGACACCACCAATGCATGTTCAAACGGATTAGAAGTAGAGCCGTGATATATATATGCCTTTTAGTTGGCTATCAACCAACCTTAGGTGGCTAATTTGGATTGTCGACACGTGGCAATCCATATTTTGATTCGATGGTCGCCCGATAGCCCAGTTAACCCACCCCGCGCTCCATCGAGGCTTTAGTGCTTCTCCTGACCATCTCCCGGCGGCTCCTCCACCCGACCTTCAGTGCTCCTCCCCAGCCGGCTACTCCATCAAGGGCTTCACCCATCACCCCCGGCCGGCTACTCCACTGATCTAGGGTGTCACCCCCTTCCATCCATCTCCTTATCGATCTACGCATCGATCTCCACCCGACCTAGGGCATGACCCCTCCTCCCGGCGGCCAAACCCTCAGCGCTCCTCCCTGACCGGCTACTCCATCGAAGGCTTCACCTATCACCCTCGCCCGGCTACTCCACCGATCTAGGGCATCACCTCTTCCATCGATCTCCACACGACCTAGGGCATGACCTGTGAGGGCCCGTCCCTCAGACCTGGCTCGACCGCGTGGGTCGAGATCCGATTTCCTGTTGGTTTGGTTCCGCGTCGGGCACGATCGGGCGATCGTGTGGCGGTTTGGGGCCCCAGGGGCATTTTGGTAAATATGCCCTCTAGTGGTCGGTTTAACACCCGCGTTCCACACACTGACTTGGATTGATGTATGTGTTTGATTAGAATCTCTAGGGTGCGTCCAATCGGAAGATCGGAGCTCGATCGGGAAAGATCGAATCGGACGGCTGAGATAGATCTGGATTTTCTATAAAAGCCCTGTCCCTTTCTTCTCTTTCCTTATCTTCTTCTCCTGTCCTTTTCTCCTCTCTCTCTCCTTCGGCTGAGCTAGGGTTGGAGACTTCCGCTTTCGGAGCTTGGATCTTGGCGGCTCGGCTGGTGGCACGCGTGGAGGAGCTACCCTACTTGCTCAAGTAGGTGTTTCTACCTCGATCCTTGGATCGGGTTCTCCTAGGATAGGTTTTTTGTACTTTCGCTGTAGGAATACTTGTTAGAATGCTATGTAACTCTTTGTGCATGTAGTATGAAGGATTTGAAGTATTCCTACCTCGCATTTTTCGTCAAGTGTTGTTTTACACTTTCTGGGCCTGCGCGGTCGACCGTCGGATCGACCGTCGCATCGACCGTCAGGCTCTGTCGGGATTTTAGCCTCCCACGGTCGATGGGTCGATCGACCGTGGGTTCTCTCTCTTTTTCATCCCGCCTCACGGTCGACCGTCGGATCGACCGTCGCATCATCCGTGAGGCTCTGTCTCGTTTTGGGCTCCCGACGGTCGATGGGCCGATCGACCGTCGTCCATGTGGTTTTCCTCTTTTTGGCCTCACGGTCGACCGTGGCATCGACCGTGACATCGTCCGTGGTCTCACGGTCGATCCCCGGATCGATCGTGACATCGTCCGTGACCCCTTGAACTTGATTTTCTGGCTTTTCTAGGATGGATTTGATTTGGGGTTAGTATCTAAACATGTTGGGAAGCATGTAGGGGGATTTGATGAGGTTTTCAAAGGATTTTCATCGGGTTTGAGAATCGATTCGAGTAACTCTCTTGTTGGGTGAATCTATGGCTTTGTTTGCATTTAAATACATGTGTGATTGTAGTTAAATGCTTAGTTGATTGCCTAGCCATTAACTAGCTATGAGTGCTAGTTAATGAGGAATTGTGGAACCTTAGCCCCTTGCCGGCGAGTGCCGAGGGCTATTGTATATCTGTGGAACTTATAACTGATGATGTGACATGTAGAGACATCTAGGATAGATGTTTGCCTAGGCCCATGCATTGTGTGCATTAGCGCATTTGAGGTTAGGCCGGCGATGGTTTGGGTCGCCGATCCGAGGCTCTCGGGTAGCTCGGATCTAGCCTTAGGGTCGTGGCTGGGTAGTCAAGAATAGGGTGTGATCTTGGATCATCTTAATCTCTTGTGATTGAGAATTGCGATAGTTGACTCTGATCAGTAATTGAGGTTTAGAGGTTGTGTTGTCTTCCAAGGCCAAGTGCTAAGGATGGTTGTCGACGTCCCTGACATGGTCCCCAGGCAGTGGTTTCCTGCTGGGTAATGGTGATCCTACTGGTTCTGGTCCCTTTCCTCCCAGCGTGTTGGTTGATGTTCTCAGCGTGGTCGGTTGAGAAGAGTAGGATCCCGTGGGGAGTTGACAGGGGTTGTGGGACCCCGTGGCATTCGTTAGACTTGAGCTGGGAGACAACACTGTTGTTGTTTTCCTCCTTTCAGTGTGCCGTAGAGTAGAACCCTACTGAGCTTATCGCTCACTCCTACCCGGGCTGCGTTTGCAGGTGCAGGCGGCAGCTCTTCTTCAGTGGAGCCGGCCGGATCGGCCTTCGGCGGCGTCCCTTACCGGTCCGGACATCATTAGACAGTCGTCAGAGAGGTTGGCTCAGATCATGCAGAGGCTTCTGACAGCGCAGAGCATGCAGAAGAGCTACGCAGACCGCAGGCGACGACCCCTGGAGTTCGCAGTTGGCGACAGAGTGCTACTGAAGGTGTCCCCGCGCAGAGGGTCGATCAGGTTTGGTAGCAGGGACAAGCTAGCCCTGAGGTTCACCGGGCCATTTGAGATCGTCAGGCACGTTGGAGCAGTCGCCTACCAGTTGGCTCTACCTCCGCACATGTCAGCAATTCACCCCACCTTCCACGTGTCTATGCTGAGGAAGTATATTCCAGATCCTTCTCACGTGATCAGACACGACGACCTCGAGGTTGAGGAGGATGCCACCTCCATAGAGCAGCCAGTACAGATCATGGACAGACGGGATCAGGTGCTCAGAGGCAGATCGTTACCGTTGGTTATGGTCAGGTGGAGACATGGCAGTGCAGAGAGTCTGACTTGGGAGTGAGAGGATCACATGCGTCGGGAGTTTCCCCGACTGTTCACCTCTTCATGTATATTTCTTGTTGTGGGCGTTGGCGCCCCTAGTTGGAGCCTTGTTTGTGCAGGTAGGCTTAGTTGTTTCTTTTTCCCCCGGCTTCAACCATGAATTTCGGGACGAAATTCTTTTTAAGGTTGTTAGGTTGTGAGGGCTCGTCCCTCAGACCTGGCTCTACCGCGTGGGTCGAGAGCCGGTTTCCTGTTGGTTTGGTTCCGCGTCTGGCACGATCGGGCGATCGTGTGGCGGTTTGGGGCCCCGGGGGCATTTTGGTAAATATGCCCTCTGGTGGTCGGTTTAACACCCGCGTTCCACACACTGACTTGGATTGATGTATGTGTTTGATTAGAATCTCTAGGGTGCGTCCGATCGAAAGATCGGAGCTCGATCGGGAAAGATCGAATCGGACAGCTGAGATAGATCTGGATTTTCTACAAAAGCCCTGTCCCTTTCTTCTCTTTCCTTCTCTTCTTCTCCTGTCCTTTTCTCCTCTCTCTCTCCTTCGACTGAGCTAGGGTTGGAGACTTCCGCTTTCGGAGCTTGGACCTTGGCGGCTCGGCTGGTGGCACGCGTGGAGGAGCTACCCTACTTGCTCAAGTAGGTGTTTCTACCTCGATCCTTGGATCGGGTTCTCCTAGGATAGGTTTTTTGTACTTTCGCTGTAGGACTACTTGTTAGAATGCTATGTAACTCTTTGTGCATGTAGTATGAAGGATTTGAAGTATTCCTATCTCACATTTTCCGTATTATAACGGTTGGTTTCCGTATTATCGCCGTTTTGTCGGTTTTTGTCTATTTGGACCTAGATAGGAGATTTGACCGTCAAAAATGGATTTCTTCATTCCATTAGCTTCCCCATTGTTAAATACACTTGCTTGCAAAGTTTCATCTTATTCCAACTTGATTTGATCCTTGAAATCCAAGAAATTGGATTTCCAGCACTGTTCTGAAGAACTGTGCCCAAGGCTCGACGGTCGATCGGTGCATCGACCGTCAAGTGTTGTTTTACACTTTCTGGACCTGGCGGTCGACCGTCGTATCGACCGTCAGGCTCTGTCGGGATTTTAGCCTCCCACGGTCGATGGATCGATCGACCGTGGGTTCTCTCTTTTTAATCCCGCCTCACGGTCGACCGTCGGATCGACCGTCGCATCGTTCGTGAGGCTCTGTCTCGTTTTGGGCTCCCGACGGTCGATGGGCCGATCGACCGTCGCCCATGTGGTTTTCCTCGTTTTGGCCTCACGGTCGACCGTGGCATCGACCGTGACATCGTCCGTGGTCTCACGATCGATCCCCGGATCGACCGTGACATCGTCCGTGACCCCTTGAACTTGATTTTCTGGCTTTTCTTGGATGGATTTGATTTGGGGTTAGTATCTAAACATGTTGAGAAGCATGTAGGGGGATTTGATGAGGTTTTCAAAGGATTTTCATCGGGTTTGAGAATCGATTCGAGTAACTCTCTTGTTGGGTGAATCTATGGCTTTGTTTGCATTTAAATACATGTGTGATTGTAGTTAAATGCTTAGTTGATTGCCTAGCCATTAACTAGCTATGAGTGCTAGTTAATGAGGAATTGTGGAACCTTAGCCCCTTGCCGGCGAGTGCCGAGGGCTATTGTATATCTGTGGAACTTATAACTGCTGATGTGACATGTAGAGACATCTAGGATAGATGTTTGCCTAGGCCCATGCATTGTGTGCATTAGAGGCATTTGAGGTTAGGCGGGCGATGGTTTGGGTCGCCGATCCGAAGCTCTCAGGTAGCTCGGATCTAGCCTTAGGGCCGTGGCTGGGTAGTCAGGAATAGGGTGTGATCTTGGATCATCTGAATCTCTTGTGATTGAGGATTGCGATAGTTGACTCTGATCAGTAATTGAGGTTTAGAGGTCGTGTTGTCTTCCAAGGCCAAGTGCTAAGGATGGTTGTCGACGTCCCTGACATGGTCTGTGAGGACCCGTCCCTCTAATCCTGGGTCGACCGGCTGGGTCGGGCCCGTGGCTCGTTGGTTTGCTTCGCGTCGAGCGCGCGATCCAGTGGATCGTATTGTTTCTTGGACCACAAGGGCAATTTGGTAAATTGCGCCTTGTTGATTTGTTTCACACCCGTGTGTGCACACACTGACCTTGTATGTGTTAGTGCTTGTTTAGAATGGTTAGGTGGACCCGAGATCGGAAGATCTGAGCTTGGGCTTGTGTTTTAGCACAAGTTTGCCTTTCTGGGCGAAGGAGATCGATCTGGATTGCTATTGAGATCGATCTGGCCTTGCTAGCCAGATCGATCTGACATGCTTTGGAGATCGATCGCTTAGTGCAGAAGGTCTTTGGGCTGTTTGAGCCTCGAGAGCGATCGATCGCTCCTTGGAGCGATCGATCGGACTCGTGATCAAACAGTCGGTGGCTTCTCTTCTCTTCCGCGATGACGGCAGCCGGCCGTCGCTCTCCCTTGTCAGAAGGGGAGGACTTTCCCTCCCCTCCCCCAGCTTTTCCCCGCCTTCGCCGGCTTTCCCCAGGCTTTTCCTTCCTCTTCTTTTCTTCCCTTCTCTTCTCTTCTTCTTTCTTTCTCTTCTTCCCGCGTTGCTCTGTTTCTTCTTCTCCGCCGGCGAGCTTCTTCTTCGCCGTTCTCCCTCCTCTGACCACCGCTTTTGGCGTTCCAAAGCTTGTTGGATTCGGGGCGACGAGAGGAAGGTAGCTTAGGTGGTTTGGAGCCGTGTTGGTGACTAGTTTGCGAGGGATCAGCCGAGGAAAGCGCAGCTAGGTAGGGTTATACCTAGTGTATTTATTTCGAGTTTTCTTGAGATCTAGCCGTTGGATCTTGTTAATCCTTGATTTGTTGGTTTCCTTATACCTGTTAGAATTACTGATTTAAGTTTTATGTTAATCAGTTGAGATTTGAGTAGGTTTTATGCTTGATTAGTCTCGGATTTCTTGTTTTCTGCTGTTCTTGAAGAACAGCCGGCTTGCGGCGAGTTTTCTGGCCGGTATGTACATGATCTTGGCTTTTGATAAACATAAGCGTTGTAGATCTACTCGTTAACTTTCCATTCCATCTTATTTCGTTTTTTTTTTATTTGTCTACGATTTTTTATGAATTATTTACTGGAGGGCTGCGTTGCAGCAATTAATTAGAAAGTTAGTTTTGATTAGGGGTTTTCATTAGCGTTTTTCCGTTAATCCAACCGTTGGATGATTCTGGATTTTGGCTATGATAATCCTGGTTTATCCCTCTACTGGTGGCTAAGTTGGATCGCCAATCCGGCGTCGTTTGGATGTCGGATCGACGGGGTCAATTAGCCCCTAATAGAGAACTTTTGGGTGTTTTGAATATAATATTATATTTCGGAATATAATATTATATTGTTTACTGTTCATCTTCGTTTTCGAGGTTGCTTCCCGTTGCAGGAGTCCGCCGTCGACGGTCGTGGTACCGTCGTAATGCTGGGACCCGCTGCGGATCGGCTGGCAGCGGTTGGTAGTACCGCTGCAGCGGTCCAGTAGACTTATATGATGTTTGCCATACTGTTGCATGCCTATCTCCTGTTTGTATATGTCATAGCATGCATTGTTGAATTGTGCATTAGTTGCATTGGTTAGGGCGTGGGTGATCCTTGGGTTGCCGTCCCGAGGCTGAAAGCTCGAACTTAGCCCTAGGACCGGAGTTGGGTAGTTTGGACCCGGTTTGAATGGTGGTGTCCAGTCGATTCGATGATAGGCTTAGATGACTGGTACACTTGTGGCTTGATGATTGTAGAGGTCGTGTCGGCCTTGAGTCGGATGCTGAGGTGTAGCCGGTGTCCCACTGTGCTAACCTTTGGTGTCGCCAGTGTTGTTCCTGTTACTGAGTGCCGTCCCTGGGCCTCAGGGACACGCGATGGGGTTATGGGACCCCTGTATACACCCAAGTCCTACTTAAGGGAGACACTGTTGCGTTTCCCTCTTCCTTCTGTGTGTCGTAGTGTAGATCCCTACTGAGCTTAGTACTCACACCTACCCGGGCTGCGTTTTGCAGGTGCAGGCGTCAGTTCTTCCTCTGTGGCCCCTACCGAGCAGTTGGTCGGCGGTGCGGCGGCGCCTAGTGGACTTTGAGAGATGGCGATCTTTACTGCTTTTATACCTTATGTTAGTTAGTCTCCTACGGGAGTGATGTTGTACTTTGAATCTTCCCCTCTCCGAGGATTTGTATATTAACACTTGAGTTTAAAATCTGTGGTTCGAGGTTTTGCTGATTAATGTTGTTTTAATTTGGGGTCTTTGATGAACTGTTAGGGAGACCAATAGGTTAGAGGGAACCCTCGCCAGCTTTGTTTTCCGCGTTTTGTAGGTTCCGGTTCGCGTCGCCCGGCCCGGTTGGGCTTTCGCGGGTCGGGGCGCGACATGGTCCCCAGGCAGTGGTTTCCTACTAGGTAATGGTGATCCTATTGGTTCTGGTCCCTTTCCTCCCAGCGTGTTGGTTGATGTTCCCAGCGTGGTCGGTTGAGAAGAGTAGGATCCCGTGGGGAGTTGACAGGGGTTGTGGGACCCCGTGGCATCCGTTAGACTTGAGCTGGGAGACAACACTGTTGTTGTTTTCCTCCTTTCAGTGTGCCGTAGAGTAGAACCCTACTGAGCTTATCGCTCGCTCCTACCCGGGCTGCGTTTGCAGGTGCAGGCGGCAGCTCTTCTTCAGTGGAGCCGGCCGAATCGGCCTTCGGCGGCGCGAGCACATCCAGGGGCGCTTGAGGTTGCTGGAGGATTACCTGTTGTACATTTTGCTATATATATGATGTTGTAAACACTTTTGGGATTTTTGTATAAATCTGTCTCTTGGGAGCTTTGTATTAAATCTGAACTGTACAACTTGATGATATATTATAATTGAATCTGTTCGCCTCTGGGATACAATTGTTTAAATTATCCGTCTTTTTCGCTTTGTATTGCGCCGATTGAAGTTGAATAGTGATAGGACCCTCACGCCCCGCCCTGGATGGATTTTTTGGGTCGGGGTGTGACATGACCCCTCCTCCCGGCGGCCAAACCCTCAGTGCTCCTCCCCGGCCGACTACTCCATCGAGGGCTTCACCCATCACCCCCCGCCGACTACTCCACCGATCTAGGGCATCACCCCTTCCATCCATCTCCCCATCGATCTACGCATCGATCTCCACCCGACCTAGGGCATGACCCCTCCTCCCGGCGGCCAAACCCTCAGTGCTCCTCCTCGACCAGCTACTCCATCGAGGGCTTCACCCATCACCCCCGGCCGGCTACTCCACCGATCTAAGGCATCACCCCTTCCATCCATCTCCCCATCGATCTACGCATCGATCTCCACCCGACCTAGGGCATGACCCCTCCTCCCGGCGACCAAACCCTCAGTGCTCCTCCCCGCCCGGCTACTCCATCGAGGGCTTCACCCATCACCCCCGGCCGACTACTCCACCGATCTAGGGCATCACCTTTTCCATCGATCTCCCCATCGATCATCACCCGACCTAGGGCACCTCTCCTCTCGGCGACCAAACCCTCAATGCTCCTCCCCGGCCGTCTACTCCATCGAGGGCTTCACCCATCATCCCCGCCCGGCTACTCCACCGATATAGGGCATCACCCCTTCCATCGATCTCCCCATCGATCTACGCATCGATCTCCCAGCGGCTCCTCCAACGATCCAGGCATCCCCCCTTCTCCATCACTCCCACCCATCACCCCTTCCATCGATCTACGCATCGATCTCCCGGCGGCTCCTCCAATGATCTAGGCATCACCCTGTCACACCCCGACCCAAAAAATCCATCGATCTACGCATCGATCTCCCGGCGGTTCCTATCACTATTCACATCCAATCGGCGCGATACATTTGCTGAAAAAGAGATAAACTTAAACAATTTAAACTCCAGAGGTAAAGCTGTAATCCAATTCATAAATACATCAAGTTGTACTGTTTAAACATCTATTACAATTTCTTATCAACTCCTCCAAGGGAAAGATATAATATAAGTAATCCCAAAAGTCCTCGAAAGATGTTTATAATTTACAAAACTATCAAAAGTACAACAGTCATCCTGCAGCAATGTCAGACGCCTCTGGAAGTAGTCGCGCCGCCAAACACTGATCTCGCCGACTCTACTGCGGAAGAACTGGCGCCTGCACCTGCAAACGCAGCCCGGGTAGGAGTGAGCGATAAGCTCAGTATGGTTCTACTCTACGGCACACTGAAAGGAGGAAAATAACAACAGTGTTGTCTTCCCGCTCAAGCCTAAGGAATGCCACGGGGTTTCACAACCCCTATCGACTCCCCAAGGGATCCTACTTTTCTCAACCGACCACGCTGGGAACATCAACCAACACGCTGGGAGGAACAAGAGCCAGAACTAGTAGGATCACCCTCACCCAGCAGGAAACCACTGCCTGGGGACCATGTCAGGGACATCAACAACCATCCTTACCACATAGCCTTGGGAAGACAACACGACCTCTAAATCTCAAAGCAAGATCATAGCCAACTATAACACATCCTCGATAAAATAAGATTTCAATTATACAATCACGCCCTAGTCCTGACTACCCAGCCGCGGTCCTAAGGCTAGATCCAAGCTACCCAAGAGCCTCAGATCGGCGATCAACCCATCGCCCGCCTAACCTAATATGCCTCTAATGCATACAGTGCATGAACCTATGCAAACATCTATCCTAGATGTCTCTATATGCCACAACATCAGTTATAGGTTCAACTGTCGCGCCCCGGTCCGGGCCCGGCCCGGAAGACCCACGAGGGGGGTTCCTACATCTACTAACAGCAACGTGCGGAAACAGTTACAACAAGCAGTAAGAGGACAGAAGTAAATCTAACAACTCCTATTATTACAAAACTGTACATAAGATAGAGTTACAACAAGATTTACATAAACAGTCCTTAAGTACAACAGATGTTATAAAGCTCATAAAAGGGTTACATCATCAGTAGTCTCCTGGAAAGCACAACAGAAACCATCATGGCCCTCAAACATGCCCTGACGTCGACGCGCCACCGCAGGACGAGCAACTGGGGCCCACCGTGGGTGAGCTGGTACCTGCACCTGCAAACGCCATCCGGGTAGGAGTGAGCACTAAGCTCAGTAGGGTTCTACTCTACGCCACACACAAGGAAGGGGAAACTGCAACTGAACTAGCTCTGTGCCAAGTACTGAGGCTTGCCAAGGACCCCATAAATCCCGTCAATAACCCGAAGGGTACCTGTCCAAAGTACGTCTCCGACAGCCACTGCCTAGGGTGGACATTCTCCGACATTTTTGACACAGAGTGGACATGACGATACCAGTAGGACACCCTTCTCCAAACAGGACCTCCACACTTGGCAGAACAACCGTGGCTATGACAACCAACTCTCAGCACTCCAAGGAACAGAGCTAACACTACCCCAAACAGCAGACTAACAGCACTACAGTCAAACCCTAGGCATCTAATGCACAATCAACAATGCATGCAACAGCATAAACAACAACAATCAAAGGCACAACCCATGGCCCATTTATACTAAGCATTCCCGAGGGTTCATGACTCCCTCGGTTAACCACAAAGTGATAAAGCCATACAGTCAGCCCATTTATTCTACACAATCCCGGGAGTCATCACATTCCCGGTTCAACCACAAAGCGGTAACAAACAACAGTTATAGCAATATCACTAACATGCCATTCTCTGCTACCCTCAGGCACTGTTTCTGGAAACACTGGATCGATCCAAACATACCCATGGATCGATCCGACAGCCTTCAGTGAACAGACCATCTTGGGTGCAACCTGGATCGATCCTAGATCCAACAGCATCCACGGCTCGATTACCGGGAAAAACGCTAATCAAAACCACTAAAACTAGTCCATAAAACACCATCAGCCAGCTTTGGGATCGATCCAGAACATTTGGATCGATCCAGAAAACATTGGATCGATCCGAACTATTTGGATCGATCCAAACAGCTTCATACCAGC
The DNA here is from genome assembly GCA_963920575.1 of Narthecium ossifragum. NCBI lineage: Eukaryota > Viridiplantae > Streptophyta > Magnoliopsida > Dioscoreales > Nartheciaceae > Narthecium > Narthecium ossifragum. The sequence goes on from OY986966.1 coordinate 6,425,733, forward strand.
TTCATATCAGTCTCGTCGCAGGCTACGAGAAAAATCACCACAATTCATATAAAAATCGGAAAAATACGAAATAAGCTGGAATGGAAAGATAACTCAGACTCAGAAGTCTACAACTCTTATGTTCATCACAACCCAATAACATGCATGTACTGATCGGAAAAGTCGCCGCAAGCCGGCTGTTCTTCAAGAACAGCAGAAGCCGAAAAATCCGAGATTAAACATGTATAAATCCTACTAAAATCTCAACCAAAGTTCATGAAACTTAAACTAGAAATTATACTAAGTAACATGCATCCAACAACACAAATACAGCAAGATCTAATGGCTAGATCCAGAGAAACCCATTAAACAAGTCAAGTAGGTAGAACACCTACCATAAACGCTAATCCTCGACTGATTCCCTGCTAAACGGCCACTAACCAAGCAACTAAACCACACCATGGATCTTCCTCATGCCGCCACGGATCCAACGAGCTTGGAACACCCAAAACGGTGGCCGGAGGAGGAAGAACGGCGAAGAAGAAGGTGGCAGCCGGGAAGAACAGAGGAAGAAACAGAGCCGCGGAAGAAGAAAAGAAGAGAAGAGAAGAGAAGAGAAGGAAGAGAAGAGGAGGTAAAGCCAAGGGAAAGCCGGGAAGGCCGGGGAAAAGCGGGAGCAGAGGAGAGAAAGTCTCCTCTCCCCTGACAGTTGAGAGCGACGGCCACAACGGTCGTCCTCGCAACTCCACCGACAATCCCACAGTGCCCGGTTCGATCCAAGGCCAAGAGGGATCGATCCAAGACTTGGCTAGATCAATCCAACACTAGTTTGGATTGATCCTCAAGTCAAAAACCTCCCAAACGGATCTAGTCAAACACAATCAACAATCAGAAGTTGCGAGCGCACACGCGGGTAAGAAACGAATCGACAAGGCGTAATTTTCCAAATTGCCCTTGTGGTCAACAACGAGCTACAGGAATAGAGGGACAGGTCCTCACATCAAAAGTTATACAATAGCCATCGGCACTCACCGGCAACGGACTAAGGTTCCATACCACGTTACCTAACACTCATAGCTAGCTAAAGGTTAGGGAAGCAATAAGCATTTAAATTACTATCAACCAAGTATTTAAATGCGAGTTTAAACCGTAAATCCGCTCAAAAGGGTAAGAACGCAATTCAATCCTCAATCTCGATAAAAATCCATTAATGACCCGTGAAAACAACGTGTATGCTTCCTAACATGATTGGATATCTATCATGAATAAAAACCAATCAAAGAAAACCAGAAAACACAGCTCAAAGGCCCACGGTCGATCCGACGGTCGACCGTGGGACCAAATGAGGGAAAGGCATAAGGGCCACGGTCGATCAGTGCATCGACCGTGGGAGGCCCAAAACGAGACAGAGCATCACGGACGATGCGACGGTTGATCCGACAGTCGACCGTGAGGCGGAATGGAAAAGAGAGGGAGCCCACGGTCGATCGGTGCATCGACCGTGGGAGACCAAAAACGCGACAGAGCCTGACGGTCGATGCGACGGTCGATCTGACGGTCGACCGTCGGCCCAAAAGAAGTGTATCAACGCTTGACGGTCGATCCGCCGATCGACCGTCGAGCCTAATGCACAGTTCTTCATAACAGTGTCGGAAATCCAATTTCTTGGATTTAAATGATCAAATTTTGTTGGAAATTAATGAAACTTTGCATGCATGCATAATAAATGATAGGGAAGCCATTGGTGCGAAGAAAACACGATTTTGATGGTTAAATCTCAAATCTAGATCTTAATGGCCGAAAACCGACAAAACGGCGATAATACGGGATCATCCGATAAAATACGGAAATCAACTGATAGGAATACTAGAGGCAAGCTATAATACACATGCAATAAGCTACACAACATTTTAACAAGTATTCCTACATCGAAAACACAATAAACCTATTCTAGGAGAACCCGATCACAAGATCGAGATAGAAACACCTACTTGAACAAGCAGGGCAGCTCCTCCACGCATCCCCCAAGTCCGATCGCCAAGATCCGCTCCTCGAAGATCGCGATCCGAAAACCTAGCACAGCCGGTAGGGAAGAGGGAGAGAGAGAACGACAGGAGAAGAAGGAAACAGGAAGGAAAGAGAGAGAACGGAAAGGGTTAAATAGAAAGCTGGAATCGATCACAGTCGTTCGATTCGATCTCTCCCGATCGAGCTCCGATCTTCCAATCGGAAGCGCACTCAAGGTTCTAATCAAACACATACATCAATCCAAGGCCGTGTGTGTAACGCGAGTGTGAAACTGACCACCAGGGGGCATATTTACCAAAATGCCTGTCGCGCCTCGACCCGCGAAAGCCCAACCGGGCCGGGCGACGCGAACCGGAACCTAACTAAATGCGAAAATAATGGCGAGGGGTCCCCCCAACTTACTGGTTTCATTAAACAATTCAAAAGCACCCCTGAATATTACAACAAATTTAAAACCTCAACATATATAATATAATAATCCAAAACCTCAAAGGGGTTACAACAGTTTATACATCATACTCTCGTAGGAGACTAACTATAACAAAAGTGTAGAATGTGATCACCGATCCTCAGACCCCGCCAGACGCCGCCGCACCACCAAACACCTGCCCGGTAGGGGCTACTGAAGAAGAACTAGCGCCTGCACCTGCAAAACGCAGCCCGGGTAGGAGTGAGCATAAAGCTCAGTAGGGTTCTACACTACGTCACACAGAAGAAAGGGGAACGCAAGAGTGTCGCCCTCAAGTAAGAGCTGGGTGTATACATGGGTCCCATAACCCCACCGCGTGTCCCTGAGGCCCACGAACATGGTCGCACTCAGTAGTAGGAAACAACACTGCTGGCCCACAAGCAGGGAACGACACTGCAGGTGGAAAATAGCACCGCTAAGTAGTCAACCTCTCTACTCAAGGGTCAACACAGTGGAACACGGGCTACACCCCATCATCTGACTCAAGGCCGATACGACCTCTATAATCATCAAGCAATATGTGTACCAGTCATCTAAGTTTATCATCAAGTTTGACTGGACACCACAATTCGAACCGAGTCCAAACTACCCAACCCCGGTCCTAGGGCTAAATCCGAGCTTCCAGCCTCGGGACGGCGATCCACAAATCACCCACGCCCTAACCATGCAACTAATGCACAACAGAAAATGCATGCTATGAACATACACAAGCAAGAGGAATAGACATGCAACAGTATGACAAGGCAGCATACAAGTCCAACCGGATCGCTGCAGCGGTACTACCAACCGCTGCCAGCCGATCCGCAGCGGGTCCCGGCATTACGACGGTACCACGACCGTCAACCGCGGACTCCTGCAACGGGAAGCAACCCCGAAAACTTTGATGAACAGTAAAAATATAATATTATAATCCGAGCTTATAATATTATATTCAAAACACCAAAACATTCTCTACAAGCAGCTAGTTGACCCCGTCGATCCGAGGTCCAAACACCGTCGGATTCAAGATCCAACTTAGCCTCCAGTAGATCTATATTCCAGGATCAACATATCCAAAATCCATAAACATCCAACGGCTGGATTAACGGGTAAACAGTAATAAAAACCGCTAATCAAAACTAACTTACCAATGCTTGCTGCAACGCAGCCCACCCGTGCGAAAACCGTAACAAATCGTAGGAAAATCAGAAAATTATGAAATAAATTGGATTTGAGAGTAGATTCAAAGATCTACAACTCTTATGCTCATCACAACCCATGATCATATATGTACCGATCGGAAAACGCGCCGCAAGCCGGCTGTTCTTCAAGAACAGCAAAAACCGAAAAATCCGAGATTAATTATGCATAAATCCTACTAAAAACTCAACCAAAGATCATGAAACTTAAACCAGAAATTATACTAAGCAAGAGGAAGCTAACAACACAAAGAGCTACAAGATCTACCGGCTAGATTTAGAGAAACCCATTAAACACTCTCGTAGGTAGAAAAACCTACCGAACTGCGCTAATCCTCGGCTGATTCCCCGCTAATCAGTCACCTACAAGGTTTCAAACCACTTCTCGTCGCCACGGATCCAATGAGCTTTAGAACACCCAAAACGGTGGCCGGAGGAGGGAGAACGAAGGAGAAAAAGATGGGCTACCGGAAGAAAACAGAGCAAGCAGAGCTTGCGGGAAGAAGAAAGAAAGAAGGGAGAAGAAGAGAAGGAAGAAGAGAAGGAGAATGAAGGGGAAGGTCGGGGAAGGTCGGGGAAGGTGGGGAAAAGGAAGGAGAGGTCCTCTCTTCTCTTGACAATGGAGGACAACGGCCACGACGGCCGTACTCGCAAGCTCAACTGCCCAACTGCTCTACTACGGTACCCGGATCGATCCAAAGCCAAAATGGATCGATCCAAGACTAAGAGGGATCGATCCAAGCCAAGAGGGATCGATCCAAGACACCAACCTGATCGATCCCACACACCAAGTCGGATCGATCCAAAACACTTGGATCGATCCGAACGGGTCAAAAACCCACCGACTCGCTCACGAGTCCGATCGATCGCTCCTAGGTGCGATCGATCACTCAAGGGCCGTAAGCTACCCAAAAGCAAGCTTCAGCGCGCCCGAGCTGGGATCTTCCGATCCCGGGTCCTCCTAACCATTCTAATCAAGCACTAACACAAACAAGGTCAGTGTGTGCATACGCGGGTGTGAAACAAACTAACAAGGCGCAATTTACCATTCTAATCAAGCACTAACACAAACAAGCTTCTAGATGACAGGTCCTCACAATTTCCCTGGGGTCAAAAACAGCGGTGCGATCAACCGATCGCATCCCAAGGCCAACCGGGCCAAACCACAAAAGAAGACCCTCGACAATGCCCCTGGGGTCGGACCGGGTTGGAGGTACGGGTCCTCACAACCCCTTCTCCATCGCTCCCAGCAGCTCCTCCATAATTCTCGCCTCGTGCTGCCGGTGCTCTCCGATCAACATCAAATTTATACGGAGGACTGTTACCTCGGGCATCACTTGAACTGTATACGCTTCTAAACTTCAGTATTCAAGCTTTGCTCATTGGCATCCTTTTATCGTCACGAAGCATTCATTATCATTTGCATCATCTTTTTGGTTGCAATTTATGGTGTTCTTAGTTGCTTGTTTTTTTTGTAAACCCTTGACCTTCCTCTGTGTGTGGAGTGATGGGATACTTAGTATTTGTCCATGATCTGGTATGCACTCTGGCTTGTTGCTCATACAAAAGAGGTGGTTTTCTCTGTCTTCTCCAATCTTGAATATCCTACATATTGATCATACTCTTGACCATCTTTGCCTTTTGCTTCTTCTTCTGGTTATTGTATCTATTTATCACCATACATTGTTACTTTATAATTGTCATCAGTTTTAATCATTGTTAGTACTATTATCAATATTGTTGTAATATTAGTTTGGTTGCAGTTTCTGGTGCCCTGTTGTTATGAAATAGTTTTCTGTCAAGCCAAATTTTAAATATGCCTCACATGATGGGGCTTAATTAATAAAGACAAACCTAGTATAAGAAGCTAACTCACTTGCAGCATGTAGCTTTTTTTGTTAAATCTTTTCAATAGGATCCTTTAGGAGGATTTTTTTTCCAAAATGGACCTCCGATGTCCAAATTTGGTAGAATGAGACCCCTTCCACTATTTTTTTACAACATAGGACCCCAAACCATGTTAATTCCCATTTTACCCCTCCCATGCAATGGCCTCCCATCCCATGGATGGCCATGCCACATGAGGTGGCATGGCCATCCAGTTTTTTCTCTGGTGCAACTCATCTCCTCCCGCCATCTTCTCTTTTCCCTCTCCACTGCCTCCTCTTCTCTTCTCCCTTTCGAGTCTTCTCCCTTATTCTTTCATCTCTCATCCCTTTCCACTGTCTCCTCTCCTCCGTTTCCACTGTCTCTTCTTCTCTTCTCCATTTCCACTCTTCTTCCTTTCCACTCTTCTCCCTTATTCTTTAATCTCTCCTCCCTTTCAACTGCCTCCTCTTCTCTACCTTCGGACGTCTCAGTTTTCTTCGCCAAAATAGTCCATCGGAGAGAGTTCTCCACACATGCAAGGAAATAAGAAGCGTTCCACTGCATTACCACTTCAACGGACAGGTTATAAATTATGAACACAATCCATATTATTTTGGGGGTACTTCCACGATCGACGAGTTCTCGTCGGACCTTACTGTTGCTCTACTGAAGGCTCACTTCTATGTTCTCAGCAATCTATCTCCTATTGACGTTAAGTTGTTCTTAACATACGAGATACCCGACTATCCATATAGACCATATAGTCGTCTAAGCATTGATCTGAACACCCACTGTTAGAGCCAGCAACTATTTCCCGCATACTGGGTGGCATTGATCCGAACACACCTCTCGAAACATGTCCCAACGGAGACGAATAATTAGCTCAACTGGTGGAAGATATGACGATTAACGGACTTCCACCGGAGGCCGAGGGGTGAGTTATAGAAGCGCGGGTATAATTATAAGATTCATGTGTATAAAATTTAACATATGTGTCTGAACTTATTTTCACGAGTATTTATAGACTACGCACGTGTACAAAATTTATGAACGTGTACACGGTTTACATGCTTTCGCGTGTATTACTAGCTCACATACGTGTTCATGCACGCGTATAAAGTTCTTACTCTGGTGAGCATATAACTTAAGGTTGACGCATATAACTATATACTGGTATGTTTGTATGCACATTATATTATATGCGTACAAAACATATTGGTAGAATGAACTGAAGACTCGTATATTTCAGACGTGTTTTAGCTTATACGCGTGTTCTTATTTATACACGTACTACATAAGCGCGCATCAACAATAATTTAACGTGTTTCCTATGTAAGCAGGTACGCGGTATGTATGAGAACCCATTCAATATGTTACGGTCTTATATGCGCAAGCTAATAATGAGGGATCCTAGAACTGTGACAGCACTCCAGTTGGATTCGTGCAACCGACACGTGTCGAGAACAATTCATTAACCGACACGTGTAAATATGTTTTTTTTTTAATTCTTTTAGTCTTTGCACTACCCAGTAGAAACGCGTCACGTCAAAAGTATGTTATGATGCTTTTGTACACACCCATGAACATTTATACGCGTGTGTGTTCAGATTTATACGTGTGCATGGACACGTGTGTGAGCTATTAATACACGCGAAAAGCATGTAAATCTCGTACACGTTCGTAAATTTTGTTCACGTGCGTAACCTATTAATACTTGTGAAAAGAAGTTCAGACACGTATGTAAAATTTTATACACACACATCTTATAATTATACCCGCGCTTCTATAACTCACCCCTCGACCTCCGGTAGAAGTCTGTTAATCGTCATCTCTTCCACCAGTTGAGCTAATTCTTCGTCTCCATTGGGACATGTTTCGAGAGGTGTGTTCAGATCAATGCCACCCAGTATGCGGGGAATAGTTGCTAGCTCTAACAGTGGGTGTTCAGATCAATGCCTAGACGGCTATATGGTCTATATGGATCGTCAGGTATCTCGTATATTAAAAACAACTCAACGTCAATAGGAGATAAATTGTTGAGAACATAGAAGTGAACCTTCAGTTGAGCAAGAGTAAGGTCCGACGAGAACTCATCGATCGTGGGCCCCCCAAATAATATGGATTGCGTTCATGATTTATAACTTGTCCGTTGAAGTGGCAATGCAGTGGAACGCTTCTCATTTCCTTGCATGTGTGGAGAGCTCTCTCCGATGAATTATTTTGGCGAGGAAAACTGAGACGTCCGAAGGTAGAGAAGAGGAGGCAGTGGAAAGGGAGGAAAGATGAAAGAATAAGAGAGAAGACTGGAAAGGGAGAAGAAAAGAGGAGGCAATGGAGAGAGAAAAGAGAAGATGGCGGGAGGAGATGAGTTGCAGCAGAGGAAAAACAGGATGGCCATGCTACGTCCATCCATGGGATGGGAGGCCATTGTATGAGAGGGGTAAAATGGGGATTAACATGGTTTGGGGTCCTCTGTTGCAAAAAAAACAATGAGAGGGGTCTCATTCTGTCAAATGTGGACATCAGAGGTCCATTTTGGCAAAAAAAATCCTCCTTTAGGAGCTGTTCTTATTGGAAGTAGCAGCAAAGAATTAGTCTGGAACATCTTGAGGATTGGGCAATGTTTTAGCACCTCTTCTTGTGGAACTAGTGGCAAAAGTAGTGAATCTGGAATTTTTTTTGTTTTTGCCAAAATTGTATGACATGTCAGCTTTCTAGATTACTTTTTCCATTTTCTAATTTAAAATAGCAAAATAACTCTAATCGGCAACGAAGTTTAGGGTACTAATTCTTCTATTAAATCAACATTTTTGTTTCTAACTACTTGTAAGGCAAATGCAGGTTCAAAATTGCCAAAATTGTATGACATCTGGTTTAACTACAGGATTGTCTACTATTTCTAGTCATAAGGTATACACAGGCTTTTTTTTCTAGGCTTCTCTTTTTCTCCAATCTTGATGCTCATACAAAAGTGACAATAAATGTTTTAGATCAAAAGAAGTTCTTGATCAGTTAGATGTCTTTTAAGTTAATATGCTATCTATTTGATGTTTGGTGACAATAAATGTTTTAGCTCAATAAGAAGTTCTTGATTCCACAATGTCCTCTGGTTCATCCTCCCTGTTCCATTCTTCTCCAATTTATTTTTGTGGATCGAGATCCAAACTGAGGACTAGCTGGACCAAAGAAAATCCCGGAAGAAGGTTCTTTAACTGTCCATTAAAGGTAATGGGTATTTATGTTTGCATTCGGCTTAGGATTATGCTCATGAATCTTAATTTTGTAATAAATCTTGATTGATTGCAGCCTCAAGGTGGATGTGATTTCTTCCATTGGGTTGATGGAGAAATATGTGAATGCGTAGAGAGATTCATTGCTAGGTTGAACAAGAAGATTCAAAGCTTAGAAGCTCTCCTGGAGAGCTTGAATTGTAAAGAGGAAGATGACATTTGTGAAATCAATGTTTGTAAATCCTCTCGCCGGACAAGAGATCTTGATCATGTTATTGTAGGCCTAGAAATGGATGTGAAAAGGCTCCAAAACAGAATCCATGGGTTGTATGTAACAATTGTAGTGTTTGTAGTAGACATTGCAGTGATGGTGAACATGTCTTGAGTGTGAATGTGTATTTCTTTTGTGCAACTGTTGGTTAGATGCTAATGTAAGCTTTTGTCAAGCTTTTATAATCATTCTAATGTAATGCTAATGTAACCATCAAGCTTCTGTCAAGATTCATCTTTTTTGTCAAAGAACCAAAGCATAATTCTTTGTGTTGGAACAGAATGCCCATCTGTGCTCGGATAGATCATGCTATACCTTATTTTAGTACTCAAATCCTGGACATAAGCTGTAATCTAGACTAGTTAGATTAATGATGAATAAATTTTATATCTCGCAAGTATACGAATCGGTGCAATCAGTATAGTAGCAAGACGAGTATCGTACCCACAGAGATTTGTAGAAATTATTAGAGTGAAACGCTAAAGAACAGAAAAGAAAGAAAATAAGGAAGGGAAAATAAGAAATATGAAGTCTAGAAGATAGATGATCTAAAAACGAAATAAGAAAATGATAGAAATATGATGGATGAATACTAAGGTTCCGATTTCACCATAACATCCTCATTCTATGCATTGAATCAATAAAGATTTCAGTTTAATTCCAAGGGCTCGTTCTTCCGGTATGATGATCCGTTCGGCCGCGGTCTTCACCAAGTACCCTCAATTAACCCTAGCTAATGAACCCATAACTAAGTGTTAACCAAGAATCCATTAAGCTCTGAAGAACAATTATGAACCAAGAATACTCTTAGCTTGAACCCGGCCTCGACATAAACTCATTCATTCATAGATCCTGCAAGATTAGGGAATGAACCCTCGCCCAATCTTACATAAAACAATCTATAATACTTTTATTGGCCAGATAAAGGTATTTAAGATCTCAGTTAAAATAATGAATAAATCAAGGAAAATAAACTGATAAAATAGTCATGATCCAATAACATAGAATGATTCAGTTAGGGCTACATCGGTACCTTAGAAAAGAAACTAGCCACTCATGTTCACCATGAGGGCAACAAAACTAATGGAGAAATAAAGAAGAAATAAGAAAAGAAAACCAAGCCTGGAACCCTTCTCCTTGCCTCCAAACGCTGCCAAAAAGTCCTCCAATAGTCCCTTTTGATAACCCTAAGTATCCTATTTATAGGCCTAAACTCGGGTTAAATCAAAACCGTTGATTTAATTCACCGGAAATGTCTGATCGATCCTCCTCGGGATGTTGGATCGATCGGTCTCATTAAAAACATCAATTCCTGGCTTCGCCCGAGTCCGATCGATGGACGGATCGATCGAACTCTACTCCTCTCAAAAACATACGTTCTGTCAATCTTTAATTCCCAAGTCCGATCGATCGGACTATGAGTGTTGGATCGATCGGTTGAGTAAAAATCAGCTGTTTTTGGCTTTTTCCGAGTCCGATCGATCGGACCATTGGTGTCGGATCGATCGGACTTCTTTGGAGTGATGGAGAGATCGATCGGACTTCGTTCAGCCAAAAAAAATAGGTTCTGTCACGTTTTTGCGTAGTCCGATCGATCGGAGGATCGCTCGGACTTCCAGCTTATTTACTGTGCTGCCATTCAGACTGCGCCATCGATACTAAAATTGCCGTAACTTCCTATAGTAAACTCGGAATCACGAACCGTAAAATTCTCCAGAATCTAGACTTCAAGAGCTTTCCAACCATATATGGCACATCATCTGGTTCTTCATGAACAGGTACATATTAATTTTTGAAGTTGATCCATATACTCTTTTCAGCTTCTTTTAGCTCCAATTTCCTGCATTTTCCAAACAACCATGTGAAGCAACATATAGATATAAATATAGTAATAAAGATGTTGATTAAAGATAATAATCTAGCAATTGAGATGGTTATAAGGCTATTTAGAGTGCACTTTCATGCACTCATCAATTAACTTTTTGTTTCTGAGAATCTAGGAGAGTATGTGATCCAGCATGTTATCAAGATGTACTCCAAGCCTGCATGATGATGGAAGCAAACCCCGAAAGTGAGGTTAATCATTGGAGTATACTAGTAGTGCTAGATTAGATGATCTTCTAGTTCTCTAGGACACTCTAGACAAATAAGAATTAGATAGGGTGATCCAACTCTTTGGCGGGCACCACTGACTTTCTCTTGTAAAACAGCAACCGGTGGTACACCCTCACAGGCATTGAATTAAGAAGAACAAATGGAATTTATGAAAACTTTTGGCAGCATTTCCTTTGTATATTTGATATAGCATCAACTACGTACAATTGTTTGACATTTACAAATGTAGTGAGGTATACCCTCACGGGCATTGAATTAAGAAGAACCATTTCCACATTGATAGTTTCCACATTTGACCACATTTCCACATTGACAATATGACCACATTTCCACCTTGATAAGAAAGAAGGTTTCTACACTTCTAGTAGTAAATAAATATCTAACAACAAATGGTAACATGTAGTTATAAAGCATCATTTCACTCCTACATAATTATCATTAGTTCTCTCATCCATCTTGACAAGAAAGTAAGCCACAATCACATTTCTCCATCGCTGTCATTATGAGACGACTCATGCATGTTTCTCTGATGGAAAACCTGCATGAAAAACATATAAATTAGCATATATATACATGACTATTTCATTAATTAAAACAGCCATAACTCATATAAATTAGCATATATATACCTTATAAGATCCAAGGACAGTTATTGGCTTTGTCCTGCTGTCACCTGTTATCCTACGTGGAATCCTATGTGGAGTCCTATGTGGCTCTAGATGGTTGGTTAGAGGTAATAGAGGTGGTTGGTTAGAGGTAATGGAGGTGGGTGGTTACCCGTTCCAGGTGGCACGGGTTCCCACTAGTATATATATACATGACTATTTAAGTAATTAAAACAACCATAACTTGTCTTATTGCAGGTAAAGTGAGACATGATGGACTCTTACTTATCAATGAAAAGAAATCACCACAAGAAAATAGGGGGGAAAATTGCTAAACAAAGTTGCTTTAAATGCTAACAACCTTCATGGATTATAACTTCATTAATTAACATGTGATGATGCCAATTAGGATGCTAGTATAATGAGATGACAACAAACATGACATAGTATCCAAAGCAAAAAACTAGAATAAGCTTCAGTATTCAATCAATTTTAATCTTGACAAGAGAACCTAATATGTCATTGCTATTCATCATGTCTATGGAATCACCCTTTCATATATGCATGTCATGATCAATTTTGCATCATTAACAATCTGTGCCAATTGAGGAAAATAGAGGTCCCAAGTGTCTTGATTGTACAAATTAAGGGTGGTAAGAATGTAATTAAAGAAAACACTATTACACTGTGATGTTAGGGAAAACTTTTGGGAGTTCAATGAAACCTACATGTGCCAACTAACAAATTAACCAAATTCCCAAACTAAATGAATCATTGAAATCTCAGTTAAGGGAAAAATGTAATGAAACTGAGTCAATTAAAATCTAAATATGCTAATTGCAAGCTAATTTCACAGATTAAGCATCCTAATCATTTGATTAGCCTATAGGTTATATGATAGACCACATATAGGATTAAATACTGAAGATGGATTCCAAGCTGAGCACCACAAGAATATTTAACACTAACATAATTTTGATGGAGCACTATTCAAACAAACTCGCTTAGAAATTCAAGATCAAGAATTCGCAGATACATATATATCTAACAGCCAAACTTACATAATTATTTTGGGGATAACTGGAACCAGCATCAACATGAGACAATTCATGCACTTATGGTTCCGATCTCTGTAGAATTATAACATGATTTAGTGTGAACATCGGATAAATTACAAGTGATGTAAAATTTAAAACTTACATAATTATATTGTGGATAAGTGGAACCAGCGTCAACATGAGACAGTTCATTCACTTGTGGTCCCAATCTCTGTACAATTATAACATGATTTAGTGACAACATCGGATAAATAACAAGTGATGTAAAAATTTAAAACTTACATAATTATATTGTGAATAACTGGACCCAGCGCCAACATGAGACAATTCATGCACTTGTGGTCCCAATCTCTGTATAATTATAACATGATTTAGTGACAACATCGGATATATAACAAGTGATGTAAAAATTTAAAACTTACATAATTATATTGTGGATAAGTGAAACCACCGCCAACATGAGACAATTCATTCACTTGTAGTCCCAATCTCTATACAATTATAACATGATTTAGTGACAACATCGGATAAATAACAAGTGATGTAAAAATTTAAAACTTACATAATTATATTATAGATAACTGGACCCAGCGCCAACATGAGACAATTCATGTACTTGTGGTCCCAATCTCTGTATAATTATAACCTGATTTAGTGACAACATTGGATAAATAACAAGTGAATATATGAATTTACTAGCTTATGTTAATTTTAATAGTATAGGCAATGTAGACACACCATGTTCATGCTCTCTTATGAGCCAAAACCTCCGGTGTCGGTGTTCCCGATTGATTCGCATCATCGGATTGTCTATCTCTTTAAACTGCAATTTAAATCAGGATAATCAAATCATGTCAAGGTTGGTTGTAACATAATCGAACTTTGTGTCTAAATAATGAGTTTCATGCTTACATTTTGCTTCTTCCCCTTGAGTTTAAGACTACATACAACCTTGTCCACTTTCGATTCTTTTCTTTTTTTTAACGGCCTTCCCTTGCCTCGCACTCTGAGAGGACTATTAGCTCTAATCTCATTCAGACCTTTGTCTTCGAAGCTTAACATTGCTTCTGGAGGAATTTCATGATTAGCATCGCTCTCACCTTCAACATCTGTGATAGACAACTTATGATACAAGTCCATTAGGCCATCCAACGCTATGGTGCACCTTTTATCTGTTTATACACCCATGTTTGCTGCCTCACTGAACTTGAAAAACATCATGTCGTATCGTTGCATTTCAGGTGTAGGGTCTAACCCACCGTAGCCCACTCTCACCCGTGAATGACGTCGGGGAAAATCCTTTCTCCACCTGTTTAAGATGTAACGATCTAGCATGTGGAATATCTTCTTATACTATATGATAGTTATTGCATAGCGGCACAATATACCTCGATGCTCAAACAGTCGACATTGACAATATATTTGACATCCGAACTCCACATAACATACATTGATTTTCCTGAAACTTTCTGAATCAGGATTCATATCTTTTATGACAAAAAGAGTTGCACCTTCTTGATTGACAATATGTAACACCTGACAATATGTTTTGTATCTTAGCTCATCCTGAAAACCTTTGAATTTGGCAATTGTATAGAATTTTTGTAACTATTTTTCAAATGAAAATTTTGTAATGCAAGGAATATTCTTGTGGAATGATATGTAATCTGCATGCGTTTCCTTTTTCACTTTACTTCGTAAAGCATTATCATATTGTTCAACAAACTACTTGAGGGAAGTCTTCGAATTAACAAAACCATCAAAGAACGCATTCATACTCTCACTGCGCTGTGTGGTAGACATTCCTGCCCAAAAAGTGTCCTTGACAAAGGCTAGAACCCATCGTTGTCTATCTTCATAGAGTCCTTTCAACAAATCATTGCCTCCAAGCTCATATTCCTTGATCATACTTTTCCATTTGTCCTCAAATTCATATGTAGTCAATGAATCATAAACAACATTCAACAAAGATGATCTGATAGCATCATATTTACCACCATATTCACGAAGTTTCTCTGACACTTTCTTCAGTATATGCCACAAACACCATCGATATCTGATTCTTGAAAAAACTATCTCCACTGCTTTAGTGATCGCACGATCCTGATCTGTAATTATAGTATTTGGATGACCGGACATGCATGTAACCCAACTCTCAAATAGCCAGGTGAAGGACTTTGTATCCTCAGTGGATAACAATCCACATCCCAGGAGAATTGATTGCCCATGATGATTCACTCCTACAAATGAAGCAAATGGCATGTCATATTTGATAATGAGATAGGTAGTATTGAAGGTTATCATATCTCCAAAGTATTCAAAGGCTGCCCTGCTGCACGCATCCACCTAAAACAAATTCTGAATCCTAGAGTCATCATCAAGATCAAAAACATAGAAGAAATTTGAATTCTTTGCATGCATCTTTTGAAAATAAGCAGAAACGACCATGGCATCACCTTCACCTAACCTCAAACGCATGGCTTTACTAATATGGTTTCTACAATCCCGCTCTCCAAATGTTAAATTTTCATACCCACCTGCTTCAACCACAAATGTATTGAAATTCCGGCACATTGGAATGCCAGCCTCATCATTTAATTCGAGCTTTCTTTTCGCTTTTCCATCTATGATCTTGTTACATAGGAAAAACCTTACTTTTGAAGGGCTAAGTGCATGGTTATGTTCCGTTACGATTGTGAGGACTACCAACCTCTCATCGGCACCTACCAAAGTATGCAACCTAGCCTAACAATCTGTCTTGCATGTGGGCTACATCTGTAGTGTGTTCTTTGCATTTGATTGTGTTTTCCTTACATGAGAACACACTAGAGTTATATGTTTCATATTTCCACTATTATCCAACTTTCGGCTTCTCTTGGCCGTAGAAAATCCAATTTGGTTACTATAAAGTCTGTAATACTGTACAAGCTGCTCTACAAAATCAAATATCATTCCACATTTAGGTTCCTCAACTATTTCACACATTTCCATTATGATATTAGAATGATCCGGGAGCAAATTAAGATTGTTTGCTTCATCTCCATTTCAATTCGATGAACTTGTAGCCATAATCTCTAACTGTGTGACTAACATGAGCATAAATAACATAGAAGATAAGACATCAATATGTTGAAATCGAAGCTAAAAAGAGAAATATTAAAAAGAGAACTCAATAACAAGAATAGCTACATATATTATTAGTATTCCACTTGAAATAAATTGCATTAGAACTGAAACAGGACTCTTGAAATGGTGCATACTACACATAAATGCTGAAGAACCGACATGTTTTATGATGGAGCTATGAATTCAATCAGATCACTGACATGTTTTAACTAGGAAATCAAAAAACTTTCAATCGGAGAGCACTGGCAATCATTCAATCGGAGAATGGAAATTCAGCATATTGCTTGTTTTCAATCGGAGAGAACCGGCAATCACCAAAAATCACCAAAAATCCAACAAAAAATACCAATCCATAAAAGAAAGAGAATTTTTTTCCCAAACCTAAGGTCGATGCCGATCGGAGAGCACCGGCA
Source organism: Narthecium ossifragum (assembly GCA_963920575.1). Classification (NCBI taxonomy): domain Eukaryota; kingdom Viridiplantae; phylum Streptophyta; class Magnoliopsida; order Dioscoreales; family Nartheciaceae; genus Narthecium; species Narthecium ossifragum. Next base: position 6,442,074 of record OY986966.1, read on the forward strand.
GCACTGCGGTGGAAGCCGTTCGTCGGAGAATGATGGAGGTTGAAGATGGATGCCGGGTGGAGGGCGTCCGAGGTGGAAGCCATCCGCCGCTAGCTGAGATCGATGGAGGGTTTGGCAAGCAGCTTCGTCACAAGCGCCGGGAGCGATGGAGAAGAGCCGTTGTGAGCAAGATCGATGGAGGAGCCACTGTCGCCGATGGAGGAGGGGTTATGGCTACACCGATGGAGGAGCTGATGCCGCCAATGGAGAAGGGGTGTTGCCTACATCGATGGAGGAGCCGTCGGGAGATGCGTAGATCAATGGAGATCACAATGGAAGGATGGCCGCCAGGAGGAGGGGTGATGTCGTAGTTCGGGTGAAGGAGCCGCCGGGAGGAGGGGTGATGACGTAGTCTTGGTGGAGGAGCTGTCAGGCTTAGGTGGCTACCTGAGTGAAGCACTGAAGCCCTCGATGGGCTAATGCAACTAAAGGTGGGTGAAGCACATTTCTACTGTCGATTTCAAAACCTGGCTTGCCACGTGTCGACAATCCAGGCCAGCCACCTAAGGTTGGCTGATAGCCAACTAAAGTCAGGTTGGCTAGCAAACACTTTTCTTAGAAGTATGAATGCCTCCAAAGTGGTGTCTTGTCTTTGTGTGTCGTGGGAGTGCGAATAGGGTGACATATATATATATATTGCATGCTATGGTCAAGTTTATATATTCTGTCAACTTCGGTTGAATCATCGTGGGGGACTCATGCGAACGATGGTGGTCGGGCAGCTGTGGGAGTGGTCGCCTCCGACTTTGAAGGGAGGCTACGATGGGTCCAAGGAGGAGGTGTTGACGCCAATTCAGGTGTTGGAGCTGAGCTAGCAGCAGTTTGCCAAGGGTTAATATGGGCTCGAGAGCGCCAGGAGCGACGAATCATTTTAGAGTCTGACGCCAAGGAGGTTGTCGAGGTTCTCACTGGTCGCCGGATATGGCCGAGGGAGGAGGAGGAAGCTGCTAAGAGCGCC